>JANXHW010000004.1:38691000-39336750 GCA_026170595.1 Plestiodon gilberti rubricaudatus
GTATCCACAAACTCAATATTTATCCACAAACTTCTTGGCCATATTAAGACTCACACATCACACAGACTGAGGTAGTATGCTGAAGAGAAAGAATTCTGGACTGTTCAAACTGGAGGGGTGTAGGGTGCCCCCCACACTCTTGTTGGTTGAACATCAATGTGGCGGATTCTCCTCCCAGCAGCTCCTGATTCATTGGCCTCTTGGGCTTTGGATAAGGCCCAGGGGCAGAGCTACGGGCACCCCAATGACATCAGCTTTGACAGTAGCAGATCCAGCAGCAATGGTGTCTGAAGGGGCTTGTGTCAGAGAAGGTGTGAGTCACACTTCAGAATGCTTCTTTGTGCACAAAACCTCACAGCATGAAGTAACAGAGTGCACTGAAGGAACGGTTTAGCCCAGACCTCTTTCGAAAACAGCAAGCCAGGGCTGAGAATTTGCATGGTAAATTTCTTTAATACTATGCTCACCTCTAGTCTTATAACCTGCATATGAAAAACAATTGATTCATACTAAAGGAGGCTTTAAAATAGCAACATAGAGTTTTAAAATATGATTAACAGTTGTGTCAAATTCAAGATTCAGCCATAATTTTGAAAAAATGAAAAAGGAAGAGTTTCCCAGAACTGACTGTTATAAAATTGTGAGAATTACAAAAAAGTAATTTTTGATAAGATCCGGATCCCTGGACAGCATGTTGAAAAACCAAGCAAACCTGGCGTGAATTAATTCTGAGGTAGCTCTTAGCATCAGGAAATGCAAGCTCTATTTTTCTTACAAACTCAGAAGAATTGCAAATGCTGCAAATTCATGAGAGCTTCTGGATGCTGGAAGCATTATAAGAAAATGGACAGAGTACGTCAGCTGGAACTCTTGAGTGTCCAACCACCTCCCAAGATGTGGGATTAAGAAGGGAGGGCACCATAACTGTGTCATAAAGTGACTCCAGAACTGGTTTCCAATTTGTTCCCAAACAAGTTATCGATATGGAAAGAAGAGGAGTTTGTGCCCCTCTTCTGCCATCTTATCTCAGAGATGGCTCCTGCTGAATGAATGAATGAACCAGGGCCCTTGTCTTCCAAAGCTGTTCAGTCACCTCTTAAGGCATAAAATAGCTGTCTTCAAATTAGTGGTGCCACAATGTGGCATATGCCAGTTTTGCAGGTGTTGATATTGAGGGGCATTTCAAAAAAATTTTGGTGGGGGGTGGAGTGGGAGTGGGTGGGAGGGAGATTGTGATGGGGCAAAACTCACCACTGACAGCAGTCCCCCTCCCAGTGGCTACAGCCTGATCTCCCCTATCTTTCCCATAAGCCTCAAGGATGATGCTTCATGACAATGTGGTTCTGGGGAAAAATATGGCAGCCACTGATACCTGCCAAGAGGAGCACCACCATTGCAAAACAGGTGGCAGTGGTGAAAAAGATAAGGGGAAGAAGTTCTTTTCCCTCTCGTACAACACCAGAACTAGGGGACGTCCACTAAAATTGAGTGGTGGGAGAAATGGAACAGATATAATATTTCTTTGCCCAGTGTGTAATTAATCTGTGGAACTCCTTGCCATAGGATGTGGTGATGGCATATGACATGAATGCCTTTAAAAGTGGATTAGACAGATTTATGGAGGAAACATCCATCACAGGTTACAAGCCATGATTGGTATATGCAACCTCTTGGTTTTAGTAGTAGGCTATCTGAATGCCAGATGCAAGGGAGTGGCAACAAGATACAGGTATCTTGTTGTCTTGTGTGCTCTGTGAGGCATCTGGTGTGCCACTGTGAGATACAGGAAGCTGGACTAGATGGGCCTTTGATGGGCTTTTAAATCCAGCAGGGCTTATGTTTCAGTATTTTCAATCCCTTTTTCCACCATCATCCTAAACTCAAGTCAAAAGTACCCAGTTGAGAACTTTCAGCTTAGCTCTAATTTCAGATCTCAGCTCAGCAAGATAAAGGAGTAGTGGTCTTGGGTTGGGTCTCTCATACAAGCCTAAATTATTCCAGTGGGCTACTATTGGGGATGGAAAAAAGAGTATAGAAGAAAGCAGAGCAAATCTTGACCCAAAACAATGAATCAGTTCCATTGTCATGATATCATACTACAAACTACAGTGAGTACAAATCACATGAAAGCTAACATCTACCTATTTTAAATCGCTTTTCTACTTTTATTGATATTATCCCTTATCCCTTCAGTGAAAGGATTATATTACTCCATAATAAAATTACATTTCATAACGTTACAACTAAACTACAGTAATATTGGAGTAAAAACCACAGTGGTGATTCTATAGTTTATTAAAACTGCAGTAAATTGGTTCTAATAATAGAAAGAGTATGGTAATCACAGTGAATAATGGCTGAAACTTTTTATCTGTATATTTACCACTCTATTACAATAATTACTGTTCACCCTTTTCTCATACAATGTCTCCATTTACAATGGCAATTTTATTCTGGGTTTCTTTTTATCATTTATTTTGCATAATTCTGAGACTATAAGAGGAAACTTTTGACGTGAGCTTTGATTCGTATCTTTTTTTTAACTGTCATTAATATGATTTACTGTTATTAATATGATTTACATAATTTGAGGGGGAGGGAAAAAAGAGTAAATCTAAGCCCATGAAATGAATAAATAGACCATGTTTTAATTAAAATGCAGCCTTTTGTTGTGATACATAAGATATTATACCATATGCCAAAACAAATTAATTGGTGTTTGAGAAGGGGTAAAATACAGACCATGTAAGAACTTTTCTGGATTTTAAAATTTTTTAAATAAGCTATTCTGACCATCACTGTATTATGAATTAATAAAGTTTAATAGAGTAATTACAAAAACAACTACTTTGGCTTTTTGGATGTTTATATTGTTCTGGCGATTTAAATTGTGACCTTATTGTGACTATATTGTTCATGAATGTTAACCTTCTTTGGGTTTACTGTAAAGACTAATTGTTCATGGTGTATATGGCACAGTTTCATTTTTCATGTTTCTTTCAATTTCTCAGTATTTTGTGGACCATATTTTTCTGAGTTTCTTTCCCATTTCAATTCCATGAAACCACCACCAACCTAGAATGAGGTGATAATTAATATCCCAGTTAAGGGACATTGAAGCAAATTGAATCCCAGTGAAATCTAAGAAGCACAATTCAAGTGCCGGTGTTACATAGTGGCTAATGGCCAATCCTATCGGTGGGATATGCTGGCAGATCATGCGGTCCATCAGCATATCCCATGGGCCACCATTGCAGCAGACTCTCTGCCACTGTGTGGATGCTTACCGCTGGGGTAAGACTCTTCAGGCTTCAACGCTCCACAGACCCACCACCGGAGCTGTCGGCTGTAAAGGGGACAGATCAGGGTAGGGAGTGGGGCAGGATGGGGGAGGATCTCAAGGACAGACTGGCCCAGACCTGCCCTCAAAGGCTCATCAGAGGCTCAGAGCTACACCAGCAAAAGAGCTGGAATAGATCTGAAGAGGCCCATAAGAGACCAGGCAGCCACCAGAGAGGTAGGTAAACATTTTCTTTACTTATCTCTCCCAGCCAGCCTGGTGCCCAGCCGGCCCAAAAGTTATCGCAGACGTTGTGTCAGCAGCGCTGCACTGTTTGGGCCAGCAGAAGATAGGATTCTGTTAAGAAACTGACAGCGCAATCCTGTGTAACCTTGCACCGGTGTAACAGTAGATGCATCTACTGTTCTTCTGTCTTGTTAAATGATATTCCACAAATGAAACTAAAATCCTATTTTGGATGTTCCTGCTCCATGGAGAAGGAATGTGTGGTGTGGGTCAGCAGGAACCCTGCCCCTTCGCACACCGTACCCCACCATGCTTACAGCATTTGTCTGTAGACAAATGCCGTAATCGGGAAGAGACCTTCCAGTGATTAGGGATGTTTGACACCCACGTGGCAATCCTACCTAACTATCCTATCCCTGCTCGGGGCCGCTTTGCAGCAGCCCAGAGGTCTACTTCATCCCCTTCCCCCGGTATAAACCGGAGAAGGCCCGATGAGCCTCCTCGGATTTCTGCCAGCTATTTAGCTGGCGGAAGTCGGAGGAGGCCGTGTAATGGCTGAGCCAGCCCAGCGTAAGACGGGGATATGGTGGACGCCATCCCCACCCCCTCCTGGGCCGGCACGGCCAATGGCCCCCCTCCCTCACTGCCTGGACCACCCATGCGGCCGCCGGGGGATCCTTTACTGTCCTCCGGCAGCCACATGGAGATCCGGCGGCAGAGTAAGGGCTGCCGATCGAGCGTTGTCGGTCGTTACTCTAGAGTCGTCGTGAACGTGCCTTACATTTGCGATAGCTTAGGGTTGTGGAGCACTCACTCCGCCGCCCTATAGTTGGGCAGGTTTGGGCTGCCAGTCCTATAGCTAATGTACCTTAAGTTGTCTTATATATGCACCCAGAAAAACATGGATATGCTATGAAAATGTACAATCGCTTGCATTTTTCTCTTCACTGGGAAAACCACAATAAACAGATATTTAAATACTGTCAGAACACAGCAGGAAAATTGCAGTGTTCATGGTCTCCATCCTGTACTTGGTCTCCCATCAAATGGCATGCATGAGTGATGTAGAAAACAAACTCACTGATGACTGTGCAACCAGCATAACTCTCAGCTTACTACCAGTGCGAGGGACACACATGTCCTATCCTAGTTGGGTGCTACAGCAACAAACTGGAATCATATGCATCTATGGCATAGCCATGGCCTGAAAGTTTTAGGTTTCATTGATGCAAAAAAGTTGTTCACCCTTTCACAAAGCTGTTTTTTGCTTGTTTTATTACAGTGAGGCACAAGGATCCAAAGATAAAGAAAAATAGAGAGAAAGAAAATACGTGACCTTGTCCATGGAAAGAACATTCTGACTTACAAGGAATGCTTCGTGTATTTCAGTATATTTCTGCTTGGATGCATTAATGTATCTGTTTGAACTACCATGTGCATATCATCAAAGTGCGCACAGAGATTGGGCTCAGTGTGCAAAGCTGAAAACTCATACATGTTTACATTCAAATAAATCATTCAACCATGCACTATTCTAATCTAAGCAAAATCACCAAATTATAGGTTGTATCCAAGGAAAGCTCATGACTGATGTTCTCTTAACATTAATGGGACTTCAGTTAAGAACATAAGAAGAGCCCTGCTGGATCAGGCCAAAAGCCCATCTAGTCCAGCTTCCTGTGTCACACAGTGGCCCCACCAGATGCCTCAGGGAGCACAAGACAACAAGATAACCTGTTTCCCGTTGACACTCCCTTGCACCTGGCACAGAGAAAACCCACTTCTAAAAAAACCAGGAGGTTGCTTATGGCTTGTAACCTGTGATGGTCTTTTCCTCCATGAATCTGTCCAAATCCCTTTTAAAGGCATCTAGGCCAGATGCCATCACCACATCCTGTGGCAAGGAGTTCCACAGATGAATTACACGCTGGGTAAAGAAATATTTTCTTTTGTCTGTTCTAACTCTCCCTCCACTCAATTTTAGTACATGTCCCCTGGTTCTGGTGTTGTGCGAGAGGGAGAAGAATTTCCCTCTATCCACTCTCTCCATCCCATGCATAATTTTATAAGTCTCAATCATGTCCCCCCTCAGGCGCCTTTTTTCTAGGCTGAAAAGCCCCAGACGCTGTAGCCTTACCTCATAAGGGAGGTGCTCCAGCCCACGAATCATTCTGGTCGCTCTTTTCTGCACCTTTTCCAATTCAACTATATCCTTTTTGAGGTGTGGTGACCAAAACTGGACACAATACTCCAGATGTGGCCTTACCATCGATTTGTACAAAGGCAGAATGATATTGGCCGTTTTATTCTCAATCCCTTTTTTAATGATCCCGAGCATGGAATTGGCCTTCTTCACAGCCGCCGCACACTGGGTCGACACTTTCATCGACCTGTCCACCAGCACCCCAAGATCTCTCTCTTGATCCGTCACAGACAACTCAGAACCCATTAGATATCCTTCTGGAGCTCTTCACAATCCCTGCTGGTCTTCACCACCCGGAAAAGTTTAGTGTCAAGTTAAGGAAAAGTTAAGCTGCAATCCTATACACACGTACCTGGAAGAAAGTCTCACTGAACTCCATGAGGCTTCCTTCTGAGTAGACATGCATAGGATTGTGCTGTTAGGTTGCCTCATTGATTCCAATGGTGCTTGGTCATGATTTTCTCTGGATAGAACTCATAATAAATAAGCAAGGCCTGAACCATTAAGAATATTGAGCGTTAAGTAAAATAATGAAAGATACAGTGGGGCCTCATTATTCGCAGGTTCTGCTTCCACGGATCCCAGTATCCGCAGATCCCAGTCAGAGGCATTTCTACGGTAGGGCCCCTACCGTAGAAACGCCTCTGATCCCAGTATCCGCAGAAGCAGCCCGCGAATAACGGGATGCTGGAGTCCAGCACCCAATGGCCCATTTACTCACTGTGAAGGCCTCCAGAGGCCCATTCCACATTGGTGCCAGCCTGGAAAGGTCTGCAGAGGCCTCCACGGACCTCTGTAAGCCTCTCCGTGCAATTTGAAGTTACTTCCGGTTTGACCGGAAGTCACTTTAAATTGCGTCAGAGAGGCTTACAGAGGCCGGCCTTTCCAGGCCGGCACCAATATGGAATGGGCCATTGGATGGGCCGAAATGGGCCATTGGATGCTGAACTCCAGCATCCGCAAATCCTCACTATTCGTGGGAGATCCAGAATGGATTCCCTGCAGATAGCGAGGGCCCACTGTACTATGGTGTTCTGTTGTGACTAAACCACTACATTGTTAAGCAATGTAAAACAATTGATGAGACAGCCTTCCTACTTTTAATGCTACGAAGTATAACTAATCTAGAAATGAAGATATATTTGGTTTGAAAAGGAGAAACAGACAAATACTTATTTTTTGTGTTCCAAATAAATCGTTTGGACCCCTCCAGGCCATTTTCTTTGTGGGTACTCAGATCCCCCATGTAAGAACATGATGCAGTGAATGTTGTTCTGCATCAAAATTAACACTCACTCGGCCTACTTTTTGAAATATTATTGTTGTTAGCACTACCACTAACAAAACACAGTTTTCTTCTCTTCCCAGCCACATAGCATACCTATTAAAGCAATCTGGGAAATTAGTTTGAGATAAACTGTACAGCAATTTTATTCATAGCCTCCCTGTATCTCACACTGTTAATTTGCATCACAGCTCACTAAATAGTGTCTAATGTTTATTGCATTTAACTGAATGTATACGATTTTGAGGGTACGCCAGGGACCGATTATCATAATTATACATGTTTCTATGGAAACCCACAAGTCTATCAGTTTTGATTCATTATATTGTTATACCTTCTAGCACTTTCTAATTATTAGGTGCCCATTAAAAAAAAGTCTCAGTCTTGCAGTTACTATAGAAATGAGCTATAGACAGGTCTCAATTTTAACCCTTAGTGAGCCAGAATTTTGAAGAAGAAGAGGAGGAGGCAGTAAATGAAAACCGCTGGTGGTTCTTCAGATAAGTGAAATCATGCATGTATTTTGCTTATGTTAGGTAAAACTGACTTTAAACATTTCCCTGAACTAGTTTGTTCCAAAGTATATTTTGGCAATAAGCCCATTGATTAAACATAGCTATTTGCAAAACTCTTTCAGAATATCATGGTTTGTATCCATCCATGCCATATGGTCAACTTCTTGCAACAATTATAAAGGACATAGGAATAGGTGCGAGCCGAGCAGTCAACACATATGTACCCTTACATTACCATCTATTTATACAACCCTGTCAATGTGTACAGTTTTGCACAGCAGAACCTTACACCACTTTCCGAACCTTACACCACTGCATCACCTTAAATTTTATCAGAAAATATAACCCTCCCACCCTGCTTGGGTGAGAAGAGAGTGATTTTATTTTCTCCTAATTCTGCCACTATTACAGTTTTCAATTAGAAGAGCATTTTAATTTTGATCAGTAAACCTTGCCCATAGTGACAGCTTGTCCTTCACACTGCATGTCTATTTATTTTGGAAGTTAACACACCATTCAAAAACTTGAGAACAGGCCTGATTGCTATGCTAATAGTATTCAAAAATATGTTGACAGCAATAAAAACTAGTAAACTAGGCCTAATTCATAAAGTGAATCATAAAAGGTAAGGTGAAGCATTCATATTCCTGTTTCTGCAACTGGGATCCCAGCCTGCAAATTTATTTATTTTTCCTGCAGGAAATGAATATTGTACAGTAACCACAGTGAAATTACATTTGACCTGACAGCTCTGTGTGTGTGTGTGTGTGTGTGTGTGTGTGTACGCGTGCGCGTGCATGAATCTTTTGTTTCTACAAAGCTATACAGTAGTTCAAAAAAGGAAAGGAACAATAGTCTCTTATATTAATAATTTCATAAAATAGTAAAAATATTCCTTTAATATCCAATTGGTGCCTCAGAGAACAACACGGCTTTCTCAAGAGGATTTAACATTTTCTAGTAGAATAAAATACTCTTCATGTGGTTGGCAATTTTCTGCAAGGACATTTCTCTCTCAACCCCCCCCCCCCTTACACTTAGGCTTCATGGGTGTACACAGGGATGGGGGGAAATGAAATGTTATAGGTGTGTTATTGCATATGCATTTTGCTTCAAGTACAAATGCACACATGGTGGAATCCACCACAAAGAATGGCTTCCCGATGCATGTACATGTGAACACAGAAAACTACCTGGTACTGAGAGAGACCTCTGGTCCATTGAGTTCAGGACAGTATTATCTAAGCTGACTGGCAGTGTCTTCCTAGGGTTTCAGAGCATGATCTTTCCCATCCCTACTTGGAGAGCATGCCAGGGATTGCACCTAGAACCTTCTGCATGTGCGTTGCCACTGAGCTCCATCTCCATCTCCAGGAACCTAAGCATGTGCACAAGCTTCAAGATGTTGCACACATAAGTGTACAACGTATGTGAATTGTGCCCCTCCTCAGTCAATTAACAAATAAAGCAGCTTCATGTTTCTAGATATTAAAAGATATCTGTTCCAAATAGACATCCTGAGTTATTACAAAACTTCTTAATTATTCTAAGGACCCAATCCTATTCAACGTTCTGGCGCCAATGCAGCCCCAAAGAAAGGGGACAAATGTTCCCTTACCTTGAGGAGGCCTCCGTGACTGCCCTCCCATCGCAGGATGCAGCGCATGTCATGTTGGCATGGCTGCGTCAGCACTGGAAAGTTGGATAAGGTTGGGTCCTTATATTAGTAAAGTGAAAAAGAGAGTGGAATCTAATCAGAAAATATGCAAAATATTATGAATGAGTAAATGAATATGCAAGATAAATTAGAAGGCACATATGTTTGTATTAAATAGACACAATTAGATTTCTGATGGGGAAAAAACTGATTAACAGTTTCCTTAGACATTTACCAGACTATCTATATCTATATCTATTGTATACTTACCTCTTTTGCTTTTGTCTTCCAGCACTCTTTCGGCAGGTGGGCACTGAAGGGTTTCCATTCCTTATTCTCATCTTGTGCTTATTGGCTCAGAACTTGGCCATCTCTTATTGGCCAGATTTCACAATACAGCACATAACCACACTGGCGTCACTGGAGCGTGGCGGGGGGGGCGGGCCACCTGGGGGTGACACGCACCATGGGGTGACGCGCGCACCCCCGCGCGCGTCACCTCCGTGATGCGCGACACCCTCCGGACGCTCCGAGGCCGGCCTGGGAGCCGGCCTCGGAGCATCCGACCCCGCCGGCGCTCCAGGGCCTTCTGAAAGAAGGCCCATGCAGCGCGTTAATTCGGGTATTTTTTACAATTTTTGCGCATGCGCAGACTGTTTTGAGGGCAAAATGCCCTCAAAACGGTCTCTGCGCATGCGCGAAAATTGTAAAAATACCCGTATTAACGCGCTGCTTGGGCCTTCTTTCAGAAGGCCCTGGAGCGCCGACGGAGTTGGACGCTCCGAGGCCGGCTCCCGGGCCGGCCTCGGAGCGTCCGGAGGGCGACGCGGGGGGGGAAGGCAGGTCGCCCCCCCGCGCCGCGATGTCAGAGCATCACTAGGGTGACGCGCGCCCCCTGCCCCAAGGTGACGCGCGTCCTAGTGACGCTACTGCATAACCAGACATGTCTAGAACCATTGAAATCAATGGACTTATGCACACCTGACTCTGTGATGAGCTATGCCCAATGTTTCTGTGGTGCAGTCTCTGCTTCTAACAGCCGAACTAAAAGACAGGCATGTTCTAAAAGGACAATTCAATGCTGTTCATTTAAAAAAAAAAAAAAAACTCAAACAGTGCAAGCCTATGCACGTTTCCTCAAGTCAAGAGTAAACCTCTGGCAAAATTATGTAAAAGTATGACTTTTATTTTAAATTAGTTATATTGTTGTTGTTGTTGATCTGGTTTTTCAGCTGGGCTGCAACTCCAGCCTCTTTATTTGCAAGCCTCCCAATTTGGAGCCCCTGGAACAGGGCTTCTTTAAAATTCCTTTAAGCTCAGAACCTTGGGGGTGCTCCCTCACCATAGGCAGGAAAACGATTACTCTATCCTCATCTACAGAACTGACTAGCTCTAGCATATGGAGATACCAAGCATTTCACCAGAAAGACAAGAAAGATATTTCCTCTGTAGTAGAAGAGAGCAACGATACTGGAGACCTGGATTCAAACCTGCTCAGAGGTCAAGCTCACTGGATGACCAAATCCCTGTCTTCAATCTAATCTTCTCAGCAACACAGATTAAAAAAAATGCTATATAAAATCAATATACATTTATATTATTCTATTTTAGAGATTTAAATTATGTACTTCAGCTGGCTTACAGAAGTCAGGGGTTGTGAGAGGGGGTTCCTGTGTCTCCTGTTCCCCTGTGAGCACAGTGAGAAAACTGGTTGGCCAGTGCTACAAGCAGATACTTTGGTCTTTGTATCTGCACCAGCACCCAATCGCTGTGTCAGGGAGCCAGGGGAAACCTGTGTTGTCAGAGGAACCCAGACACCCCAGCCAGGTCCTGGTTCTGGAGGCAGGAAGGAAGATGCTGCCAAAGGTTTAAAAGCTGGATCCAATTAAGACAGAAGGCAGAAAAGTGAGAGTTCCTGTGTCCTATGTTGGTGGCTGGTACCTAGAGGAAGAAAGCCGTGGAAAGGGAGGAAGAATAAGTGTGGAAATAACCGACCTCCATTCCTCAATCTTGGCTACACTGAAGTGCCCAGTAGAAAGTATCGGGACAGAGAACCTCAGGATCCAGGGACAGCTCAGATTACCCCCCCCCATACGTTTCAGATCTAAACAGCCCCACAAACAGGGAGGTGTCACACAGTAAACACAGAAACCATAAACCAATAACAACTCAATGAAACAATTAAAAGCAGAGAAATAAACAATATAAAACCAAGATCTGAAAAACTTGGGAAATAAAAAGATTTTCACCTGGTGCTGAAAAGAAAACACAGTTGGCTCCAGGGCCCAGGCAAAACTGGAATAGGAGAGTGATCCAAGATTGAGACACCTCAACCACAAAAGGCCCTCTCTCCTTGTGTGTCACATCTGATGGTGGCATAACTCAGAGAAGGGCTTTAATGATTGTAATACCAGAACAGCTCCATGTAGAAGGGCATGGTCCTTATTGTAGCTGGTTCCAAGGTGTCCAACATTTCGAAGAAATCTACTCCAGAGATTGTTGTGAGGCTAAAATAGCTTATCCTGAGGTATATTTTCCCAAACATCTTGGGGGAAAGGCAGAATACTCACCCACTCTTCATCGATTTCTAAAGTCCTCACCACCCTTCAAAGAGAACTGTACCCAAACAGGACCTTGTTGTTGTTCAGTCGTTAAGTCGTGTCCGACCCTTCGTGATCCCATGAACCATATCCCGCCAGGCCTTCCTGTCCTCCACTATCTTCCTGAGTTACCTTACCCTACTAGAGAAGTCTCCTGTGAGAAAAGGGACCTGTTAGGCTACACAGTGTGACTGGATCATATATGGAGGCACCAAATCACGGAAAACATTCAGTTCTGAGAAGCTACCACAGCTCAAACACATTAAACATTGGGGCTGTGGTAACATAGTGGCTAAGAGTCTGAACTCCAATCAGGAACTTTCCAGTTCAATATTTTACCTCTGACATTAACTAGGTGGCCTCTAGCAAGCCACTCCCTCTCAGCCTCAACCCTCTCCCACTCATCTGCAGTATGGAGATACTGTACAACAACCCTGTAAGGTAAGGATTACAAGAAGATCATACATGTGAAGCACTTGAAAGTGCTGTGCCAATTATAAATATTACTTTTCTGTAGGAAAACCCATGTGAAAGCTAGTGCAGAATCATGAGGATGCTGTTATGTGATATTTGCAAGCAATATGCAACAAGCACAATTGTGAAAATACGAACATTTATTTAATCAATCAGTTGAAACTATCAACCAAGGGAGACATTTGAGATGACAGAAATAGATCTTTTGGTAAATTGACACCTCTGCTAATTGTGTGAATTGACCCTTAGACTACAGGAACCTTGCTATTTCCATTTTTTGTTGTTGTTCAGTCGTTAAGTCATGTCCGACCCTTCGTGATCCCATGAACCATATCCCGCCAGGCCTTCCTGTCCTCCACTATCTTCCTGAGTTCGTTCATTTTCATGTTCGTTGCAGCGGTGATGCTGTCTAACCATCTCATCCTTTGCCTTCCCCTTCTCCTGTTGCCTTCAATCTTTCCCAGCATCAGAGTCTTCTCCAGAGACTCCTCTCTTCGCATTAGGAGGCCAAAATATTTGAGCTTCAGCCTCAGTACCTGTCCTTCCAGGGAACAGTCAGGGTTGATTTCATTTAGGATTGACTCATTTGATTTCCTAGCAGTCCAAGGGACTCTCAGGAGTCTTCTCCAGCACCACAGTTCGAAAGCATCTATTCTTCGGCGCTCAGCCTTCCTTATGGTCCAACTCTCGCAATCATACATTGCTACTGGAAACACCATCGCCCTGACTATATGAACTTTTGTTGGCATGGTGATCTCTCTGCTTTTTATTATGCTGTCTAAGTTTGCCATAGCTTTCCTTCCAAGGAGTAAGCGTCTTTTAATTTCATGGCTGCTGTCTCTGTCTGCAGTGATCTTGGAGCCCAGAAAAGTAAAATCTGTTACTGCTTCCATTTCTGCCCCTTCTATTTGCCAGGAATTGATGGGACCAGATGCCATGATCTTTGTTTTATTAATGTTGAGTTTCAAGCCAACTTTTGCACTCTCCTCTTTCACCCTCATCAAGAGGCTCTTTAGTTCTTCTTCACTTTCTGCCATTAGGGTGGTATCGTCTGCATATCTGAGGTTGTTGATATTTCTCCCGGCAATCTTGATTCCGGCTTGCGATTCATTCAGCCCTGCATTTCTCATAATGTACTCTGCATATAAGTTAAATAGGTATAAAATATAAGGGTGACAATATACAGCCTTGCCGTACTCCCTTCCCAATTTTGAACCAGTCGGTTGTTCCATGGCCGGTCCGAACTGTTGCTTCTTGACCCACATACAGGTTTCTCAGGAGACAGGTAAGGTGGTCTAGTACCCCCATCTCTTTAAGAATTTGCCACAGTTTGTTGTGATCCACACAATCACCTAAGACCCACTTGACTTCACTCTCTAGGATGTCCGGCTCTGGGTCAGTGACCACACCAGCGTGGTCATCAGGAACATTAAGATCTTTCTTGTATAGTTCTTCTGTGTATTCTTGCCATCTCTTCTTAATCTCTTCTGCTTCTGTTAGGTCCCTGCCTTTTTTATCCTTTATCATGCCCATCTTTGCACAAAACGTTCCCTTGATATCTCCAATTTTCTTGAAGAGATCTCTAGTTCTCCCCATTCTGTTGTTTTCCTCGATTTCCTTGCATTGTTCATTTAAGAAGGCCTTCTTATCTCTCCTTGCTGTTCTCTGGAAATCTGCATTCAGTTGTTTATATCTTTCCCTTTCACAAACAGGACCTTGTTGTTGTTGTTCAGTCGTTAAGTCGTGTCCGACCCTTCGTGATCCCATGAACCATATCCCGCCAGGCCTTCCTGTCCTCCACTATCTTCCTGAGTTCGCTCATTTTCATGTTTGTTGCATCGGTGATGCTGTCTAACCATCTCATCCTTGGCCTTCCCCTTCTCCTTTTGCCTTCAATCTTTCCCAGCATCAGAGTCTTTTCCAGAGAGTCCTCTCTTCGCATTAGGTGGCCAAAATATTTGAGTTTCAGCCTTAGTACCTGTCCTTCCAGGGAACAGTCAGGCTTGATTTCATTTAGAATTGACTGATTGGACTCTCAGGAGTCTTCTCCAGCACCACAGTTCAAAAGCATCTATTCTTCGGCGCTCAGCCTTCCTTATGGTCCAACTCTCGCAACCATACATTGCTACTGGGAACACCATCGCCCTGACTATACGAACTTTTGTTGGCATGGTGATATCTCTGCTTTTTATTATGCTGTCTAAGTTTGCCATAGCTTTCCTTCCAAGGAGTAAGCGTCTTTTAATTTCATGGCTGCTGTCTCCGTCTGCAGTGATCTTGGAGCCCAGAAAAGTAAAATCTGTTACTGCTTCCATTTCTGCCCCTTCTATTTGCCAGGAATTGATGGGACCCGATGCCATGATCTTAGTTTTATTAATGTTGAGTTTCAAGCCAACTTTTGCACTCTCCTCTTTCACTCTCATCAAGAGGCTCTTTAGTTCTTCTTCACTTTCTGCCATTAGGGTGGTATCGTCTGCATATCTGAGGTTGTTGATATTTCTCCCGGCAATCTTGATTCCGGCTTGTGATTCATTCAGCCCTGCATTTCTCATAATGTACTCTGCATATAAGTTAAATAAGCAGGGTGACAATATACAGCCTTGCCGTACTCCCTTCCCAATTTTGAACCAATCAGTTGTTCCATGGCCGGTTCGAACTGTTGCTTCTTGACCCGCATACAGGTTTCTCAGGAGACAGGTAAGGTGGTCTGGTACCCCCATCTCTTTAAGAATTTGCCACAGTTTGTTGTGATCCACACAATCAAAGGCTTTTGCGTAGTCAATGAAGCAGAAGTAGGTGTTTTTTTGGAACTCTCGGGCTTTCTCCATGATCCAGCGCATGTTGGCAATTTGATCTCTAGTTCCTCTGCCTCTTTGAAACCCAGCTTGTACGTCCGGTAGTTCTCGGTCCACGTACTGCTGAAGCCTAGCTTGTAGGATTTTGAGCATAACCTTGCTAGCATGTGAAATGAGTGCAATTGTACGGTAGTTTGAACACTCTTTGGCACTGCCCTACAACAGTACTGGTCCAAACAGGACCTACTGAACTTCAAAGGTTTGCAGAAGTTAGAAAAGGTCAAAAACCCCTAAAAGAGGGCAAAAAAGTAAAAAAAAAACCTGTTTGTTTCCAGCAGAGACTAAGATTAGGAAAAAGTCTGGATTCCTAGAGAGGCGAGCCATCCATAAGCACAGGAAATAACTTTCAGTTTCATGTTCAGCAGCAGTACCAGAAAAATGTTGAGCAACACTTTGTGTATGATGCTTGAAAGAGAGACAAGAAAGATGTAATGAAGGCGGTGTGTGTGTGTGTGTGTGTGTGTGTGTGTGTGTGTGTGTGTGTGTGTGTGTGTGTGTGCGCGCGCGTGCGCGCTTAAGACTCAAAGCCAGCCCTACAGCAGGGTCCAGGACATGTTTACTCTGAAGTAAGCCCAACTAAATCCAGTGTGTAACAGCGCAATCCTATCCAACTTACACCACCGGTGTAACCAGCGGGGAGGGAAGGACAGGAGTCCTTTGAGTCCCCCTTTGGAGGGGATTTGAATCCCCTTTCCATACTGAGGCCTTCCGTTCTCGCTGCACTGCTGGTTACACCGGTGGTGTAAGTTGGATAGGATTGCGCTGCAAGAACCCAAGCCTATTCATGTCTACTCAGATGTAAATTCCATTATAGGTCAATGGGGCTTACTCCCAGGGAAGTGTGGACTGGATTACAGCCTTCCTTAGAGGATGCAGTGCATACTGCCGCATTTTGTTACAGGACCCCTCATGTTCCTTTAGATCCACAACTGTGTTACTGAGGAAAGCGGAAGCCAAATTAACTAAAAATGTTGAAACCTATCACTGGTCCTTGACTTTTTTTTTACATCTAATTTAATCTCAGTATCCTTGACAGTATCCTTCAATGATCCAGAACCTCCTACCTTGTTTGCATTTTAAGGTTGATTATATGTGCTGTTCTTTATTCCTGATACATTTAGGTCTCTTACTGTTAAACATGTCTCTTGCTATTACTGTCCCAGCTTTTCAATCTTCATTTGCTCATCTCCTGCCACTTGCTATTCTCTTCCTCAGTGGTGCCTCATCCTCTCTCAGCAAGAAAAACAGTTGTAAAACTATTAAATATAGCCACTTGGAGAGGGATTATGTTATTACATAAGACTGTAGTATAGTTCAAGCGAATATGTTAATTCATGGTAAATTTTTAAAGAAAGTCTGTTCTTCACTCTATGGCAGCCGTGGGGAACCTCCGGCCCCAGGGCCGGATCAGGCCCCCGAAGCCATCCGGTCCGGCCCCCGGAGAGATTGCCGGGAGGCCGCCCAACCGGCCCCTGGAGGCTCCGCTGGGTCCGCGCGTCACCTCCGGAGGCTGGGAGAGGGCCTTTGCATGTCCTCCCCGGCCGCCGCCTCGACCCCTTCTCACCAGGCCGTTGGCCATTTCGCACATGCGTACCACGCCGATGAGGGCAAGCTCTTGCCCTCATCGGCATGGTACGCCGGAGGTGATGCGCGGACCCGGCGGTGGCTTCGGACGGTGAGTGCGGAGCCTCCGGAGGCCGATGGGGGGGTGGGGGCAAAAATTAATTAAATAAATAAAAATGGCGCCCACCCTTATGGCCGGCCCTCAAGCAAATTTCTAATATTTAAAACGGCCCTCGCCAGGGAAAAGGTTCCCCGCCCCTGCTCTATGGTTAAACACTACAACAGGTTACACTTTTAGAGAGCGTCCCTTTTGTATCTGTCCAGGTAAATCTCCCTGTCGTCTTCCTGTTACTTAGCCTGCTACTATAGCAACCAAGGCTGTATTTGAAGTTATGATTACAGAATGGCAATAAGTACTTTTAATGATAGAAGGCAGTTTCATGTGACAGTGGATAATCTCCTTCTCATTGCAGATACTAAAAAAAAAAATCATATTTCAGATAGCACAGTGACAATCCCTGTGTTGAAGTGAGTTGAGAGTGAGCATTGCTATCCAGATTCTTGAATTGCATTAAGTGATTTGAATTTTGAACCAGGTTCCCAAGATTGCTAAAAAGAGGCAGCTGCAAAGCACAATAGAACATCAAAACTCTGGTTACTCAGACAGACTCCAAACCCATTAACGGTTTCTCCTCTCTTTTATTTTCTCTCTCTGAGGAGTCATGTAACCATATCACTCTTGTAACCCTATCTGAGCTCTTCGAGGAAGAGCTTGCTTTGTGTTTTCAATCTCTCAATTGTAAAGATATGGACAAGGGCTGTGAAATGTTGGCCATCTCTGTGCTGGTACTATCGAAAAAAGACCTCCTGGGAAAAAAATTCTTCTGACTTTTGGAAGATTAGTCAGGATCTTTTTGCTCAGAAAGCAGGGGCAGCCCACAATCTTCCCTAGCCTGAAGTGGCACACCAAATGCCACCTTACCAGGATAGCCCACCAGTAGGCTTCAGCCAATGCTGTTATTCTTCCCACAGTCGTGGGATCTGAAAAATAAGAGAGGAGCTAGAGGAAGAGAACGTGTCGAAACGAGAAGAGGAGCCCACCTCCCTCCTTTCATCCACTTCCTCTTCCATTCCCCTCTTCTTTTTCAAATACAGTATAACTTCAAATGCAAGAGAAGGAGCAGGAGTTGAAGAGCTGGGCACCAGCAGCACCCAGCGATACCTGATAATCTGTCATCATAGGAGTCTGCCTAATTTCACCTACTGGGTGGTCTTTTCTTCTCAGAGAGTGGCGCCAATTCCTTGACTTGACTTTTTCACTGTCTTTATGGATCTGATTGCTGTTTCTTCTAAAGGATTCTGTTTATTTGATTGGATTTTTATTGTTATAAATAAAGCCGAGAATGTGAGGTATACATTTCTGACATACGGTAAATGAAATAAGCAAAAAGTAGATGAACTGTTCTCGATTATATTACCAAGAAGCAAAGCTATGTTTGTAGCATGGATATTTTCATGACCAGACATATTGGTAAGAGGTAGAGTTTATAGGATTAAAAGGTCATGTACAGGTAAAATATTAAAATATATTAAGAGGAATTCCAATGTTTAAAATTAATTAAAATCATCAAAAATCCACACATATACAAATATTAGTCCAACGTTTCGTCTAATATTAGTCCAAGTGATTCTGTGTGTCCTTGAATATGTCTGGTGCTTTGGACAAAACGTTGGACTAATATTTTTATATGTGTGGATTTTTAATGATTTTAATTAATTTTAAACATTGGAATTCCTCTTAATATATTTTAATATTTTTACCTGTACATGACCTTTTAATCCAGGGGTGGGGAACCTTTTTCGTGTCGTACATAAACCCTTGCCCTCATCGGCGTTCTACGCATGTGCGAAATCGCCGATGACGGCCTCGGGGGTGACGCGCGGAGCCTCTGGGGGCCGGTTGGGCGGCCTCCTGGCAATCTCTCGGGGGTGGTGGACCGGATGGCCTTGGGGGCCGGATCCGGCCCGCGGGCCCCCACCCATGTTTTAATCCTATAAACTCTACCTCTTACCAATGCTATGTTTATACCTCTTGTCACCCTGTGTGTGTGTGTGTCTGTGTGTCTGTGTTCATCATAAACAGACCTAATTTCATCCCACCATCATTTTGGTGAGTCCTTCTCAGTTCTCGCTGAGGCAATTGTGGACTCTCAGGATACCGGAAACTTGTACACGGATTCTCTTCTACATATAGAATCAAAGAACTGGAGCTTCGACCTCTACCCCACAATGCTAAAATTGACCTGACAGGAAGCGATTCTCCTTGCATGACCTGCACAGCATATAAAGTGTGCCCAGCTATTCACAAGCTCATACACAATTTAGCCATTCCCTATTTTATATGGCTGAGTTATATTCCATTTTGTATGTACAGGTAGCTCACTGGCAATTACATGTCTATGAAGGTCTACAGCAGAGTAGTGGAGCACCTGTTTTGCATGCAGAGGGTCCCAGGCTCAATCCCTGGCATCTCCAGGTAGCACAGAGCAACATTTCTGTTTGAAACCCTGGAGACCTGCTGCCACTCAGTGTCAACACTATTTGAGCTAGATGGACCCTTGTCTGACACAGTATAAAATATGCTCCTCTGTAAGCCCTGTCAGGGTGGGGACAGGGAGATGCCCTGCTGGGTGACTGAGTGGTGACGTGTCTGGCTCTGTCAAACAGTTGGGCAGTGGAGCACGTGTCCTCATCGACCAGCTGGGGGGCAGACCATGTGACTCCACTGGTCAGCTGAGCAGTGGAGTGGACAGCAGTGTCAATCAGTCAGGTAGTGGCGTAGCATCTGGTGACATCACTAAGCTATTGTCTGCTCCCAACTGCAGACAGGAAGGACTAATGAGCAGCAGCTGGCCCTAGTGGTTGGGACTGGCCTCAACTCTATAAAGGGCTATATAGAGGACATGAAGCAGAGAGGAGCCAAGAGGAGAGAGGCAAGGAGCAAGAAGAGAGTCCAGGAGGACCTCTTCTGGTCCAAAGGAAACTGTAAGGACCAGCAGGGACCTAAACTCTTCTAAGAAAAGCCAACCCTGGTTTGAGGGGACTCAGGGGCTGGGGCCCCAGAAGTGTGAGAGGAAGGGGGCCAGAAAGCAGAGGGCAGAAACAACTCGGCAGCCACCATTCAGTCAGGGACCAAGAGGGCAACTGTCTATAGTGCCCCCAAACAACCAGGCACTTTGGGGCAGGGCTGTGGCAGCTTGTATAGGGATCATGAGCCCATCCCCCTGAGGAGTAAGCCAGAACTGATATCCCAGCAAGTGGCCTGGGGTCTACATTATTCTAGGAAGCCCAATCCAAGACTGCATTATAGGAGGAGAGTCTACATAAGGCTGCTAAGAAAGCATAGGGGTCAAGTCCAAACATGAAAGGGTGAAGATAACCCACAGATGAGGGCCAACCCCTCCTCGTGTTCAGTTTGTCATTTGGCCCAATAAACAAGAGAGAGAGTGTGTTGCATTGACTGTGTCCGGACTGATATGTTGGTAAGCTTACCTTCATAAGCTCCCTGGAGATTGAGCTACTCCATGGCAGGAGGCGGTGGAGATGACCTCCTCTGATATAAACTGTGATTTGACTACCAGTGACCAACAAGGATGCAAAATTACCACAGCTAGAAGCCACTGAGCAGTAGATGGGGTGAGTACACAATGCTTGATGCCCAGTTCTAGGGAAATTTGTTCTAGATATACAAGAAAAAATATAATGGAAGGAGGCAAGACTGTAAACACAGGCCTGCAAATTCGAGGGTCAAAAGTCTTTTTTCAAAATGTATGGTGTTTTTATATGAATTTGGGGCACTGATTCCCAAAATGGGATTGAATTTGCCCTATCACATCTAGTTTTGGGGTATGGCATTGCTACCTCATAATGCAAGTCAAGCAGCTTCCTCGTGAGGAAGCCATGGTGTCAGATTCCTCACAAGGAAGCTGTTTGACTCACATTATGAGGTGGCGATGCCATACCCTCAAAACTAGATTTGATGGGGCAAAACAGACACCATTTGTGGAATCAGCACCCCAAATAAACCCAAGAATAGGCCTCACTTTTAAGAAAGCAAAATGTGCACAGGTCTGTGAAATCTTCCAGAAGGCCCATCAAAGCAGGTCGAATCTACTAAGATATTGGAAAAAAAAGATCACCTATTATATAAGTCTCTGAACATAGTTGCATCTGAGTGTCAGATGGCATCCTGCAGACTTTCAGGGCTGCCCCAAGACCTCCTGTCACCTGAGGCAGCATACCAAATACTGTCCCCAGTTACTCGATGATGTGCCAGTCTCTGCTCCTCCCGCTCTCCAATGTTCTAAGCTCAGCACTCTTCTCCTCTCCATATTTCCTCTTCCTCTCTGTCCCCCTCTTCCTTTTCTAATCCAGGAAATAGGAGGAGGAACAGAGTAAGCAAGTAGGCAGAGAGAGATGGGTGCGCACCCCCCACTAATCAGCTGCCTGAGGTGACCACTTCAGTCGGCCTTGTGGATGAGCTGGCCTTGCAGACAGTCCAAAACTGTCAGACAGAAAAGCCTGACCACAGTTAGTGGCATTAAAGGACAAGGTGAAGCACTAATAATGGCCACTTGTGTCATCTAATGACTGCTAGTTGAAACATCACTCTGGCAACCTGCGGTTGGTGGCATTGCAGTACAGCAGAGAGGAGGCTAATCTCCTCCAACAAGCTGCCATAGTGGTATAAAACAAGAGATTAGGTGCCTGGTTCTCTGTAGGATGGACAGGACCCCACGAGAATTTGTGGCTTCCAGTGAGGTCAGAAGCGTTTTTAGAATGGAACCAGGATCCGCTGCTTTCCAGCAGGCCTGCTTCAGAAATAAATAGAATCCTTCAATGGAAGGGGGAAAGAGGTGATTTTGCCTCCCCCTGACTACCTTGAGCGCCTTGAGGCATGTAAGGCAGAGATATAACACAGTCTTGAAACATCTCTGGCTGCAGTAGACCTCCATCTTGCATGTATGTGGGTTTTGGAATGGAAAGGGGCAATGAAGGTACTATTCCTTTCTGGGATGGAGGGAGGCCACAGACATGGGATATTGTGGCATGCAACTGGAGATACCTTGCCATCCACTCTGCCTTCAGATTTCATTTTTGTTGGAGCAATAGAGTGGAAGGGCATTGAAAAGAATAGCTGGAGCCATGTTAAACCACATGAAAGGGAAGGTTTTCATGAACTGAAGCAGCCTGCGATATCTGCCAAAATGTAAACATTCTGTTGCAGTTCTGGATGCAGCTGAAAATGGAAAAGCATACATTGGGTAGTGTTTACAGTCCCCAGTCTGGCAGCCCTGAAAATCTATTTTGCTTCTTAATTCCTATTCATACTGTTCTACTAATTAGGATTGTTTTTGAGAGATGTGTGCTTCCCACTGCTTCCTTCACCCTGGTGTCTTGCCTGTTTTGAAGCGAGCAGATTATATGCCACTAAATAATAAAAGATTTGTGTGTGTTTTCTTAGTGCCAGAGGTATCCACCACGCAACCACATCAGATTGAAACCTTCTGTCCATACTGTACTTTCCACCCCTACCCTACCAGAAAATAAGAGATAAGTTTGGAATAGGGGGATCTACAGTTTGAAGCTGTTCATTTTGAGGAAAGGGGAAGAACTACCAGTAGGTTTGGAATAGCAGACCTGTCCCTTCCTTGACATGGCACTTACTTCAATGATACGCTGGTGGGTGCAGAGTGGGGTCGGTCAGTGCAGGAGGGAAGTGCGATGTGAGGGAATACTGTACTGGAATTCTCCATCCCTCCTCCACCCACCAAATTGGATGGGACTTTAGCTATTCATTTATATTCATCGACCAAATGCTCAGTTGCTTCGTTGCGATCTGGGTTTTGCTCCCTTTAATTCTGGATAATTTTATCTCTTCTTGACAAGAAATAGAAACAGAATGGATATCTATCGTCTATGCATTATGCATCTCAGCATTTTATATTCAAATCCAGATACTGGGTTCTGATTTTCCACTTTCTCTGAATAATTGGGTCATCAGGTTTTTCCATTAATAACGCTTAACAGAACAGTACGATTTAAGTCTTACTTTATTACATTTAGCCTGAATATGATTCAACCCTTCCTATTTTAGGAACTTGTGCAACAATATTTCTTTATATAAAAGATGAAATTAAAATCATCAAATATTTAAACTATTGGAAACATTAAAAATATTAAAGCTTTCCTTATATAGAAACACGCTTGCTAATAAAATTTAAAGAGGATGAAAAAAAAGCCCTGCTCTCCACAGGGCAGCCTTGATTCATTCCACCGGGTTTGGAAAAAATAGAAAATGTCCAAAATGTTGAAGATTTATTTTAGAAGACCAAACAAATGCCCATGTGCTGTTTTCAGAGAGTTGGGTCAGTTTCCGTCCTATACACAACCAAATAAAGTTTGATAAAACTAGAGCTGTAATCTACCTGCTCTCAGCACTCGGGGCAGGGTGGTTGAGAAATCAAACTGAATTAATTAATTGAATATCTGGATCTTAGCCATATTAAGATCATATTTCATAAGTGACATTCTGCCTATTTGGATGTAAAAGGAAATTGTGTCCGCTATGCTAAGTGATATTAAATAAGTAATATGATGTGATTAGAAGGCTAAAAGACAGCTGTCAATCAAGCCTTCCCTGGTTCGCATTCCTCTGCCATGAACTCACCAGCTGGCAGTGGAATGTGCTTTATAGCCATCACAAACGGCTATCTAGAAGCGTGCAGAGCTGTGCGCTTGCATGATGAACTGGTACACACAATTGGCTTGCCACATGGAGACACCCACCACAGGAAGCAATTACATGATGTCCATATCAGGTATGTGGCCCATAGGCAACTTGCGCACAATGTGCATGGTGGTGATGCCATCAGTGTGTGTGGGGGGGAAACAGCCTGCTTTGTGCTGCAGGACACAGTGAACCGACCCTCATCTAAGCCAGTTGAAATCCAGGTATGCTGGCCTCACAAGTTCATTAATTAGAGCTGCAGAGGGGTTCATTAAAGTATTTCACCCCCAGTAATGAAGTTTCCATAAATGTTAAAGCAGCTTAAAATTAGGACTGTCACCCAATGAAAAGTTGATTAATCATGAGAGCTGCCTTCAAATCATCAGTTGTTCAACCATATCTTCATAAATCTGCATATGAATAAGACTACTGAAAAAAGCACACCTCGGTTATATATGATGCACACGCACACTGGAAGAGGCACCATCATAGAAGTTATTCCCTGCTGTGAAAGAGACACGGGGAAACTTCTTCCACGTTGGTGCCTCTAATTAAAGTGACTGGGGGAAAGTTGAAGAGGCACAAAATGAAGTAGCTCTTCACACGGTGCATAACTAAGGTATGGAATTCACCATCATGAGATATGGGGATGTCCGCTACCTTAGATGGTTTTGAAAGGACATTAGAGGAATTAATAGAGGACAGGTTTGTCAATAGCGACTAGTCATGATGTACTCTCTCTAGGTTCAGAGTATGCCTCTGAGTATGCCATTTCCAGGGGAGCAATGATGGGAGAAGGATTTCCTGTCCTCTCTTGCTTGTGGGTTTCACAGAGGGCATCTAGCGAGCCACTTTGGGAAGTCCAGGGTGCTGGACTAGATGGGCTTTGGACCTGCTCTAGCACAGTCTTCTTATGCTCTTATACCTGCCACCCACAGTTTTTGTATATTATTGTATTAAAATAATGGCCCGATTAATATTTTCGTAGATCAAAAGAGTTTGAACTAAACTAGAGGCTAGAGGCTAAACATTGCAGCCGTGGTGCAAATACCACTGTATTTAACACGATGAACAACAATATTTCCTTTACTGTTGATATTTGACTGAAGCCTATAAATGCAATGTTGCCGTTCTGAGCCACAAGCACAAGTTCTGAATCAATGGAGGTTGTCGTTAACAGGTTTGAAATGCATTGTTACATTTTCTTCTTGCCTGCAAGAGGAACATGGGGACAACACAGCAGGAGTTCTTCTTGACTCAAGGGAGTGCCCTTAAGCTGTTCACAGGAAGGTGTTGTAACAGGCAGGAGCAGATGGTCCAGGTACACAATTATTTTAGCCTGGAATACAGCAGCATAATGAACTCTCTCTGCTCTGCTCTCCCCTCTGTAAAAGCAGCATTGTGCTAGCTCTAGCCATGCAACTGGGACAGAGAAGATACAAAACCAACATCATCATCCCATCTGAGGTCCTTAATCTCATTGACTAAGAATGTGATGCTTTGAAAAATGCCAGAGAGTGTTTTATTCAAAATTTCCTTCATTTACCACAATAAATATGTCCTTGCCACAAAGAGATGTATTAAAGTTAGGGTGAAATATCTTGATGTCAGCGGAGAGCAAATGCAACTTCATGCTAGATTTCACTCAATAAACCATCCTCCTATTCACAGCACTTTATGTTGTATGTAAGGAGCAGGCAGGGGTAGGAGGGGTCATGGAAACGATGGGTTCACTGTGTACTATTTTTTCGGTGTGCTTAAACGTAGAAAGAAAGAAGCTCTCTGGGTACGAAGGTGGAGGCACAATATAGGTTTCTAAGACGATGCAAAATGTCGCTTTTCTAATTGGCTACAAAGATTCAGGAGCAATCCATTTGAAAACCACCCAAACAAAAAAGGCGGTTCGCCTTTTGACAAGAAGAAGTTCAAAGATACAACAAAAAACTAGAAATGCTGCCTCAACATCTGATTTAAGATTTTGAGAAGTACTGAAAGAGAAAAATACTGTTTCTTAACCATATTTCCTGCACTGGATATGTATCTATTGTTTTGTATTAGGTGCTAATTTTAATGATATTAAAAACATCATGCTGATAACGAAACCAGTGTCTGGTGGTGGTTGTTTTTTTTATCCTTAACTCCAGGATTATAAAATGTGATGTTATGAATTATTCATATTATTCGATGTAATGCAATCACTATCTAGCCTGCATTAAGCCCTCTGCAAATGCTGTCCTATGCAGCTACAGTTTTGAAGAATTTAATGTTAGTCGGAAGAACACCTGGCATTAACTGACAGTGAATTAGGCTCATTGTCATGGGTGGAGGGGGAAGCACTTTGCAATTTAATACTTGGTCTTCTGTGTATCCTGATTCCGAAGGTTATATTATGCAGGGAAAAATCAACCTTGTAAACAAGAAGAGAGAAGCCCTTTTCAGACGTTCTATAAGAACGAACACTGCCTCTGCCTCCCCCCCCCCCCCCCGCCGCTGCACACAGTTCCAAGTACAGCATGCGTCTGCAGCAACAAACACTGTACTTGGGGGAGAGATCCTCCTACTGACTAGGAACACTAAGCTAAGAAGCACAGTAGTGGGGACAGGCCTTGCCAGTACACTCCTAATATTCTGTAAGCATGGACAGTGCGGACGTTTATCAAACAACTGAAAAGATCTCTAGACAAATAAGTGAACATTAGACAGAGGTGTTGAAGCCACTGGAAATGTCGTGAGCAGGTACTGAAAATGGAGAACAGTATTTGATCTTGTGATCACTCAGTGCAACAAATCCTTAGCGTTTATCAGTCTTCCTTCCTGAACACAGAGAATAGCAAGACAGACATTTTCTAGGAAGAAAAAAAAAAAAACTTGTTCATTGCAATATGCCCACCAATTTGCAGCCCTTTTCAGGAGCAGCGAGTGACCTCACTGGGACCAAGCGCCAAGGTAAAAGAAGACACAGTGAGTTCAGCAGCTGTGCGAGTTCAGCAGCAGGGCGAGGAAGCCAGGCCCCACACACTGCCCGGCACTTCCCTTGAAGAGAGGAGAGTTCCAACAACATTAAGGTACCCAAACTTAGATAAACACATACCTTACAACTAAAGCTATGCAGTCAGACAGCCAGCAGAGGGGTGGGGGCTATCCAGTGTTTTGCACCGAGTGTCACATGTATGATTATCTGAGCATAAGTCATGGGTGTGTGCTTGGTGCAAAGAGCTTCAGGCTCTCAGGGAACGGGTTTGCTCCCTTGAAGCCATGGTTGCTGACCTGGAGAAGCAGAGACAGGAAGAGAGGGACCAGGGTAAGACTTCTAGGCAGAGGCGTAGCTTGCGCCCCCGGCGCCTGGCGCGCCCGGGAGCCGGGGGCCTCGGCTCAGCGCCCCTGGAAGTGAGGTCACGTGACGTAAGGTCACGTGACGTCACATGGCGCGCGACGAGGGCGGGCTTCTTGCGCCCTGTAGCCAATGAGAAGGGCGGAGGACCCCCCTCCGCACTCCTCATTGGCTACAGAGCGCAAGAAGCCTGCCCTCGTCGCTCGTGTTCGTCTACAGGGAGGGAGGGCGAGCTTCTTGCACCCTGTAGCCAATGAGGAGGGCGGAGGGAGGCGAGTTCCCCCTCCGCCCTCCTCATTGGCTACAGGGCGCAAGAAGCCCGCCCTCCCTCCCTGTAGACGAACACGAGCGACAAGGGGGGGTCCTCCGCCCTCCTCCTACAGGGCGCAAGAGGCCCGCCCTCGTCGCTCGTGTTCGTCTACAGGGAGGGAGGGAGGGCTTCTTGCGCCCTGTAGCCAATGAGGAGGGCGGAGGGAGGCGAGTTCCCCCTCCGCCCTCCTTATTGGCTACAGGGCGCAAGAAGCCCGCCCTCGTCGCTCGTGTTTGACTCAGACGAGCCCTGGTGGTAGGTGCCCGGCCGGCGCTGCGGCGCACCACGGTGCGCCACACCTCCTGGCTCAGCGGAGCCACTGGATCCACCGTTGTTACACCTCTGCTTCTAGGGACGTGGAGGTGTTGTCCCACCCTCAGTTGGACAGCTCCTCAGCTGCCAGGGAAGGGAGTCTCAGGGCTGGAGGACGTCGCTCTGGAAAAGAGGGAAACAATTCCCCAGTGGAGACCCCTTCTTCAGGTGATGGGCCCGTATCCAGTCGCACTATGGATACTCCTCTGGGGAGGGGGGAAGGGGGCTTCTTGTCGTGGGTGACTCTATAGTCAGGAACATAGAGAGGGGGGTCTGTGACGGATGTGAGGACCGCATGGTGACTTGCCTGCCTGGTGCGAAGGTTGCGGACGTCATCTCTCGTCTAGATAGGCTGGTAGAGAGTGCTGGGGAGGAGGTAGCGGTTGTGGTGCATGTAGGTACCAACGACATGGGGAAATGTAGCCGGGCGGTCCTGGAGGCCAAATTTAGGTTGCTAGGTTGCTAGGCTACAGCGTTTGGGGCTTTTCAAAAAGGCACCTGAGGGGGGACATGATTGAGACATATAAAATTATGCATGGGATGGAGAGTGTGGATAGAGGGAAATTCTTCTCCCTCTCGCACAACCCCAGAAACAGGGGACATGCACTAAAACTGAGTGGAGGGAGAGTTAGAACGGATAAAAGAAAATATTTCTTTACCCAGCGTGTAATTGGTTTGTGGAACTCCTTGCCACAGGATGTGGCACCTGGCCTAGATGCCTTTAAAAGTGGTTTGGATAGATTCATGGAGGGAAAGACCATCACAGGTTACAAGCCATAAGCAACCTCCTGGTTTTAGAAGTAGGTTTTCTCTGTGCCAGGTGCAGGGGAGTGGCAGCAGGAAACAGGTTATCTTGTTGGCTGTGTGCTCCCTGAGGCATCTGGTGGGGCCACTGTGTGATACAGGAAGCTGGACTAGATGGGCCTTTGGCAGGGCTCTTCTTATGTTTTTATGTTCTTAATTTTTAGATTCTGCACAGAAGACAGAAAAAGACATAACCTGCACCATCAGATTTGGATTTAACCTGTTCCAGAGCTCCACAAAAGAAGTGAGTTTCCGTTTCTTTAGATATGGACCTGTAAGACGACACAGAAGTGGGATCAGGGGGTGGTCAGTTTGGGGACTGGTGAAGGACCCATGCCCATCATCAGTGGATCCACTTGACTGGGCAGACACTTGAACCCTCATTACTGGTGACAGTGTTAGAACCCAATGTGCCACTAGAAGTTTTCTGTTGAAAAGCAGTATAAACATTCCTAATCATCATCAGAAGGTGGGTGAGAACACGATGGAAGTCCAATGCAGGGCTTTGCCCTGGCTGTGGCCCTCGGCAACCTGGCACCAGCACTGGTATGATAGATACCCTGCAGCCAATAGAACTGGCATGACAAGAATTAACTTTCCCATATGGGCTGGTCTTTGACCGTAATAAAGATTGATTGATTGATCGTAATAAAGATTGATTGATTGATCGTAATAAAGATTGATTGATTGATTGATTGATTGATTGATTGATTGAACTTTCCCATATATTGTTTACCTACTGCGGCAATAAGGGAAAAACATTTTAACATTCTGAGCATACCTAGAGTATTCTTGTACCACGGAATGTTAATTGTTACAAAAGATCAATTTCAAGGCATGAGAACCAAACACAATCCACAACCGCTAGGACTAAGGTGATAGCAGTACTGTATTCCTTGCTTTGCAAGGGAGCATTTGTTGTTTTAAATTCTGCAGATGGTTGAAGTACTCCACTTCAGATACACAGAAAGAATCCAAATGTCAACATTCTTATGTATCTTCCTTGCCATATCATTTGCACTTGTGCACTCCTCTCTATACAACTGCATTAAAACGCCCACATTAAATATTTCCTTGGGGCTGAACTGCCCATTGCCTCTTTCAAAAGCTTGCTTCTCTTTTATCTAAGATGGGCTTCCTCCTCTCCCCCCCCCATCTCAACATCCCAGAAAAGCATTGGTTTGCGCCATCATCATCATTATGCATTTTTATTTATTAATCACATTTGCTATGAATGTGAAATACACTCTCTAATCAAAATTGTGAACTAGGCCAGAAGATGTGGCAAACCATGTCACTTTGTATCAGCTGCCTCTTATTTATTCCAATACCACTCTGACCTTCAGCTATAGTGTCATGTGCTCCTCTAATGGCTCTCACTGCTTTCTTTCTCCAGCAGCCATTGCTCCCTAGAGATTATCTGCATGGGAAGATAACTATAGGAGCCTCTAGGGCTCTGCTTTCTGTTGGCTCCCACACTGTCTAAAATATAGTAAGGGGGGGGGGGAATACATTTGTTCAAATCCAGAACATTTTTGTGCTTTATTTAAGAAAATCCACGTATATGGAGGAGGAAAAAAAAATCCCCTAACTTTAAGTCTCTCTGCAAAGCTACAGTCTAATTACTGCCTGCTGAGTAGCACCGTAAAACACAGTCAGTCAGAGAGCCTTAAAGATACAATATCCTCTCTCGTGAACTGTCTGCTTGTCAGTCCAGAGTCACCCTCCTGCTTTAAATCAACCAACCGCAGAGCTGTTATGAACAGCAACTGATTTTCCATGCAGCACCGCAAAACAAAAATCACACCACATCCTATTTTTAACAGCCACAGTTTTTCAACTGTATAGCTGCCCTGCTGAGTTGAGCCATATCAGAGGGGGGAAAATGGGCTCACGTAGAAATTGCATGGAACCCTTGAAGTACACAAGTACAGACCCAATTACACATGCGCTGTGTTGCTCAGTAGCAATTGCAGCCCAACAGCAGTCCCTTCATCACTGCTTGTAGACAAGGAGGGCCTTCATAATTTCTTCTTTTTACAACGGAGCACAATAAGCTAACTTGAGCTCGAAATATTATTTTGGTAATACAATGTACATCTATGCACGAAAGCATTCCCCCAAAGGGATTACCTGAGGGACAGCATTCCTCACCAAACCCACTTAAGCTCCCAAGTGTGAGGAAAATGATGTAATAGCTTGTTTAAATCTCTTCTTTCTACCACACTGTTGCTGTTGAAAATAGCACAAGATACATTTATAAACATAACAACATCCCACAACCTCCTTTAATCAAGTGCCTGGGGAGACCATCCCACTATTTCTATACAGGCTGAAAAATGGGAAGGAACTATGTTCCTGATCTGCTTGGAGGAAGGGCGGTATGAAAATGTGAAAAATAATAAATACATACATACAAGCCAAAGGAAGTGACATCTAAGAGGGCTTCCATTCAGATAAGACACCGAAAGGGGCAGCGCTGTCTTGGATCCAATGAGTGGAATGAGAAGACAACACAGCACTGTTTGGAGAACTCTTGCACATGTCTTGGCAAAAGACTTCTCACACTGCAATGCCACAATGTGGCAGAGTTTGCATTACAGTACAAGGATTCGCCTTATGTTCAGGGGTTCAGATGAAGCACTGACTTGTAGGGTGGCCAAGTATCTTCGTCGAATCATTAAGTAGAAAAGCATAAGATGGGCTTCTAATCCAGGTTTCCTGGATTAGACCTGGGGAGCTATTTGGGTCTGTGTGCGTTTTTGCGATGACGATGTGTTGGTTGGCTATCCTTTTTATTCCGTTTGGCATTTATTGTTATGTATCATCATTTCTGTATATTACGATTGTTGTTGCTTTTGTTGTCAACTATATGCCAATAAAAAGGATGATGATGATGATGATGATGAGTACAAGGAACATGCTGAATAAGGAAGATACAGGCTGTAGAAAACAAATTCAAGTGGGCCATTAAAGGGTTTTTGAAAAGAGCTTGTGCAAAGTCTTCCACAAGATCTGCCACAAACAGTGGAACTACTCTAGATTTGGGGTCACACAACATCATTCTGCTAAGCCATAAACAACCTTCCTGTAGGCAGAAGAGGCATCTTTGAATCCAAGTCACTGAACCTGGATAAATCAGGAGATCTGGATAACTGAAGCTCAGTTATTGTAGGCCTAATTCCCCCCACCAGGGGTGGCATTAGGGAACAGCTAGGTTAGGCATTATAGGCCAGCAGGTGGCGCAGTAGGTTAAACCACTGAACCATGAGCTGTCGATCAAAAGGTCGGCAGTTCGAATCCGCAACGGGGTGAGCTCTCGTTGCTTGGCCAGCTCCTGCCAACCTAGCAGTTCCAAAGCATGTTAATGCGAGTAGATAAATAGGTACCGCTTGCGGGAAGGTAAACAGCGCTCTGTGTTCCAGCCGCATGCTACGCGCTGCGGCAAGGAGAGTCATGCCGGCCACATGACCACGGAGGCGTCTTCGGACAACGCTGAAATGGGGATGAGCACCACACCCTAGAGTTAGACACGACTGGACTTAATTGTCAGGGGTCACCTTTACCTTTCCTTACCTAGGTTAGGCATTGGCTGAGGGTCAACCTGGCCAGGCCAACCCCTGACTCCACAGTTCTGGTGGGAACAGTAGTGCTCAATGCGCCATGTGGGGGGGGGGAAGAAGGCTTCAGGGCCCCTCACAACCTGGTGCCAGCATTGCCCCCACCTCCAGCACCAGCAATTTAGAGAACCAAAATATTCACTAATCAAGAATCAATAAACAAAATCAAGCTTACCAGGTTCAATCACATTAATAACATAACATGGGGTTTGACCCTAACAGGGCCAGTTCTGCCACTGTGTCTAGCAATTTATCTTCACCAAGACTGTTTAGTAGTTGTCAAAATACAGGACTCCTAAATTTCACAAGGCTGCTGATGCAGCCTCCACATTGCGCCGGGCCGGCCACCCCCTCAAGAGACCTCTGCGGACATCAGGAAGTGTCAGGAAGTGGCAGATGCAAACCCAGAAGTAAACTGGGAGTCACATCTTGTCGCATCGATCCGGTGCAATGCGGTGGCAGCCTCCAGAGGCCTCCAGAGGCTGCATTCACATAACAACAAAATCACCTAATGACGAGATTTAGGGAACGCATCCCCGTTGTTAAGTGAGGGAAGCCTGTACTGGTGGCAGCAGTGGCAGTGCCCAACACATGTCCTTCCCCCAAAGCAATTTGGCTCCAGGGGAAGCTATTCTCTGTCAGCCTTAGTCCATCTGCATAATGGGGATAATTATATTGACTTGCCTCACAGGCTGTTGTAAGGATTGCAGGTTCATGTATAGGAAGAGATTGCTTTGAACACTCAAAAGTGCTATAAAAAAAAGCTTCATATTATTATTTCTCCCACATTTATTCTGCTAAGACCATTGGACTGCAATGCAGATGCAGTGTTGTGCTAGTGTGATGTGCAATTTGAAAAAGACTGGAGAGGAAACAGTGAGTTGCATGGAAACAGGCTGAAACCTGATTGCCGCTAACTTTATTAGACTTATCGCTGAGAAAATGTCTAGTGCAAGGGTGTCCAAATGTTACAAGATATTTTTAAATGCCCTAAATTATACTGAGAGCATGAGAATCTGCTTATAATTCTTTCAGTCACACATGTATCACACCAACAACATTGTGTGGTATGTGGATGATAATTGGCTTTGATTGGCAAACAAACCCCAAAATAAATTCACAGCCCAATCTTATTCTCCCCACCACCACCAATGCAGCAACACCAAAATGACTACCGCTGCATCCTACAGGAGAGCAGTTACGGAGGTCTCCCCTGGGTAAGGCTCATCAGCGCGGATGTGTCTACTCAAACCTGTGCTAGTGAATTTGCTGGTGTAGGTCCACATAGAACTGCGCCATGGGACTGGGTCCAGGAAGGGGGCTAGGATTTAGCAGCCGCTACTGCCCCTGAACCTGCCCCCGTTGCCACCTCGTTCCGCCCTCCCCTGCCCCCCTTCTGCCCTCCCCTATCCCGTATCCACCTCCCCACCATCCTACCTGTCTCAGCAGGTGGCCAGCGATCTTCTGGTGTGCATGGGAAGGCTCCGGCCTTCCCACTGGTGCTTCTGCAGTGCACGACTCTGTGTACAGCTGGAGTGTGTTTTACGATTGCCGTAAACATTCTGCTGGCAGTCAGCTCAGATATGATTGGGCTGAATGTATCATATTAGGCTGCAATCCCATATACATTTACCTGGGAGTAAGTTTTATTGAACTCAATGGGCTTACTTCTGAGTAGATATGCATAGGTTTGCACTGTAAATTTTCCAAAGCCCATGTCCATCATGCCACTTATAGAGTATGTGTGCATGTCACTTTGGCCATATTGTTATGAAGTAATTAGTGCTCTTTTTTAATGTTGTAGTAGGCATTATCTGTTGATTCTACAGACCAGAATTATATACAGTACACAAAGAACCCAACTGACATGCTGGTGACTCTCCGATTATCATTATCAGAACAACCTATTTGCAACTAGCACAACATTGAAACCATCAAAGGTATAATAATTGTTAGCTATTCTTTTCTTTCTTTGAGGTTTAATGACTAAACTGCATTTTTATTTATCTATATTCAAATATTAATGAACAGGTCTCGAGGTAATGAATTTTTATCTAATTATGCATAATTGGCATTTCATAAATATAGACATGAACTACTTTTTCTGTTTGGGGTTTAATTGAAAATACACTAATTTCCTCCTGATCCACACTTGATGAGGCAGTACAAGTCTGAATCTAGCTAACCCTATGTCACAACACTGGGCAAACACTGTTGGAAAGTATACACACTTTCCTTGGAGTAAACTCCATTGAACACAATAGGACTTCCTTCCTTCTGACTAGACATACATAGGATTGTGCTGTCTGATTTGGAAATGGGTCACTAATGTGTTTGGTAGTCGGACTTAGACCTGGAAGATCCAGGTTCAAATCCCCGCTCAGCCACGAAGCTTCCTGGGTGACCTTGGGCCAGTCACTATCTCTCAGTCCCACCTACCTCACAGGGTTGTTGTGAGGACAAAAAGGAGGGGAGGAAATATGTACACCACTCTGAGCTCCTTGGAGGAAGGGTGGTATAAAAATGTGAAAAATAAAAATAAATAAATAATAAATAAAACATAAGAACATAAGAAGAGCCCTGCCAAAGGCCCATCTAGTCCAGCTTCCTGTATCACACAGTGGCCCCACCAGATGCCTCAGGGAGCACACAGCCAACAAGATAACCTGTTTCCTGCTGCCACTCCCCTGCTGCACACAGGGCTGCTGAAGCAGTGTCCACTGAATCCTGTGGGCTGGCTTGGACCAGGCCAGCTAGAAGAGGTAAGAAAGAAAAACATTTACCTTTGTGTTGGTCTTCACATGGTCCTCTCTGGGACTTCTCAGATCTATGCCAACTTTTTTTGCTGGCATAGATTTGAGGAGCCAGCCAGGGGTGTGTCAAGCCCAGGACAGGAGTATGGCAAATGCCAATGCCGCTGAGATCTGCTCCTATCTTGCCCTTGATCCACCCCATCTTGGACCCATTCTACCCCCAATTCACCCCCACTGCTGCTGGCTGAACCCTCCAGCACCAGCAGCTGTGCTCCGCAGACCAGCTCAGAGGCTACCCAGAGAACTGCTCTTATGTTCTTGCTTTTAATTGTATTAGTGGTCTTTTTTTACCGTATTTATCGGCGTATAATACGCACTGGCGTATAAGACACACCTTCCTTTTGGCCCTGGGTTTCAAGAAAAAAACATTTAAAGCATTTTTGGGCCACTTGGCCACTTACCGCTTGACTGCTTAATTAGCTAATTTACATAAATTGCACAAAAATACCAGGATCTCTTTTAAAACACACAGCAATAAGACATATGAACAAAATGCACCAGAACATAAATCCCAAATACAAAAAAAAACACCAGACTCAACTCTTTTTCCCCCAACCCACCCATGCACAGTTCCCAAAATAAAAAACATTTACCCCAAATACAAAACCCCCAGACTCAACTCTTTTTCCCCACCCCACCCCACCCCACCCCTGCAGATTCCACAGTAAAAAACATAAAAGTACAAAAAAAAACCAGACTCAACTCGTACCACCTTACCACCCCCAGACTCAACTCTTACCAACTCTTAAACAACATAAAAGTACCAAAAAAACCAACACCCAGACTCAACTCTTTTCCCCCACCCCAACTATACACAGTTTCCAAACCTCCCAACTAGGCCCAGTTCAGAAGCTTACCCATGCTGTATTCATTCAGCATCCAGAAGAGCAGGCCCTGGGCAGCTCAGTTGAACTCTTTCCCCCCACCCCAACTCTTTTCCCCCACCTAACCTATGCACAGTTTCCAAAGCCTCCCCAACTAGGCCCAGTTCAGAAGCTTACCTTTCCGAGGAGAGCTGGGAAAGACTAGGCCCTTTGCAGCTCAACTGAACTGAACTGAGCACAGCGCCCTCTGCTGGCTGCTGATAAGCTCAACTCAAGCTAGTGCATAAATTAAACCAGACAAACAGCTGAAAATCAGATAGATTAGTCAGGGAAGAAAGCACAAGGGAGCTCTCCAGCTCCGGAAAAACCAGTAAGCCCAAAAATGCTTTAAAACAGGCGGGGAGGGATTTTTTAGTATTGGCGTATAAAATGCACCCTACTATTTGGGGTCACAAATTTAGACAAAAAAGTGCATTTTATACACCAATAAATACGGTAATTGTTTTTTAGTTGTTGTTTTTAATTAGTCTTAGTTTACTGTTTTTATTGTTTTTTTTAAGTGATTATGTATTTTGTATTTGTATTTTCTGTTGTAAGCCGCCTTGGGTCCCTTTGAGGAGAAAGGTGGGGTAAAAATATTGTAAATAAATAAATAAATAAATATAGTACCAGCAGACTGTGCAGTATACTGACAGAACTCAGGGCCCACCAGTGTGCCATGTGGATAGGATTGGCTGTAATTAAAAGTTCTTTTTGAGGACTCTCAGAAAGAAAAAGTTTGGAGCAAGTTCACAATTCACTTGTCATATTGCTTGTACTCTAATAAATTGGTTGCACATCTATGTTTAGTCCAAGCCCCAGCACCAATTTGCTGCTCACAAGGTGCTAGGTAGTCTAACATGGTGGGACAAGTAATGGGGCTTTACAGCTCCCCCCCCCCAAGGCTTGAGAGCATCACTGGTATTGCCCATGCCCACCTGTGTCTGAAGCCTTAAAAACGTTGGGTTTTGTTTTGTTTAGGTAGTGGTGGGAGTGTTTGCTTAGCTTTGAGTGGACATTAATTGATGTCTAAGATCTAAGCTAAAATAGATTTATTTAAAAAAAAACAAAAAAACACCCCCGCTGTGCATTTGTAGAATCTTCTTTTCTGTTGCAAACTATAGAATAATTTTTATGGAAATTATGATTGATTTGTATTGCTTCTGAGCATTATGGGCTATGCAAATTAAGATTCAGAACCAGGTAACTATGAAATTCAGCAAGGGGACAAATCTATTCATGAATTGTTGTGGCTCATCACCGACTTTATATCCTTGTCTATCTCGTTTACCAGGGATTATCAGAATTATTTTGTTTCAGGACTCAGTCAAATGGCCTAATTATACTCTCATATACAAGCCACAACCATGGAGCCAGGGCAAAAACAAAAGTAAATACTTAGGAATTTGGATCCAAAAACAAAGGAATCAAATATTTTATTTATTTATTTATTTACATTATTTTTACCCCGCCTTTCTCCCCGAAGGGACCCAAGGCGGCTTACAACAAAAAAGGAAATACAATACAACAAATACAGTACAAAAGTCACACATTTTAAAACAGTAAAAAACAGTTAACGAAATTAATACAACAACATCTAAAAATTAATTTAAAAAGATCATTACAATTAAAACAAGAGCATAAAAAGAGCATAAAAAGCAGCAGCGTCCCAGTTGTACCAGCAGGATGTTAAAAAAAGGCAGGGCTCAGAAGGCAAAGGCCCCCCTGGTCATAGCCGCCCCCTGGGAATCCAGGAGCAGCTGCGGATCCAGGCGGACCCCCAAGCTGCAGACCTGCTCCTTCAGAGGGAGTGCAACCCCCTTCAGAGCAGAACGATACTTTAGTACCTGCATCGTGGATTTCCGGACCAGGAGAACCTCTGTCTTGTCCGGGTTTAATTTCAGCTTATTAGCCCACATCCAGGTCCCAACCGCCTCTAGGCAGTGCTCCAGAACCTCAACAGCCACCCTGGAATCAGGTGGAAAGGAGAGATAGAGCTGGGTGTCATCAGCATATTGATAATACAGATTAGCATGGGCATGCTGTTACCCAAAACAGCCTTAAATTTGAAAGGCTGTCTGGAATTAGATTTTCTTTGAGCAATAACATCAACACAATTAGAATGAATATTTTACCTTGATTGATTTATTCCAACAGAGACTGAATGAAACTGTCCACATTACCAATTTTCATAAAATTCTATGTTCCATAATTTTTCTATGCACTGATGAATAGCAGCCTATCCCATTTACAGAAGCACAACTATCTAATAAAGGGGGAGGAGTTTCTGGTTTACTAAGCTCGCTACTTATTAACCAACTTTTTGACTTTCACAAGCTCTTAAGTGGCAGTCCCCATTCTTTTTTAAACAAGAGAGATGGATTAATTTGGAAATCACCTATCTTAAACTATTGGTCCCTAATCTCCCCCTCTGCAACTCACCTCATTCTCTCGCACTGGGCCTGGCACATACCCCCTGGGCCTTCACGGGCCTCAAAACACCTCTGGAAATTACTAGAAGTCACTTCTGCAAAACCAGAAGTAAACTGAAAGTGGCTTCCAGTCACTTCCAGAGGCATTCTGAGGCCAGCGGATGCCCAGGGAGCACGTCCCGGGCCCAGTGTGACCCGGAAGCGGTTGTGTCTGGAGGACTCTAATTTGGAGCCAACCAGATGTAAGCACAAGTGAATGGGTCCAACTCCATGACCCACCGCACATCAAGCCGCAGCCCACCAATTGGGTTCCAACCAGCGGCGTCGTTACATAGGGGGCCCTGGTGACCAGGGCCCCCGGTGCCAGCTTCTGGGGGGCGCCAAAGGGGGTGACTCGGACTTGGGCCCCTAGTCCGAGTCCAAGTCGGCCTACTCACCAGCGAGACTGAAGCGCCTCCTAGAGAGGCACTGACTTCCTCTTCCGACTCGGGTGAGAGCAGAGGCGCCGGTCCGCCAGAGTCAAAGTAAGTAAAAGCGGCGGGCGCCTGGGGGGGGGAATTTCTGTGCCCATGGGGGAAAATAAATTGCGGAATTGGCGCCCCCACACCAAATCGCAGCGCCACCTTCAGCAGCGCCAGGGAATTAGTAGGGGGCGCCAATTCCAGGATGGGCCCCCTATAGGTTTAGGGCTAGGGACTCCACAGGTTCCAACTTCCAACTCACAGCTTGGGAAGCACTGCATTACAGCCTGTGGAGCAATACTGGTCTGCAAAAAAACAAGAGAGTAAGAGAAAGCATCTTGCTTATGTTGCTTACATTCTGCAAGAGGTAGGTGGAAGAATCTAGCCAACCAATTGCACTTTGATCCATCTATGCACCAGAAGTCACTTTGTAGTCTATCCCCAACTGAAATGATGGGGCAAAGCACGTGGTTGGAAAATCAAGGCAAATCAAGGTGTTACGGCTGTGTTTCATTTATTCAACACTCAAGACCTCTTATATTTTCAGGAAGTACAATCAAAATATGCCTTCCCTGCTAATAATATTTAGAAACACACTCAGGTGTGTCATTTATTAACTACTCTTAGCCTAGTCTTCAGCATAACCCACCATTATTTATGTTTTGGAAATGCTTAGCACTTACTTAAGAAGTGCAGAGCAATCCTGTGCATTTTTACTTAAACATAAGTCTCACTCACTTACAGCACAATCCTATCCAACTTACACCACCAGTGTAACCAGTGGTGCAGTGAGAACGGGAGGCTCCAGAATGGAAAGGGGATTCAAATCCCCTTTCAATCCCCCATTGGAGGGGATTTGAATCCCCTTTCCATTCTGGGACCTCCTGTTCTCGCTGCACCGCTGGTTACACCGGTGGCGTAAGTTGGATAGGATTGTGCTGATTGGGTTACTCCCTAGTAAGTGTGCTTAGACCTGGAGCCTAAAATTCTGTATTGTTCCTTATTGTTCCTATATTGCTCCTTAATGACAAGAGATGCACCAAATTTTATTTAACATATTAGTCAAAACGAACTTTTTACAAATATTTGAAAATGCCTGTAATTGATTTTTAAAATGATTTTGACTCAACACTTGACTGCTGATACACCTGTTCTCTTTTTCTGGTATCATGCACAGGTACCTCCCCTTTTAATCCTTGGCTAGTATATATCCCCTATTGTGCAACTGTTATATGAAGAAGAGATAATTGAAGACGACTTGGAAATCTAGACACTGCATATTGGTTTTATATTTGCTTAAAATATTTTTGTAATGGGCAAGAAAAAGAGATATTGGAAGCTTAGCATTCTTGTGTTTTTTATGTTATTTTGTATCAAAACTTAGTTAAATAATATATAGTATGTATGGCAATAGTCACCTACCCAAGACATAATAATACAGAAGCATTATCTACACGTTTGATTCTGCAAAATCTTGGTACAGAGAATATCTATTGGTTGTAAGAGTTAGTGCAGAATATGAGCACAAGCTTTTGACATGTGTGCCTGCTTAATTTTATTTTCTGTTGTACAGATCAGTCATATTGTTTCATCCCTTTTGGAAGACTGATTAATTTATCACATTATGAGTACATATGTCTAATCACTCTTATCACTATGAGCGAAAGCAGACGGAAATGGTGTGTGTGTGTCTGATACGATGAAAAGCGGGCATTTAAAAGAGGACGTTTTTTATGCAGTTAAAACTGAATTGGAAGAGATTAGCAACCCAATCCAATCAGGGCCTTATACAGACAGATCGCACGATCTGTCAGCATAAGTCCCGGGCCAATGGTGAGAAAGCCGTTCCACCATTTAGCGGGCCACGGCCAGCAGGGCAAACAACTGGAGGATGCACATGGGCAATAGGCACGGCCCACTGAACCTCCTCCATCCCGTATTGTTGCCAGTAAGTCAGCAGCAGGTGCAGGGGAAGATCAGGGGAGGATCAGGGGCAGATGGGGGCAGAAAGCGGGTCCAGCTGGGGGCAGTTCAGGGGCAGGGGTGGGAGGATCATGATGGCAGCCACAAATACTGAGACCCTATCCTCCCTTTCCAGTCCAAATCTGCCCCAAGAAGTCTACTTAGACTTACACCAGCAAAAGAGTTGGTGTACATCTGAGGAGACCCATTGGAGACCAGGTGGCCTATAGAGAGGTAAGCTAAAAAAAAAAACTTACCTCTCCTGGGCTGTCTGGTCCATCACACCGTCCTTCACACCACACCGTTGGCAGCGCTGCAAGCTCTGGGCTGGTGGAGGATAGGATTGTGCCCTTAGTAAGATCATTGCTATCTGATGCAATCATCTGATGCTATCTGATGCTATCTGATGTAAGATCATTGCTATCTAACGCCATGAAATGAGGTAGTGGTTTTGGTCTGGTTATTAGTGATCATGTAAATAGCATGTTACATGCAAACATGTGGCAAGATCCTGAGGGCTTTTTTTTCTGTTTTTAGGTGATTTGCAAGTGAGGTTCAGTGGTAGAGAGCATGCAAAAAGTCCCAGGTTCAGTCCCTAGTATCTCTGGGTATGGCTGGGAAACAAACCCCTCACCTGAAACCTCAGAGAGCTGCCAACAGCACACACTCCATGCTATGATGGGGGGGGGGGTTTGACCAAAAGGCCAATGAGAAGTATGTAAAACAAAACTTTTTTCCCCTTATCTCTTGGTAGGCCACCTGGTTGACAATGGGTCTCCGTCTCCTCAGACCCACACTAGCTATGTAGGTGGTGTAAGTCCAAGGAGATGAAGGGGGCATATCAGGCAGCGAAAGAAGGGAGAGTATCCCAGTGCAAGTCTCTGCCACAGGGATCCATCCTCTCCCCTGAACCGTCCCCAGTTCTTCCCCCTCCCTGCCTCAAGCCACCCCTGAACCAACCTTCCTGCTCCATCCTTCCTGCCACCAACCTTCCTGCTCCATCGCAGAATTCAGCGATTCTGCCACACACAGGGAACCACTTGCCTTTCTGCCAGCGGCTCCATCATGCACGATGGCAGTGCAACATTTTTGCCATTGTTGAGCCTTTTACGACAGCAGATTGTACAACAGCGCTGTTCTACAAGGCCCATAGGATTGGGCCAAAAGTCACTCATGGAAAGAGCAAAATAGGTACTTCCACGTGACGTAGAAGGCTGAATTTTGGTACACACCAAATCTAAAACTGCAATCCTATACACACTTTCCTCAGAATAAGCCCCATTGAATGCAAGGGGACTTGCTTCTAAGTAGCCATGCAGAGGATTGCACTGTCAAGCACCTTGAGTACTAGACAAATCTGAAAAAGGGACCTTTTTAAATCTGATGTTCAGAAACCAAGACAAAATATTTACACCACAACAGAGGACAACATTCCGACACAGAGCAAGCAAATCCAAACATGGACTAGAATGTAGATTGCCTCATTGTCCCTTTCAGGCTTGAATCAGCCTTGGGAGAATTTTTTGTAGTAGCCAGGAGGAATATATATTTATGTTTCCTGACAAAAAACTGACCTTTTGGTCTGCACGGGCCGGTGACAATCCAAAGGCAGGGGAGACATATGCATTGTATGCAAAAGGTCCCAGATTGACTCCCTGGCATCTCAAGGTAGATCTGAGAAAGACCTTTGCTTGAAATTCGGGTAAACTCAGCATCAGGCAGCTTCATGTATTGAATGCAACAAGAAGTGCAGAAGAACCACAGGGCGGGGGCTCAGTAAATGCTCTGATTTCATTTTTATTTTTTGGATCACATTTGAATCATTTTGAGGCGAACCAGAACCATCTCACGTCTCTGCAGTGTCAGGCTTGGGGAAAACAGGCTTTGCTGCCACCCCAGCAACTCTATCGTCTTGTGCATCCCATTGGGTATTCTCTCTTGTCTTGCTGCTAAACATGACTGTTTTTATTCCTTGTGGATCTTTTTAGAGAAATTAAACAAATTCTTGCAACAATGTGCTTTGCTCAGACAATCTAAATTCACTCCCAGTCCCAGCAAAGAAAATGAATGCAGTTGTTTGGACATGATCCAACAAACATTCCATGCCCAAAGCTTTTTGGCTTCTCTGCAAGCATTCAGTCATGATGGGCACGATCCACTGGGTAGCTTCACCTATGCAAACCCAATCTCCTTCTGCAGGACTTGTGCAGGAGAATTTCCTAATGAATTGTGTCCAGTGCCCGGAATGGAATTTAGATCACATCACTGAGGCTCGTGGTTAGCACCTTTTGGATAATTGTTTTTGTACAACTGCTAAATTAATCCTTTAGAGACGATCCATTTTAGAGAAAACGTCTGTGGTACAGAGATCACTTGACATTAACTTTGTAGCTGATTATGGTGATAATTTTCAAATTAAGGCAAAATACTTGTTTAAATTCTGTGAGTTCCAGACAATATTCAAAGAGTGAATCACTAGATATTAATAGAAGAATGCCTTGGGAGAAACTAGTCAACCTGTCTAAATGAGTCATGTTCTAGTCTCAAACCCTGTATTTTCATACACAGTCTCAGTAAACCCATTTTAGGAGTAATTTCCACAATAAACTTTAAAACATTATGTACTTACGTAAATGCAAAAAGATCTCCAGTAAAGAAGTGCTTTAGCTGCAGTATAGTGTCACCATATTGTTATGCTGTCAAAGTGGATATTAAGGTCCATTTTCCCCTTCCTAGCACAAATAAGCTGAAAAATGACTTCCAACAGCTAAAGTCAACATTGCTGTGAGGACCAGTTCTATGGTATTTAACAACAGGGTTGGGTTATGCTGTTTGCCCACATATCTTTCCCAAGAATTGCCCCATGATATAGTTTCCCCACAGAACTTTCCCAGGAATTGCCCCATGATAAGAACCAAGGAATCTAAGATCTTGCTAATTCCAGAAGAGTCTGAAGTATAGCTTTCTGCAATCGTAGTGTTACACTTTGATACATTTGTAGATAACTTCAAATGCCCCACCACTGCGTTTCAATCTCCATACAAAATCAAGGGAAGCGTTTTGTGTACTTTTTTCATGTCATTTTGCTTACTTCTGTGCCCATTCAAAGGTGTATTCAACTAACTGCACACATGTGATAATAGAATGGGTCCTGTTGTACCTGTTATGGTGGCTAGAAGAAGAAGAAGAATGGTCAATCTATGTCACATACATTATTTCAGTAATCCTTACATCAATCCTACAACATGTTCCCATATTGCAAATGAGGATGAGAGAATAGTATGCGCAGTGCCACTTACAGCCCAAGCCTATTGGGCTTCTTCGCTGGCAGAACTACTGCTTCACAAGCAGACTCCTTACGGCAGTCGCAAAATCCTCTCCAGCATCGCATGAAGCCAGAGGCCCACCATGCGCCAGAGGATGACAGTGTGCTTGTCGACAATGGTGAGTTGGTGGAAGGGGAGGAATGGGGAAGGGTTGGCAGAACAGGGCAGAACAAGGAAGAGCAGGGGGTGTCAAAAGGTGGGAGGGGGTGGTACCCGGCACTGGCAACTTGCTCCAGATGCTATCCCCTTCCTCACTTCCAAACATGCTCCATTTCTCTCTCTGGACTTGCGCCAGCTAAAAAGCTGGCACAGGTCTAAGGAGACCCAGTGGCGAGCAGGAGGCTTATGGGGAGGTAAGGGAAAACGTTTTCCCTTACCTTTCCCAAGCCTCTGATCTCCGCCCCCCCCCCCCAGGATGTAGCACACAAGCCTTTTTGGTGCAGCTGCATTGGCAGAGGGGGAAGGATAGGATTGGGCTGTTAATTTGAAATGGGAGTTGAGAAATCCTTGGTTCAAATCTCACCTCAGCTAAGAATGGACTACGTGCCACAACATCGGACTAGCTTTTCTACACTATGCAATCTGAGAAAGGGAGTCTGTCAAGCAGCCTGGCAGCCTGCCCATGCTCTAACCACACATGCATGTGGAGAGCATAGTCTAACTTGGAGAGCACATCCTAGTTTTCAAGTAGGTGTAAGTGGGAAGAGGAAGTGCTCCATAGCTGACATATAAAATATATAAGATAGATACAATATAAAAGGAGCTCTCCCAGATCTCTTACCCACAACGTGGGTAATGTGTCTACAACCAAAATAACAGGGGTACATACCAGCAAATCAAACACAGACTCCCCCCCCCCCCCGTGCTTCAGGTGGAATATGGTGTGAACAGTCATGCATCTATCTGTTCATTCGCCTCATCAATGTTTTTAAAAGGAAAACTTTTCAAAGTAAAAAAAACCTGTGGTAATCAGGGGCGGTCTTTCAGTGACTTGACAGGGGCCCAGCCAATCAGCGCCATGCACATCTGGCTCATGCTTCAAACTTGCTTTCAGGGCTTGAGCTTGGAGAGCAAAGGGACATTGCAAACTCACTGAACATGTCTCTGAAAATGTTGCCTGTGTTTTAATCTCAGGGGTACCATGAAGGACTTGAATAGCAACCTTGGGCACATAATCTAACTACCTTGCTGAAGCTAAGTTCATGCCTGCAGGGTGACTGCCTGGTATGCCATCTGGAAGATGTATGCCATCTTCAATTTGAAGATTAAAGAAATATGGGAAATGTAGTAAACAGCATCTAGAGCAGGGGTGCACAACTTGGAAGTACGTAGGGGCCAAAATGAATAGACTAAACTTCTTCGGGGCCGCACGGGGGGCGTGTCAGGGAACCGTGATGTCACTTCTCAGGAAGTGACATCACAGGGGGGGTGTCCATGAGCCGGAAAATATGTAAATAAAGATATTTACAGAATTAAAAATTCGGATTTGCCCTCCCGCCGCAAATCCGAGCCTCCTCCTCACACGGAGCAGTGACAGCGCCAACGGGACAAGCCCCAAAACCTCAGCGCCCATTGGAACACAAGAGGAGACACAGCTCTTCCAGCTCCTGGCTGAATGCCAGGAGACTCCAGCTGATCGGCGGTGATCAAACGGCGCCTTCAGTAACGGCCTCTGGGCCAATGGGCTCGCAAGGCTCAGTGTCTTTGTCCTTCTCGCTTGGCAACCCGAGCAAGAAGGCTGCACAGCTACGCGGCTGGAGCGAAGACATCGGAGATCCTTCGGCGCTCTCTTTGTAAGCAACGCGCACCAAGGGATCCCCAATTTCTTCGGGGGCCACCAGAAATCCTTCGGAGGGCCGCATGCGGCCCTGGGGCCGCATGTTGTGCACCCCTGATCTAGAGCCTAGGCTTGAAGAACTGAAATTGTTGTATCTACCACTTTTCAGTGGGTCCGTCCAGCTGAGGTAAGAAAGCACATTGCCTCACTTTCATTTTTTCCATTCTAGTTAGTCATTTTCGCAGTCTGAGAACTGTATACCTTCTTGCCCCTAATATTGCCTCGGAGAACTTAGTTTCATTCTCTTTCTGAAATAATGATCTTAATTAGAGTTAGGCATTCATCCCTCCAATACCCTTCACATAAGTGGCTTCAAGATTACAGTCTTGATAGAGGGCATGGCATCAAGAACAGTCACCATTAGGAGAATAAGAGTTATGTGTCCTAACTGAGCAGCTCTACTCAGAACCCCAAATGAATTAGCATTCAGCTGGAAAATGGATTTAAAAAGTAGGAAGATAAAGGTTTATAAGAGGTGGTTCCCAGTAACTGCAGTTGTGGTAAAAAAAAAAAAAAATCCCTGATTTTTTCCCCTCTATTGTCTGCAAATTTCCCCCTGTCTTTGGACCTTTCTAACCCTCTGGGATTTCTGTAATGTCTCAGTCTCTGAAAAGTGACTGGGGCATCTTCCAGCAGTAACCTTGTCTTTTTCTGAATGCATTACCGAAGAGCCATATGGCAAAATGAAGTTGTTCTCTTCACGTCTGGAGTTCCTTAGAGACAAAGGATGCCAGATAACCTGCCTGCGGAGGTTGGCATGTGCCCACTGATTGGGCAACCAAGCACATTTGGCTAGGTAAAGGGGTGGGATGGAATGCCCCAGTGGACCCCGACCCCTCCAGTTGACCAACGTTATGACATCAGCAACTCTAAGTATTTTAAGTCCATGCAGAGAGAGATGCTTTGGATTGTTGAGTCTGGCTCATTCATTGATGCGCCACATCTTTGTGTTAATGAAAAGCTCACCCACTTTTTGGAGGAGTGCAGGAATTGGGTCCCTCCCCTTTTCTCCTAGACAAAGTGAATAGCTAAGAATAGGGTATTATCCAGCTATCTTAGGATATTTGTTTTACTTTTCACCTGTCTCTGAAGTTTTGTTGTCCCCTTGGTCAGTCGTCCTATCTTATTTTTGATGGTTCTTGTTTTTTTAATCCTCTCCACCAGGGGTGGCGTGTGCCCCTGAGCCACCTGAATCCCAGAATGTTGCCTTGGTGTGTACGCTTATGTGTGTGTGCACTCCTCATGAATGAGGGGGGAGGGTCTGCAGGTGAATGAGCAGGCATGCCCCCTTCCCATTACTTACAAAGAGTGCTGCACATAGCCTCCCTTCTGGAAGGAGAAGGAAATGGAACCCAGGGAATTTGCATGCTGATCTCTTCATAAGCAAAGGGAAGGAGGCCCCAAATCACCTCTCGTTGCCTACTTGGTGTGTTTCATAAGCACCAAGTAAGTGGAGGGAGGCAGAGGTGAAAACAAGGATGGAGCGGAGGCAAGTAGTTCTGCAAGACTCCGTTACACTGGAGTCAGCGGCCCCTCCCCCTTGCTGTTGGAGCCATACTGGCAGCAAAGGCAACATGCAGGACACTCCCCTGTTGCTGCCAGAATGGCTCCAACAGCAAGGGGGAGGGGCCGCTGACTCCAGTGTAACGGAGTCTTGCAGAACTACTTGCCTTCGCTCCACCCTTGTTACGCTTCTGGGAGGGAGGTGATCTGGAGCCACAGCAGCTTTTTATGCCCCCCTTCTTCTTTAAGAAGCAGCAGCAGGAGTACGGGGGGGGGGGGAAGCTGCCGTATCTCAAGAACATTTCTCTCTGCCCACTTGGTGCTTCAGAAATGGCAGCTTTTTTTTTTCTTCCCCCTTCTCATTCCAGCAGCACTGGAGGGAGAAAGGGGCTGCTGCTGCTGCTGCTCCCAGCAAGACAAAAGGTGATTGGAATGCCCTGAGGAGCAGCTGGCTTAGAGAGGATGGCAGACAGATGGGCTAGGGAATCACCTGTTCACCAGCCATCCAAGGGCACCAGTGACTGTTTCAGACTGCTTCATGGCAAGGCAAGGCCTGCTCGACATCCTCCTCCATCTCTTTGATTTTGCCTTGTTTATCTACTCTTTTAATAAATGCATTTTATGAGTCTGTTTATCCGTCTGGCCTTAGTTTACTAGGGAAAGCAAGCAGACCGTCACATTTCCCAGCTTGCTCAGTCCTCAGGTATTGGCAGGCTTACCAGATCGTCGCCGGGATGGGAGCGGTCTACCCTTAAGGGGGCGTGGTGTGGGGGGGCCAGAACGTGTCACGTTCTGGGGCCCCCCACGCCCCGCCCCCTTAAGGGTAGACAGCTCCCGTCCCGGCAACGATCTGGTAAGCCTGGGTATTGGTCCTTTTTTTCTAATGGAGGGACAGGTTTTCCCAAGGTGACCTCTCCCTGGCTGGGTTTTTCCTGAGTGGTGGCAGTAGAAGCTTTCAGTTTTCCCAGTAACTCCCAGGCTGACGAGTGGAAGCAGTGAGATGAGAATAAAGGAGGAAAGGCTGTCATGAACTGTTAAGCTCTGCACCCACTTGACCTCCTTGCTCCCTTTCCACCTCAGTGGTATTCTCTGTAGGAAGTCTGATCCTGATAGAACCCCTTTCTTCTACTTTGTAGATGTACTTCCTTCTCCTTTTGCTTTGACCTTGAGACACCATGATGAAGCATCACTCTAGCCAGTTTTGAGGAAGTGCCAAGCAGAGAAGGTAAGGAGGTAGCAGCAGTGAGGTAGAGACAGGGCAGAAAAGGATCATCACCATCACTGTCATGGCCACTTCTGTACCTCCTCTGCTACTTGGCACAGCTTCAAAACAGATCAGGCATGGAGTGTCTTGGGAGCGGAAAATGAACCAGGTCCCTTCGGGGAGAAAGGCGGGATAGAAATATTGTAAATAAATAAATAAATCCTCCCTGCCCATCCAGTTTTGAAGATGTGCCAAGTGGAAGAAGAGGTAGGGAGGTGATGGTGATGAGGAATGGGTCATGCATGCACTGATGTGCACACAAAAATAGGGTGGTGGCAGAATTTGGGCACTGCTTCGGGTACCAGTTCAGCTTAGGCTCTGTCTGTCTATTCGGTTTACAGATTCTAACTGGAGTATCTCTTGCTTAGCTAAAAGTTCAATTGGTAAACCTGAATAGCTAGACTGCTCAGCTCTAAATCTGCTTGCAAGTAGCAGTGTTGGAACGGGGGTGCAGCCAGTGTGGGCTGCAGCAGGTGTCGCCCTTATGGGGGATCACACCACCGAGCCTGTGAGCCCCCTCTTGGCAATCTTCGGCTTTCTCTGCATGCAACTGCCTCACGTTCTTGCTGAAGACTGTGTTTTCACCATGCTTCAGCGAGAGCATAAGGTGACTGAGCCCAGAGAGGGCGAAAGATTGCCAAGTGGAGGCAATTCGGAGGGATGTTTTTTGCATTAAAAGCAATGTGAAAGCCCAGATGGTTGGGGGCAATGTGATTATGTCATTACATCACCCCCAAACTTCCGGAACACCGGATCCTACAGGTAAGCTCCTCACCGGGCGGCACTCACCCCAGCAATGCTGCTGGTTGCAAGATCTCAGCTACTAGTTAGCTAGTAGCTTCAATTTATACAAAGGATCTCCAAAGTGTAAGAGAGTTCAACTGTGGGTTTGTTTGTTTTTGCATTGATCTAGAAAGCTCAGCTCTTTACTTTAGTTGAAAATGGCATTGCTTGCATAAGCATGGCAAAGGTAAAACTGGAACAAAGGCAAGCTCCCAATATTTTTCAAAACAGGAGGTGGGAGATTGGCCTTAAAGTTGGCCAAGTTGTATCCTGCCTTCTGAAAAATTGGTAGGATGGAGGATTTTAGAATTTTGTGATAATATTAGCAAACTTTCATCCAGCTTGCAGGATTCATAACAAGCCCAGATATGCAAATGTGCTCTATGGCACGTTTGCGACACCATGGAACGGCGGAGCGACTGCTCCACTGGTCTCCAATGTAGACAGGATTGCACCGTTAGCCTCACTGATGCCTGTTCTTAAAGCTGTTCTTAGTTGCCTGTTCTTAAAGCTGGGAATGTAAATTCTCTTATATAGTAGGTGACAGCCATTAATTATCTATTCCATCATTTATTCCATGGCAGGCAAAGTTGTCCTTGGACATTGTTCCAAGCTGCCTCTTAACTGATTGCCTCCATCCTTCAGACTTAGATGATGAATTTATCATCTCAAAAAACTAGTGTACAAAAAACACAGGACTATATGTAGCAGTTCGAAAGCATGTTAATGCGAGTAGATAAATAGGTACCGCTTGCTGGAAGGTAACAGCGTTCCATGTCCAGCCGCATGCTACGCACTGTGGCAAGGAGAGTCATGCCAGCCACATGACCACGGAAGCGTCTTCGGACAGCGCTGGCTCTTCGGCTTCGAAACAGGGATGAGCACCGCGCCCTAGAGTCGGACATGACTGGACTTAAATGTCAAGGGATACCTTTACTTTTACTTATATGTATTATTAACATGGGGTTGTAAGTTTGGATTCCTAAGTCCCATTAAATATTGGCAGTTAACCTGTCTTATTGATTTCAGTGGTTCTTAGGAATCATTTTCTTAAGTTACAAGCCATAGGGTAGAGGAGCTAATCATTGTTTTGGGGTCTCTCTTTGGTTTTTGATTTCCTCTGGTCTAAGGCATATTAATGGGAGCCACCACTATTATTGCATTTGTATATCACCTTTCTTGCATCATGGAACTCAAGGAAGCACCCATGGAGTTCCCAGGCATTCACCGATCCAGCCACTGACCAAACATAGACCTGCGTAGCTTCTTCAAAGTGGCTGTATCATGTGCCATCAGAAAATGCTCTGGTCCAATAAAAAATTCCAGTCCCTTTAGAGCTTCTGAACACCTACATAATACCATGTGGCAACAGTGCCCTAGCAACAGATACACTATTATTTATTTATGTAAAACAATTATATCCCACCTTTCCTCCCATCAAATGGGATGTTCAAGGCGGCTAGCAGCAAAGGTCAAAATACAAAATTACAATAAAACGCACGCACGCACGCACGCACTGGATCAAAGAAGCAAATAAATAAAGCAGCAAAGCAGTAAAATCAATAAAAAAACAGAAGCAAATGGTTAAAAATAAACATAGCCATAAATAACAGTATATAAATTACTATTAAAACTGCAGGGAAGGCTTGGGTGGGGATGCCAAAAACAAGAGGAACATCTTTAGACCCTGCCGGAAGGGTAGCAGGGAGGGTGGTGATCTTAACTCAAAAGGGAGGGAGTTCCAAAGCTTAGGTGCCGCTAAAGGCATGCTGTCCCTTGCGGCCATCAACCTGGCCTGAGCCAGGGACAGCACATGCAGTGCCCCGCCCCCAGATGACATTAGAGAGCCAGCTGGTTGTTACGGAAGAAGGCAATCCTTTAGTTATCTTGGTTCCAAATCATTTAGGGCTTTAAAGATCAAAGCCTGCACTGTAAATTGACCCCAGAAACAACCTCCCAAGCCCCAACCACCACATGGACAACCAAATTCTACACCAACTGTACTTTCTAAACAGTCTACAAGGGCAGGCACATATAAAGTGCATTACAGTAGTCAAGTCTTGAGGTCACATGGACCACTGTGGTTACTAGGTCTGACCAACTTAAGTTTGTCTGCAGCTGGCACACCTGCTTTATCTTCCTATAAAAGCCAAGCTATACTCCATTTCAAACCTATGTCAGCAGACTTCTCTTTCTAAGTACAAACTTGTATGGGTAAATGTAATGTCTGAACTGAACAATTACAGATAATGTCCACTTGCAATTTTTTCCAGCCACCAGTTACATTGTGAAAGGAAAATGTACACAGATTCTGATGTACAAACGTTCTTTGATCATTCTGCAACACAATTTGTGCTCAGACTGTGCAGGGGAAGAAATGGGTATTTCTGTTTCAAAACCTTTTGGATACAAACACTGCATGCACATCTTTAGCATGGGAATTTATCTTACCAAGCTGCACATTATAGCTGTAATATATTTTCAGAATGGAAACTACAATCCTTCACTCCAGAGGCATGGATAGACTGGAGCGGGCGGAGCAGCGGCTCTAGGCGGCACCTCGGCCCCGGGCGGCGCTGCTCCGCTCACTCCAGTGTTTCCATGGAGCGTGCGCCGCCCGGCAGGCGCTCCGAGGCCTTCTCCCCCGGCCTCGGAGCCGGAGAAAGCCCCGGAGCGTCCACCTCGACCGGTGGCCGGGGCTTTCTGAAGTCCGACTGCCGCGTCACACTGTTTAACTTTGTTTTGCACATGCGGGGGAGAAGGCCTCGGAGCGCCCGCGGAAGCCGGGTCGTCCCCCCGGAGCGGCGGCGCCCCCTCCCCGCGTCCTTCGGGGCGGCGCTGCAGCGAGTGCTCCAGGCAGCACTCGCTGCTGCTACGCCTCTGCTTCACTCCTTTCTTCCTGCAATGATTTGTCCAATACAGTAGTTTATATCAATAGCATTTAATTGTTTGTAACCAAACACTGTGTTGTAGCTGCGCCACCCGCTGGCCTGCATAAAACGTAAACCCACCCACTAAAACGTAGCAGTGGAGTTCCTTCTCTGACTCAGGTTTTATTTTGTGTAGAAAATATAATTCTGTTTCGTTTATGAACCATTAACAACTGAACCCACATATGTGAATGCCAACATAGCTCATTCTCCCCATATTGTAGTCAGCTGTGGCTGAGAGTAGCTTATACCAACCCTGCACTATAGTTCACTACTGTATTAATATTGTAGGACTGAGGAGGGGCTGAGGCTAGTTTGAGTTTGCAAATCCCCTATATAGCTTACCCTATATATAGCTCCTCAGTTGTGATTCTCCAAAACACTGGTTGAGATCTAAGCATTTCCCCATCTTCCACAGTGGAGATTGGTACAGAGGTTCTTTTTACCTCTCTCTGAGATACATGTTTTATTTATTTTTAAACATTCCTGCTCATCATCAACATTTATTTTGCCAGAGCTGTGTTATTGTTCAATTTCTTCATTTGGTGGCCTACTTTTTAACAGATGTATTTCAGCTTGTCATAGCTTCTTTGACGCTGTTATTTAACCATGCTGGCATCCTCTTGGACTCATTGACCCCTTTCTAACCTGTGGTATGCATTTTATCAGATACTCTCTTGCAGTGTTGTTAAATAAGCTCCAATCTTCCCGGAGGGATTTGACATCTGAAAGCATAGCAGCATACAGAGACTCTTGCTTTGCTCACAGTTCCCTAAATCAGGATCACTTGCTCGAATTCAGAGCAATGCACATGAGATCCACTTCGACATGTTATCTTTTCATACATCAGTGGTTTCACAAATACATTTTATGCCCCTCTGCCCAGTAGAACAGATATCTTTTAATGCTAAGGAACACTTTTAAAAGGGTCAGCACAAAACACACATACACACATTTGCTGTATAAAGCATGCCAGCATATGATGTACTTTCCATTTTAATTGTCAGCTCACAACAGCAAGCAGCTTCTATATTAATGCAAATCATATTTTAACACCACAGCACTATGGTGCATGTTCACTTCATTAGCTAAAATGACCAATACTTGTTTCATTATTAAGCTCATTTGATACTGGAAAAAAGGCTGCAACCTAGTCTTTTCCAAACAGGGCATTTACCACTTGACATGTGAATATTGCTCGGGGGCTAATTTACACTGAGCGTTATTACCACAGGCTGACTTTCGGCAGAGATCCCTAACTGCTACAGAAAGAAAAACGCATTTCGCTATTGAAAGGGTTTTCAAAATGGTGCAAGGCTTGAAATTAAATTAGATCAAATTCCTTTATATGATTCAGCATTAGGTTCCCTTTTATTTACTGTCAACCTGCCAGGGTGATATCATCCCGACTGAAGAAGGATGCTAATGCTATTTATATTGTGCTGCACTGTCCTTTAATTGACCTTGTTTGTGCAGCAGCGGAATGGCGGCTTCTCTCGGGCTGCCAGGCTCTTCTTATTGCTGCATTTTGACCATGCACTAGTGGTTCTTTGTGCTGCGGAGAAGTTCAGGAATCAGGGCTGCATTCGCCACAGCCAATAAAGGAAAGCTGACAGCAGGAATTAACCGAATGGAGTCAGTTGCATGGAGGGCCATTGTCTTGGAGGAAAAGTGGGACGATTACCAGCTTCCATCACTTAGTGGAGGTTTTCATGCAAAGCGCAAGGTAGCTGTAATTTAATTTTGGCTTGCTGCTCTGACACATTCCCCTTTGCTACGGCTTCGCAGAGGCCAAGCTATTAATGGCTGCAACCCAAAACACATAGGACACAAAGGCATCAAGATACATTCGCACAGAGGCAGCCGTTAGTTCTGATTGAACCGGAGCTTTCTTGTAGTGTTTCCAGAAATTGGCAGGCATCCTTGTTTCCCCCAAGAGTCACCACTAACTAATCCACCAGAAATGAGCCAAAGCTATAAACGATCTCACTTCAGTCCTTCCACGGGGCAGCAGGGGGAGAGGGAATGAAGTAGATTGACAAACCCCCCCCCCCAAAAAAAAGAACATGTTGCTCCTTATCCTGTCGACGTCCCAGTTTGGTTGAGACATTTTACATCCACAGTTGCAGTTGGATGATGCAGCAATGCAAACACAGAAAAGGCCCAGGCTAATTAAATGCAAACTTCATAGCTGGTGCTGCTCCTAGTGCTGCTGAGAGGATGAATGCAATGGCATTTTGCAAAAAGTAATGGGTTTTACTCCAGGTGCAATGAAATTGAAAGCTGTAGTTACATCTGACAGGTAATATTGCTCATTCAAATGGGTTTAAGCTCAGTTATTTAAAGGGGCAGTGTATTAGTCACAAACCATTTAACACAAGCTTTTAACTTGTTTTCACGTTTGACAGTGGTAGGTGAGTCTGCCTGGGAAGTTACATTTTGAAAGCAATCCCTTTAAAGTTTTATTTTCTCATTGTTTGCTGAAAAGTTGTAAGAAAGGTAATGCTGAAGAGGCTCGTCAGCCATTCGCCCACCATATGTGGTAAATGTCGAAGGTGAAGCCTAATCTACTGAAATCTAAAAGACACTCTTTTCAAATAATAACCAGGGTCAAGTCATGTTGATTGGCATTTGGATATTTTGCAAATCCATGAAAAAGATTTTAAAAAGATGGGATAGTTTTGCTTTAAATAACCACTGTGAAGTAGCCCTGTTCATCAGAAGCCACCCAAAAGCAAGCTAGTGGGAGGGCCCTTCTCAGCATTCTCGAGAGGTGTGGCCAAAGGCAGGAGCCTCTCGGGAACAAAAATGTACCACTGAAAGAGCCACATCAGAGCTGGATTCTGGTGGTCCAGAGGTCTGAGTACCACCAGCAGTCGGCTGAAGTACCACTGGTGGTACTAGTATCACTGGTTGAGAACCCCTGAACTAGTGGTTTCTACTAGGTTCACAGAAGTACTGTACATACCTTCAGAGGCGTATTTAGGGCGGAGCAAGCAGAGCACCCGCTCCGGGCGTCATCGCCCAAAGGGCGCCCCGCTGCTCCGCCCGCGAGTCCGACTCGGAGACTCGAGTCCGAGTCCGACTCGGGCCGGCCCCCTCAATCGGGAGAGCCGGCTGGGGACGTCTTCCCCGGCCGGCTGCCCGGGGCCTTCTAAGGAAGGCCCGCTGCGCAATTTTTTGCGCATGCTCAGTCTGTTAACTGAGGGAAAAGGGCTGCCCTTTTCCCTCAGTAACAGTCTGAGCATGTGCAAAAGTGAGCATCTAGGACCTGTGAGCTTCCATGATCTGTGGAATGTTAAGGTCATAGAAATAAGAAAACTGGTATCTTCTTCTCTTGGGTCATCTCACTGAGTGGGAAGGGAACTTGCAGGTGCCCATTGAATGTTAAAGATGGTAGAAACCTCTGACTTTATTTTACCTTTAAAACTGTTTAGCTTCCATAATTTTATAAATAAATTTAAATACATGGCCAAAATAACAGAAATTGTAATCATAAACATCTTGAGTGGCATTTGGAGCAATGTTTAGATGAAGGGAAGTGCACTCCACCAACACAAGTTCCCTCTGAGAATGGATAGCATTCAGCTCGTGCAATGGCCTCTTCCACTTGCTTAAGGACCCTTTGCATGAGTAGAATGATCCTTCCGTTCTTGGAGAGAGCTTATATTCACAGAGTGCACTTCCACTCAACAAAGTTGTTCTGGATGCCACCCATTCTTTCTGTTCTTTCACCCATTCAAGTGCAGAGGTATCAACATTCATGGGATTCCCAAATCCATATATAATGGGGGCCAGTTGAGTCAGAATGTGTATAAACTCTTGGTAAATCATGAAGGTCATTGAGCTGCCTTGGGCAACATATTATCTCCCAACAGTCTTGACTAATTTCACTGGATTGTTGAAACCCTAAGCAAGAATTGTCAAGTATTTTGTGCACCAAAAGTGCTTTTGAAATAATTGTGCAGGTTCTGCTTTCTTTTTATTTCTTTGAAATAATTGTGCAGGTTTCTGCTTTCTTTATGAAATCTGACATTATATGATCCTGTTTTGATTGACATGTATTTATGTCAATCATATGTCAATTATATGGGGTTTTCCCTACAAGATGCAGGCTGTACAGAGTGCTATCTAGGTTAGTACAATACAAAACAGCAAGGAAAGGAATTTTAAAAAATTCAGTTCAAAACGTGACTCAAAACATTTAATTCAGCCTCACACAGTTTTCATTTGAGAGAAGGACGGAGCACTAGGGCTGTTGAAAAGTATCAGTCACGGACAATCAAAAGTTTGTACTACCTAATGCATCTTTTTATGCTTCCCCAACTCACTAAAAAAGCTTGAAAATGCATTTCAGACCATGTGAAAACGTTGACAGCTTGAAAGTTTGGCATTGTTAAGAAGACCCAGTTTTCAGAAAGAAAACAAGGACAGTTTTGCTTTGAAAGTAATAAATTATTTGGATTAAGAACAGAAGATGATTGGAAAAGAAAAATAAGACTAATTTACATTCCACAGTTCAAAAGAAGTGAAGCTTTTATAGTATTGTTGTATATTTACTGTACACACAAGTCCCTCTGGGAATGAATGGTTTTTGCAACTCTGTTACCAATTTCCATCACATGTGCTATTTCCCAATCCCAGTTTTTGGTAATGATGTTATAGTACAGGGGTGGCCAAACTGTGGCTCCTGGGCTACATGCGGCTCTTTGACGTGGATAAAAAAGTCCGAGTGTACTTCTACTATTGCACCTAAAATGTTCTGCTTGTATTTTGATTACCTTTAAAACTAAGTAGGCTGGCGCAACCAGTGTGTGGATTGGGCCAGAAGGCAACACTCATCAGCATAAAGTGCTTTTTGGTTTCTGAGAAATGGCATATGTATTTTCAACCCAAGCAACTGCAAACATCACATAATGCCAGTAGGTACAACACTCAGGTGCTCTAAATGAAATACTGAGATGGTGTTAATAGATGTTAGCTTTTTTCCTTTCAGTTCTAACTAAAATGGCATCTGTTTCCCTTTTTTCTAACCCTACAGATTTTTAGGTCTTTTATATCATTTCTACAGATAGATGTTGTAGATAAGATTTTTTTTTTTTAACTTACAGAAACATCCCATCACTTACTGTACTATGGGTGAAAAAAAGGTATCCATGTGGGCAGGGAAAACTGATGCATCAATCCACATGTGGTTATATATATATTTTTAATTCCAGCGTTCCTGTGATAACAGTAGATTCTCTGCCAAATTACGGTGGATGAAACTGAAAACAGAAGCTCCCATATTATATTTCAATATATTTAAAATGTTTTTGATGATATGGCATGGTGAATAACTGTTTGGAAACAGTTTGGAAATGCAATCATTTTTCCTGTGAATGCAGTACCTAAAACATCGTCGAGGAATTCTTGTCGCTCAAAGCAAATAAACTGTGCCCCTCTCCAATTGTGCTATTCTATTGTGCCAATCCTATCCCCTGCCAGTCCATAGCATGCAGCACCACTGACATGTGGGTAAGATTTCCCTCATGTACAATTGTATGCACATAGGATGCTTTCAAACTTTATAATGAACATATGGAGGTTGGTTGCACACAACACCTGCACCAGGACGCTGCTGAAGGCTCTGGGGCAAAGCCCAGGGGGTCATCCAGCTACATAGGTCTTCTTATGGACATGAATCTTCAGTCATTGCCCAACCTGGCTGACCTCTGATGTTGCCCCATCACGTATGTAACTCATATTGGCCAAATGGATGCCCCTTGGGAAGGTACCACACAAACAAAGTTCTTTCTTGAAGATGCAGAGTGGTACAATTCCTCTAATTTCTGTCTTGACTATGCCAGATGATTGGTTACTGCTTAGATTTATTCAATCCTTCCTCTTAACAGCTCTAAGCAGGCAGAGACCAAAACAAATTTTTCACTGCCATCTTGGAGTGTCCTGGGTGAGTAGAGTATGCCCATATATTTGTGTGGTACCTTCCAAAGGGGCATCCATTTGGCCAATATGAGTTACTTCAAGGAAAGATGTGAGTGGTTGTAACTGATGATGTAATGAATGCAAATTGATTCTCTAAACAAAAGTTCTGAAGTCTCACAGTATGTTCTGTGTCCACATATTTATTGGTAATACCTTCCCCTTAAGGCCATCAGACCCCCATACAGTTTGCCCATATCCAGCTCCAGCTTTCCTCGCCCTTCTTGTCTGGTTCCAGCCAAATTGCTGTTACCACTAAGGTTCCCATTTGCTTCTCCTGCCCTTGGATTTCCAGCCTTGATATTACGGTGCATTTTGTGAGGTGCATTTATTTCAGAATGAATACAAAAAGTGAAATGAATGGGGCACATTTTGTTCATTCTTCATTCATTTCAAAATGAAGGACCATAGGTCTGAAAGAAGACTGAATTGCAATTATTCACTTGGAGCTCATTTGCGTTGGCAGGATTTAAACACTCTGCACTCCAGGAAATGCCTGCTGGGGTTCAAACGTTTCCTCTCTTGGGATAAGAGAGTTCTCTGTAGGTGCTAAGCTTTTGTCCCCCAGTATCCACCAGTCTGTCAGCAATTTAATCATCTAGCATCCTGAATAAAGACAGTTGGGAGGGCTGCTGAGGGTCCTATATGGAACCTTCTTTCCAGTCACCTACAGCCCAGTCCTATTGGGCTGCCCCACTGGCAGAACTAGTGTTCCACTAGCGCTGGCTGCTGTAAGGCATCTGTAAAGTGTGCTGCTGGCTAGCGGGAAGGCTGGAGTCCTCCCAGGTGCATCATTGCTGCACTGACTGCCCTCCAGAGCAGGTAAGCGAGCATGCGAGGCGGGAGGGATGGGGGAGGGCAGAACAGAAGCAGGGGAGGGGAAACTGGGCGGAGAGAGGGAGGAACGGGTGGGGAGGCTGCTGGAGAGGGTAGACCCAGCAGCAATGGCATGCGCTGGATCCTATCCTCCTTACTCGCAGCCTCCCCATCCCTTTCTCTCCTCGGACACACACACACACACACTGGATATAGTAGGCACCCCCCACTTCCCCACCCCCCCCCCCACTGGATACCTTTTCGGCAAGGCTGCACCAGCAGGGGGAGGATGGGATTGGGCCACTATTATCTCATTGAAAGCAATGGGAAATGAAAATAAATTGGAGTTATGAGCACTGGCGTCGCTCGAAGTGGGATGGAACGGTAAGTTCCGCACTGTGCTAACCTCCTTTTACTCCCCAGCATAAGGTGGCCCCACCCCCTCACCGTCGGAGCCATTCAGTGCGGCGAAGGCAACGTGCAGTAGACTCCGACGGCAAGGGGGCGGGGCTGCCACGTGCCAGAGAGTAAACGGATGTTAACCCAGTGCGGAACTTACCGTTCCACCCCACCTCGAGCAACGCCACTGGTTATGAGAATGAATCTGTAACAAACACATTCATGCAGAACATCATGTTTGAATACAGCCTATGTACATAAAATGCAGTGCATGTTGGGTTACCAGATTCCCCCCCCCCTAAAGAATGAATTGCATTATTTTGACCTACATGTGTTGGGATTTTATGTGTGCACATATTTGAACATTGCATCCCTATTAAAATGTGTGGGGACATCTCAGGCATCCTTATGTTGGAGATTAACTCTAGACAAAAAAAATGCTCTCACATTTTTCTGGAGTACCATAGGTACTTATTCTTAAGAGCAAGAATGAGGTTAGTAGAAATTCTTTCCATGGTGTTTATAAACTTACTAAGTTTTTAACAAAACTTTTCAAGTGAAAGTTGGAAGGCAAAGTCAGCTTTGATTTCAAGCATGTAGACCTCATTTTCCTTCCCAATTATTAAAATGATACCACTATTAAAGAGCCCCTCAGAAGACATGTCAGAGATCCTTCAGTTCCTGACACCAGTCTCAAAGGGAAACACAGGTTTCCTATCAACAGCACCATTTTGCAGCTGCCTGATAACAGACCATAAGGTGATCATTAAACCAACATTATTATTTTCCTAATTAGTAAAAAACAAAAATCATTGGATTTCCTGGGGTTTCTTCCCACTGAGCAATCATTTGATCTTGTTTATGTTGACAAACATGCAAGTCACTGGCTCACTCGCTCTTTCATCATTTGACAAGAGCAATGCTTGCTTCTTCACATGTGGGTTCAAGTTAGAAAAACAACTCTAGCTGTTGCTCCTTTTTGCTCCTTTTCTGCTCAACTATAACAGAGACAAAACTGTACTAGGTAAAATATTCTGTATTTCTGCTTTGCCTTCAGAGATGTGAGGTGCAGATGTCCTGGATTCCTATCACATTCCTTAAGAATGAATTAAGAGAAGCATAGTGTTAGAGTGTTAGAGCTTCCAGCAAAGTGTTGAACACTCAGGTAGCAACACGTACAACATTTTTACCACTGTGATGATTGAGCACCATGAAAAAAAAAAAAACTAATGTGTGGCATGGCCCTCGACCTCAAACAAACAGAATGAGTCCAGCATCCTTGGTATAGCATTGTTGTTACTTGCTGTATCCCTGTATGAGCAGTATGAATCGTTATCACATCCACTATGACATCTCATTTCCACTGGAATATCATCATGTCACACCATTCCAAAAGAAGCCAGTAGCTTGACCTAGTTTGACCAATGCTCTCTTCTTCACAGAGAAAAAGCACTCCCATGTGATAGTTCAAGGACTCCTCATATGTGCTACAGAAGCCCCCAAACAGTACTTTTCCCCCCTGCCTCTACTATAATGGGGAAAGTGACCAGATCCATCAACCACAGAAGCTATTAGAGTTCATAGACTCCAGTCTTCCTACAGTAGGCAATAGGCATGTTTTTTGACTGCAAGTCACCAGATGTTAGCAGAAGTAGGAGAAGAAGGTGTAAGATTCATTTACAGCCCAATACTATCAAGGGGCTATGGCAGCAGATATTGCAATTCACTGCTGTAGGCCCTGTTGTGGTGGCGCAAAAGCCACACTGCCATCACGCATAACAGAGACACAAGCAGAAATGGCCAGTGGTGCCGCATGCACACTGGTCACACTCAGATGCTCCACTTTCCCAGGTAAGATGGCAGAAGGGGCAGTTCGTGGGTAGTTCAGGGTGGGGAGGGAGGAGGGCAGCCCAATCCACTGTAAAGTTCCCGCACAGCAGTGCAGTGGGGCCAGTGTGGACTGCGGTGCATCCTGCGTGGGAATTTTGCAGGCTGGAGGTCTCCTCAAGGTAAGGGGATAGTCATCCCCTTGCCCCAGGGAAAGCCCCAGCCACAGCAAAGGGTCTTCTCAAACCTGCAATAGACCTGTGGGAAGGGGGATAGGATAAGAACATAAGAAGAGCCCCGCTGGATCAGGCCAAAGGCCCATCCAGTCCAGCTTCCTGTATCACACAGTGGCCCCACCAGATGCCTCAGGGAGCACACAGCCAACAAGATTAACCTGTTTCCTGCTGCCACTCCCCTGCACCTGGCACAGAGAAAACCTACTTCCAAAGGCAGGAGGTTGCTTATGGCTTGTAACCTGTGGTGGTCTTTTCCTCCATGAATCTGTCCAAACCCCTTTTAAAGGCATCTAGGCCAGGTGCCATCACCACATCCTGTGGCAAGGAGTTCCACAGATGAATTACACGCTGGGTAAAGAAATATTTTATTTTGTCTGTTCTAACTCTCCCTCCACTCAATTTTAGTGCATGTCCCCTGGTTCTGGTGTTGTGCGAGAGGAAGAAGAATTTCCCTCTATCCACTCTCTCCATCCCATGCATAATTTTATACGTCTCAATCATGTCCCCCCTCAGGCACCTTTTTTCTAAGATGCGGTAAGTGCCACTGCCGCCAATCCTGCTAGGCTTACCACCCATCCCAGAAAAACTGGGACGCGTCCCGGTTTTCCCAGTTTCCGGGGTCCAAACCGGGACAGTCCCCATTTCCGGGGTCCATCCCGGCAGACCCTGGCAACCAGGGACTGTCCCGGCCTTTCCCGGCCAGCCGGGACTGAACTAGCTCACACTGAACTGAACTGACCAGGAACTGAACTGGCTGGGAGCTCTCGACGCCTGCGAAAAGGCCTGCAATTGCACTCGGTGCCTGAGCTGAAGAAGAGGAGGACTTGCCATGGAGGGCGAAGAGGAGGAGGAGGAGGCATTTCAGCTGGCCGCCGGAAGGAAAAAGCAAAAAAAAAAAAAAAGGCCACTTCACAGCCGAAAAATAAATAAGTAATTCAAACAATTTCAGCCGGCCGTCACATATACGGTCATATATATGTTTTTTTTAAAGTTTAAAAGTTGCACTCAAACATGAACAGGAGAAAGCATTTTGAAAGTATATAACATTACTACTTCTGACTAGCAATATAAATCTCCTGTAATTAAGGATCATGTAAAACTGGGCTTTTACATACACATTGACTATTTTGATATTATCAATATTTTTCCTGGGAGATAATAATGATACATTAACTCTGTCCACTGATTTTTTTTTAAAACACATATTTTATGTGCTGCTTAATATTTCAGGTTAATTGATGGAGTTTGCAGGCATATTATTTTTACTGATATAAAATACACAAATAAAATGGATCCCATCGTTCTATCTTCGCTGTTGTCTGCAGTTCAAAAAATGTTAATGATGGGGACAAATGAAAGAGGTAGCCTGAATATGGGAGGAGAGGGAAAGGATGCCTACTAAATGTTGATAAACTCCTCATACCACTAGTCAAATCTCCATGGGGTACAAAAAGACAATTCCTTTTTAATCATTTTGTCGATAGTTCAGAAAGGTCTCAAAATACAATATAAAACATATAAGCGGAACATTCAGTTTCCTCTCAGTGAAGGATCTGGGTTTGTTTGTTTTTTAAATGAAACCTGGTTTCGAATGCACCTATCAAGCTGCTCAGAAAGAGTGAAAGCTAATAGAGAATTTGCTTTCTTTGATTCTCTCTCCAGCAAGCCAGGACTCCCTGAGAGTCCCCTTTTATTGGTCATTTCCATCTCCTGTTTGCTGGCATCACATAACCCTACCTTCCTTCCTGTGCTTACCGTCAACATTACATGTGAGGCTGATTGAATAAGCCGTCAGAATGAGCCAAAGTGTCAGTACATCAAGAGCAGCAAAGAAAACGGGTTGGTAAATTTAAGAAAAAACAAGCATCAGCTGGGCCCTCGAAAACGTGATTTTGCACATCTGCAGAGGCACAGGGAGAAATCACTATGCATGAGAAACATCCTATTTATAACATTCACCCTTTTTCCTATGCAGCGTGAAGCTGTATGAGGATAAGATTTCTCACCAAAGGATGCTTTTACCAATTCACTGCATCGCAGTTGTTGCAGGCCAACCTGGAATCCTGATACAGGCCGAAAAGATGTTGTTTCACCAAAGACCTCCACCCAGAATAACAATAGCAACATTTATATTACCAAAAAAAAAAAAGAGTTATCTGGTTAGGAATGTGCTATTGCAGAGATGATCAAGTGATAAATATTTTTTTTAAAAAATCTTCTGTTTCATCCGTTCATTCATTCACCAGCAACCAATTCTTGTCGTGTTTTGAACAGATAGTCACTAAATTAAATTTCTGTTATTACAGTATATAAAATTGCTGCAGTTCGCACATTATTCCTTTTTCATATGTGCTTAAGTGCATACCCATCTTTATGTATATAGTAGGAACCTTTATTGACATAAAAACTGTATGTATGCATCTTGCTAGATGTGTGTAATATTACATGGATATATAGTAGATAATTGTATGGGTAAATGGATACAGATTGTTATATGTGTGTGTGTACACACACACACACACACACAGAGAGAGAGAGAGAGAGAGAGAGAGAGAGAGAGAGAGAGAGAGAGAGAGAGAGAGAGAGAGAGAGAGAGAGAGAGAGTATTTATATACCGCCTTTCTTGGTCATTGGATTTTTCCTCTGACTTTTATCCAAAGCGGTGTACATAACACCGCCATGGTACCGTTGATCAGCAGCAGACAACATACCACTCATTGTTTTGGTCAGGCAACAATGGTCAAGCAATTTCTCAAGCGTCATGAGAAAAACCTGGATCTTCCTGATTGCATGCAAACAGAGGTATTTCCTCAGGATTACTTACACTGCAACAGAAGGCAATGAAGCCTTCTGCAGGACACATGGAGTCAGGAGGCTTCCACATTCAGAACGGAGAACGTTCACAGTGGAGTACAACTAGCATGTGGAAGCATTCAGGTTCCCAAGGAAACATTCACCTAGTAGCTGTTAACTTTTAGTCACTCGGAAAAAAAGAAAGTAAACTCGATTATCATGTCTACTGCTAAGCTTGTTTTTCTAAGCTGGTTGCTCTCGTTTATTTATTTATTTTTATAAATGGCTATTTATTTCTTCATCTTGAATATGTTTATCCTGCTTTTCCGGTCAGCTTCTTCAATCTTTCAAAAAGGGTTCTCTTCCAAAACCTTCACCTGCTTTTCTGTTCTTAGCTAGATCTTCTCCAATTTGCAAATGGTTCTTTTAAAGAAAAGTCCCAACATACATGTCTTTCCCGATTATCTCAGATATCATGAGTTTGTTCAATAGGTTATATGCTCCATTGTGGGTCATCTGTCAGTGAAAGGATCTTTTACAACCTGTGATGTAAACTAATTGACTAAAGAACTAATGATAAGGAAAGCTAACATATAATACATCTAGCAGGCAATAAGGACCTGTCTGTGTGACTCCACCCTAGAGGATTCACAGCCCAATCCTATCCATTCCCTCCCCCGCCAATGCAGCCATGCCTGCGGAGCACTTGCTGCATCCTGCGCGGGAAGGAAGCAGTGTCCAGTAAGGGAACATTTGATTACAAGGGTAAGGCTCTGGCGCTGGGATGAGTCTATTTGGACCAGTAATTTAGCTGGTGCAAGTCCCAGTGGACCAGGGAAGGTGGATTGAGACCTGGGATAATATCAACAGTGCCTCTGCTGCCGATACCACCCCCTTCCAGACCACCCCCTTCCAGTCAAATGTTGATTGACTGCTGATACTGTACTTATCAATGGTTTATGAGGTTCACTTGAAATCAGAGGTGTCATTAGGGGGGCAGGAACCCCAAGGTGACAGGGCACCAAGTGGTGGGGGATGTACTTGCCTCCGGATCCGTTGCCCCCTCTGCCGCTTTTTGTCTTCTTTTAGTCGTCTTCGGTCGCAAGATTGTCCCGCCCGTCTGCCCAGACTCCGTTCGGCTCCGAAATGAGGTCGAAAAGCTCGGGGGGGGGGTGTTTTTGCACCACCACTGAATTTCAGCAGCGGGGGGGGGGGGCGAAAATGACATCACACACCCCCTCCAGATGCGGGACTTCTGGCGTCATGTGAGGTGTTGCGTAGGCGGCCCCCCCCATGGGGGGTGTAGGAATGCCACTGCTTGAAATGTACTATCATGGTGTTTATTAATATTCAATCCCTGACATCTCCAGGGAGGGCTGGAAAAGGCTGAAACTCTAGAGAGCCACTGCCGGTCAATACTGAACAAGAGAGACCAAGCAGTTGACTCAGAAAAGCATTTTCTGATTTTCTTTTTCCCCTGAAAAAGAAAAGTGGGATAAGAATATTTTGAAATAGACAAACAACTTCCATGCTGATCCCAAGATTGACTACATCCTCACATAAGAGGCTAGGAATGGAATTTAGCAATGGTTATATCAAAATATGACTTGACATCAACACATTTTGGTCATAACGATGGAACCATAAGCTGGTATGTCTGCTGGACAATATTTAGGCGTCGTGGATGAGTTATTTTTTGTGCTAAAGACAAGGCAGTTCATGACTCATAAAAAGGAGAGAGAAAAGCAACTTCAGCTTGAAAATGCCATGTGAGGATTATGTGATTTTTTTCTCACTCCTTTAGCTTCTCCAAATGCTTATTTGAAGATCAGCAAGGTAGCATCCTTGCGTATAATGCAGCTTAGTGTGCTATGACTTTGTTTCACCCCCTGTACAACTGAGCATCTGGTTTTGTGTCAATTTAAAGCTGTTTTCAAAAAGAAGCAAACATCTCATTATAAGGAAACAGGAGTTCTGTCCATTACAGCAGCCTGAATGATAACCAATCTCCTTTTTTTAATGTAAAGAATTTGTAAGGCAGCCATATGTGAGACCTGTGTATTGTAGTGGTTAAGAGATGGGCAGCCCAATCCTATCCGGGCGCCATGTAGTGGGGCCGCATTGCCCACGCTGCATACTACACCCGCAGTGTACTCCTTGGAGTAAGGGGACATCTGACTCCTTAGCCCAGGTAAAGTCCAGCCCCCACAATCGGGCTATTCAGGACTGCATGAGCTCTTGTCCATGAAAAAGGCCTGGGAGGGAGGGTAGGATATGGCGTGCGCCGAGGCTGCCACCCACCCCTGTATTCCACTTCCCCCTGCCTCTTCACACCCCCTCCCCACCCTCCCCCAGCCCCTGCATCGCTTGGAGCAGCTTTTACCTGCTCCATGGTGCACTCCACTGGATTCATTCTTCCCACTGGCACTCTTTACTTTCCTTGCGTCGAAACGTGCTTTATGGCATGTTTCTGGCACCCTACGTTGGCGCAGCTGATAGGATTGTGCTGTGAACAGTGAAGCAAGACTTCCGGGTTGGAATCTCACCTTGGACATCAACTCCCTAGCTGGATGACCTTAGGCAAGCCAATCCAACACATTTTGGTCACAATAGGGGAATAATAATACTTGCTTACCTTACAGGATTGTTGTGGTTGTTGTAGTAAAGATTACTTTGGAATAATACATGTGAGTGGTTTGCACATTCAGAAAGTGCTAAACAAATGTTCAGTATTATTTCATTTAGCTACTGTACATGTTTGATTATGCAGAGTTTACAAACTGAAAAGGAGTTCCAGGCAAAGAAAGAAAGTGGACAGAATAAGTCAAAAAGTGAGATAACTCAGTTAGGGTCCTACCTAAATGGACTTGATTGAATTTTGCTCCAAAACATTCAAAATGCAAGACAAATGCTTACATGCAAGACAAAACGTTCAGGAAAATCAATGCTCAGTGACTTCCAAAGTCCTAAAGAACAATAAAGCTGCTCAGGAGAGCGATATACTTTTAGCACTCCACTGTGCTGTAAAGCTGGGTGGGAGAGGAGCCCTTATTCATAATATGCATTTATAATAATATGCATGAAATAAATCAATTTTATTTCAGTAACAACGAATATAAATTATTTCCTCCACTACCACTCAGCAGTCCCTGTTGTTGCTAGTAATTCTCTTGCTAGCCAGTGCCCTTGAAGCAGCTTGCCGAACAAAAACACACCATACAAACATGTATAACATTCATCAATATTATTTTTTAAAATATGTCCAAAATCTATAAGCGCAAAATTGATAAAATCAAGCGAAGAGTTCTGACTTGCCGTGCCAATCGCATTTTCCTGCTCTGCACACTTTGAACGGAGGGAAGAGCCCTGCTAAAGAGACTTGTTTCATAAATGTCCCAAGGAAGGAGGACAATGAGAATACAAGACGCCAAGAGGAACCCTGCTGGATCAGACCAAAGGTTCATTTAAGGCAGCATCCCATTTTGCACAGTGACCAACCAGACATACCAGGAGGCGGGGGGGGGGGGGACAGCAGTGGTGCCACAGCTACCACCAATGACCAATCAGCTGTGCCAAGTCAAGGAGCGTTTTCTACCAAGTGCCACTGTCATGCGGAACAGACGCACTCATCACATGTGTGCGCCCTACAGGGCTGGCCCATTTATGAAGTGGGTGATGTCGCTTGTATCAAGTGGCAGTGGTGGGGAAGCGGCGGGCTCGGGATGCCCTGCACCCCAAGTCTTCTGCCACCTCCCTCCAGCCCACCGCTGACAGAGCCACAACAATCCACTTCCTTACCCACTCATCTTGCGCCTTCCTCAGGCGATCCCGTTAAATAAAACAGAAAGAGTCAGACAGGCTGGGAGCCCCCAAAATGACCTACACATTCTGTTTTGTTAAAAAGGATCATGCAGAAAAGAGCAAGGTACATGGTTGCATTTTCTTTCTTTCTTTCTTTCTTTCTTTCTTTCTTTCTTTCTTTCTTTCTTTCTTTCTTTCTTTCTTTCTTTCTTTCTTTCTTTCTTTCTTTCTGGAATTTTTTGGAGAAGTGCGGCAGTGGGTCAGGGATGGTGCCAGAATGCAGATCCGGTTGCAGACCTTAGCAGGTGCACTGCTGGTACACTAATGCCACTCGTGAATGAAACCAGTACAAGAGGAGAGTGCATTTCAATATGATGCAATGAGCATGAGATGCTTACACAGAACCAGAGACCCACCTCTGCATCTTTTCTCCTGATACACAACCACCTGAGAAGCTCATCAGGGAAACAAGGGGAAGGAAAACAAATATTCAACTCCTTGCTTTCCTCCTGGCAAACTCTGGAATAGCACACCAGGCTGACAATATGGGGGGGGGGAGTAAAACCTCTGTGATGCCTGTGGAGGCAGGGAAGGATAAGGTGACCCCCGAGCTCCTGGCTGCCGGCATCCTCTATGATGACACAAGGTGGGCCAGGAGAAATCCTCCAGGCAAGGCTACAGCTCCTCAAAGGCCAGGGGAGGGGGTGAGATGGCCACCCTAGTAATCCACCTCTTCCTGGATGGACTGGTCTGTCTGCTTCCCTGTGCACTCCAGGCCACCTTCAGGCCTCAGTTGGGCCCCCAGATCTCCAGTCTTGGCATTCTTCCTCATCATGGACAGGTTCTCTAAGCCCTGCTGTCCTCTGTGTCAGGCCTCCCACCCCCCACCCATCCTATGCAATTCTCAGATGCATCACCCTGCCCACCGCTGTCGCCTCATTCACCTCCAGCATACCCAGAAGTGATGTAGGTGGAGCTGGTGTGGCTCTTGGTGTCCCGTTCGCTGGCACTGTCAGGGCAGGCATGCCATGACTCAGCCCAGCGCCAAGGCAGTCAACTTCTGCAGGGGCAGCAAAGTCCATCCCTGGACCACTTCGAGCCTCTGAAAATCATCTGGCCCCTGCATGGTGCCACTGTTGTTCCCACCATTGCTGGACTGATATGGGTCACCAGGAGTGGATTTGAGGCATTGGAGCTGGAAATGAGAGGGGCTGGTAGTGAGATGGTCATGTTCCCAGCCTCAGATTGACTCAGAAAACAATCCTATTTGTGCCCTATTTGCAGGGGGGGGGGGGGGAGAGAAATCCAGGTCCATCTGAAGCACAGAGGGATAACTTGCCCCTATCTAGGTAAAGGATTTTTTTTAAAACCATGAAATAATGAACGAGAAGGTTTAAAAAATGAGCCATAATAATAATATGCTTCCAGCACTGAAAAACACAATATGCCTGCTATTCCTGGCATTTTCATTTCACATCTTTTATTTTTTGTTTCAAGGATTAATAGCTCACAAGCTGGTATTGACCAGGCCACAACATTTACTGCAACATGATCCATATTTCCCCCTCTTTTTCAGACTTCACACATCCTTCTGTGAAAGAACTGTGTCACTTACTAAACCATTGACAAAGCCCAGACTGCCATAATACTTCATGGGAACAGTGCCATGGTAGAACTCGTAAGGGCATTTCCACATAGGGAATGCACCTCTCAAGAAGTTTTCATCAGCTTTGCAACCAGCCCAGATAATCCATGCTTGGAACCGGTGTCAGAATGGAGGAGCCAGATGGCAGCCCAACATGACCGCTGATAGGATTCCATGGCCACCATCTGCAGAGGGGTCGGGTAGGGGAACGTTACACTGGTGTAGCATCCCATGCTACTCTGTGACTTTTCAACCGCATAGAAAATGCATCATGTCTCTTCTATGCAATCAACTTCCAATCTCCCTGATTCTCAAGATTGTCATCTAAAAGGTCAAATCAGATGTCATCAGAGGGTCAAATTACATGCTGATGTAATGTCATGTTGCCTAGCAAAAAATACATAACAGGCATTACATGAAATGTGCAACATGGTCCACTGGTTTGTTTTGGTTTTTAAACAACAGCCTGTGGAGGGCATGAAAAAGGAAGAAGATGAGGGGGGGCATTAGGGCTTCACTCTCAGTGTGATTTCACTCCTGGCCAGCCCCCCCTCCCGTGAGGTTGTTTTTGTTTTGTTTTTTAAAAGCTTCCATTGGTTTTCAGGCATTTCCCATAACATCTGATTTGGTCCTAAGAAATAGGTAGCTTTCCCTTTCCATTTCATTGTTGAGAATAAGTGAGTTTCAGTCTAATCCCATTCCTAATTAAGCCCCCCCCTCCCCATGGCTAATGCAGCCGCACCAATGGAGCATGCACTGTATCCTGAGGGGGGGCATCTTTTGTTCCTTAACCCCAGGGCAAGCCTCTGCTGCCCCAATAGATCTCCTTGGATTTGCACCAGTTATTTTACTGGCTTTTACTGAAAGTAAGGGAGAACAACGGACTACGGATGTCCGCTGCCTCAGGTAAGGCCACGGACAGGGTTGGAGGGAAGGCAGAACAGGGTGGGGTGAGTGGAATAAGTGGGGAGGACATAGCAGGAGGCATGGAACTGGGAAGTGGGGAGGAGGGTGGATTGGGTCTGGGAAGTGACCAGGTTCGGCAGCAGTGGTGCTCGCCGAATCCTGACCCCCTTCCTGGGCCTGATCCTCCTTCACAGGTCAACACAGACTTGCGCCTTACACCAAGGAGGCCTCTGGAGGATTGGGTTTCCCATGCTGTGCCAAATTTCACATTGTGTGGTTCACATTAACCAAGTTGATTATGCTCTCTTATGGGTTTTTATGAGTGATACATTACCTTGGGTGCCTTTACAAATTATATGTATAAATAAATAAATAAATAAATAAATAAATATGCACAAACATGTTCAGTGACAGAGATCTGTAGCTGCAACTAACTGCCAAGTCTCTGTTGCAAAGATCTAATTCAGCACTATGGACGTTTCCACATTCGGCCCGAGTGAGTGCTTCGAGCAACGCCTGAAAGAAAACAGTTTTTTAAAAAAAGGCTTCCCCCACTTTGTTTCCAACACTTCAGGTGCAGGTGATCAGTTTTACAGAGTTGTAAGTAGGAGCAACACAAGGCGTTGCTCAAAACACTCATTGGTCCTTATAGGGAAATCGAATGTTTTTCCTGTAAGTTGGCTGTTTGTTTCTGGGTGTTTTTTTTCTATTCCCCCCTCAGGCTGAGCCTAGCAGGGGATGAAGGTTGGGGTACTAAGAATTCTGTCTCCAGCCTCAAACTGACTGTTTGCAAGTACCTTGCAGGTAGCTGTCGTTATATACTGATTTTTAGCTGGATTGTTGCAGGGAGCTCAGTTTAGCTGTTTATTTCTGGGGGGGTTCTTTCCCCCCCAGGCTGATCTGAGGGCATGCTGAGGACACGGGGTGAAGGTTGGAGTAATCAGAATTCTGTCTCCAGCCTCATGCAGCTACTGCAAGGTGCCTGTTGCTTTTGAGCAATACAGTTACGGTGAGCTCATTGCTAAGTTATATATCATTGTAAAATATAGTAATTTTCAACTGACATTCTTCTACTAAGAAGTGCATTCAAAGGTCAGGAACTAGCCTGCATCTAAATGGGGAACAGCTGCCTCTTTGTGTAACTGATAGCTGTCATTACGTTTGATGACCGAGGCATTTAAATGTCTCTTAAAAAACTTAAAGGACTAGAACCAAGATGATCTTGCAAAAACTAACTCTAAGAGCTATAAAAAAAACCTGGCAGGTAGTGACTTGTAACTTGGGGAGCACAGTGCTGAGACATACCCCTACAGACCACTAAAGCACAGAAGTTGTGTGCACAACACAACTATGTTTTGTTTGAGCGTTGTAGTGGTGAACTCACAACTTCAGCTGCAGCAATTAAAGGGTTCAAATGGCCATAAAAAAAACCCTGGCAGGCAGGAACTTGTAACTTGGGGTGCACTATGCTGGGACATGCTCCTACACAACCCTAAAGTACAGACGCTGTGTGTACAGCACAACTATGTTTGTTTGAGATCTTGTGCTGTCAGTTCTATGTCAGGTCTATGATTTACATAGGAATGAATGGAAAACATCCCTTTAAACCTCAGTGACTGTACCTTAAACATGTGACAAAAACTGGCATTTGGAAGTTCTGGGGAAATATGGCCTCAGGTCGAAATGGGTTTAATGAGAAAAATCACTGAATTCCATTGATTTCTATAAAGCACTCTTAGGAAATGTGGCAGCCCCACCTAGGGATGAAAACTGCTATGGCCCTATTTCCTCTTCCTGTATGGTTTTCCAAGATCACTACATTCTACCTATTTCCTCTTTTTTTTTTCTTGGTCACACATTAATTCCAAAAATAACTGCACTCTAGAAATACTTTAGCCCTCCCCCCTTTTCAAAAACGCCAGTGCTGTTCAAGGTTTCATGTAGCTAATCAATGACGGGAAAAAAATCCTGGGCTGTACCATATCAGTGGGCTGTAGTGTCTTCTACAGTCCATTAATCTTCCATGCTTCCCTTCCTTTCTTTCAATGAAAAGATGCCAGGTCATCAAAAATTCTCCTTACTGACTCAGTGCAACAGACAGCGTATTGCTTTCTCCAAGGGAATTATTGCTCTCACTCCCGCAGCCTGTCTTCTGCCTGTGAGAAGCTGCATTAGAGTTCCACTTCAGTGCAATACATCTCTCTTCCATTAAACGCGCAATTTGTACAAACATCCTTTTATTACTTATCAATTGTTTCACCAGAAAAAAACAAACCTGAACACAAAATATGCAGAGCTAGATAGAAGTCTTCGGCAAGGTGGCAGGGTCACCACAACCTTACCCAGCAGGGTCCCATTTCGAACAATGTCAAAATCGGACAATGAGTTGGGAAAGCATCTATTAAAAGCTTCATTTGACTAGGAAGTGGATACAGATGTAGACAGGTAATACAAATAATGTCTGTGGTTTGATCACACAGCTGTCTGCATCAGTTTTCGGTGTGGCCACACAGTGTATTTATTTCTATTCATGCGGTTTCTGCACACAGCCATTGCTCGAGAGACAAAATGGTAGGGAAATGGCTTGCCTCTGTGAGCCCTTCAACAAAGCTGCAAAACTGGCACAGGATATGTATGCAGCAGAAGTCTGCACAGATTTGGCACGTGGCTTGGGAGAGGAAATTATGTCTTCATTTTCCCTGATAATTACGACACTTCTTTTGAAGAAAACACTGCAAGCTTGTGTGGGATAGAGACCGTGGGACCTTCTGTTCAGCCTCGTCATGCTGCATAGTGGCGACGAGATTGGGAAAGGTGCAGCTAGCATGGCAGGAGACAGGCACACGGGTCTCAACAAATGCTGCAGGAGATTTACTGAACTGTAAATACAGTCGTGCTGATGATCAAAGAACATTTTTTTTTTTGCAAATGCAGACATAAGATATGCATAGTCTATAGCTTGAAAATTCCCTTCAGATGTTATTTTTATGTGCTGCTTTTGTTCCCAAAATCAAGGTGCATTTCTGTACAGTTTTGGTAATGCATACGTTACACTTTGCAGTTGCTGTTTGTATTAATAGAAGGCACTTTGATATGATAAGGATTACTTGGCCATAGAGACCACTGGTCTGGCAATGCAGTACTATGTTATTCCTGGCCATTGTTTGTATGGGTTTTGCCCCAATTTTCTATTCAAACTTTCGAAGTCACTCTTTCCTTTGGCATAATCTAGCGAGGGTGATCCCCTAGTGGAATGGGTTTCCATCTGAAGGTCTCCTTTACTGGGATCACAAAAGGGCGCTCACCTGCATTCATCAATCACATCAGTGCTCTCTTAATGTTCTGCCTCATTGTCGAACTGTCAGGGATGTGTAGCTTTCTGCTATGTTCAGAAGTCCCTAGATTGGGGCCATATGCAATCCAGAGCCTTGGCTTCTATTTATTTATGACTTGCAGAATAGTTCATGAATACACCCCAGTTGAACATCTGCATTCAGGTGCTAGTTCAGGATTGTCACGTCTAAAATTGCTGCCGGCTTCATATGATGGAATTCTCAGGTTGGCCCCTTTCAAGCAGTTGCACCTGAACAAATGGAATCGTACCAGTCCATACAATTGTTGCTGCCATCAATGGCCACCTATCCACTTATTCTCCTACAGGGGGGGGGGGGTCATCGTGTTCCCAGTTTGCAACTCAGCCCACATTCACTGCAACATTCACATTCAACTTCGCAAAGTTTGCCAGGAATATCTCACGTTTCATAGAGCGGAGGTATCAATAGCCAAGATAGCTAAATAAAGCTTCCATATGCAGAGGCAAAAAAACCATAGCAGTTGTGGGGTAGCAATCTGTGGCAGGAGAGCTACTGCTTTCTTATCCTGCTTATGGGCTTCCTGGAAGCATTTGACTGGACATTTGGAAGGCAAGAAGGTTTTCAAATGGACCTTTGGTCAATCTGCTACCTATTCCAAGACTCTTAACTCTTATTTAAGGAAACGGCTTAATTTGTGCCAGAATCACGAAGTCTGGAATATATTAATATAAGAAAAGTGTCTCAGAGCATTGCAGTGCACCTTTTCTTTGCCACTGAGGACCAGACTACATGTTGCATGGCATGTTCACGATTTGGGTCCAGGATATCTGAGGGACCGCCTTCTCCCATACATTCCGGCCCGCCCTCTTAGGTCATCTGAAGGGGCTCTCCTGCAAGTGCCACCTCTATCTCAAGTTAGAGGAATGGCAGCACGTGGGCGAGCCTTCTCTGTTGTGGCGCCACAACTGTGGAACTCCTTGCCAGGGGACTTGAGAACTACCCCCTCCCTCGTGGCTTTTCAGCGAGGGCTCAAAACATTTCTGTTTCAACTAGCATTTGGGTGATGGGTTGATGTCTGACTTCTGTGACTCAAGATGTCTCAAGGTGTTTTGCTCTGCTGCTTCTCTGTTCTATATTGCTCCCCCCACTGTGGATTTTATTGTTTTTAATTTATGTTATGTATATTTTTTTCTTTGATGTTGTAAGCCACCATGGGATAAGGCAGGGTATAATTTTTTTAATAAATAAATAAATAAATGTGATTGATCCCAACATGCCTCCATTTTTTGCCCTAAATAGCAGTTAAGGGGGAGGGGAGGAATGGAGATCAGGACGATAGTGGGAACAAAGAGTTAAATTGCCCTCCCCTATCCCACAATGTATCCTCCCCTCCCAGCTGCTAGGGTGGGGAGGAAAAAGCACCTAAGGGCCAATCATGTGCATCACTTAACATGGAGTTTGGCCCTGAGTAAACACAACCATAGCCTGTTTTCCCACAATTAGAATTTAGAAACCATAAGCCACACTGGTAGATGGGGAGATACCCTGTCTTGTTTTCTAGGTAGGTTTGAGCTCCCATATCTCCTTATATTTATTAATTATGCTGGGTGTACATATGAAGTGGAATGAGGCGGTACAATGCTGTGCTGGGAGACACCACTTCAAAATGCAAGTGTGGGGGGGTTACATTTCTGAATATTCTCCTGTGTAAAACAAAAACATAAAACACCTTCCTGTAAGTAGAAAACTAGCACAGGGAGAGGGCTCAGCTAGAATTACGTTCTCCCTGATATTTCTACCAGCAGGTAGTTTTCACCACACAGGAGAATTCAAACATGGTACCACCTACCTGCAGTCTGGAGTGGCACAACCTATTCTACTGCCTCCGCATTCTACTGCACCAGTGAACATGGGCCTTAACCACTGATAATGAAGCAACCACATCACCTCACTCATGCTGACCTCCCCTTTCTCATGGCATGAATGGTGCGGGTTGCTCTCTTATAATCGGAGCAGTTTGTCACAGTTTGTCTACTTGTGGTTGAATTTTTCATGCTGTATCGGCCAACAGAAAACTAGTTGGTCAGCTAAGCCAACTAAGGTTTTAGGTCTTACCTGTCAATTACTCATTTCTTTTCCTGCCATCACAACACTCTCTTTTATACTCAGAACATTGTCCCTCAGAAAATATATTGGCAGCACAAGCACCAAAAGCAGAAGATACCCATGCTCTTTTTCAGCAAGTAAATACTATCAAAATACAGTCAGCGATACATGTCTCTGTTTGTTTGTTATATTTTTATCCTCCTCTTCTTCAGCGGAGCTCAGAGCAGCACAAGTGGTGTTCCCCCCTCCCATTTTATCCTCACAGCAGCCCTGTGAAGTAGGTTCAAATGAGAGATGGTGACTGACCAACATGGTGACTTCAACTGGTTATGGGTCAGTGTTCATACAGTATATTACCCCAGAAACAGAACCATATGCATTTTCAGAGGGTATTTTTCATTAGGCACAGTGTAAGAGATCAAATGATTTTGTGCCTTACATGTCGATTATTTAGTAGCAGCTTTCCAGAAGGTGGATTCTTTTTCATGTGCCACATTAAGTATTTTAATGGGATGCTTAAAAGTGCAATGGGAATATTTAAATGAAGACACTGAGTATGCCTTTCTTTCCTTCAGAAGCAACATAGGGCATCCACAGAATGCCCTCCATCGAAGAGCCATGCCACCGTTGCAAAATAATTTGAGAAATGCTGAGCTCAGAAGGCAAATGGTCTTCTGTTCCCTGTATATGGCCTCACTTTTATGTTTCCGCTTCACACTCAGACTGACAAGAGGAGCTTGTGAAGCCTTTTCTTCATGGCTGCATCTTGACCTTGACCCCAGAGCTTTAGAGAAGGTCGCTTGCATTTGAAACAGCCATTGTCCACTGTCAACGTCTCTTTTCTATTGATATTAAGGAGAGTGAAAGGTCACGCAATATGCTCCCCTTCTCAGGTTTAGCATTTTGGGGCGGGGATTCTGCTTCCTCCTTTGCAAAATATTTTTGATTTGATTTTTTTTTCTCTTCCTCAGGTCAGGTATGCAACATCATTCATTTCTCTCCCTCGCTTCTTCCTTTCCCTCTTCCCTTCCCCTACACACACACACACACACACACACACACACACACACACACACACACACACACACACACACGAGAGAGAGAGAGAGAGAGAGAGAGAGAGAGAGAGAGAGAGAGAGAGAGAGAGACGAACCAAATCTATATGTGTCAGACATTCAGCGAGGGAAAGACAAAGGCACTGAGTTAATTACCCATCATTTACTGCTGCTGAGAAGACCAGATGGTAGCAGACGATATGTGAATGGCATGGGGCAGTGAGTTATTCGATCTTTTTTAGATTAATCGCCAGTGGCAAAGGAGGTGGTTACAAGCTGTGACCCTTATACAAATGCATAAAATATATACATGGGCTTTGTGTTGTTGTTTTCTTTTTTAAGGCATTTAAACCCTTTGGAGGGTGTCAGGCATATGACCACGACGTTTGTCACAAGGGCAAGGAATCACACTGTGCTTGCCCAACAAACAACAGCCCGGTTCAGAGAACTTCAGAAAGCCTTAGTTTTGGGAATACTGCCACTGTTTGCCAAGAGAAGCATGAATTGGAGCAGAAAACATTAACCCTTGTAATGTGAGCATTTCATAAAAGCAAAAGGATGTTCACTTGAAGAAGCACTGGGACGAAAGCTGGTGAGTTGGTGCATGGCGAGTAGGATGGTACCGTTTTTTTAAAGGTGCTAATAAAAGATGGAAACAGAAAATAAAGACAGGGAGGATTTCATGACAAGGCCCAAGTCGGTAGAAATGGAGCTGGAAGGAAAACACAGTATTACTTGCTTCTTTTATTTGTATACTGACTTCAGCACCTTTCAAGGTCAAGGTGATATAATTCCCATTCCATATTACAAACGCACCCAACCTTTCTCCTTCTGTGTGGAAAGAAAGAAAGAAAGAAAGAAAGAAAGAAAGAAAGAAAGAAAGAAAGAAAGAAAGAAAGAAAGAAAGGTCTACTGCATTTTCGGTTGCATCAATAATTAATTGGTACATGACAAAACAGATGCTGTCTTTTACAGATCATAGAAACTGCTCCATCATCAAAATGTCTCCAATCACCTAATTATTAAATCTATACAGTGCTAATATAACATGAAAGTGTGTGTGAGAGGGGGGGGACTAGCAAGCTACAAATACCATTCCCTGAACTCATTCCAATTTACTGTATTTTTTTGACACTTCTCATCTGGTAGGACAATCCCTTCTCTGCAACATCAGAGAGGGGGGGGTTGAGTTGGGGGGCTTGCTCCCCCCCGAATATTCATCTTAATCAAGCAAAGCAAAACATGGCCAATACTGCTGCTAAGTGCCGTGCTCGCCTGTTATTGATGGTAGATGCAGGTCGGTGGGAGGGCGTTGGAGGAATCTGGGGGATAAGGCTTGGTTTTATTAGTCAGCAGCACTGGGTAGAGCATTAAAATGGCAATCCATTTAGCCTGAATATAGGATCAGGAGGAAAGTGCAGTCTGAACCAATCTGCCCTGGAGAAAAGAGAAGCATAACCCATTGCAGGAACCTCGAATTTCCAGTGTGCGGTTTCATTAAAAGCCAGGCGCTCGCTACAACACCATCAGTTAATCTGGTGGGTTTTCTGCCCCCACCCTGGTTTTATATCATACCACATGAAAAGATACAAATAATGCAACAGCATCGCTTCCAGGAAATGTAACAGCGCAGACAACGATATGGCTCCTGTACTTATCTCACCTACATTAACGACGGCGCATTGACTCTGCAAGGAGAACGCTTGCATCACTGAAGGAAAAACAGGGCTGCGTACTTTCCTCCTTGCTGTCATCTTTAATTAATGAATCTCTCATGTCCCGCTTCGGCTTGTCATCATGGCTGCTGTTGAAAATAAAAGGTTAAAAAGTAATGCAGCATATTTAGGTTAGAGCAACTAACTGGTGCAGGCAAGGGTGGACCCTGAATTATTTAGCCTAAAACAAGGGCATCGTTCTCCCTTCCTGAAATGCTAGGGAAAGGCAAATTTGTATCCAGCAAGGATAATTCGAGCAAAATTGCAAGCAAATATCCAGTTGGGCTTTGATGCGCGTATCTTCTAATCCTGCCTAGGTGAGATAAGGAGGTTCTACTAAAGAGCCCTATGATGTTTATTTGAACACAAAGGATGGGTGATTTATAGTTCGGGGCATAGTTGTACCTGTGGATGCATATTTATAGGATTTCCCGAAATGTCGCACAATCCCTAATACGTTCCTAAAAGCAACAGCTTCAAGAACATAACGAATGAACTGGGGGGAAGGGAAAGTGTCTTCCTTTAGAGAGTAAATGGTTGGATCAGAATCCAGACAATACCTGGACATCTATTGATGCATGTTCCTATGGCATGTCAAATTCACGAGGCAAAAGAAACCATCCATGCACGTATATTTATTTATTTATTTATTTATTTAAAGAATTTGTACCCCGCCTTTCTCCCGAGGGCACTCAAGGCGGCTTCCAACACATTAAAATACATATATACACATTTAAAAATTAATTAAAACAATTTAAGTTAAAATAAACAACCCCAGTGGGTCACCTGCATTTACATATGTTAAAAGCCATTTCTTAAAAAGATCAGCCCACCATGTCAGACATCAAACACTGTCCTAAATAAAAACGTCTTAAGGCCCCGCCGAAAGGTCTCTAAAGACCTTTATATGCATGGGTCTGCATATATAATACGTATCTATATATTTATAATGTATAAAGACACAGTGTGTGTTCTGTGTTTATATATATATATATATATATATATATATATATATATATATATATATATATATATATATATATATATATATATATATATATATATATATATATATATTCTTTTTTCTTGTTTATTTGTTTTTGCTGCTCTAGAAATACAGTACTTATTAAGAAAACTGCAGGTAGCCATTACTTATGGCCCAGTAGATCTTTTTGTTCTTTTTGCTGAAACAAAGATGAAATTGAAATTGATTTGGGGGGGGGGGAGAAGAGACATTTATATTGAAAAGAGGATCATTTTGTATTGTATTTTTTCCCAGGGTGAAGTTCTCATTCATTTCAAAATATATAAAGTGCAAAAAGATGAAGCATTGTCACCCAAAGGCCATATTTATTTTATAGGACATTTTCCATTGCCAATGGAATCTGTAGTATGGACCCCTCATAAAGTGCCGATCTGGCACACTTTATTTCCATATATGCAGGTGTGCACATACATTTATACAAATATTTTGCTTATAACTGGACACAACACTATCACAAAGCATTTCTATACTATGAGGCACATATTGGTTTGTTTCTTGCAATTTTCCCCTCACCATTGCTACGTTCTTCATGGCTGAAGAATAGCACCATCCAAAGAAACTATGGAAATAGAGTTCTGTGCGCAGTGAAATCAATGTGATTAATAGCCCAATCCTATCCCCTGCCAGTCCATAGCATGCAGTGCTGCCAACGGAGTGTGTGCTGCCTGCTATGGTGGGGAGGGCTGATCAGATGGCCAGTGAGAGGTAAGTAAAAAGTCATTTTAAAGATATACATTTTAAACTTTTTGAGATTGTTTTTTATTTTTAAGACCATAATCCCATGGAAAATGATCCAATCCTGTTACGTAAGTAAAAATATTTTTTACTTACCTCCCGGTAGGCTGCCTACTTGCCAACAGGTCACCTTGAACATATGCCAGCTATCTTGCTGACATAAGCCAAAGGAGAGGAAGGGGGTGGGTTCAAGCCAAGGAAGGGGGATAGGATTCCACTAATGTGACTGCTGCTGAGATCCACCCCCTCCCACCCTTGAACCGACCCTCTGTTCTGCCCACTCCCTACTCTGGTCCTCTCCCAATCCGCACCTGCACCAGCAAAGTGTCTAGGTGGTTCTGGCACACGCACAGAGCCTGTGGCTGTTACCACTGGCAGCTCTGTAGCAAGCGACAGCAGTGCAATGATTGCACTATCGCAACGTGTCTTACAGCAGCAGATCATTAGAAAACACCACACACACACACACACATACACACTGCCACACGTGGCTCATGGGATTGGGTCGTTCAACTGCAATACACACTTACCTGGAAGCGAGTTCCATTAAAATCAATAGGACTTACTTCTGTGTAGATATGCCTAGGATTGCATTGTTAAGGATCCTAACCGTGCACAGGATAAGAGCCCTAGCTTATATTTAACCACATGTCAATGTGCTTAGACTTGGGAAAAAAATAATCTGCTAATATAGTCTTTAAGCAATTTAGACATCTGCAAAAGAAAAAGTGATCCGTTTCAGATTTTGTTTCATTGCTACATTCAGTGGCCTATTTTGTTTTGTAGGCTCATTCCAACAAATTCCTTCATGCCTGATTTGGATGGCTGCTTCTTTGCAATTTTGAATCTGTTTTTAATGATTTCCCTGTGATTTCAATGGGCAAAATTCAATTCACTGCTACTTTTTGATTACTTTTTAGAATTGGTTTGGGATGGAACCCCTCCATAAAAGGACAAAATAAACTAATACCCCAATACTATCTCCTGCCACTTGCACCAATGCAGCCGCACCATGGAGGTGCATTCTGCATCAAAGGGGGGATGGATCAGGAGACCTCCTCAGAGTAACTTTGTTACCTTACCTCCAGGTAAGCCCCCTGTTCCCCTATGGGTCTACCAGGGTCTACATCAGCTCTTTGGCTAGCACAAGTCCAAGTGGACCCAAGGGGGCATGGCAAGGATGGGCAGGGTGTATAGAAAATTGGCAACACCTTTGCCACTGAAAATCACCCCCTGCTTGCCCCAACACACCTCCTGGTGGCCCCAATCCTCCCCCTCTCTGCCCCATTACTCTCCCTCACTGCACACGGTCCACCCACTGCACCAACTTATCAGCACTGGGGGAACCAGACGAGCCACTGTTGCACTTTCTGTTTCTGGCAGTTGCCTAGTAGCGCATGACTGTATGTCACATTTTGCAATGCCACAGACCATGCTGCACTGCCAGAACACAAGTTCAGGCAGGGATGGGGGATAAGATTGGGCAGAAAATTCCATTGCATAAGAACATAAGAACATAAGAAGAGCCCTGCTGGATCAGGCCAAAGGCCCATCTAGTCCAGCTTCCTGTATCACACAGTGGCCCCACCAGATGCCTCAAGGAGTACACAGCCAACTAGATAACCTGTGTCCTGCTGCCACTCCCCTGCACCTGGCACAGAGAAAACCTACTTCCAAAGCTAGGAGGTTGCTTATGGCTTGTAACCTGTGAAGGTCTTTTCCTCCATAAGTCTGTCCAAACCCCTTTTAAAGGCATCTAGGCCAGGTGCCATCACCACATCCTGTGGCAAGGAGTTCCACAGATGAATTACACGCTGGGTAAAGAAATATTTTCTTTTATCCGTTCTAACTCTCCCTCCACTCAATTTTAGTGTGTGTCCCCTGGTTCTGGTGTTGTGCGAGAGGGAGAAGAATTTCCCTCTATCCACTCTCTCCATCCCATGCATAATTTTATACATCTCAATCATGTCCCCCCTCAGGCGCCTTTTTTCTAGACTGAAGAGCCCCAAACACTGTAGCCTTTCCTCATAAGGGAGGTGCTCCAGTCCACGAATCATTCTGGTCGCTCTTTTCTGCACCTTTTCCAATTCAACCATATCCTTCCTGAGGTCTGGTGACCAGAACTGGACACAATACTCCAGATGTGGCCTTACCATTGATTTGTACAAAGGCATAATGATATTGGCCGTTTTATTCTCAATCCCTTTTTTAATGATCCCAAGCATGGAATTGGCCTTCGTCACAGCCGCTGCACACTGTGTCGACACTTTCATCGACCTGTCCACCAGCACCCCAAGATCTCTCTCTTGATCCGTCACAGACAACTCAGAACCCATTAGCATATATGTGAAATTTTGGTTTCTTGCCCCAATGTGCATCACTTTGCACTTACTTACATTGAAGCGCATCTGCCATTTTGCTGCCTATTCTCCCAGTTTGGAGAGATCCTTCTGGAGCTCTTCACAATCGCTACAGGTCTTCACCACCCAGAAAAGTTTAGTGTCATCCGCAAACTTGGCCACCTCGCTGCTTATCTCCAACTCCAGGTCATTTATGAACAGGTTGAAAAGCACCGGTCCCAAGACCGATCCTTGGGGCATACCACTTTTCACCTCTCGCCATTGTGAAAATTGCCCATTGACTCCCACTCGCTGTTTCCTGGTCTTCAACCAGTTCCTAATCCACAAGAGGACCTGCCCTCTTATTCCCTGACTGTTTCTCAGGAGCCTTTCATGAGGGACCGTGTCAAACGTCTTCTGAAAATCCAAATATATAATATCCATGGGTTTGCTCGCATCCACATGCCTGTTGACCTTTTCAAAAAATTCTAACAGGTTTGTGAGGCAAGACTTCCCCTTGCAGAAGCCATGCTGACTCTCCCTCAGCAGAGCTTATTCTTCTATGTGTTTTAAGATTGTATCTTTAATGAGACTTTCCACCATCTTCCCTGGAACAGATGTTAGGCTGACCAGCCTGTAGTTTCCCGGGTCCCCCCTCCTTCCTTTTTTAAAGATTGACGTGACATTAGCTATCCTCCAATCCTCTGGCACAGTGGCCGTTTTAAGGGACAAGCTGCATATTTTGGTCAAGAGGTCAGCAACTTCATTCTTGAGTTCCTTCAGAACTCTTGGGTGGATGCCATCCGGGCCTGGTGATTTATTGATCTTTATTTTGTCAATTAAGTCTGAGACGTCTTCTCTTTTAACCTCTATTTTACTTAATTCTTTAGTCAGGGGAGGCTGTTCAGGCAACGGTATTTGCCTGAGGTCTTCTGCCATGAAGACAGATGCAAAGAACTCGTTTAATTTCTCTCCAGTCTCCAAGTCCCCTTTTATCACCCCTTTCTCTCCCTCACCATCCAGCGGACCAAACATTTCCCTGGCAGATTTCCTGCTTCTAACATATTTGAAGAAGCTTTTGTTATTCCCTTTTATGTTGCCTGCCATACGTTCCTCAAAGTCTTGCTTGGCCTCCCGTATCATCTTTTTACATTTCTTTTGCCACAGTTTGTGCTCCTGTTTGTTATCCTCATTAGGGCAAGACTTCCATTTACAGAAGGAAGCTTCCTTGCCTTTTATAGCCTCTTTAACTGTGCTTATTAGCCATGCCGGCACCCTCCTGGACTTAGTCGAGCCCTTCCTCCTTTGTGGGATACACTCCTGCTGGGCCTCTATGAATGTTGTTTTAAACAGCCTCCATGCACTCTGGAGCGATTGGACTCTTTTTACCTTCCCTTTCAGCTTTTTTTAACTAGTTTCCTCATTTTGGGGAAGTCAGCCCTTCAGAAGTCAATGGTTTTTGTGTCAGATTTGCTAGACACTCTCCCCCTGACATGCATGGCGAAACAGATCGCAGCATGGTCACTGTTCCCCAACGGTTCGGTAACATTTACATTGAAATAAGTGCTGGTATGTTCGTTCTATGGGCAATTTAAGTGTGAGCATTTTAAATGGTTTTTGCTGGTTCTGAAATGTGGCTTTGCATGGAGCACACAGGAAAAGTAGAAACACCCTTTATTAAGTTCCCTGCTACATTTCAAAAAGATGGGTTCAGGGGGTCAGGAACCATTCAGAAAAACAGTATTAGAGGTTTGAGCTTATAATTATTTTGTTTTGTGCCCAGTTTGCACAAATGCAGGGATGACTCTAGGAAAATAGCTTGAAAATTTTCAGAAGGACAAGGTGGAGGAGTTCCCACGGAAATGTAATACTTTTGCGTATTGCGCTTAAGTACTGCATCAAAGCAAAACTAATACACGCACAGAGATGGAGAATCGTCTGGGATGGTTCAGATGAACCAGAAATTGGGTGGATGAGTTTGTTCCCATGACCCAGACTAACTGAGAAAAATAAACATGAGTCACACCCACAACAGGGAGGAATTGATGATTTATGAACATGGTATTGATTTAAAGGACACACCAAATGCTCCTGGAAACATTCTCCCCAAGAGAGAACTCACCCAGGGTGGAGAAAACAGCCCAAGATCTCTGTGTTATCCCATTGTCAGGATTGGAAAAAAGATAAAAGGAAGCACCAGTTAGCAGCTTTCCGTCAGATTCTATGTGCCTCACCAACAGTTCAGCAGAGGCGTAGCTAGTCTCTCCGGTTCCCCCCCCCTCGGTGCGGAATGTCTGAAGCCCCACCCCTTCTGTTTGTGTCCCTGCCCCTGCCGCGTCACAGCGAAAACGCTCCTGTTGTTTTTTCGCTATTTTCCGATGCTTAGGAGCCCGGGCGGACGGGTGGGCCAATCCTCCGCATAGCATGGCCGTTTTTGTCCACCTCCGTGGTGTGATTAACGCCCCCCGGCCAATTTGTTGCCCCCCCATGGCCTGCCTGGGGGTGGGCCGCCCCCACCCCATCACTTCCTCCGCCTATGCAGTTCAGAGCTGTCAACCATATTGTCTCTTGCCTGACCTCCCCTTTCTGCCCCCGACTGCTTGGAAGCCACCTTCCATATATGCAAGAAAGGGCTGCAGGCAGTTAGAGACAGACAAAGAAAACAAGGGAGCGATAAGGCAAACGAAGCATCAACCATCCAAAGCTGCTTCCATTGACTGCACTTCAGAGGGACCCTGCTTCATTTGGGTCTCCCTCCAAAGTAGCCCCAACTGCTTTGGGGTGATTTGGTTCAGGGGGTGATTCTTTCCAAATAAAATACACAACCATTTTTTAAATCCCAGTGTGATGCTATGCACAGCTACGCTCACAAATCACAATGCTGTTCACATCCTTCCTCCCAAATCATTTTCATAAGGTTGAATATGCCAGCGTGAGAGCATTTGCCCATTAGACAAAAATTCTATATAGTATTAGTGTGCAGAAACTGACTCACAGGTGGTAAAAGAGGCCATATTCAAATAAGAATAAAAAAAACTGCTAAGGAGAATATAATTTACTATTACCATAATCAGTTTTTATAATGGCACTACCAATGACATCTTTTCTCAGTTTCCTTGTTACAATATCCATCTATTTTCCACTTTTTTGAGTTACACTGACCATGAAGAAAGAAATAGATTCTGCTGAGCTATAACTAAGTACGTTAGCCCAGTATGTCTGCTTAACTGTATGTGCACATACACATGTTTGGGTCATAAGAACATAAGAACATAAGAAGAGCCCTGCTGGATCAGGCCAAAAGCCCATCTAGTCCAGCTTCCTGTATCACACAGTGGCCCCACCAGATGCCTCAGGGAGCACACAAGACAACAAGATAACCTGTTTCCCGTTGACACTCCCTTGCACCTGGCACAGAGAAAACCCACTTCTAAAACCAGGAGGTTGCTTATGGCTTGTAACCTGTGATGGTCTTTTCCTCCATGAATCTGTCCAAACCTCTTTTAAAGGCATCTAGGCCAGGTGCCATCACCACATCCTGTGACAAGGAGTTCCACAGATGAATTACACGCTGGGTAAAGAAATATTTTCTTTTGTCCATTCTAACTCTCCCTCCACTCAATTTTAGTGCAGTACAGATATGTCTGCATAACCAAAAATGTTTTGCATAGGACACGAATAATAATTTATATTTGCTTATGTTGGATTTCTTTTAATATGTACATGCTACTCAGGGTCAACTATGGAAGGACATCACATGGAAAATCTATAATAGGGCATCTCAATCCTAACCAGCACCAGATCTGTGGGGCTGTGCCACCCACGCTCTATCTAGCATTAGGGATGAGAAGGCTGGAGGTCTCCTCGGGGTAAGGGGACATTTATTCCCATACCCCAAGAAAAGCCCCAGCCTTTGCAATGGTGCTACTTGGATCTGTGCAAGACTTATGACTGGCACAGATCCGAGAAGCCTTGTGCAGGCAGAGAAGACCTGGGGAGGGGGCATAGGATTCGGTATGTGCCAGTACCGCTGGTCCCACACCCTCTCAGGCCCAATTTGCCCCCTTTACAGCCCTCCCTGCCCTCCCCCAGCCCCTGCACCACTCAGAGCAAACCTTCCCTGCTCCAGTGTGGATGCAGCGCCAGCAGGATGGTACAGGCCTTCCCGCCGGCACCCACTTCCTCTCTTGGTGTTGCAATGTGTTTTATGGCACTTTGTGACACCTTAGGATTGTGCCATAACTATGCCATGTTTTGTGGAGATAGTACTGATTAGAAGAATCACGTGTCTTCTTGGAAGACCAGAAAAGCAGTGGTCGGGGAAAGAGTTTTGAAACCTTTCCTCCCTCACCCTTTCCATGATCTCACACACCCATTCAAGTGGCTATTAGTCCACAGGGTGAGGGGGAGCCAAGTTAAATACAGATCTCCCACTGCACATCCAGTTTGGCGCTCTGCAGCTATACACTTAAAACTTCCCAAGTTCCCAAGACATTCATACACCCAAAGGGCTAGTGCCACCATAATACTTGGATGTGGATGCACATTTGGTCCTGTATTAAGATGTGGCTAACTAGTCTAGGAGAACCATCTATCTATGCATATTGTTTTACATTAGTTGGTATATTTTGTTATTGAATTATCTTTACTTTGCTGAAAGGGCGTTTCAATTTTTTGAGTCATCTATATATTTAAAGAAAGGTCACTTTATATTTTTCAAACTGCAGTCACGTGCGTGCATGCGTGCATGTGTGGAGCTGAAGTTTGCCATCCAATGGCAATATTTATTTCACAAGAGACTTTCCATTGCCAATCAAATCTGTAGTACAGTCTCCATAATAAGATGCCCATTGTGTTGCGCTACATGTGTTGCATTGGGTAGAATGTTATGGAAAAAATTGTTTAAAAAAATAAATTTAAAATAAATAAAATGGATTTTAAAACAAACATTTAAAAATCACCATTGTAACCACTTCTGCATGTGCAATAACTTGAGCAAGAGGAAATGGATTGATACTACTGCCCTCCCAAAAGCAATAATTTTGGGACTCTTACGGCGCAATCCTAATGGGCCTGGCCGTCAGCAGAACTCACACTCCGCTGATGCCGACTACCGTAAAGCAGTCAGCGCCAACCATCGAAGGCACTCTGGCAGCGTGCTGAGTAGCTCACTGTTGGGATGCTGGCAGGAAGGCTGGAGCCTTCCTGCCCATGTCAGTGGATCCCCAGCCACCCACCGAGGAAGGTAAGGTGGCAGGAGAGGCAGGACGGGGTGGGGAGGAATGGGGTGGGGAGGAGCGAAACTGGGCAAGGAGCGGGCATAACAGGGGCAAGGAGGCTGCGGGAGGGGGTGGATGCAGTGGTGATGGCACACCCTAGATCCTATTCGCCTTTTCTGCAGCCTCCCAGCTCCCTTACTCTTCTCAGATGCACTAGAGAAATCGCTAGCACAGGTCTGAGGAGACCCATTGAAGAGCAGGAGGCTTATGGAGGTGTAAGGGGATAAATCCCCATCACCTCCAAAGCCTCCCGATCCGCCTTCCTCCACTGGATACAGTGGCAGACTGGGTCTAAAAATATTGGTTGCCAGGAGACAAAGGGGGCCCACCCACAACGATAATAATAATTAATATTTTATATACTGTGGTCCTATGCCCTTTAATTTAATTTAATACATACCTCTAAAAGGTCATTCACATTTTAACATATTGTCTAATGTTTCAGGGGGCCCACATCATCAGGGGCCCACAGGGCTCACTTGCCATTGGGCAAGCTGGCACCCTGGCCAGTCCGCCACTGACTGGATACATCACGCCTGGTTTTGGCACGGCTGCACCAGTGGGGGGGGAGGATAAAATTGGGCACTTTCCACGGTTTAGCAACCATCTCGGTCAGTAGCCTATTCTCATCGAAGCAGCAGCCACTGGGCCACTCTTGTTTTACACTGTTGTGAGGGAGGAGAAACCACTTCAGCTAACCTCAATAGTTTGAGGAAGCACATTCCTTATTTCACTGCTTTAAGCAGTTCTTTCTCATTCATATCCCACAAAATCCTAGAGTGTCAAATCAGGAGATTGACTTTCACAATAAAATCACAAATCGTCTAGGACCCCTTTTCTTGCAGCTTAAATCAAAGCATTGGAGCCCTCTTTTGGTAGAAGCTGAAATTGTCCTGGCTTGCTGTGTTGATACAACATAAAGTGTTGCTTTCCCCAAACCTACTGCCATTGGAATCAATTGCAATTCTCCTTCCTCATTCAACAGCGCTTGCAAAGGACTTTTTACAGTGCCCTCAGCTGTTTCTAAAGGGATTTTTTTTTTCCAGTTCATAAGAGACATCTTTGCACCATTGTTGGCTTTAAAATTTAAGAGTAAGGAAAAGCTCTGCCATTGATACACAATATAGACCCTTCCCAGAAACATCAATTGATGCAATCACTTTTCTGGAAATGGTGTAAATGCTTGGCAGGAAGCCTTGCAATGCTTCAGCATTCTTCCTAAGAGCTAAGATCCAGCTCTTAGGATCTGTGGAGAGAGAGAGAGAGAGAGAGAGAGAGAGAGAGAGAGAGAGAGAGAACATAAGAAGAGCCCTGCTGGGTCAGGCCAAAGGCCCATCTAGTCCAGCTTCCTGTATCACACAGTGGCCCCACCAGATGCCTCAGGGAGCACAAGATAACCTGTTTCCTGTTGTCACTCCCTTGCACCTGGCACAGAGAAAACCCACTTCTAAAACCAGGAGGTTGCTTATGGCTTGTAACCTGTGATGGTCTTTTCCTCCATGAATCTGTCCAAACCCCTTTTAAAGGCATCTAGGCCAGGTGCCAGCACAACATCCTGTGGCAAGGAATTCCATAGATGAATTACACGCTGGGTAAAGAAATATTTTCTTTTGTCCGTTCTAACTCTCCCTCCACTCAATTTTAGTGCATGTCCCTGGTTCTGGTGTTATGCAAGAGGGAGAAGAATTTCCCTCTATCCACTCTATCCAACCCATGCATAATTTTATACGTCTCAATCATGTCCCCCCTCAGGCGCCTTTTTTCTAGACTGAAAAGCCCCAGACACTGTAGCCTTTCCTCATAAGGGAAGTGCTCCAGCCCACGAATCATTCTGGTCGCTCTTTTCTGCACCTTTTCCAATTCAACTATATCCTTTTTGAGGTGTGGTGACCAGAACTGGACATAATACTCCAGATGTGGCCTTACCATCGATTTGAGAGTCATTTTAGCCTATCCAATTAATTCAGATCTTGATTAGAGTACATTTAAAAGGCAAGATCATTTTACATATTACTCATTACTTACACAGACAGTACTTTGGAGTAGGAAACACTGTGCAATTCATGTGTACATGCAGTGAAATATGCAGATATGTGCAACCGCTACATATTTCAAAATGCTAGGACTCAGGCCAGAAAGTTTAATCAAGGCAAACCATCGTACTTCCTTACGCTGCATATGAATCTGTCTTATACTCCATCAAATCATTGGTCCATCTAGGTCAGCATTGCCTACACTGACTGCAGTGGCTCTCCAGGGTCTCAGTCTTTCCCAGTCCTACTTGGAGATGCCAGAGTCAAGGCATATGATCAGTGCTTGGGGCACTTCAGAGTGTCTAGTTTTTACACATCCTGTAGTCTAGGCCAGTCTCAAAGTGTGCTCCGAGGAGCCTGGGGCTCCCTGAGACCCCTTTAGGGGCTCCCTGAGACCCCTTTAGGGGCTCCACAATCATAACATAAGTGGCTGCCATCTGCTCAGTGCTGTGCCATTCCACACATACGCTGGCACTCTGGGCTCCCCGAGACTCCACACATGTGCCAGCAGGACTCCCCGAGACTCCCTTTAAAGAGATCCAGAGACCAAAAAGTTTGAGAACCGCTGGTCTAGGTCACTTGAGTCACAGTAAACACAAGGGGGATACCTTGCAAGATGCTCTTCACCTGTCTTGTTCTATTTCCACGTATCTAACTCTGTATCTTTTTTGAGTCACCAAAGGTTGAGAACAACAGTTAAGCACTAAGAAAATCATTTACCTGTGGGGTATGCCATGTAGCTGTTGCATCTCCCTTAGCATTAGGCTGTTGTGCAGGCAGAGGCATCATTAGGATTTGTGTCACCCGGTGCAAGAGCTCAGCACGTCACCCCCATGATGGACCCCAGAGGTGAATAGAGATAAACAAGGTTGGGCTGAGCAGAGTTATACAAAAGATGCCCATCAGGCAGGACTATGTATTTCTCCTGGTCAGTGGTGTCACTAGGGTTGGTGTCACTCAGTTCGGTAACTCATGGTGTCACCCCCATTAATTTTATTTATTTTAATATATGACAGTACAGGTCACCCAACAAATCAGTAACCAACTGGGTTCATTCATCAGCATGCAGCTACATAACACATGCTTACAGTAACGCACATTTTGACATTAAAGATGGCTTTAAAAATGTGTTCGACAAATTTATGGAGGATGAATAGATCAATGGCCACTAGTCATGGTGAAGGCTTCATGGAACGTCTAGGTTCAGGGCAGTATGTTGTGGTGGGAGAGAACAGTTGCCTTCAGCTCCTACTTATGGGTTTTCAGGCTGGCTACTGTGGAAAACAGGAAACTGGACTATGCTCTTCAAATAGCATTTTGTGTGGGACCAGAGGGCAAGAGCTGCTCAGCTTCATCTCTCTTGTCATGAAGAACTCTTGCAATTAGAAAGAAGAAGAAGCAAAGGACAGAACCACGAACTGGGCTCTTGCTCTGTTGCAAAGCCATCAACACTCCCACTCGGTGCTGCCGATATCCTATCCCCTTTCCTGGCTTCAATCCACCTTCTTTGGTCCTCTCGGACTTGCGCCAGCAAAGTAGCTGGCGCAGATCTGAATACTACCAGTTCCCTTGTGTGAGAACTGGAGACAAACATCACAAGAACAGGGGACAAACACTGGTGCAACAGAACCCTTTGACACGAGGACACAAGTTCAGGCCCTAAGCATTCAAGTGGGTTCAGTATTACTGCAATCAGTTTCTTTTATCCGCTTGCCGCTTGGAAATATACAAAAGCATTTCACTGGAAAACACAAAAGGTTGCAGAAGCAAAATACATACAGCCTTGATTACCAAAGTACAAGCTGATAACTGACAACAGATAAGTGTCAGGCAGTTAGTAAGTCTCATCCAGGCTTCCAAGCAGATTTCAGTGCATTTCCCAATCAAGCAATATTTTTATTCATCTCCAGCACAGGTGGAAATAAGTAAGGAGATAGACGGTGTTTGATTGATGTGCTTCATTGTACCCTTTCCTCTGCTGTGAAAATGTTTCCCTCTCCCTTTCTTTTTCATGCTGTTCATTGATTTTGTGCCCCATTTTATCAGCAGCATAAAAGTTGGCTTGAAGAGGACTTCTGACTTTTCGAGTCTTGGAGATTGTATCGTTTCATTCCATGAAAATAGCTCCACTCTTAGGAGATGGAATAATAACGGGTTCTACCTTCCAGAGCTGAAACAATGGCTTTTTTATTTTTATAAACTGTGATTTGACTTGAGAAATGTCAGTGTGTTATAAACAGCTTGCCTTACTCCCTAAAGTGCTTGGCACTATAAATAGATGAATCTGGCAGCTGCCTACTGCACAGCCTCTTCAACACCATGACGTGTAAAAGGGATCTGATTGCTATGTTCACCTGGAAAGCCAATGTGTGCTACTGTCCTTAACAGGAGCTCTTGAGACGTGACTTCCCATTGGCTACATGTAAGCCTATAAGGAGCACTGCACTTTCCCTTGTTAACTCACAATTTCTTCTCTTTATTTGCACTGGGAGTCCACGGTGGGAGGTTTGTATGGGCATGATGTGGGCGTGACAAGAAATGCAATAAAAACAGTCTTAAAGGGAAATCAGAAAGTAATTTCACACCCACAGTCTTATGAAAAAAATGAGGATGAAAAATACATTCACTTTCAGACTGCAGATCAGATTCATCATTCACACGGAAAATAATGCTTCAAATACTTGAGGGAAGTCATCTAAAAACTCTGGAAAATAGACTAGGGAGGGATTCATAAAAGCAGAGTCTGTGATAACCAAACTATAGATTTTTTTTTATTGCTGAGTGTACAGGATCTTCCAAAAGTGTTGCCCAATGCACTTTTTCTTCTGCTCAACAATTTCAAAATATGGAATGCCGTGTCAGTTCTCCCCCACCCTGCTGCCTGTAACTTAAAGGCATGCTGTGAGTTTCTCACAGTGTGGAGTAGAGATGTTACAAGCATTCTACCAGCGGGGCTTGACATTGAACTCCTCAGCTCAAATGTTTGTGAGCAGAATCAAGAAACATACGAGAGTGCCTGCAAACACTTGGGCCTCTCTGAGCAAACCCACGACTCGCGACTGTCCTTTGTCATTTGAACCCTGGCAAGTGGCCTGAGCTTGCAATGGTTTGACCTTGAGTGGGTGCATTTGAACCAATGCAAAAGATCAAAATTATGGTTTGCAAAAGCCAGAGATGGACGTTCACTTGGAATGTGCTCAAAAGTTCAACTCACTTTCAGGTGGAACACTGGGAAGCTCGTAGACCCTTCGCATGCAATACACTAGACTAGACAATCGCCTATTGGACTTTGAAAAATACATTCCACATTAGAGCATTGTTAAGGTGTTCTTACTTTTTATGTTTCACAAAAATGCCACAAAGATGCTTGCTTTGTGCCGCTTATGTTCACTCACATTTTCAGCTGACAAAATTATGCTGTATTTGGCAGAAAAAGAACAAAGAGACAGTGAACTGGAAAAAGGTCTTCATCCCAAGAGAAATCAAAAGAAAAGGTCTAGCAATGATATTTAGAGACAAAGCACCCCGGTTGAAAGGATATCGTTCCAATACCATCAAAACCTTGGGCTTGCCATGTGACATTTTATGGTTGCTTTCGTTCTTGGGACTTTGCAGATTTGTCAGACTGGAAGGCAGAGTATACATTTTGGGATAAATAATAATAATAAAAAAACAACACCTGAAGTGATTTATGTGCAGCGTGCCACTGGCAGCCATTTTAGGAGTGCTGCTGCAAACAGTGGCAGCACAGGAGGCCCACCACCAGACCCAGAAAGGTAAGTATGACAACGGCGGGGGCAGGGGGTGGTTGGAATGAGGAGGGGTGGATCAAGACCTGGAAGGGGGTGGTATGGGTGGTGGCGGTGCTGCTGATATCCTATCCCCCTTCCTGGCTTCGATCTGCCTTCCCAGGTCCACTTGGACTTGCGCCAGCAAAGTAGCTGGCACAGATCTGAGTAGACCCCATGAGGGGCAGTGAGGACTTACACCCAGGCAAGGGAACAAATGCTTCCTTACCCAGAGGAGACCTCCAGGACCTGAAACTCCCCCTGTATCAGTGCTGGGGGAGTTAACATAAGAACATAAGAAGAGCCCTGCTGGATCAGGCCAAAGGCCCATCTAGTTCAGCTTCCTGTATCACACAGTGGCCCCACCAGATGCCTCAGGGAGGGTTGGGCTGTTTGGCTGCAATCCTATACATACTTACCTGGGAGTAAATCCCATTGAACTCAATGGGTCTTGCTTCTTAATAGACATGCATAATTGTTCTATTGACTAGTGTGTTCTGGAAAGGAGCCGACTACTCTGCTCAAATACTCAAAAGTACCAAAGAGTAAGTTGACATAGGCACTGAATCCTGGGATCCCAGCGTATGCCAAAGCCAATGTCAAAGGCCAGTCAATTCGTTAGATTGTCACAATTCATTACAAAGTCAGAGCTGATTCCACTCTGTAGAAATGCTTTTGAAACAATGTGCATGGATGCAGATAGAGTTATCTATTTACATTTGGAAAATGTGACATTTGAACAGGACAGGTTAGTGAGTCCTGAAAGATCCCCAAACAATAAGTGATGGCCAATAAATACTGTACATGCAGAGAAATCGTGTGTTAGAGTCTCCCTGGAACTGTATCCTTTCTGACTGCAGGTAGAATACCACACATTAGAATGCAAAACCCCCAAAACAACATCCAGCAGAGTGAGCAAGTGAGTGAGTGAGTGAAGGCGGAAGCACACCGGCCGCGTTCTGCATGTGTGCAGCCCGTTGTGGCCGGCTGCGTCTGTGTTCTTTCCGGCCAGAGGCAAGTCCCACTGAATGCCGAGAGCCGCAGAGAGGTCTGTTTGTGTTGACACTTCCCTTGGAGAATCCTCAACTTTTGCTGTGTTTCTCGCGCAGCACGCAGAACGTGGCCGGTGTGCTTCAGCCTTGAGTGTGCATGCGTGCGTGCGTAAAATAAAATAAATAAGATGTCAAACAGAACAAAGCACCTGCCAGATCAAAACCAGGAGGCATACCGCATAGACAGATAGTAAATCTGGAACGAGAAATGTAATAATCAGACAAAGGCAGCTGCGAAAAAAGGACCAACCAATCAGGAAGCCTTCCAGTTTCCAGTTGCTGAAACACCTTTCCAGTGCCACATTTTTATACCTAGAGCTAAACTATCAAATTGAGGGAGTTGCTTAAGTTATGCTAGAGCAATCATTTTGGCTTTGAAGTGTGGCGATTTCTCTCACATAGCACTGGAGAAGCTGCTCAAATCAAAAGGAAGCTCCTTTTTGAGGAGAGTGCATTTTTTTCTGGACTAATGGAAAACTGAATCAAATTAGGGGCAATCATTCCAGTTTTCATTTGTCACAAAATGAATGCCTACAGGGCCCAAATGAGTTGAATCACTTATGGGCCATTCAGTTCACTCGGGCCACGTTTGTTTTCAAGACATGGGAGGCAGAAGGCTTACTTTGCAGCAAGGCAGAGTAGTAGACTTTATTTTCATTCATTTTTAAAAAGCAAAAAGAGTATTGTAGCTCCTCTAGCAGTTCCTGCCGTCAGCCACTATGTTTTTTTTTTCCTACAACACCCAGGATGCTGTATCAGTCTGAAGCATTGTAGGGGGAAAATGGTGGTCACCACTGGAAGCTACCATGTTTTTCCCATGATGCCTTGGAGTTCAGCCATTACTTTTCCAAATGACACTGTGGCTTGCTGCTGTGGAACATGGTTAGGAGCTGAGATGGCATTAGGTAAGCCAGATCAGACATGGGCTGAGGGCCCACACCCATCAAAAGGCTCATCTGGACAGACTGATCCCTGAACCTTGAATACTGGTGGCAGTTGTAGTTCCCAATGCACCACCAGGGGGCAGGTAGGGGCACCATGGGGGAACTAGTGCATGGCTCTCGGAAAACTGATGCCAGCACTGGTCAGGGGCATGGAACTTTCCCAGAACCTGGCCAAGCATGCCCTTGAGCATGTCTAGGGGCATCTAGCTCGCCACTTCACAAAACAGAAAGTAACCTGTAGTCCGGTATGGAAAGGACTTTCTTACATTTGTTTCCCCTACATTTTCAAGGACTTTTATTTATAGAATTCTCTTTCAGGCAGCCAGCACAACTCAAGCTGGCTCTGTATGGGTCCCCATTAGTCCTGTGACCAGCCAGAGCCAATGCAGGACACGGTATCCTTCATATTCACTCCAGTGCAGAAACAGCACTTTTAATACCTGCAGTTACAGACTATACTACAATAGCAATACTGAAGTAGCTTCATGCGGAAGGTCGAATGATCCCAGAGAGTGGAATTCTGAATCTCTTGACTTCTTTGCGAAGTCCCTTTGCTGAAATATCTGTGAGAGAAAAGCAGCAAAGCACCACTGAATTCCCAACAGACTTCAAGCATTTTTATAATTGCCTGTGGCCGAGTTAGTTCTTAAGCAGTGTGCATGTTCCTTAAAGGTCAATGCGCATTTAAAAAAAAAATCCAATGCACATTTGTGCTCAACTGCATGTCATTTTTTTCCAGACCCATGCCCAGGAAGGGAGGAGGAGATCATTCTAGTTTTGATGAGCTTCTTAGAAGAGGCTTGTTTGTACTCTAGGATGCTTTTGATTTCAACTAGTCCAGATTGTACTTGCCCATCAATTGAGCTCTGTTATGAAGATCATGTTACATGTATCCCTGGAACTCTGCAGTGGTTACCAGTCACTTTCCAGACCCAATTTAATGGGCTATTTCATCATTTGCATACATTAATTCACTGAAGTGGATGCAATTGTTTAAAATGTCCATTTCCTAGCACTGAAGCTGAGCTTTAAAAACAACCTAGCCATGTGGCCCCAAAGACATATAATTCAGCCCACCTGAAAACTGATCTATGGCAGCCTTACTGTCGCATTTGTTTAGTGAACTTTTGCCCTCATCTCTTTTCCCCAGAGCTTGCATTCGTTCGCCCTAACTAACAACCTCCGAGTTAACCAAAGAAAACTTGAAGACATTGTGATGGTTATATAGCAGTGCTGTTGGGTGCTCCAGAGTCCAGACCAATAGCACAAACAGCTGGAGGCTCTGTGCACCTGGCAACAGCCCACCCAGGCCTCATTGGAGCAAGTAAGTTGGTGGCAGGAGCAGGTCATGGGCGGTTTGGGGGAGTCTCAGGGAAGTTCAGGGGAGGGTTTGGGGGTGGGAAGGAGGTGGATCTTGGCAGCAGGAGCAAACACTAGAACCTATCCCCTATGGCTAGGCTTACCAGATCGCTGACCGGGATGGAGCGTTCTCCCCTTAAGGGGGCAGGGCATGGGGGGGCCATAACGCAATGTGTTATGGGCCCCCCATGCCCCGCCCCCTTAAGGGGAGAACGCTCCATCCCGGTCAGCGATCTGGTAAGCCTACCTATGGCAGCCTGGACCTGCCCCCTGATTCTCCCTCAGACTTACACCAGCAAAACCCTGGAATGGGTCTGAGGAGACCCATTGATGGGAAGGCAGTCTACAGTGAGGTAAGTATAAAATATTTTTACTTTCTCCCAGGCCAGGCCAGTTTTCTTGAAGACTGAGAGGTTTGATTGTTTCTAAAGGGACTGTTTACTTGATCAGAGCAATCTCAATGAAGATCTTGTCCCAAAAACCATTTGAGGTTTTTTTTTACCAATTCCCTTTTGTCCCCTTTCCTTTAAGCCCAATCCTATGCATGTCTACTCAGAAGTAAGTCTTATTGAGTTCAATGGAACTTACCCCCAAGTAAGTGTACATAGAACTGCAGTCTTATGCCCCAATCCTATCTCTCACCACCCTATGCAATGCAACTATACTACCAGACCAGGCGCTGCATCAGTCCAGGAGAGGTAAGTAAAAAAAAATTACTTAGCTCTCTGTAGGCTGCCTGGCCATCAATAGATCTCCTTGGACCCATGCCAGTTATTTTCCTGGCGTAATTCTGAGAGGCAGGGGAAATGTCAGGATGGGAAAACAGGGATAGGATCTGGCATACGCTACTGCTGCTGAGATCCACCCCCTGCCTACCCTAATCTCTGCCCTGATCCTCCCCCTCCCATCCACAAACCAACCCCACTGCCACCTTACCTGCTCTGGTGCAGCATCCAGGGACTACTGGAGTACACACAGGGCCTCTAGCCATTTGCGCTGGGGGTCCCGTAGCACATGATAGTGACGCGTCTTTTACTATGCTGTAAAAGGACTTACAGCAGCAGGTCTTAATATCTGCTGCTGTAAGCCCTCGATAAGTTTGGGCTACCCACCTCTAAGTATTTATTAATATCAGTTTCTGTGACTGGAATGTATACTACTAGTGCACTTGTCCATGTTCAAAATAAACGGAATATACTAAGTGGGGACACTTGCAGTGCTTCAGCATCATCCACATGTAGGACACTTAGTTCTGAGTCCTTTTTTAAAATAATAATAATAATAATTCTCACTTGCTTTTCCTCAGGAAGCTCGTGAAATTGTCCCTCATCTCTTGAAGGCTGAATTGTTTGCCATATTATTTCTGGGGTGGAGAAACACAGTCCTAGAGAGAAGCTCTGTGGAAAGGCAGCGTTCTGCTGAGCCAGCCTTTTCCATGACTGCCCTCATTTCCTGACAACTCCCATTGGAGACTGAAAAGAAAACATGATGTCGCCATGCGTAATGTTCACAGTGAACCTTTTGAAAATGTTTGGCAAAGGCTCTTCACTGCCAATAAAAGATTTATGACTGAAGTCTCCAAAGGTTGGAGCATGGGTTGCTCTAGAAAAAAGAAAAGAAAATGCCACCATTCAACCAGAAATGAAGGGCTTTGATGCAAGATAGACTGCTGAAAATGTGATGGCCTATATTGTAGCCCAGGTGACCAAAGTGCCCCCTTTCTAGTCTCCAGTGAATGTTTGCACTGAAAATTGTCACATCTGCTAGCAATGCATTCATTCACTCCTACTACCAGATCCTTTCCCCCATGTTTTTTTCCTGTTCCCTAGAGAAGGTTTACAGGAAACATCATCAAATGATCTTAACATGTTATTATTAGTTATATTTCTACCTTCCAAGTAGCTCAGGGTGACATACAAAGTTCTCCACCCACCCACCTATTTTAACCTCACAAGAACCCTGTAAGGTAGGTTAGGCTAAGAAAATGACTGGCCCAGAATCAACCTTCAAGCTTCATGGCCGAATGGAGATTTGAAGAACCTGGGTTGTCCTGCTCCTCACTTAACACTCTGACCATTATACTGCACTGTTGTGCTCTTAACCATTTGGCAACCTGTTCATGCTTCCTAACTTGGAAGCGAGCCCCACTGTTTTCACTGAAATTTGCTAGGTATTTGTCGCAGTGGGACAGATTCAATGATCATTCTCTTCCAATCTGGCTCATCTGTGGGAGCAGAGGGAGCATGCAGTTCCTCACGTGCCTCCCTGCCTCTAACATCCTTGCCGGTCCACATAAGGACGCAACATTTGAATACACATGTCAAGTCCAATGCACGTAAGCATGGCGTACACTTGAGTACTGCAAACAATGGCCCGTCACCTTGATGGTTTCCTTTTAATGGACCCTGCTCTTGCTAGAGAGTTTTGTAGAATTTTGAACGGTTTGGGGGTACCGCTAGCAAAGGACTGTCAGCCCCAAACTCACCCGATGCAGCCTCCATTTCCGTTTCCCGAGTCGTGGTCATCATTGGTTGAAGCAGCTGGAATCCCTTCCAACAACGATGCATGCTTCCATAACAGCACTCTGGGCAGAGGCACCCAACACCTCCCCACCATCACCCATGCCTGCCATCTGTGTGGCTTGAACACTTTCAGTGGCTTCCATTCTGCGACAAGGTCAACCACTAAAACTCAGACCTCATCCGAAGAGGAAGCTTACGTGACTTGCCACCTAGGGGGTGGGGGGGTGCTTTGCCCCCCAACTTCTGAGCCCACGTAGGCATGTTAACAGTCCGTTACACTGAAGAAACCATGCTATAACGTTTCTTTTTTGGTTCCACAAGAGGGTACAAATCCAGCTAGAACCTTAAAAACCATCAGCCAAGATTAATAAAAGAACATCCACGACAACTCTTAACCCGGAGTTCCTGAATATGGCCTTGTAAAATCAAAATTAGTTATAACAAGAAACAGTCCTCTCTAAAATAAATGCAACCAAACCAGCTTGGCTAACAAGCAAGGCCAAACACAGGACTAATGCTACAGCTATGTCTTGATTATGTTATTCCCTGCTTCTGTATGACACTGTATACTCTCAATTCACCACCCCGCTTAGCATTCATTGCCCCTGGTGCTGCTACAGTGTAGGCTTTTTTGTTATTCCTGACTGGTAGTGTTGGGGGTCAAAAATATACCCACCCCTTCACAAGAAAACACCCAATTATAACCAATATAAATGCCACTGTAGGGGGAATGTCCTGAATGACCTGCGGCACTTAGTAAAATGAATGCAGGGAGGGGCAGCTGGTCTGATGAATTCCTGCAGCTACTTGACTATCCCAACAAATGAGGAAGCCCTGTGGGCATTCCACTCTTCTCCCCCTGTTTCCAGCACCCTCCCCACTTCCATGACCTTAGTGTTTTCTTTTGTCTTGTGTGTCCTGAGGTGAGGTACCTGCTGCTGCTGCTGCTGCTGCTGCTGCTGCTGCTGCTGCCGCCGCCACCACTACAAAGCTCCAAGGCTTCCTGGTAGGTAGGCCCATACTGAGCTGGAGCAGAGCAACATGCACCCACTCCTACACTCGCCCACTGTTGGAATGACCAGGGTGGAGGGGGAGGCCAAGAACCTAATGCACAGTCCCTGGCTCCACCCTCATTGCTTCAGCACCAATCAGGTGCTAGGCCATCCTCTGCCTCATGGAGGTGGAGGCTGGTCAAAAAATGGCCCCACCCACATCTGCGGGTGGAGGGTGCGACATTCCTATGTGTCAGATCACAGCATGAAGAAATAGCTCAATTTATATGAACAACTTATGTATTGGATCATTGTGATCAGCAAAACAATAAATCATAAGAATCAATTAGTATTGTTCATTGTTGGGCTGATTTGCAATAAAACATAAATCAGTGGATCATGCCTATAGCCTACTGCTGGTTACATTATAGACAGTGTAGGAAATAATCTGAAATCTATCATAAAATCTCATTTTTGTTTTCTGAAAAGCATGTTTCTAGACCACATGGCTAAAAAAAACAAGGAAGGAAGGAAATGTGTGATCTATGCCCTCTTAAAAAAACTAAAAGTTAATGATGGGCACACCATCGGCTTCCAATAATCACAGAAACTGGCTCCACTGCCTTTTGATACTTTATGGCTCCTGGTCTTTGTTTCAGCATCCTTATTGCTCCCTCTTCCCTAAACTCTTTCATTTCCCTTCTACTAATAATACTCATTAAAATACTCTGAATTCTGCATGAAATAAACATGCAATCCAGCTAAACTATGCAAATACAGTGCATTTGTTCTAATGTGTGAGGATATAATTTTCTCTGACCGTTACACAGAATTTCCTTGAAGCAAAATTTTGATTTTGTTTTCCTTTTCATTAAAAGCACAGCAACAATCTAAATTACGCAAGAAGATCTGAATGTTGTGGAATCGTTTCAATTGGGGGGGGGGTTTAAATGTCAGAAATAAAGAAAGGCTTTTGCTAATTTGCCATCTTTCCAACCTGATTCTAAACATATGGAAGAGGTCCCACTGTTTCGACTTGATCTGTTTTAAGATCAGGCTATAAGAGAGAGGAGACACAAGGAAAGACCCTTGCATCTTTCTCCTTCTGGTGACCACAACATAATACAAAGAGGGAATAAAAAAAACAACACACTCCTGGTTGTCTTGCTGTGCCCAATTAGTATTCCATCCATGAGCTGTCCCATCAGAGAAAAATGCTTTTCTGCACACACGTGTCCAAGATAGTGCTGATGGATCTAAGCAGGGCCTCTCCAAACACAGTGACCATCTGCTACACAAAACATAGGGGTCTGAAAGCAGGAGCCATTCAGCCCTGTTGTTGGGCCACATTATTACATATTTGACATGGGTAATGAGAGGCTGTTGTTAACCTTACATGACAGTTGTTACAATGACACATGTGAAAGCAAGAACAAAGAGCGGAACTCAGTTTTAAAAAAAAAAAGAAAGGGAAAAAGAAAACAAAGGCCAACCTACTTCTCCTTTTAACCCTGGAATTGTCAGTCATCGTTATTGCTAAATAGAAAGCTGGCAGGAATGGGGTTAATTTTCATGTCTATGCCCCTCTCATTCTCCTTTTGAAATGCATCCCTCATACCATTAAGGAAGTGGTATTATCAAGGCAGTCGGGAAGACAATGCATTATTTATCGTTACACAGGGAGATGTAAGAACAGAGAGAGGCTCCTGGAGGAACGAACCAAACAAGACATATTTCATGAAAAACCCCTGGTAGTGTGAAATAACATCCCCTAACCCAGGCGCCGATATTTAAGGCTACCATTGCATAAGTGTGACATTTCACTCATCCGCAACACTGTTTCCTAGCAGAGTCTCCAGCACTGTAAAACCTGTACTGTTGCCTGTTCTTGCTAACCGTGAACCTGCTGTACCTGCCTCTCTGCATAACCATCACTAGGAATCCAGCAATGGAAAAACAGATTCCTCCATCTTCCAGCTAAATAGCTGCTACTCGTTGAAAGGCTACCTGTGCCCCTTCAGAAAATTGTTGATATGAATTTAGAGTCCCCGGCTCTCTTTCGCAGCAGTAGCAAGTTGCTGATTTTGGTGCTATACTATTGCTTTTGCAGACCAGCTAAGAACTATCTGTAGTATCCTTGCTTCTACAGTCACCTCCCAGCAGCACTGGAAGTTGTGGGACTGCATGAGTGCACATTGTTGGGATGTGTCAGTTCCTTAGGAACACATCGAAAGAGTGGTGGGGGGAGAGAGATTAGGACTCGCTACAGGAAATTTGAAGGCAGAATTGGGGCTAGCTGAGCTTACAAAATTCAACAACAGCATGAGCCAATGAAAAAATAGGACATCAGGTGGTGACTAGCTGTGGTATGAGCCATGGGGAGGGGAAGGGAGGGGTTGGGATCTTTGTGGAGAAGCTATACTGTATATAAATAGCATACAAGAAGGAAAGCCATTTTTTTCTGCACAGAAAACAGAGAACACTACCTTCAACAGAAAGCACTACCTTCAATGAAATCCAAACCTCTTATTTTATATTTTATTTTAATCCAAATCTCTTATTTTTACACACACACACACACACACACACACACACACACACACACACACACACACACACACACACACAAAATAAAGTAGAGAGGAACAGAAAGGATAAATAACAGAAAGGACTAAACTATTCAAAAGCATCATCTTGCCGCTATCATTTTACTGGGGATAAGCATGAAATAAGTGGAGTTGTACAGATTTATGATATGGAACTGTGGTTATTCTGTGAAGTTATTCATTCACTACTAAAAGGAGGGACACTTTGTCAACTCAGCCCATAGACAATGCTGAGCTTTGGGAATGTTCCTAATGTTTGCGATCCGTGACTGTCTCTTTTTAGCTCACCGATCAGATGAGATGACCTTTCCTGTCTATGCTAGTTCCACTTCTACCCAACGGGGATGTAGGTTAAAAGACAAAAACACATTCCTCATAAACAGCGGTCCACATGGAGCTAATAATATAATTATTATTTATTATTGCCCCCTCCTTATCTCTGATACAGCTCCATCCCAGAGGTGGTGTATGCTGCCCAAATGCCCTGCCTCTGAATCAATAGGCTTTGCCTGATAAGAGCTAAGCTTCCCCGAGGGATCTTGCATGTGAAGATTCTCAGGATGCCATTAATTAAACCTTCCTGGTAAATGTACAAGTGACTCTGTTACTGTGAATGAAGCTGGGAAGCATTCTGCAATACTGCCACATACCAGTCAGATATATGTGTATGCTTGTGTGCAATTCTTCCCCATTCTCCATGTTTACTTCTCAAAATTCTTGCAAAAGCCTTTATTCGGCACTGTATTTCTTGTGCTGTCCATTTTCTGCATTAGTGAATGTATGTATGAAGCAGCCTTATACTGTGTCAGATCACGGGCCGATCTAAGATTGTCCATGCTGACGGACAGCCACTGTCCAGGGTTTCAGACAGGGATCTTTCCTAGCATTATCTGGAGATGGCAGGGATTGAACAGAGCATGCCTTCCATTCTTGGAGGCAGTGGCGTTGCTGAAGGGGGTGCGCCGGCACTGTAAGTGGTGGAAGGTGCTGCACCACGCCTTGCAAACCGGTGTAACGAGACCCCTACCACTTGCCCCTGGAGCCATTCTGGCGGCGAAGACAATGCACTGCGCATTGCCTTCACCACTGGAATGGCTCTGGGGCGAGTGGGAGGGCCATGTTACACCGATTTGCAAGGCGCAGTGCAGTACCTTGCACCACTTACGGTGCCGCACCCCCTCCAGCAAGGCCACTGCTTGGAGGGAGCTTCCATTCATGGAGTGCACTTCCATTTATAGAATTGTGATCCTGGATGCCATCTAATGTCTTTCTGCTATTCTGTTTGGTTTTCTAATTTTTCACAAATTCGTATTTGCTCTGCCGATCTGCATTGGTTTCAAAAGAATTCAGTGAGTTGTCAAATGCACCTCCTGCCTTTATAAGGCAAGTTACACCATCTGTTTGAACATGCTTTACATTTTCTTCGCAATGCATACCAGTCCTGTGGCTTATAGATAATGCTAAAATCTTTCCATATTAAAGTAAAAATATAGTATATGTGATATCTTAAATTTCAGGTGCATTTCACAGACTCCATTCCTGATGCTCAAAGTCTTATGGAACATTTACTATATTTTGACACTGCAATGTGACTAATTAGATACTTTTCAACTGTTGAGCTGTTTGAGTTTTCTACACATATGGCGGACAGAGTGTAACCTAAATCCATCTTCAAAAAAGAGAATCAAATAAGAAGCATTTATCAGTTCAAACAGAAGTGTCATGCTTATGGTAATATGCTATGAAGGAATAATAATTTTCTACATCTTGATCAAAAGCAGTTGGTTCATTTTATGTGCTTAGCATATCTTGGCAAGTTGCAACAGTAAATGTTCTGCCTCGCATTTGCTTCAATCACGATCACAAGTCAGTTTAAACTATAGTTAATGAGACTCCTGTTCAATTATGAATGGCCCACCAAGATGCCAAGAGGCATTCATAGTTCTCTGCAAAAACGCCATGTCCTAAGAGCAGCTAACAATCCTGGGAAATGGCTGATGGTTAAAATGCCCTAAGATTCCCTGGCCACACAATGAGTCTACAGTAAAGTTGTTGATTTGTGGTGGCAACTCAGAATCCATCTCTGCAAAGCAATTCTCAAAAGAGGTATTTCATGGGCAGTTTCTCTGTTCTTTTGCTAGGCTTCAACCCTGGAAGTTGCTAAGGCTCTCCAGCATTTGTGTGTTTTCTCAGACAGGCAGGCACCAAAGGTTAATCTCAGGTCATTTTGGGACTACTATTGGGCTCCACCATGGGGCCAGCAGCGTTTCCCCCATTTTAGACCATTGGTAGTGAACAGGTCCTGCCTTGTGGCATCCTCAAGTTCCACTTTAGAAATATCAGGGGTTTTTGATGCACCTGACATGGCATTCCTGCCTGGAACATATGAAATAAACAGATGGGAGTATCCCTGAGCAGGTGCAGAGTGCATTTTTCTCACCATTGAGAAACTCCATCAGTCATCAGGGTGGAGGGTTTCCAGATCTGAGTGTTGTTTGTAAATGGATTTGAATCTCAGATCTCTTTTTATAAAAAAAATGAAGCACTTCTTAAAGCACACCTAGGGTACTCATTTGGACCCTCCTCTTAGAGTATTTTTGTTGGGGGATCGTATGAGATTAGGAGCGAAATCCTGTGTAAGGATCCGACCAGAGGCCAAGGGCCGCCCGCCGGATCCTATCCCCGCTCCAGGCTGCGCTGCTGTGGCCCAGAGGTCAACTTGGGGAAGGGGTCGTTCGTGAAGGGCGGATTAGCTGGCTAAATAGCTGGCAGAAGTAGGAGCAGGCCATGTAACGGCCGAGCCAACCTGGTGCGGACGGCGATATAGTGGATGCCATCCCCTCCCCCTCCCAGGCCGGCTCGGCCAATGGCCCCCCTTGCTGCCCGGACCGCCCATGCAGCTGCCACCGGAGCCTTACCTTCCTACAGCGGCTGCATGGATGTCCTGACAACAGAGTGAAGGCGGCCGGCTTTGCGCCGGCCTGCCTTACTCATGAGTCATCGCAAACATTCCAAAAGGCTGATCTACACCAACTTCAGTTGCGTTACATCTGCGTTTGGAGGCTCGCGAGCATAGGGGACAGGACGCCCCACACCGAAACTCTGCCCTGGGTTCCACCAGTTTCTTCAACGCGCTTGTCCTGCCTGATTGTCCCACCTTGTGATAATGCTGAACGCTGATTGGCTGAAACACATGCACTCTGATTGGCTGAAAGCCCCCTCTCATCCCATTGGTCAAACAGTTTGCTCCGCGTCCCAGCCTCTCTCAATCATGAGCATGGTCCACAACCGATCGCAACGGAACTTGGGAGAGCACAGCTCTCCCACGTTCCATTGTGATCGGTTAAAAAGGAAGCCACACCGCTCCACACACGTCCGGGACGCGCCGGGATACGTGCGGTGTAGATCAGCCTTTACAGCACATTTGCGACAGCTTCTGGCAACGGAACACTCGTTCCGTCGCCAGTTCCATAGTCTGGATCTGGCTGCCCATAAAAGAAAGATCTCAGCAAAACCTCTATTCATAGGTAATAAGACTTGACACCTATGCAAGTGAGACATGCAACAATTCCTTGAAGTCTTTGCTTCAAATCTAAGTAACAAAGTAATACGTGTGTAACAGACCTCAAATTTGTGCTGCTGCAGTCTCTCGTCAAAGGTAGTGCTGTGCTACTGTGTTTGCTTATCTCCCAGCTGAGACCTTATGTCTTTCATGGAAGGCAACAGAGCACCCTTGGGAGCCTCCTGTCTGCTAAAGGAAACAAGGAAACTGCAGTACCACACACAGCAAGTGCCTGGGCTTCTCATAAAATCATAACATAGTAGAGATGGAAGAGACCTTGGAGGTCATCTAGTCCAACGCCCTGCTCAGAGCAGATGTCTACGGCATCCCTGACAAACAGCCATCCAGCCTCTGCTTGACAACCTCCAACAAGGGAGAGCCCACAATTACATGAGGCAGACTGTTCCAATGTCAGACAGCATTTACAGTTAAGCATTTACATTCTTCCTCATGTCTAGCCTAACTCCCCTTTAGTTTCAATCCATTGGGTCTAGTCCTGCCCTCCAGAGGCTAGAGACAGTAAATCCTTCCCTTCTTCTGTGTGACAGCCTTTCAGATACTTGAAGATAGCTGTCACATCTCCCCTTAGTCTTCTCTTCTGTATATATGCGACTGCATCACACTGCTGGCTCCTGTTCAGTTTCTGTGGCCCACTACGCCACCAAGATCCTTTTCACATATTCTACTGCCAGACCAGGTCTCCCCCCATCCTGTACTTGTACCTCTGATTTTTGGTACCTGTGTACAGGACTCTACATTTGTTCCTGTTGAACGTCACCTTGTTGCTGTGGGCCCAATGATCGAGCCTGTCAAGATCGTTGTGAATCCTGACTCAGTCTTCCAGCTATCCCCCCCCCCATTTCATTTCATCTGCACATTTGATACATATCCCCTCTACCTTTTCGTCCAGTTCATTTATTAAAAAAAAAAGTTGAACTGTACAGGGCCGTAAGGTACAGGACTGCACTTGATACCTTTTTCCAGGTTGACACAAAGCCATTTTATCAGCATTTATTTTCAACAGTTTACCTCTCTGTGGTGATTGACAAGACATCCAGAGCAGGACACAGGTCTACAGAAATCCTCTGGGATGTATTTTGAAAGGAAAGTAGTGCAAATGTAAATGCAACTAGCATGCCCGAATGATCACCAGCAATGGAGTTCCTAAATTACTGTATGACCCACAAAGGGGGAAAAAGAACCCTGACATCTTACTTTTTCTTTCCTGTTGTTGGTTTAAGAATATGTATGTACCCACTTTTCAACAACAAAAGACAAAGTTCTCAAAGCAGTTTACATACCAAAATAAATGGAAAAAATGCTTCCCTGTCCCAAAGACAGACAAATCCGAAATCTTAAAAAGACACAAGGGAGACACCAGCAAACAGCCACTGGAAAAGATGATATGACGGGTTGAATCAAGACAATTTCTCTCTTCCCCCCCCCATATAAGAGAGACCACTTCTTACAAGGTGCTTCTTTACCTAGCTAAGAGGGGGGCATGGGGACCGATCCTCTGAATGTATGAAGTGGCTTTAAACCAAGTCAGAACACTAGTCCATTTTGTTGTTCAGATGGAATTATATTCTCTGATCAGCACTCCAAAGTCTCAGGCAGGTGGCTTTGTCAGTTCTACAATCTGGGTACGGTTGCCAGATTTCTTAAATCTCAGACCCTGAAGTGCAAGGGGTCGAGGCCTAGGAGCTAACAGGTGAAGCTGGGCAAATGAGGGAGTGAAGCTTAGCAGGGCTGGCATAGTGCCACTTGGTGAGGACAGAAGACACCTCACAATCCAGGGGGAAATCCTTGTCTCTCAGTGAAGCCTAATTGGGGGGTGAGGAGCAAATTGCAAAACCTTTCGAGCCTTGAGAAAACAGCCAGGACTTTGATCAGTTTTCTTCTTTCCCTAGAAGCTCTGAGAAGCAGGCTCAAACCCTTAAGGCTGATCTACACCAACTCTGGTTGTGTTGCATTTGCATTTGGAGGCTAATGAGCATAGGGGACAGGACGCCCCGCCCTGAAACGCTGCCCTGGGCTCCACCAGTTTCTTCAACGTACTTGTCTCACCTGATTGTCCCTCCTTGTAATAATGCTCAACGCTGATTGGCTGAAACACATGCTCTCCGATTGGTTGAAAGCCCCCTCTCATCCCATTGGTCAAACAGTTTGCTCCACATCCCGCCCTCTCTCAATCATGAGCATGGACCACAACCGATCGCTACAGAACTCAGGAGAGTGCAGCTCATCCCATGTTCCATGGTGATCGGTTAGAAAGGAAGCCACACTGCTCGACACACGCAGCACACGCCCGGGACGCGCTGGGATATGTGCGGTGTAGATCAGCCTTTAAACTTCAGATCAAATCCTGGGATCTCCCCATGCTCTGTAACTGGGATCTTTTAACTAGAGATGTCAGGGATTGAACCTGGGATCTTCTGCATGACTGGGACGTGCTGCTGTCTCCGTGAGCCACAACCCCTCTCATAGTGTCTGTGCTTCCGTCTTCTCCAAGAACTCCCCTGTGCTGGAGGGAATAATTCATTCCAGTTGACCAGAAAACTATTCCTCTCTACACATGGCTGCTTTCAAAGATTCTTTTCATATAATTACAGTTTCCTCCCCACAGCCCAAGGATATTGTACCCTTCTTTTAGTACTGTACTAATGCTAGCTAGTGTGCAAAATCCCATATGTCAATGAACGTGGGCAAAATGACTTTGGTTAAGGAAGCCCATTGTATTTTTCCTAATTCCTTCCTCCCCCCCCCCTTATTTCTCTGTTCCTTAGCTGTTAGAAACTGGGTAGGAAGAAGCAGGGACCCCTGAAATTCTCTCCCTGAACCCCCTTTTTCCTTGCACCAAATACACATTGCATTACATGCACCGACCATAAGCCAGGAACACCTACACCTTAGGACAAAAGAAACATATTATTATTATTTCTCTGTATGCAATATTTTTACCTTTGTCCTTTCTTAATAAATCTATAATCTTTTATTGGAAGTTATTTCTTTTGGGCAGCCCAATCGCCCGTGGTGAAAAGTCTACTCGGGAAAGGGGACACTTGTCCCCTTCCCCGAGTGTAACAGCGGCTGGGGCCGATCGGCCTCCTCGGATTTCCGCCAGCTATTTTGCTGGTGGAAGTCGGAGGAGGCCATGTAACAGCTCAGCTGATCGGTGGGGGTCAGGATTCGGCCGAGGCCGATCCCCGCCCCAATCGGCCCCCGCCGTTCCCGGCCGCACCGCCCCCCCATTAGAGTAGGATTGTGCGGTTAGTCTCTTTGCTAGGTTAATGGGGATGCTCTGCATTATGCTGATCTGCATCCAGTCTAAGATCCCATGTTCCAATAGAGTTGGGTGAATTCCCTCTAAGAACCAGCTCTTTTGATAACAGGACAGACTAGGAAAGAGTGGATATGATCCTGACGCAAGTCGCTGCTACCAAGACCCACCCCTTCCCTCCCCTAAACTGCCCCTTGCCCTCCCCTCCCCCCAAAATTGCCCTCCCCATGACACACCCCTACAGCCACCTTACCAAAGTCAGCGCAGCCAAGATTCGATGGCAGCAGGAGTGCGGAGCTGCTACCTCTTTGCAGTTGCAGCTTGCAATTTTATATATTAAAAATTGGCCTGGCAGCGACACACTTTTTGTGCTATCACTGAGCCTTTTACAACAGTGTATTGGGAAATATACTGACATAAAAGGCTCATAGGACTGGGCCATTGGACAGTCTACAGCACATGAGGTTTAGAGCTTGAAATGTGACCGTTGATCTTGCCAAATCTTCTTGTGTTTTTAGTTGTTGTGGGTTCTATTGTCTTTCAGTCCACTGCCACTTGGAGCATTTCCATGGGAGCAAATATTCAGCTAAGTTTTCCAAGAGTAAAACCTGGAAGCAACACAAGTTTATTGGCAAGGGACTTCATTGAATTTGATGTTGGGATATAAAATCTAGGACAATTAAATGCCCAAAATAAGGAAATGCAAAATGACACAGTGGTCTGCACAGTTGTTTCAATTCTATTCGGTGGAAGAACACAGCAGTATTATTATTAAACAGTATGATATTTACAAAATTGATAGGACACCTGCTAAATAGCCATGTGAAATATGGAACGATGAAAATGTTAGCTATATTTAATTGACCTGAAATGTGTGCTCATTCCAGATTGTCGCACTGTCAGATGGGAGAATTTTGCCAAGCCTCAAGGGAAAGGACATCAGGACTTTGAAATCCCATGCTCTTCATCATCTTGTGTGGGTAAACAGGCTTAGGAAGTGTACCAAAAATACAGGGAACTATTGAATCAAGGATAGGGGACAATCCTTGTTGTTACTGGTTGGTTTTCTCACCTCTGTTCATTCCAGATGTGACACAGGGCAAGGCAGTCAGGCAACAGAAACTTTATGAATCAACTTCATCAACCACTCTTGGCCAGACTGACATGGTCAGGGTTGGGCTGAGCCCCAGCATAGGTGGAGGCTACTGCTGGGAGCTCCTGGCCCTGCTGCTTCTCCTCATCTGCTTATTCACCCACCCTCTGGTCCAGAGGGGATGAGCAAGAGCACAGCCACTCCATCTGCAGCAATCTGCTTCTGCGGCAGCTCTCTTCCTGGCAAGCAAGTAGTAGCAGTGGCAGCAATGGCAGTAAGGAAGATGAAAATGCACTGATGGAGGGGAGCCCACACTGAGAGCATCTTGCCCAACAGTTTCCCAGAACCTGGCGCTGGTGCTGAGTGTTGGTGTAATTTAACTTGCTCAGTTCAAAGCTCAATGTTGCCAGGGCCATCGAAGCCTACCCATGATGCCCATTCCCTGGCAGAGAGAGCGAAACAGGATTAGGCCATTCTGCATCCTAATGTAAAATGGGATGTAAAACTGCATCTCCTGCTACAGGTGTACAGTGAAACAAAATGCATGCACAGTTGGAAACCTGGCACCACTGGAAAGGACACAGAAGGCTCAAGAAGGATATTGTACATTTATAGGTTCCTTCTGCCGGTAAAACTCTGGAAAGGGACAACACTTGTAAACAGATCATTGGCTGGAACAACTGAGTTAGTCTGATCAATAGAAACTGTACATGCAGCAAAGAGCTCTTAATGACTCTTAATCTCCATTAGCCTGTGTAGGAAGAAAATCTGGGGGTAGGGAAAGGGACGACATTACACTCCAGCCATTTATAGCTGCATCCTGGTACTTCAGCAGCTTTCAGGGAACACAGCATTAGTTCTGAGTCGGAGGTGCTCTGGGACAACAGCCATTACTAGCACAGGAAACTGTTGCATCATCACTCTCCAGGAAATGCACTGGGGATCCCCTGGGGTATAGTCTCCACGGCTTATACATATTTCAGCAGTAATCCTAGCAGGTAGGTCACCCAAAAGAGCTTGGAAACATAACACTTGTCTGACATAGTTTATTAAATGTGAGTCACTCTGTCCTCCTGTTCAAAAGCTCCCTTTAGTTTTGGGTGGTGTGACAACTAACAACAATTGCTAGTTAATCAAGGTGAGTGAGAGATGCCGTCCCTGGTTGAAAGCTGAAACAGGTTTGGGCTTTGACCTGAGGGGTAGGTGGGAATAAGACAAATTGAAATTAGCTAGTTGCAAGATTTCCTCTCTGCCAAGGGTCCCTGGCCCACCCAGTGGTCCAGGTCTGCGCTGGACGTAGCCTCAGAGTTTAGGGCTCGGGAGGAGGGAGGTTGCCTCACCTTGGTCCCTGCCTCCCAGGTCTTGAGTTACTCCTCACTGTTTCAGACCCTCAGGAATACCACTGCTGACCTCATCATCATCGGCCAGCCAGCATCTTATTAACTCTTTCCACCCCGCTTGGGCTCCGCCCCGTGGCTTGGACCCTCCTATGTCCTTCCCCTTGCTGGTGGCTGGTGGGTTCCCCAATTCCCTTCTAGTGGCTGCTCCTCCTTCCTTCTCCCTGGCTTCCCCTGTGTTAGGGAGCGCTCTCTGCAGATCCCCAGAGGTCCCAACCCTCCTCGGGGCTGGTCCGGTCTCTCCCATGTCTCACATGAGGCAATCATGGGTTCTCCCAGCAATTGCCCCTTTACCCTTGGCGTGCCACACCAGGCGTGAACTCCACCTGACTCCCATTGCGGCTACCAATGTGGCTCCTTCAGCATGCCACCCACCAGCTGGTCAGAGCAGGCAGGGCCTACGGGGGAGACAGCGGCACTCGCTAGGCTGCCCCACGGCTCACCCGGCATTCTGTCCAGGCCGTAGAGGTCTAATCCCCCATTGCCGGGTCGAGGGTCGCCAGCAGCTGCTCCGCCAGGGAGGAGACTGACGTCTGCTGTGGTGGCGGGTAAGTCCACACCCGGACACCGGTGAAACAGAATGTTGGGAGATGCTGGCAAAAGCAGCTTTGCAGGGTTGCAAAGGCACTGTTGTTGCCCCCATTCATACCTCGATTGATTATGTGGGCATCTCCTTTGTGCAATTTCCTCTCTCTTTTCATTTATTTAAAAAAAATCATAAAATATATGGTTTTACAATATATAAAATTATATATATTTTAGGACCATGAATTATAGAAGCCAGGCATCTGTGCAGTCGTGCATCAGCTTGCTGTCTTGCTCACGTGCGTTATCATTGGTGTAGTGGAGAGGAGGGACACAACACCATACAGAGGACTAGTTATCATGCATACTTGGGTGTTAGTGTGGGAGAAGGCTGGTGCTACTTTATGATTATCATTGTCTATACAGCAACTTGCTTTTCACCTTCTTTACATGTCTGCGAGCAAACAGATATTAAAAACATGCCACAAGCCCCCTATAAGACAAGGAAAACAGCCTTTAAAAGTTACTTTGAAATTTTTATTAGTTGGGAAAATAAGAAACTGAAAATATATTTTAGAATGCCTTTTGACAAGATGTATATACGTACACCTTTCATTACTGCACACTGAGCAACGTCCACAAAGCCCATGCCTGCAAACGTGCATCACTCTATTTTATTATTTTTGTTTTTGGCATTTGCAGAGATGAACAGCAGGTCCAGCTGTGCTTTTTTATTAGCCCTCCAATTGGATGTTTGGTGACTCATCTATGCTCAGAATCAACACTCCTCACTCAACATACACACAGACATTTAGGACTTGCTGATCATTCCATAGTGCTGCTTGTTTGTCCCTCTACTCGGAATTAAAAGCATGAAAGATGACAGTGGGATAAGCTAAGGCCACAGCTTTGTACAAAGTGCTCTGCAGTGGCATCACTAGGGGGGTCTGGGGGTGTAGACCACACTGGGTAACACCCTTGGGGGGAATCACACCATTAGTGGCCAAAATTGTGGAAACCTTTTGGAAAATCTGTATTTATGAATAATACCATAAAGGTATACATCATTGGAAAGATAATTTAATGCAGAATGTAATGGAAAAAGCTGTGCTGAATTATATGCATTCTATCAAAAGATGTGGATAAATAACCAGAAAAAGAAAACACAACTGCCTTAAGAACATAAGAAGAGCCCTGCTGGATCAGGCCAAAAGCCCATCTAATCCAGCTTCCTGTATCACACGGTGGCCCCACCAGATGCCTCAGGGAGCACACAGCCAACAAGACAACCTGTTTCTTGCTGCCACTCCCCTGCACCTGGCACAGAAAAAACCTACTTCTAAAACCAGGAGGTTGCTTATGGCTTGTAACTTGTGATGGTCTTTTCCTCCATGAATCTGTCCAAACCCCTTTTAAAGGCATAACAAAATGTAACAAAAAGGGGGGTTCCTTAATGCAAAACTGACCAATGAGACTGATTGTTCCGAGAGCCAATGAGTTGTTATGACACAGCATGGAACCAATAAGGTATTAATATGAGTCAGCTCTCATTTCTATGTATCAGAGCTAATACTAGAACTCTTCTTCAGTTGTGTGAGTGTCATCAATTTGGCCACTGATTTTTTGTTGTTGTTGCTGTTGTTGTTGGTTACTGATTTGTTGGGTGACCTGTACTGTTATATATTATATTATATATATTAAAATCAATAAATTTAGTGGGGAGGTGACACCATGAATTACTGCACTGGGTGACACCAACCCTAATGACATCACTGGGGTGATGTGATGAGGTCTCGCACCGGGTGACACAAACCTAGTAATGCCTCTGATGCTCTGAGACATCGCTCAGCTTAACTGACCTGCTTCCCAAATCCCCTGTCCTGGTTACCTATGACCTCCTTATTTAGGGCACCTCTAACCCTGGCTGAAGTCGAATATTATGATTGTCTCTTATGATCTTTTTAGGCATCCTTTAGGGTCTGCTGTTCATCAGTAGAGCTTTGCATGCAAACGGTCCCAGACACGTCTGGCGTATCCAGGAAGTGGACAACATGGCTCACATTGAGCAGTGAATTGTGGGGAGCAGCAAACAGACTCAGGGTGCCCTTCATGTGCAGTCCCTTGAAGCAAGCAGAAAGAGTGATACATGCTAGGAGTGCTGCCAACGCAGTCCGTACTTCCTGACTTGTTTCAAGGGACCACACAAGGAAGGAGAGAGGTAAGGGGGTTGGGGAATCAGATTGCCACTGGCACCGTGTGCACCCAAAAATAATGCATAGCAGATGATGATCCACTTCCCTATCCACTCACCTCACTCCTTCCGCACATGGTTCCACACGTGGAAAACAGCGCGCCTGGCATTTCCTGATTTGTTTAAAGAGACCGCTCAAAGAAAGAGCAAAGTAAGGGGGTAGGTGGCTGGATCACCACCTTCCACATGGTTGGGGGGGGGCACGTGCAACATTTACACTCATGTTAAGTGGTGCTTGGGCTTGGGCTGAGCCTGGTCCTAGGTTCAATCTCTGGTAACACCAGGAAGGGCACAGAAAAAAAAATCCTCTCCAGAAAAAACACCACAAGCCAGTGTTGATAATCCTGAGCCAGATGGACCAATGGTCTGACTCAGTCCTCTTCAATATTACAACACCCATCTGGCCTTTAAAACACCAGCAATCTTCTGGTTTTCTTCCCAGCAATACCCTGCCATTTTCAGACTCCTACTTCTTTCATATAGTCAGATGCACTTTATCTACTGTAGTAGTACAGCATAGACCTCTACGGATGAAATAGAAAAATGCCACAGTGGGCACTATTGGCCCTTTGGTGCAGCTATCGCCCCTGTAGCAAAACTATGGTGCATTACATGGGTATGGAATTTGTGCTGTGGGCAGTAGAGTAGACCAACACCAACTAACAGTAAAATGTGGCATTATAGTAATCTGGAAAGACCTTTCCTCAAAAGGAAATATTTGTGTATTAGTGCATATACCGTATGTACATTCAAAGACTCAAAGCCCAATCCGATCCCCCGCCATTGATGACGATGCAGCTGCGCTGACAGAACATCTGCTGCAACCCGTGGCGGGATGATTAAAAGGCCAAACAGAGGTATGTAAAAAACTTTTTAACTTACCACTGGGTAGGCCTCCTGGCTGCCTATGGGTCTCCGTGGACCTGTGCCAGCTCTTTTGCTTGCGTAAGTCCAAGGAGAGAAAGGGGGCAGGGTGGGTTAAAAATAGGTAGGCTTTCCAGAGTCCCGTTTTTGACCGGGAAAGTCCCGGTATCGCCCCTTGTCCCCCCTGTCCCCCCCGATCTCTGTTTTAGTCCCGGCCCCGGCCCGCCAGCTGCATCGCGGCCAGCCGGGGCTCTTTCGAGACTGTGCTGCTGCCAGCTGCAGCACGGCTCTCTCTTGATCTCTGACTCTGCAGTCTCGCGCTCCTGCGCGAGACTGGAAGTGCTCTGAAGATGTCCGAGTGAGCTCGGACAAATTCGGAGACATTCCAACCTGGTGCGCATGCACGCGAGGCTGGAACGTCTCTGAAGATGTCCGAGCTCACTCGGACATCTTCAGAGCGCTTCCAGTCTCAGTTCAGGCATGCGCACCAGGCTGGAATGTCTCCAAATTTGTCCGAGCTCACTCGGACATCTTCAGAGCACTTCCAGTCTCGCGCAGGAGCGCGAGACTGCAGAGTCAGAGATCAAGAGAGAGCCGTGCTGCAGCTGGCAGCAGCACAGTCTCGGAAGAGCTCCGGCCGGCCGCGATGCAGCCGGCGGGCCGGGGCCGGGTCTAAAAGAGATTAGGGGGGACAGGGGATAAAATAAAATAAAATAAACTTAAAGTAAACTAAAATACACAAACAGCACATAAAATAAAATGCACAAATAAACTAAAATACACAAATAAAATAATATAGCACAGTCTCAGAAAATAAAATACAGCATTTTACCATTTTTCCCGTGCCTCTGAGCATGTGCAGAGTGCCGTCGCTCTTTTCGTCCCAGCCACCTGGCTGCGTTGTGATGGCCAGCACTGGCCATTACAATGCACCTGGCTGGCTGGGACAAAAACAGCGGCGGCACTCTGCACATGCTCAGAGGCACGGGAAAAGGTAAAATACTGATTATTTTACAGTGGACACGCCCACTTCCGGCGGACACGCCCACTTCCGGCAGAAGTGACATCACAGTTTTTGACCCGCCTTCCCGTGATGTCACTCCCGTCCCCCTTGGGGGTGCTAGAAATCTGGTAAGCCTAAAAATAGGGGATATGATCTGGCATGCACATTTGCCACCAAGAAAGAAGGCAGCCCACCCTGCGCCTGCCTCTCACCCCAGAATGCCTCCAAACCGCCCCCTCTCCGCCCCCACTGCCAACTTATTGACACCAGTGGGAACTCCCAGAGCTGCTGGTGTGTGCACCATGACTCTCGCCATTTGCAGCAGCAGCCTGGAAATGTGTGACAGTGTCCCAGCTTTTGCACCGCATTAAAGGACCTTGCACCACCAGAGTGCAAGTTCCAGCAGCTCAAGACCCATATAAGATTGGGCCGTCAAACAATAACAGTTGTAATATGCACATACGAGCAAGGTATAATATGCATCTAAAATGGTTTTGCTCTGAATTTGTGTTTGTTTCCTTAAAAAAAATATGGTATTAAAAGGATAATTGGTATTCATGACACACATTTTCTACCACTGAGTTGAACTAGAGCATAACAGCACTCTGGAAGAGGCTGTTTTTTAGCATTTTGCAAATCTGCATTTTCAAAATGACATCTGCTTTGTCTGGGACTCAAAAATACGGACGGAGATTGGAAAGGAGAATAAAATTATGTCCCTGGGCTTCCTATTAAGAACGATTTTAAAGGTTGTGTACCCTGAAAATCAGCACAATGCATTAAAATATTTAAGTCCAACTTACTCCTGACACATTTTTAAATAGCGCTGCTTCAAGACAGCAAATATTTTGAAAGTTATCTTTTCAAATACTGCTTTTTAAATTAGGCTCTTAAAAACATTTTAATGAAGTGTCTTACACATGCCTGCATTTAACCAGAAGCAAAAGTGATCCCTCATTGGCTTGAAAGAAAATGTTAATTAAATACACAATGTAAATACACTATATGGGCTAACTGTACCTGCCATGTTGGAGCCCACCACACTATCTGAGTTATTTCCCCGTTAAGAAAAATGGCAAATCAATACATTATCTTTTTCCCATTAAACAGCAATAAAAAACATGCTCAATTGCTTTATAGTGCTTCTTATATAAAATAATATCTCAGTATTCTAGAAGAAGATGACCAAGAATATTAAAAATATTATACAGGAAAATTTAGTGTAAGGGGCAGCCCAATCCTGTGTAAGTCCGCCACAGCGTGCAAAAGCACACTGCACCGGATCCTAGCCTGAATCAGGCCAGCACCAGCAGAGCTGGGGCACACCTTGGGAGAAAGGAATGTTCTTCGCTTTCCCCTGGGGAGAGCCCCTGCGGCTCTTATGGGCCTCCTCGGATGTGCGCCGGCAAAATGGCCGGCACAAATCTGGCAAAGCCGTGTAAGGCCGGCCAGGCCTGGGATGGGACTTAGGATATCAGTGGAGCATGCTGCCAAGATCCCCGCCCCTTGCTCAGGCCCAGCAGCCCAATCTGGAGCCTCCCCCCGCCCCTGCCCTGACCAATGTAGGACTTACCTGAGTCTACCAGCGTTGGACCCAGCCCTGAGCAGAGTGAGCGGTACCAGCCTCTCTGCCTCCCCACTTACTCACCAGATGTCAAAAACGAGCTTTACGACATGTTTACGACACCCGCCACCAGTAGAGCCATTGCTCTGTTGGTGCACTGTTAAGCAAGATTGTGCTGTAATTTTAAGAAAATTGTGAATCATGGAACTGTTGGACTGGATTAGACTAAAAAGTCCTCCAGTATAGATGTTCAAACGTCCCTTTCCCGAGTTGTGTTTCGGACCTGCCAGCATGGGCCACATCCTGCGTAGGATGCAGCGACCAGCTGTTTAGGCCGACCAGTGCATCTTACACAGGATTGGGTTGTAAATCTGAGCCTTGCCTTGTGTTGTTATTCAGGAAGTACTTGGGCACAAGTTCAGTTCATTTAGTTCAACACCGAGGCTCCCCCAAATTTTAAGTGAAGCAATAAATACAGTGTGCAGAATAATCTGTTCATCAATATGATATGGATGCTAAACGCAGACACTCTATGACATGCTAAGTGCAAAGGGCTTTTAGCGCCCTGCCAGACAGTTAGCTAGATAATGCAGATTCTCTGCCTAAACAAGCACATACCATTTCAGCAAACAAACATCACTCATACACAAATACTCAAGCATGAGCATAATTCTTCTGTCAACTTGATCTTACAGCATTACCATATGAATGGCAAGTCTCAGAAGCATTACAGCAGATAGGCACAAAGTAAATTAGGTTTATAATATAGAGCACAATGAAATATGAAGGCAGGATTACTATCAGTAATGATAACTACTAGAACAGAGTTTACTCTATCACATATGTACACACACTGCTATCAACACCATACAGGAGATCAACACGACAGCAGCTTTTGAGAAAACAGTCCCCATATTGCTTTGGGAATTTGCTCCAAAAGTTTGTATTATCTTTGATCATGGATTTTAAATGTAACATCTACTTCTTCTCTGGACCCCACAATATCCTTTAGTAATGGCATTAAAATACTACCATGGAACAGATGTTAGGACCCAGTTTCAGTTCTTTCTTTCTCTTTAGTTTTAATACAGGTTTAATGTCTAAACAAAATCTCCAACTCAAGTGGTAAAGCAACGTAGAATTATATTGGGGAAACAAAGTCTTCAGGCTTTGCTTGTGTATATTTGTCATTATTTAATGCGCAGTGTGTGTGTGTGTGTGTGTGTGTGTGTGTGTGTGTGTGTGTGTGTGTGTGTGTGTGTGTGTGAGAGAGAGAGAGAGAGAGAGAGAGAGAGAGTTGTGTGCAATCTTGATCCATTAAAAACCATTAGAGTTTTACAATGAATTTCAATTACAGGTGTCTAGCATCCTAGCTGCACTCAATATGCCAACAAATTTGGAAAACTCAGCAGTGGCCAAAGGATTGGAAAAGGTCAGTTTACGTTCCAATTCCAAAGAAGGGCAGTGCCAAAGAGTGCTCAAACTATCGCACAATTGCACTCATATCACATGCTAGCAAGGTTATGCTCAAAATCCTACAAGCTAGGCTTCAGCAGTACGTGGACCGAGAACTACCAGACGTACAAGCTGGGTTTCGAAGAGGCAGAGGAACTAGAGATCAAATTGCCAACATGCGCTGGATCATGGAGAAAGCCCGAGAGTTCCAAAAAACCACCTACTTCTGCTTCATTGACTACGCAAAAGCCTTTGATTGTGTGGATCACAACAAACTGTGGCAAATTCTTAAAGAGATGGGGGTACCAGACCACCTTACCTGTCTCCTGAGAAACCTGTATGCGGGTCAAGAAGCAACAGTTCGGACCGGCCATGGAACAACCGACTGGTTCAAAATTGGGAAGGGAGTACGGCAAGGCTGTATATTGTCACCCTGCCTATTTAACTTATATGCAGAGTACATTATGAGAAATGCAGGGCTGAATGAATCGCAAGCCGGAATCAAGATTGCCGGGAGAAATATCAACAACCTCAGATATGCAGACGATACCACCCTAATGGCAGAAAGTGAAGAAGAACTAAAGAGCCTCTTGATGAGGGTGAAAGAGGAGAGTGCAAAAGTTGGCTTGAAACTCAACATTAATAAAACTAAGATCATGGCATCTGGGTCCATCAATTCCTGGCAAATAGAAGGGGCAGAAATGGAAGCAGTAACAGATTTTACTTTTCTGGGCTCCAAGATCACTGCAGACGGAGACAGCAGCCATGAAATTAAAAGACGCTTACTCCTTGGAAGGAAAGCTATGGCAAACTTAGACAGCATAATAAAAAGCAGAGATATCACCATGCCAACAAAAGTTCGCATAGTCAGGGCGATGGTGTTCCCAGTAGCAATGTATGGTTGCGAGAGTTGGACCATAAGGAAGGCTGAGCGCCGAAGAATAGATGCTTTTGAACTGTGGTGCTGGAGAAGACTCCTGAGAGTCCCTTGGACTGCTAGGAGATCAAATCAGTCAATCCTAAATGAAATCAACCCTGACTGTTCCCTGGAAGGACAGATACTAAGGCTGAAACTCAAATATTTTGGCCACCTAATGCGAAGAGAAGACTCTCTGGAGAAGACTCTGATGCTGGGAAAAATTGAAGGCAAAAGGAGAAGGGGAAGGCAAAGGATGAGATGGTTAGACAGCATCACCGATGCAACGAACATGAAAATGAGCGAACTCAGGAAGATAGTGGAGGACAGGAAGGCCTGGCGGGATATGGTTCATGGGATCACGAAGGGTCGGACACGACTTAACGACTGAACAACAACAAGCATCCTAGCACCTGAGTCCTAAGCATAGCTATAGGAACTGGCTAAAATGTGTTTAGGGGTGTTATTTATTTTTATTTTATTTATTTAAATAAAAGTACAGCGACAACATTTAACTGATTAATCAGTTAGATCAGTGATCTTCAACCTTGGGGTCGCAACTGTCCGGACGGCAACAGTGTATTTCCCCTTAAGGGGAGTAGACTCGGCTGTGATGTCAGGACAATGGCGACGGCACTGCCAGGTTCGTGCAGCCACCGCCAGGGGAAAAAAGTGTTTTTTCAGCCCTACCTGGGGGTCTTGCCGGGCCTCCGGAGGGTGCGGAGAGCCTGCGGACCCCTCTGCAGGCCTCCCCACACCTCAAACTTCTGAAAACCAGAAGTGGGTCGTGATCGCAATCTGGAGCCGTTTTGAGGTGTGGTAGGCCGGCAGAGGGGTTCACAGGCTCCGCACACCTCCCCTCTGGAGACCTAGCAAGACCCCCAGGTAGGGCTGAAACTGAAAAACCACTTTTTTCCCCCACCGGCGGCGCGAATCCGGAAGTGCCGTCACCACCATCCCGTCAAATTACAAAGACTTACAGTGACCTTTACCTTCGGGTAAAGGTTGAAGATCACTAAGTTAGATTAACTGATCAAAAACTTTTTTAACGATTAGAAGAGGCATTTCTTCTTCACTCTCACACAGGAAGGAATTCCTCTACCAAGATGGAATATGCTGTGATATATAAATGAACCATCAAAAGCAGTATATTTTTTTCCTCCAAAACAATTGCATGTAAAATGAGGGAAGGTTGGCCCAATGAAATTACTTTTTAGTCCTCTTCCCTGTAGAGGCTGAACAAAGCCCAGGCTGCTCTCCAAAGAAATCTCCATGTGTCCTTGAGTTAATGCACATTAGCTCTGTGCCTAATTAAAATAACTAGATTGTGGGCACAATCCTATCCGGCTGCTAGGCCAGTATAGGACCTGTGCGCTGGCACAGGGCTGTCACAAAAGCTGCTGTAAGGCAGTTGCCCGGCCCATGCAGGCTGGATCCAGATGGCGTGTGGCGCAGATAGGCCACGGCTGGACTCCTGCGTCACAGGGGCAGGGAGAGGACTTTCCAGGGGTGTCTGAGGGGGGGGCAAGGGTGGGCAGATCAGGCATGGGAGGGGGTGGGATCAGTGGCAGCAGCATGCACCGTATCCTATCCCTCGTCCAGGCCCATTTCTCCCAACACGGGCCTCCTTGCACTGCCCGCCAAAATAGGTGGCGTGGATCCAAAAAGGCCCATTCAGGTGGCTGGGGCTTTACCTGAGGTAAGGGAACTTTTGTTCCCTTACCTTGAGGAGACCTCCAACCCTGCCTGCTATGCTCAGGATACAACATTGCCAATGCCGGCACATAGCTGGATTGCTCAGCATAGCATAGGATAGGATTGGGCTGTGTACTTGTTCATCATCATCATCATCTTTATAAATTTGGGTAAGGTGTTTTTCAATAAAAAGCATATCTGTGTGTAGATGGGCAAAGGATGGAGGGGTGTTTTTTTTAATATACGACCTCCAAATGTTTGTTTCACTTATACAGAAACCAATGTTTTGTTTCTTTTCTATGCATTTCCACGAGTAACCCTCTCTCAATTCTCTTTATTTGAAACATTATCTTTTCCTTGTTGTCCTCTAACTTCTTCTCTAGAGTTAAGGCTTATATGATACCTGTTTCATTAATGTCATTTGGTTTTTCATTAGCCAAGGAAAATGAGCCTCTACAACATTCAAGACAACATCCCAATAAAGATATATTACTGTCACTTTATTCTACTAGAGCAGATGGGTCATAATAGTGTGTCAGATACCAATACATTTGTAGAGTCATTTTTTCTTATCAGCTAGTTAATGAAATGAGTTTCTATCACAGCATCTTTAAAATGTAATACACTCACAACTGTCTTCAAAGACCTATTTTGAACTAAATATGTTATCTATCAAAATACTCATTAAAATTAGGTGCAGGCCTACAGGAAGAGATAGATTAAATCATTGAGGCATCTGGGCCTCTTATTCCTCTAATGTGACCTCATTATATCGTAATTCGTTATTGCAGAAATTTAATTTTCGGATGCCATGGCATTATGGAGGGATTTTCACGTCCCAGGATTTTCATCCTACTAACCATAAACTTTTCGATCACTTTGTACAGGAGACCTGATTATTTAGAGACTTCCCGTGAACTTTAAATGAGCAACTCTTATAAGCTAAAACTATGTCATGTATTACCAATTACATTGAGATAAATATCTCAGCCCCCTTAATATCTAGTACAATTATCAAGACGCAGGAGGAAATTGCCTAGCTGCAGCAGAGAGAAGATATATTAAAAAGACTTGTGGGGCAAACTGTTAGTTACAAAATGTGTAGAGAGAACAGATTTCAAGGAGACAGGATCCACAGGCATTTGCCACCAGAAGGACAAGTTCGTGTTACTCAAGCTAAAGGAAGACCACACTCTCACACTCTGAGAACAGACACACATGTTGCACACACAAACTTTCAACCAGGCATCTGGTGGGGCCACTGTGGGAAGCAGGTTGCTGGACTAGATGGAGTTTTGGGCTGACCCAGCAGCAGGGCCCTTTTTGCGTTCATATGACTTCTGCAGACCACAGTCTATGGAGCCTCTGGTTTTTGGACAAATGCATGGTTGGGAGTGGGAACAGTGAGTGCAGTCCAATTCCCCCCCCCCCCCGCTCCATTTATGCATTCAGTGAACATCTGAAAAGGGCTCCACTGTCTGTCTAGAGCAGGGGTAGGCTTACCAGATCTCCAACTGGGACAGAGTGCTAGACCTTTAGGAGAAGAGATGTGGGCAGGTGATGCTTGTTAAGTCCTAGAGAACAATCCTAGGCATGTCTACATAGAAGCAAGCCCCATTTTGTTCAGTGGGGCTTGCTTCTGAGTAGACATGCCTAGGATTGTTCTCTAGGACTTAACAAGCTACACCTGCCCACATTCCTTCTCCTAAAGGTCTAGCACTCTGTCCCAGTTGGAGATCTGGTAAGCCTAAGCAGGGGTACACACACATTAGGCTTCCAGAAGCTACTTGTTTTTGCCAGAGCGTTGGGAGCTACCAGCACAGCATGGCGAAGATTCAGAGCAAATCACAGAATGGCAACTTGTTGTACAATAATTTACAGTTTGAGGTCGTTTTTACTTACTTACTTACTTACACACAAACAAACCCCAGTCTGCTCAATATTCCACCCATGCACCATACAAACCTGGGCTGCAAATTGAACCTGGGTTCCTGAGAACCAGAGAGGACACGGACACACATTCAAATCAGCAAGGTACAAGGAATGAGTTTCGATCCCAAGCAGAGATACATCATAGCAATTCAGAGAATACCATGCAAGCGGTTGCCAGTGACTCTCCAAGTTTTGTTCCAGGGAAACCATTTGTCATAGTCAAGAGAGTAGGAAAGCAAAGCAAAACCCAATGGTTGCGCTCAGGAAGCACGTCCTGTTATTGCTCAGCAGTCACAGCTGCAGTGGGGAAGTTATATATGACATGCAGCAGCCATACTGATGTTGATGTCCCTGGAGATGCCACTCATACAATTTGTCCTTTACTCTTCAGGTAGAGAAATCACATACTACACTCAGGATTTCTTGCATCAGCATTCAGAAGTGATATAGACCCCCAAAGGGCTGTATCATCTGTTTTTTGTTGTTGTTCATTTTTAACATAAAGATCAGGTTCTAAAGGTTTTTTCAAATTGCAACATGCTAAAATCATGGGATTTTTCCATATTTCCTTCAGATTCTTTGAATACTCTCTAATGTATGCATTGTTACTGGGAATAAAGAGACGTTCTTTTGCAGTTTGTCTCATAGGTCAATAAGCTGATAATTATTCTTTTAAGCTTAAAGCAAACTGGTAAACATGGTTTGAATGAAGCAATGACTTCATTATTAATTAGCAAAAACAACCATTTGGTGAATGTGATTTGTAAATTATTATTTTGCATTCTTTTTACTGAAGTGGATTTGTAGGACTATCAAAGCAAACTATATTAATTTTAACATATCCTCCTATTATTTTAATACCGTATTGGTCTGAGTATAAGATTCACTTTTTTTCCCTAATTTAAGTTTTTTAACTAGGGGTGCGTCTTATAATCAGGCTGTTGCAATTTAATGCCAGTGATTTAATTAATTTTTTTTAAATAGCACCAAACTTCAAGGGTGCGTCTTATAATCAGGTGCGTCTTATACTCGGGACAATACGGTACATTCAAAAACCAAACACTGAGTGAGTTTTAGAGGGAGGTGTAATATTTATGCAGGTATCCTGGTTATAGTCTCCATTTTGGGGTCTTAACTAATGTGGGCACTTACTGCGTTGACCTGCTGTTGCATCATGAGCGGTGAGCAGAGTTGAACATGCAGATTCACTGACTGTGCTAAGATTTTGGAGGCATCCCTTGGGATTTCCTTTCAGAGACTGAATCCTACATGCAGTGAAACTAATGTTAAGCCTAGAGCAATGGCTTTCAATCTTCCACGACCCAGGACCCACCTTGAGTGCCAATCTGCAAACACAGCTGTAATTCTTAATAGCTTAAATATGATTATTTATTCAGAGGGCAGCTTCAGATGCTATAAGCATGACTTGTGTGCCCACTTTTTTGTGGGTCTGGTGAATGTGCAAAGCAAAAACCGATGTCTCTTCCCCCACAATGATATATGTGGGGTCTAAATATGTATGCCACTCATGCAAAGTTGCAGGATCAACAGTCAGAGAAGGTGGCCAAGGTATTCATTGTGTGTGCCATGCTGCATCATGTGCGCCAAGTTGTTCATCTGCAGAGGAACACACCCTTTTTGGTGGAGGAGGGGGGCCTAGGAGCCATGGAGACATGACCCATTGATGAGGAACCAGCCCAATAACCAGGGCAGGAGCCCAGTGGCATTTCCATCTCAGACAGCATCATCGCACAGCACTTGGGACACTGAGAATGAGTATTGGGCTGGCTGTAGGGCCACTGGCCTGGCACTGGTGTGCCCAAGTCACTCAGGCATGACTCAGATGGTACTGGGAGGCGCAAGTCCCCTGCATCCAAGCCACATTGTGGTCACATGGTGGTTGCATCCGTTCAGCCCCCATGTTCCTGTAGTGATGCCATAGTATCACAAGACCGGCTTGTACTCCATGTAAAATGGCCACAAGGCCATGGTTAAGGCCATGGGGATGCTCATCCAGGCAGTGGGGGAAATTCCCCACCTTGATGGGGAACTAGGCCACTTGCATGGTGGTGGGGAAGGCTATGGGGTTGCATAGGGTCAGTCAGGCACACTGTGGGTCAGTCAGGCACACAGCTCCATGGCTGGTGGAAAGTTATTAAAGCTGCCTTCCACCTGGAGCATAACCCCCCAGGAGGCACCCAGTGCCAATTCCCTGCCCTGATACTCTGCGTTTCCATGACCGGTGCCACACAGGTAGCTGGGGGCTGTTGGGAATGTCAGGGAGGCAGGAGCTGGCAGAGCGGATTGGGCCCTCACTTGGAGAAGCTAGGGACTGAAAATGGCTCCTTTTGCATGCAAACCACATACTCTACCAATTTCCTTCGGAACCTTTCATCCCATGTGTTTTATGTCTAAATTCCAAACGTTCATCATATAACATGGTCTTTGTCCTCTTGTTTCTATTTATTGGTCCAATCAATCTTTATTTATTGGCCCCATTCAAATTAAAACTCGTCCTTGAATTTCTTAACCCCCACCCAAAGATGCAGTGAGTGCTTGCAACTCAGGCAGCCGCAGATGTGGGAGGGGTGGCCGGGGGACGACAATAGCCTCTCCCTCCTTCCATTGTTGCAGCTCTTTTCACCCCTTCCTGGCTCGTCTCCCAGGCTGCAGGCTGCTGCAAGCAGCTTGTTTTGCCCTTCAGGCTTTCTTCACCATTGTGATGCATTAATGAAGTCGAGCTGCCCTGTCAGGCTTCATCAGCAGTCCCATGAAGGAAGAATGAAATCACTTCTATTGACCCACTGGCATATTTATAGGCTCCCGCTTTTTGCTGAGCATGGTAGTTATCACCTTGCCATCCCCGTGTTGTGTTTATTCAGCAGCAAGCTAAATCACAGCTGTGCACAAGTGGGACATTAATCAGGAAACGTAAGCCATTCATAACGGCTGCTGAACCTATCTAATTACCAGAGCCGTGAGAGCTTGCACAGTCTTCCCATCCCGTGAATTCTCCTCTCTTTCCCCAAAACAATTAATCCGGCCCCCTCAGCTCACAGCTTTCACCTTTTCCTCTTTTAGTCCACCTTAGAACCCATTTGCAACTCTTTTGCCTGTGATGGGTTTCTCACCCGTCCACCTGTGTTCTCGGCAGGATTAGCAGACCTTTAGAAGAACAATAAGCGCAGACGTTCCAGGTTCCATCCATGCTCTCTCTTGCTCTCTCCCCTGAGGCAGTACTTTCCCCACTGTACCTTTTGGAAAACTATCTAGAGGACGACCACCTGCTCTCACAAGTACCCACCCAACTACTAAGAGCATTTTCAAAGGACCTTCCCCTACCAGCTGAACTGAAGAGGCTGATTGCTAAGGAAAGGGCTTCCTCAGTGGTGGCACCTCACTTGAGGAGTTCTCTCCCCAGAGATGCATGCCTGACACTGAGTGATCTGTCTGTTCACACCATGCAGGGCCTTTTCTCTTTTTTAGTCAGAGAGCTTGTCATCCTTTAATGTTACTTGCTTCTGGTTTTCTCATCATCCTTCTTTTACTCAGATGCTATTCATGGTTGTTCTTGTAGTTAGTGTTTTTATTATTTTATCTACAGTACCTAATTCATCCCGAAAGTTCTAATTGCATTTCTTATAAATCTGATAAATAAAGAAACGAAGAAGCCTTAACCCCTGCTAACTGGACAAGAGACACTTTTTCAATTGGTGCTCCTCTTATATTTAGCAGGGGGAGAGTAACTGCCCCCTTTTCACCCCAGCACAGTGTCTTTCCGGTGGCTGTTTGCTGGTGGTGTTCTGCATTTTTTTAAGAGTGTGAGCCCTTTTGGGACAGGGAGCCATTTAATCATTTGATTTTGTCTGTAAAACACTTTGTGAACTTTTTGTTGAAAAGTGGTATATAAATACTGTTGTTAATAATAATAATAATAATAATAATAATAATAATAATAATAATAATAAATAATAATAATAAACTTGATACCATCATCTTGGCACCCATACTTCTGCTTCAGCAGAAACCAGTACTTATGGTGACTTTCCATCCAGGGTTTATACCAGCTTCAGGGGGAGGCAGAGGCTTTCCTACAACCCCAGAGGGGGGGCCCACTCGCTGTGCACCCCCATGACATCACAAGCCCCACCCTTGGGCATGACATCACAAGCCCCACCCCTTTGGGGAGGGGCGTCGCTTTCGTGCCGCCACGGCAAAATGGCAACGCAAAAGCGCACAAAGGGGGTGCACGAAGGCCGGGGGAGGTGCACGAGCCGGCAACACTTACCCGGCCTTCGTTTGTCGTGCCTCTGTCTTTGCTGACCAGGCAGCATCTCTGGCCTTGTCTACTCGCTGGCCAGAGATGTCCCTAGAGAGGCTGCGCCTGCGCAATTGGAGTAGAGCCTCTCTAGCCCCTAGTCTCACTGGCTGGAGGCAAAGCTGGCGAATTGCTGCAGAAGCAGCAACTCATGCACCCCCATGCACCCCAACGCACCATGCACCCGGAGGCCCATCGCCTCCCCGCCCCCTCTAACGGCGCCTCTGGGAGAAGGTATTTTTGTGGGAACCACAATGTGAAAGGAAAGAGTTACATACCCCCTCTCCAGTCACTCTGGTCCCAATTCTGAGTGACCCCCCATGGCTCCAATGTTGAAAAAAAATGAAGAAAAGGAAACAAAAAGATGTGCTTAGTATCACACATAATTTGATCCTCATTTGTCTTAAGGATGGGAAGGATCTGTGTTTCTCTCTGACATCTCCAAAGTGTAATGATTATGAAATTACCAGCAGATCATGGGATGATCAATCTGCTGGGCTCAATATAATCCTCCCAGATCTCTCTCAGCACAGAGCACACATTAGTTATATAAGTGAACAAAAAAGGGACAAAAAGACATCACTCTGCCCCCTCCCACTCACATACTTGTAGCCAGAATATCGTTCAAGAACATGCTACAGGGAGAAGTTCTAACAATCAGAAAGGTTATGTATGAGGCTCTAATAAGAGTCGCCGGCTGGATCCTATCCCCATTCCGGACCCATCGTGAACAGCCTGGAGGTCTACTTGGGGGAGGGGGATGTTTGTCCCCTTCCCCCGGTATAGCACGGGGAGGCCCCAATTGGCCTCCTCGGACTTCCGCCACCTATTGAGCTGGCGTAAGTCCGAGGAGACTGTGTAAGTGTCGCACCAGCCCGGGAACCAGCATCCCCACCCCTCCCGGGTCAGCTTGGCCAACGGCTGCCCTCCCTCGCTGCCCGGCCCACCCCCTGTGTCCACCAGCAGGAGACTTACTTTCTCCGGTGGCTGCAGGGTCCAGAGGATGGCAGAGTGAGGCCTGCCGGCCTGCACACTGGCTGGCCTTACTCCAAAGTAGTTGCAAACATGCTTTACGGCACGTTTACGATGCTATCGAACAGCGGAACACATGCTCCACCGTTCGATAGTTACGGAGGATTGTGCTCTCAAAGCACTGTATCCTAAGTTTAGTTTGTCATGATAACTAACGGGCTTCAGATAAACTCATTGTTTGTAACTTGTACAATAGTCGATCCCTTGTCACTTTTTGTCCCTTGTCTATCAAATAATCTTTCAAAACCTCATAACCATACCCCATTAAGGCCACACACTCACTCTCACTTTCTCACTCTCTCAATTTTAAATGCCTTCATTAGCATTTTCTTCCCCTGCTACTTCATTCTACTTTAAATTAAGTATCATGAATTTCAGAGAAGTAGCTCATTTCATCCCAGATTCTTGCAGTGGGTTGCAATAGTTTACGACAAATGTATTAAAATGGAAAAGCAGAATTTTAAAGAAATATAAAAGGGAGTACAGTGCAATTTTATGCATGTTTACTCAGAAGTAAACCTCATTGTGTTCAGTGGAGCTTAGTGCCAGGAAATTATGCATAGGATTTTAAACTTCGAGTGCTAGCCTCTGCATGTTTACTCAGAAGTACATCCCACTATGCTCAATAGGACTTGCTCCAGGTTAATTTGCATACCCTTAATGTAGCTATGTGCTGTCTTCTCAGGTAGCCCTAGGGAAACACAAATAGCCAAGCTAGCCATTAACATATACCTCTAAGCACATTGTTCACTATGCATCCTGCAGAGCCCTGATGCTTCTTCTTGGCTAAAGCTCTTTGAAAACAAGTTTCAAAGGCAGTACAGTATCTGAGCACTTCTACCGATGACATTACTGCCTTTGTTAGAAGCGAAGTCCTAGAGCTCCACTCTTGCCTGCTCCCCATCCACTACACCCCTGCTGTAGAGACAACCTCTGTGAACCCCAGAAGATGTATGTACCAAAAGCAACAATTACCCATGATTGATCTAAAACCAGCTGTTCTTGTCATAGCCCAGCCCTTTCATCAAAGTCGGTCCAAGATCTCCTGGCATCTGAGACAGTGCATCAAGTGCTCCCCACACAGCGATTCCAAATCTCATGTCCCTCACCTTGCAAAGGTCAGTCACTCTCAGCCCTCCTCCACTCTCTGAGTTTGAAGCAGAAGAGGGGAACAGCATGGAAGAGGGAGTAGTATGGAGGAGAGGAGAGCAGTGGGCTAGAGTGTCCTCCACACTTCTTCTCCATTATCCAACTCCACTTAAACAAATCCAGGTAGAGGGAGGAACAGCAGAGACAAGCCATGCCCCCCCCCATCAATGCTTCAGTCAGCCTCATGGATGGGCTGGCCCTTCCACTAATTTGCCAAGAAGATAGTTGGTGTGCCAGTTTGGCTAGTACAGTATGTCCATTAGATTAATTGGTCTGTAGTTACTAGACCAGCCCTACCACTAATTTGCCCTAGAGAAAGGGCAAGAAGATAGTTGGTGTGCTAGTTTGGCTAGTATGTCTGTTAGATTAATTGGTCTGTAGATATTAGCTTGGCTTATTATTTCACTGGTCTAATGAGTTACTAGTCAATGGAAAAAAAATCCTGTTACCTTCTTGTCTACTTTGAGAAGTCAAAGCTCCATAGTATTGAGATTCTGCAGAATATCAAGATTATTGCAAGCTACCTGAGAGGTAGTATCATAAAGCACTTTATTAAAAACTGAATAGCTATAACTCACTATTGAGTTATATATATAACTCACTATTGTTGGAAATCAAGGGATTGTTTACAGCATGACAGGTCTTGTTGACGGATCTACAAAAAGTTGCCCCACCCTTATATCTAGCTGCCAGGGATATTTCATTCCATAACCTCATTTGAAAAAGCAGTTTCTTTGTTCTCATGTAAACTATTTTTTTTCCTACGAATCAAAATAGATGAGATGATGGAGAGCTGTGATCAAATTTCCTGTCTCTAAACGTAAAAACAGCCTTGGAGGGATCTAGATCTGAATGATGACATTTGGGAGGAGGGTGATCTTTTCCCCAACACTGTTTACCTAACAAAAATTGCCTGGTCCCAATCTGTCACTTGCCCCATTAGAGAAAACTCATCAGGACACATACATTTTCCCTGATGGGTGAAATCGTTGCTGATTTTCCTCAGGAAACATCTCAAAGAGAAAGAACTAGGTTTTCTCTGTGCCAGGTGCAGGGGAGTAGCAGCAGGAAACAGGTTATCTTGTTGGGTGTGTGCTCCCTGAGGCATCTGGTGGGGCCACTGTGTGATACCGGAAGCTGGACTAGATGGGCCTTTGGCCTGATCCATCAGGGCTCTTCTTATGTTCTTATGATCCAGCAGGGCTTCTTATGTTCTTATGTATATCTAAAAACCCTCTCCCAGTGCCAGGTTTCCAATCTATATCAATCTGAAGAAGGCAGCTAGGGTATTTGGCTGCTGAAACGTTGGGAGAAATTGGGAATGTGTTTTTTAACTTGTTCAGTCCCGTCTGCTTTTTTGAGAGAGGGAATTGAGCCATTTCTTCCTTTCTTTTTACCATGGTTTTAAACCCCTTAAATACTTCGTACTCTACAACATGTGGCCATGAAAACTGGAGTACCCGATTTTATATCAATCTATATTGGGTCTCTATATAGACCCTATATCTATATGATCATATACGATCTGACCTATATGATCTAGATATATCTAGATCTATATGATCAATCTACGTAAGGTCTCTCTGCTGTTACATCTTACAAACATGTAAGGAGATGGGAGATCCAATTATGGGTCTGTATTGCTTTGTCTAGGAGAGCCATAAGGATAACAGTTTTAACCAGTTCCTCTGAGGTGGATATTTTGACATTTCCAGCTGTCTGTTTCATTTGTGTTTGTCAGCCTTGATCAAACCATTCTGACCCCCCGAGTATTAAATATTTATAACCTAATGGGTTTAAATAATAAATACTGTTCAACTTAATACACAACTGACTGCTCTGTTGACACAAGCTGTGTAACATGGGAATTTATGTTACGGCTGACCTCTGAAGCCCACCCCAGACTCTAGTCCAGGTATCTGGAAGAAGTATGGTAATGTGGCCTGAGACGCCAAAAGCAAGACATGCACCCAACATTTCCCTGTGCCTGCATCTCCTGAATGAAAGGCAGGTCACGGAACAAAGACTGGGAATTATCTTATGCTGAATGATGGTAGAATTGCAGCAAGTTTCCACAGGAACAATGGCATTGGTCTTCTTACTCAGAGCATTGAAACAGAAGTGCTTCAATTGCAGATTGCTCAAGAAGCAATAGAATTCTACGGGTATCTGCAAGATAAACTAGCTTGGAATGGGAGTCATTACTCATACATAGGAGTAAGGAAATCTGTTAATAAATGTACACACAACTAAAAGCATACCTGTGAATCCCCCACGTGATAATAGTTTCTTCTCGCCTGTAAAGTATAAGATTTTACCCATGGGTTTGAATGCATCGCAGAAAAACAGGTTAGAAATAGTGGAAGCAAGTTAAATATATATACCTGTATTTGAAATGCAGGGGTCTGAGCTGAGTAGCAATATCATTTGACAGCTTAAACCTCTCTGGTCATGTGCTTTCTGGAGACTGAATAAGCAGTGGAGGTTCTTCATTGCATTCATCTTCTGCTAGGAGGCATTCAGTGGAAAGAAGAGTGATAGACAATCATTCTCTTTTTCGGCTAGCTGAACCAAAGATAGATCTCGGACTCTGAAGGCACATCTCATGAATTGATATTGCTCTGAAAAGTACAGAACTTTTTTACTGCTTAACTTGTCACATAGAACAAGTTTCACACATTACACAAAGCCCAACCTGGGCTTGCTATACTCAACGGGGTGCTGCAGCCAATCTCAGCTCACTGCGTACCTGTATGATATTCAGGCTTGCAAATACATGTTGGTTGCTTTCACAGTTTACATGCAAAGAACTTAGGTGCACCATGCACATATAAAATGTAATGGGTGAAGTAGCTTTTGAGCCTACTCAGACCATTTTATAGACTCAAAGGGACATAAAGAAGGCGATCTTCTGAGACATCTGGTGGGCCACTGTAAGATACAGGAAATGGGACTATGGGCTCTTGGCCTGGTCCAGTAGGGCTCTTCTTATGAGATGGTTTAGTGCTCAGGACCTCAGGACCTAGCCCAAGACCTCCTGAGGCAGCATGCCAAACATTGCTTTCCTTTTCCCAATAATGTGCCAGCCTCTGCTCCTCCCACTGTCTAATGTTATATCTACCTAGGTCAACACTCCCCTCTCCCCTCCACATTTCCTCTTCCTCTCTGTCCCCTTCTTCCTTCTCCAATTCAGAGGACAAGTCAGTAGACAGAGATAGGTTCTCCCCACCAATCTGTTGCCTGAGGCGACTGTTTCACTTGGCCCCATGAGTGGATGGGCTCTGTGAGCGCTATAGGGTTCAAAGTGCTTGGGGTTTTTCATGTTAAAAACATAATCTAGGAATTCCAAGCTCTTAACTACAGTTACCTGATGTAAATCTGAATAGTTTGGAGGCTGTTTAGCCTGTGCCAGAATAGCAAGGATGCATGCCCTACTACAATATTAAAGCAAAACAAACAAAACAGGAGAACAAGGCAGATATCAGAAAGTTATAGAAATTTGACAAATGCTTTTCCTGGCATTATGTCAAACATGTTTACCGAACTGCACAATTAATAGAAAAAGCCATGCTAGAGTCCCTAATTACTATTCCACGCAGGGTGGAACATTTCTTCATTATCCGTTTTTGAATTGATTGTGTACATCAAACAGTTGAGATATGGGTAAAATATGCCTGCATGCATAATACCCTCACATTAAAGTGTGAGGCAATTAACCTATGATTTCTCATTAATTACATTAAAATAGCCCTCCAAAAATGTCTGAAAACCAAAACAGGTCTTATTTGGGGTACTTTTACCCTCCTGAATAATGAAGACCAGGCATTTGAAAGAAATTTCACCAACCTTCTTAAATGGCAGTGTATCTTCTCTGTTTTATCAATAATCAGCAATTTTCTCATGAGGCTCCAGGGCTCCAGCTAGCTAAATGCTAAACCCAATTACAATATTGGTTTTCCTTGGCCTCCTTTAAAATCATATTTACAAAGTCTTCCCTGCTCTTTAGTTGTGTGTTTAAATTCTCCCTGTCTAATTATATTAGATGCTTCACAAAATCATGCTAGGGGTAAATCTGTATGGGAGCCAATTTTTTTTTACACATTTGCAGTTACTATGTATTACAGTATAGGTGTATTTACATTTAAATGCATGCTATATGCTTGCATCCAATATTCAAAACCGGCTGGAAGGCTGTTATCAATTTCTGTGCTCTAGTTTTCTAAGTCCAGCCAGGGAACTGCAGGGTGACAGAAGAATCACAGTGCCTTGTAGGGTACAGTTGGCCTGGGATGCCCTCACTGAAGACTCTACTTGCCCTGAAGTCCATCTCTCGTGGCCAAGGTGAGAGACACTGCTGGAGGAGGGAACCGTGACTCTTCATGCTCTGTACATAGTCACAGACAGAAGCCACTTCATGATGGAGGCATCATCCTGGAGCAGGTCCAAGGGTTCAAGATTCTAAATGTGACCATAGCCCTGTACTCACATTCCCCTGCACGAGTTCACTGAAAATGCAAAGGGGCAGGGGGGATTGCACCTGGCCACACATGCATTCTGAATACATAGACACCATGGAATATAGTCAGCAGGCATGATCTGATGCCCTCCATGTGTGTGGTGTACATGTGGGAGAACATGCCCCATTCACATGTTATTTCCATCCTCTGCGCAAGTGATGAATGCACTACAGTAAGGAGTGAAGATGACTCTGCAATATACGTGTTTAAATGCATGGCTGCAATGTGCATATGCATGTACTGTATGCTTGTCTATGGGTAAGCAGTGCTCCATATGATCAGGAACTCTGGAAAAGCAGGGTGTTCATGCATGTACAGTAGATATATTGCATAGCTGTGTGTAAACACCTGCCCAGCAGTGAGCAGGGCACCTTACACTCATTCTTTCCACATGTAGAGACTGAAACATAATTTGTGAATAGGGACGGCTTAAAATAAAATTGCATGATTCATTTGGTAAAAATTAACACACTAGATTCTGGCTTCTATGCACTGTATATGACTTAAGATTGCTTTAAGAACTTGTGCTACCTACACACCATAAATTACAGCCCAATCCTATCTCTCGCCAGTCCACAGTATGCAGCGCTGCCAACAGAGCATGTGCAGCATGCTGTGGTGGGAGGGGGCAAGCAGATGGCCTAGGAGAGGTAGGAAAAAAATTTTTATACTTACCTCTCTGTAGGCCGTCTGGCTGTCAATGGGTCTCCTCAGATTCACATCAGCTCTTTTGCTGGCATAAGTCCAAAGAGAGTCAGTTCAGGTGCGTGCTGCTGCCCCCAAGATCCACCCCCTCCCATCCCCAAACTACCCCAATTCCTCCTCCGAACAGCCCCAATCCTCCTTCAAACTACCCACAACCCACCCCCACTGCCACCTTACCTGCTCCAACGGAACCTGAGTGGGCCATTGGCAGGCACGCGGACCCTCCAGCTATTTGCTCCAGCAGCTCCAGAGCTCTCAACAGTGGCTCACCTTTCCCGCTACAGTAAAATGTTCAGCCAGTCTCACCACCTAAGAGCACTATCTCAAAGGGAGGGTACAGATCATGAATACAGAACACATGTTTGGGTATACGTGCATAGGTTCTGTTCTCATCAAACCCTTGAACACATGATGATCAGGTGTGGAGCTAGTAGGTGCAAACTTGATACCCCCTCAGGGATGGCATCAGGGGTTTGCCAACTCGGGCACTGGTTGAGGCCTATCAAAGTGCCAAACTCCTGAAACCTTAGTGAAAAAAGATAACTGCTGCTAAGAACATCTCTGAGCCACTGCTGCTTCTGAGCCAAGGAAAGCTTCCCCAAACTCTTGTGAAGGCTTACCACACTAGTGACATTGTTTGGTACCCGGAGCGCTCTTGGGTAGCCATTTTGGCATCCACCACCCTTATTTTTACCTATAATATAATGTCACTGTCCCCGCTGCTGAGTCCACTGATGCAACAGTAGAGCTATTACATAATGGGTAAACAAAGAGGGTGAATGCCAGTGCAGATGCCCTCCATGCCACACTGGTAAAGGGGGGGGCCTACCAGCACATGGCCAGACGCCCCCATGAACCTGTCACCAACATGACTCTCTCCCCGTACATCCATTGCAACCTGAACGAACACCTGAAGAAATGGAAAGAGAGAGAATCACCATCTCTGAGAAAACCCAGCACCATTTCAACTCAATGACAAATTAATGCTTGACTGAACAACTGCTGGTGTAAAATTTCCCACTCTGAGGAGCTGAATTGGATTTTCTATTAAAATACAAATAATGGATCACTGGCATTTCCTCACAGCATCTGCTTTGCCAGGAAGAAAGACAAAAACATGACAGGTATGAGAGCACATTGGTAGAAAGAGATCCTTGGAATGCAGCATCATGTTGTCCCCACTTGTCAAAAGAGAAGAAAAGTAGTAAACACTAATTTAGTTGGCTTTCAACTGTCTAAACAAGCTAAATATTCCCTACAAAATATACATTTATAAGGTATGTCAAGTCATTACAGAACACTGCTAAAATCTCAGAAGCTGCAAAGTAGATAACAATATTTCAAACAGCAAGCTTGGCATGTCCGATGTGTTGACAAAACTGTTTGCTGTTTTTAATTTTCTGAAAGCATGAGCACAGGCAATGGATTCAATTCATTGTAAGAGCTAGGTCACTGACAGCGCAATCCTGTGTAACCTTGCACCGGTGTAACAGTAGATGCAGTAGGTGCAAGTGCACTTATGCCAGGACCCAAGCCTATCCAACTTTCCAGCACTGATGCAGCCGTGCCAACAGGGCATGCGCTGCATCCGATGGTGGTGGGGGCAGTCACAGAGCCCTCCTCAAGGTAAGGGAACATTTGTTCCCTTACCTCAGGGCTGCATTACGGCTGCATTGGCACTAGAAAGTTGGATAGGATTTGGCCCCCTAGTGTAATTGCACTTACACCGGTGCATCTGCTGTTACACCAGTGCATCTACTGTTACACCAGTGCAAGGTTACACAGGATTGCGCTGTGGGGCATATTACTGCTGGGGGAGGAGTCATTGCTTTGTGGCAGAGCGAGTCTCTGCATGCAGAAAGTCCCAGTTTCAAACCCTGGCATCTCCAGCTAGGGCTCAGGAAGACTCCATCTAAAATCCTGATGGGCTGCCGCAAGCAGAGTCAGTAATACAGGCCAAGATGGTCAAACTCAGTTTAAGGCAGCTTCATACTGAAAGGGGTCTTGCTGCCCATAGAAGTATGGTAATCTTGGTCTCACACAGGAATGACTTTGGCCATTACGGCCTGAGCAGCATTAGCTGCAGAGAACATGAGCAGTGATCAGAGATGTAACCACGGTGGAGTGCATGGTTCACTCGAACCAGGCGCTCGGGCGGGGCAGTCACTGACGTTGTGTCGGACCGCCCACCCTCCCAGGAGCCCGTTACGCTCCGAAATGAGCGGAAAACGGGCGGGGGGGCGCGTCGACGTCACGCGACGCAGGCCCTGCCCCCACGCGCCAGGTGCCGGGAGGGCGCCCGACACTTCTGGCAGTGATCACCTCCTCTCCCATTATAAGGCGTCCCCACCATGAACCAGGACGAACCCTTCAGATCACAGCTTTAGACAGCAATTATGCAGTTCTTCTGCAAAGGATTCGGACATCTTTACCCTGCATCTCTACTGAAGGCAAATAACATTGCTGCGTTTTCCAAAAAAACATTTTTTCCCCATTTCTATCAAATAGTGCCACAATTGCAGCTGGGAGCGAAGTGTGGAATGTGGTTGTGTGAGTGTCGTGGACACCTTTTGACCTGTACACTTGGCATTATCAATAACTGTAGTCACATCAGTGCTAATTCAAAGAACCATAAGCAGAAAGAGGAAAAAAATGTCCCCATGTTGTTCTGTGAACTGTGAGCGCTAGTGGAAGACTTCTCAGTGCAGCACCATTAAGGATGAAGACTTGCAGCAGAACAGGACAAGAAAATTCATGAAAAGGGGGCTGGTTTGGAAGATATTTCCCCTGCTGACCTGGCCCAATCCAATTAAGGACATGCACGCACACACACACACACACTAATGGTGCGCACCGATCCTGGCTCCTCCCCTTGCACCTAGGCTACTTTCCTTAAACATATGGGAAGGGGGCAGTTCAGAAATCACAATTAAGGAAACTAGCCCAGGCACAAGCAGAACATGTGTCATGAGCACACACATTTTTTGCATGGAGCTTCTTTAGCAGGGGAAGTAGCATCCCAACTGGTCCAAAAACCTGTCCATATGGATTCAAGAGGGCCACGACAAGGTCTTGAAAGAACTTACGGTATGTGAAGTCTGGCACAAGAGTCGGTGCAGACAGAGGAGCTGCTATGAACGTGGAATCCCTTCTCCCATGCATCGCTCTCATTATATCAGAAACAGCCCTTTTGCGAACGAGCAGGTGTTCCACTGAGAGAAGGGCACCTTTGGATCCAAGCTAATGTCCATCGTCCCAAGTTTACATCATTGTCTTCATTAACAAGATAATATTGTTATAAAAATACAAAGCATATAGGATGCAGAGTCTCAGATATACAAAAAATTAAACAGATGATAAAATCTAAGCCTACACCATTTCCGATCACTTTAATTGCATCGGTTTTATTGCTATGGCCATCAATTGAGAATATTACCTCTTCTCTAGGCTTTTCATTAGTGAATAGCAAAACGGTGCTTCCTCAATGCATTTTGAATAACTAGAAGTTTGCTTGCTTCAATGAGAAGTGATGGCTGGTGGCTACTGGCTGTTGCAAACTCCCCAACAGCTTGAGCAGCAGTTGGAGAAAAACAGCTTGGCAACTAGAATATGGCATGCAAACAAGACAGGAAATGGGTGTCAAGAAGGAAGGTTGTGCATCTGGGTGTTAAGAACAAGCCTCAAGAGCCCTCTCTGTTTCACACTTGCCTGTTCCGCCTATGCTTAGCATGCATATTTGTAAATATACAAAGGTAAAAGGTAAAGGTATCCCTTTGACAATTAAGTCCAGTCGTGTCTGACTCTAGGGAGCAGTGCTCATCTCCGTTTCAAAGCCGAAGAGCCAGCGCTGTCCGAAGACGTTTCCATGGTCATGTGGCTGGTGTGGCTCAACACCGAGGTGCATGGAACACTATTACCGTCCCGCTGACGCGGTACCTATTAATCTACTTGCATTTTCTTGCTTTCGAACTGCTAGGTTGGCAGGAGCCGTCACGCGGAATCGAACTGCCGACCTTTCGATCAACAGCTCATGGTTCAGTGGTTTAACCCACTGCGCCACCCGCTGGCTCAAACAAACAAAAGGGTATGACAAAAGATTTCCCTAATTCAACAACAGAGATTGTATGGGAAAGCACTGCGGTCAGGCTGTTCCTACTGAATCCATGTGGGCAACACCAGTTTAGTTGGGGATAGGCCCTCACTCAACTAGCACTGATATGGGGGGTGGTATGGAAAGAGATAAGAGAGTTGATCATGTAAGTATTTCTAGCCCATGTTAAGGTTGAAAGAGTAGCACGTGTTTATGTATGCTGGAAGAGTTGGTAATGGATTGTAAATGGAGCCATTTATTTGGATGGGGTTCAGTAGTAAAGCTGAGGGGTTTATAAATGTTAGTTGACACTTTTTACTTAGGTAGCAGATCTGACATGTAGAAAATATTGTAGCGTTGTGGATCATCATCCTGAAACTGCCCAAGTCCATTTTCTTTGACCATATGTTAAAGGAGAATTTAGATGACCTTTCCTTCAGTGCCTATGCGTTGATGATTTTGTGGTAATTTGCTCCTCTCCTTTAAAAACTCCCCCTTCACCTCCTTAAAAGAACATCTTCACACTGCAATTAGATTTTTTTTCTGTTCCCTAGACATTGAACATTACAAGTTATAGAGTTAAAAATTAAAAGACTCTGTCCTCAGTGCCAGGAACAAGTTGAACCTGTCTAGTACAGTGCTGAGATTTGGGGCAAAAGTGCTGATATTGAGTTCTGGAAATTAGCACATGTGCTTGCTCCAGTTCAAGGAAGAACCTGCGGGAATATTTTTTTAACTGACCTATTATCTGACACAGTACTTTGCTACAAGTTTAACCTTTAGACATACAGGTTGTTTCTCTTTCCTCACTTTCATAAGCTCACAACCCTCCAAAGTTTATGAAGGTTACCAAATATCTCCAGTATAGAAAGCTTAACCATAGCACTTGGGAGCCCCCCATGGACATTTGGTTCTGCAACATCTCTACTACATTTCTATGGGTTCCTGTTTTCTTCCAGATCATGTTACCCCATGAACTAACAACACTTCTTCCTTCCATCTTCTTTCTTGTCACAACCTCACCATTTGAGTCACCTGCGCTACTTTCCCCAGACGCAAAAACAATTAACAACCAGGGCTAAAGCACATTTGTAACAATTGGTGGTGGGACTGGGGGCTTTCGTAGACAACATAACCTACTATCCATCAGCTTGTTGTTGTTCAGTCGTGTCCGACCCTTCGTGATCCCATGAACCATATCCCGCCAGGCCTTCCTGTCCTCCACTATCTTCCTGAGTTCGCTCATTTTCATGTTCGTTGTATCGGTGATGCTGTCTAACCATCTCATCCTTTGCCTTCCCCTTCTCCTTTTGCCTTCAATCTTTCCCAGCATCAGAGTCTTCTCCAGAGACTCCTCTCTTCGCATTAGGTGGCCAAAATATTTGAGTTTCAGCCTCAGTACCTGTCCTTCCAGGGAACAGTCAGGGTTGATTTCATTTAGGATTGACCAATTTGATCTCTTAGCAGTCCAAGGGACTCTCAGGAGTCTTCTCCAGCACCACAGTTCGAAAGCATCTATTCTTCGGCGCTCAGCCTTCCTTATGGTCCAACTCTCGCAACCATACATTGCTACTGGGAACACCATCGCCCTGACTATATGAACTTTTGTTGGCATGGTGATATCTCTGCTTTTTATTATGCTGTCTAAGTTTGCCATAGCTTTCCTTCCAAGGAGTAAGCGTCTTTTAATTTCATGGCTGCTGTCTCCGTCTGCAGTGATCTTGGAACCCAAAAAAGTAAAATCTGTTACTGCTTCCATTTCTGCCCCTTCTATTTGCCAGGAATTGATGGGACCAGATGCCATGATCTCAGTTTTATTAATGTTGAGTTTCAAGCCAACTTTTGCACTCTCCTCTTTCACCCTCAGCAAGAGGCTCTTTAGTTCTTCTTCACTTTCTGCCATTAGGGTGGTATCGTCTGCATATCTGAGGTTGTTGATATTTCTCCCGGCAATCTTGATTCCGGCTTGCATCCTATTAATCCAGTGAGTAATCTGTTTCTGAGCCTAGATATTGATTTTGTGGTAGATGTTCTTAAGGGTTGTATGAAATGAAGATGAGTTGTATTGCTGCATATATAGCAGGGGGGTAGGCTGATATGGGGCGGTGGTGCGGCGGGCCCCAGGGTGCAGGGCCTCTGGGGGGGGGGCGCGAGCCTCCTGAAACTCGCATATTTTTTTGGCTTTTTAAAGTGTTAAAAGGGGACATTAAAGTGAATGTTTGCTTTGCAGGCACTTATCTTGGACATGGGGCACTCCAGGACGTTCCAGCGATGATCTTCTTCCTGCGCCCAGGCGCGGCTTCTCCCTGCACCCGGGTGCCGACTCCGTACCGCCCCCAGCAGCTGTTTCCGGAGTTTGCGCATGCGCAGACCCACAGAGTCTTTGTGCATGCCCAGTACGTCCCTGGAAACTCCGTGGGTCTGCACATGAGCAAAGTCCGGAAACAGCTGCTGGGGGCGTTACGGAGTCCGCACCCGGGCGCTGGGAGAAGCCGCACCCGGGCACAGGAAGAAGATCATCGCTGGAACGTCCTGGAGCACCCCATTTACAAGATAAGTGCCTGCAAAGCATACATACACGTTAAAAATACATGTTAAAAAACCTCAGGGGGCGCTGGCTACTCCTCTGATATATAGCCTATAGATACCCTAGTCTTGAAGTCAGATTCTACACCACAATCAACAAAAGTAACTTTACATGTGTGCAACAGTCAGGGCTACATACACTTAGCCATGGCTAGATCCAATCACAGGTGACCATCTTTATGGTGAAAATCCCTGATTTCCCTCTATTCTCTACTGTACATATTTTCCTTATTTTTTGACCAGGAGCTTTTGTGATGCTTCAGCATTCTAAACCAGGCTGCTGAGACATCTTGCTGAATTCCCTCCAATTGATGGCTTCTTCTGTAATGGGGCTGATCTATGTTATTATTAAACCTAGGTTGTATAAGGTTGTGCACAGGGATGGCTGGAAGAGTTGCCTGGCCCATCACTGAAAAACAGGTGCTGTTTAGCAAAAGGGGAACATCCTTCCACTTTGCTGCATTGTAGGCACATGCACTAGACCCTGGAAGAACATGGGTAAGAAAGAGTAGAGGGAAAGTACTCAGTTACCCGATTCAGATATTTGTTTTATTTGCTGTTTGCATTTTACTCTCCTTGCCACCCATTATCAAAGAAACCTGTTCCTGTCATCCTGACCTGTTTCTTTTGAGGTATGCCTTGCTTTGATCCTTTGCTTCTCCTCTTTTTATTGTATTATTCTGTTAGTCAATAAACTCCTGTCTATTTTTCACGGTCCCATCGGCCTGATTTCAGTTCATTCAGTAGGGATGGATTGTCACATTTCTCCAGACCATTCAGTTTTGGTACTGGTTGGGTTCAAGGTTATTCCCTTGGATTTGGGGGGCTCTTCGGGTACCCAGAGAGACAGGGTTTCCAAGGTGACCTCTTTTCTACATGGGCTTCCTAAGCTCAGATGGTTGCAGCAGAAGACAACCAATTCTTCATTAAACCCAATCTGATGAGCAAGAGGGAGAAGGGTAGAGCAATGGAGAAAGGGCCATCCCAAACTACTAAGCGCACTGTGCCCACCTTGCCTCCCCATCCATCTCCTGCATCCACCACAGCCCTGTTAATCTGTTCCAAAGGAACGTTGGGAGGAAGAAGCATTATTTCTACCTCTGTTAAGAACATAAGAAGAGCCCTACTGGATCAGGCCAAAGGCCCATCTAGTCCAGCTTCCAAGTATCACACAGTGGCCCCACCAGATGCCTTAGGGAGCACACAAGACAACAAGATATCTGTATCCTGTCGCCACTCCTTTGTACCTGGCACAGAGAAAACCTACTCCTCCAACCAGGAGGTTGCTTATCCCCATCATGGCTTCTAACCTGCGATGGACTTTTCCTCCATAAATCTGTTCAATTCCCTTTTAAAGGCATTCAGGTCAGGTGTCATCACCACATCCTGTGGCAAGGAGTTCCACAAACTAATTACATGCTAGGTAAAGAAATATTTTCTTTTGTCTGTTTTAATACTCCCTGCACTCAATGTGAGTGGATGTCCTCTAGTTCTAGTGTTGTGTGAGAGGGAAAAGAACTTCTCTCTATCCACTCACTGTTATTGCTGAAATTCTTATAACAAGTCAGTTCATACAATATCCATCTTCAGTTGTTCTGGGTCAGGAACTACATGTACAGTGTCTCATCCAGTGGCAATATAATTGATTGTGCGCATTACATCACTACTATTCAAAGTCAATATGTGCAATGCAAATTCAGTCATTTGTCTATGCAAGTTTGATACTATGAGCAGATACACTGGCAGATTATAGTTCTGGATAGAATTCATCTTAGAACTGTTTTCCATCCAGTATTCAGGCTTCTAAACAGAAAAGGGGAACCAATGTCACAGCAATGCAAGTAGATTTTAATTCTGTTTCTACATTGTTATTTAACATAATTTCAGAAGGCTTGAATAAAGTACGCAGGGAAAACAATGTATCTTAACTAGGATATATTGATGGAGTGCTGAGCACAGATGTGGTTATAAGAAGGGATAAACATGACCTGATTGGATGTTTTATGATGACATGAATGAGCTGCTATAGACAATACAAAAAAGATATTTATTATTCCTTTCAGAGTGCCTGTAGCAGCAAAGGTTGTCAGAGATCATATTTCTGAAATCATAGGAGCAGGGTGAAATATCACAAAACCTGGATAATTTATTTTATTCAAAGTCTGCAGGACTGCAACAAGGCATTGCATTGAAAAGAAAATTACCATCAAATATTTACCACATTCAGGACTATGTGCTGTATTTCAATTTGGGAGATGCTATATTGTATCTTTATGGCATTATTTTAGGTTTCTGCAGCATGTAATATCTTGATGGCTCTAACACACAATCCTCCTCTTCTCCTTTCCTTTTACTTTCACCCACCCCAGCAGGCAAGACATAAAATACAAAGGCCTGAATAATATTTCCACGACATGCGTCTTCCTGTGAAGGATACATGTTACCGACGACGTAATGTATAACTCTGCTGAGTTGTATAAATATAAAGGCATCAAAACAGAGGCCTCTGGATGAGGTTCCCAAATAGACTGCGTTCTCCAGACCCCCTCTTGTGTCTGCCTGTGGGTAGTGCAGTTTGAGTCTGCACTGTACACTTATCAGCTAGGAAATAAACATGGACATACTTGAGTTTGGTTGTTTTCTTTTCCTGTCATGGGGCCAGTGCAGTCACATGAGTTAATACTCCATGGTGCTCCAATCAATCTCCATATTTCACTAAGCACCACTACAGAAACTGAAAAGTTGCAAAAGTTCTTGAAGCAAATGCTTGCTATTTCAACTGTTTTTAAGACAGTTGCAGATAAACCATGGCTATCCAGGAACAGAGGCCCCAGTACAACAAGGGAGGTTGTTCCACTTTTGTGCATAACTGATTCATCTGCATCCTAGTCCACATCATCCAGCCATTATTGAACTGGCTGGACGCACCTTTTGATGTGGACACACATCTTAATCTTGGACCACAGGTTGTTTCATATGTACCCAAGAAACATGATGGCTTGATGTGGCTTGGAGACAGCGGGAAGGAGCTCCTGACAGTGGCTGGAGGACAACTTCACTGTCAGGAGCTCCTTCCACACTCAGAATGAGCAGTGCAGTCATGCAAGGTGTCCATCCAGGAAGAGGCTCTTGCATGAGTCCAACACAACCTTCTGATGATGGAATTACATTTTGCCCTATCTGTGCTAGAAATTTTAAGTTCGCTGTTCTTCCCAAAGACAGACTAACCTTTTCCCCAGTTCTCTGATAATGAACACTAATGTCATATGATAACTAAATTGGCAAGCAGGCTTCTGAAACAAATCAGCCCTAAGTAGGCTACCCCTCCCCACCACATTCTCTTTCATACTAATATGAAGGAGCATCAACTTTAACATGAAATGGAAATTAACACAACAAATATCACAATAGTATCCTCATCACACTTCAAGTCATGTCACTTTTACAAAGTTGATTCTCCATCCTTCTCCCCACTTCCATACTCCCCAGTGACAAACTAGGAGTAAATGGACATGACATCTGAAATCTTTTATTGTGCAATATCTCCCTGGGACCTGTGCAGAATAAATTATGTACTACATTAATGAGCTCAGCAGCCTATTATCATACTAAAAAACGCCATGCAAATATCATGTTTTATGTCATCAAAAGACTGCAGGCACTCCATAATTTAAGAAAGGGGATGACAAGGGGATGAAAAAAAAAGTTACCCACATAAAAAGGAACATGAAAAACTAAAAATTAAAAGAATATCACTGTGCCAGAAACAAAAACAAAACAGTTGAATTCCAAGGGATTCTCAACACCTTAATAATTTGGTAAGGGTTCAGTCTGCATAGTGGAAGAAGAAAGAAAAAGAAACTGCCTAAACAATAGAGTTTTAAGGTGATGGTTAACATTGTCAGAGATTATTTGTCATTCAGGGAGTATGTACACTACAGATTTTAATCAGTTTCAAACTTCTTTCATTGCTTTGACTCCCCAACCAAGAGAACCTGGGAACAATTACTGTACAAAGAAACTATGGTGCTTAATCAGTTTCTCAGCACATGCAAACAGATATAGTTCCCTGTTTTGTTGGGGGTTGGGTTGGGGGAGAGGCAGAGATACTGTAGTAGTCAAACATTTCAAACAAAGTTTATTTTTTTTAGTTTGTAGTTAGAAGTATCCTCAGTCTCCCTCACCCATTCATACTCTACAAGGCTGTGTAGGATGGACCAACAGGTGACCAAATTGGATGGACAACAGGTGACACCAGTTACAGAACTCGTACAAAGGCGGACTGATGTGAATGGAGTTGTTCTCTAGTACCCGATTCTCTAGCATTTGAGAACAACCCCCTCCCTCATGACGTTTCGGCGGGGGCTCAAAACGTTTGTTTTGTCTTGCGTTTGGGTGATGGGTTGTTGTCTGCCCTCAGTGCCTCAGTATGTTCTGCCTTGTTGTTGTTCTGCTCTACATTGTCACCCCCCCAGTGGATTTTATTGTTTTTTAATTTACTTTATGTACTGTTTTTAAATTATGTATTTTAACTTGTTGTAAGCCGCCTTAGGCATTTGCCTTGGCATAGGAAAAGGTGGGGTATAATTTTTTTATTAATAGCATGAAAATCCATTGTAGTGTCAGAATTTTATAGCACAATCCTCAGTCCCACTGAGCTCAATGGGACTTACTCCCCAATAAGTGTGCATAGGATTGTAGCCTTAATGCCTCTCATTCTTAATTTGAGGGATCATCAAAAAGCATAACTCATAACTATTTTGGAAGAGCCATCTTTCCCATGTTCTATGCCTGGCATCTCCAGCTCAGAAAGATCTCTGGTAGCAGAGCTGGGAAATACTCCTGTCTGAGATCTTGGAGAACCACCACCAGTCTATGCAGTAAGATAGATGAAACAGTCTTCTGATATGGTAGATTGCAGAATCACACATGTTCAAAACTTCTACCTATCGCACTGGTGGAGAAGCAGAATCATCCTGTGCCTACGCTAAACTGTGTTTCATACAACCACTTATGGAGATTGTTTCCCTATCTGGTTTGTTGGCTCAAACTGAGTGTGCCTATGGTGTCACAAGGGGGGGGGGCAACCATGTAGAGGACAGAAACATCAGTACAACTCATCACAGGTACGGACTCCTGTACACAGTTGAACAGACTCCTAATGGTTATTATAAGAAGCTAAGATCTGATGCGGACATTGCCTGTGGTCCACATCAGTCCTTGCTAACTGGGCAAAGAGCCACCTTTTAAATCACCAGCTTTTAATCAGGAAAGTTGGTTTTAATAGGCTCAGAGAGGACAATGAAGTCTCATCCCATGGCTAGAACAGTTAAAGGAGAAAATGGTCCAAGAGGGATGGGATATTTTGAAAAGCAAGCTACTGAAGACACAATCACAAACAGTTCCCATGAGAAGGAAAGTCAGGAGCTGACTAAGGAAACTGGTGTGGCTGTACAAAGAACTTTCTGAAAAAGTTGAGAAGCAAGAAGAACATGTACAAGAAGTGAAAGGAGGGACAGATAACAAAGAATAGTGCACAAGTATAGGCTGCACCTGCAGGGATGGTGTCAGAAAGGTTAAAGCACAGAATGAGCTGAAGCTGGCAAGGAATGCCAAAAACCACAAAAAGCATTGTTTGGTTATGTCCCAAAGAAGACTGTCAAGAAGTGGCAGGCATGTGTGGAGAAGATGGGGGAGTGGTAACAGACAACAGGGAAAAGGCAGAACTGCTTTCATTCTTCATTTCCATCCGTCTTCTCCCACAAGAAGGTGGCTTAACCTCACGCTCGCGCTAATGAAGAACTGGGGGCATCACGGCTCAAGATAGGAAGGAGACATACAGGAACACCTACTTACTTCAAAGAATTTAAATCCACAAGAACAGACAATCTACACAGTAGGGTACTACAGGAGCTGGCAGATGTGATCTCAAAACCACTGTCTGTAATCTTCGATAACTCCTGGAGAACAGGTGAGGTCATCTGAGGACTGGAGATAAGCAAAATGTGGCCTCTGTCTTTAAAAAGGTCTGGGAAATTACAGACAAATCAGCCTGATGTCGAAACCTGGATAGGGTGTGGAACAGATTATTAAGAGGTAAGACTGAGTACTTAGACAACAATGGGTTTGTCAAGAACAAGTCATGCCAAACTAATCTCATCTCCTTCCTTGGCAGAATGACTAGTCTGGTAGACCATGGTAACACTGTGCATATAGTGTACCTAGATTTCAGCAAAGCCTTTGACTAAGGGCACAATCCTGTTCTATGCACTGCTCAGCAAAACATGCTGGATCCTGAGCAGAGTAGGCGGGGTTGGATGTCTCCTCAAGGTAAGGGAACTTTTGTTCCCTTACCCCAGGTAAAGCCCCAGCCAGGAGGTCCGTGTCAAGAGAAATGGACGTGGAAGGGGGATAGGATAGTGTGTGCTGTTGTTGCCGATTCCACCCCCTGCCGAGCCCAATCTGACCACCCCCTGCCCCAAAATGCTCCCAGAATGCTCTCCCCCACCCCTGCACCGTGCAGCCCAGCCACAGCTTACCTGCACCACATGCCATCTGGATTTGGCCTGCAGGGGCTGGTGCGCAGTCCTCTGCACCAGCCTGGGGCCGATGCAACTGCCTTACGACAGCTTTTGCAACAGTTCTGGACCAGCGCAGTCATCCTACACCAGTCTAATGGCCAGATAAGATTGGGCTGTAAGTCTTCCATGATATCCTTGTGGCTAAGATGTTAAAAAATGGCCTAGATACTATGAGATAGATATTACTGTAAAGTGAGTTCAAAGCTAGTTGAACAACCATTCCTAATCTGTCCTATTAAACAGCTCCACATCAGCCTGGAGGGAGGTATTGACTGGAGTGGCAAAGAGCTCTGCCTTAGGTCCTGTACTGTTTAATGATTTTATAAAGTTGAATAGAGACAAATGTAAAGTCTTGCACATACAGAAAAACAGAGGTGCAAGTACAAGATGGGGGAAACCTGGCTTGACAGCAATATGTATAAAAAGGATCTAGGATACTTAGTGGACCACAAGCTGAACATGAGCTTGCAGTGTGTTGCAGCTGCAAAAAAGCTAATACAATGCAGAACTGCATTAGCAGAGGCATGTCAGAGCTGTCCAGCACTGGAACAACCTACCTCAATGCAGTTGTGGGCTCTCCCTCATTAGAGGTTTCCAAGCAGAGGCCAGATGGCCATCTGTAAGGAATGCTGCAGTCATCTGCACTGAGCAGGGGGTTGGACTAGATGACCTCCAAGATCCATTCCAACATTCTAAGTGATGGTTATCTTATATTTAAGAGAGGGAGAGTAACTATACTACAAGAAATAGGTTGTCTGGGTGAAATAGCCATGTAAAAAAGTATATAAACACAGAACCTCCAAAAAACACGTAAAAAATTTTTCAAAGAAGCCACCAATTAAAAGCGGGTACTGAGAGAATTAAAAATGGAAATCCAGTATTTATAGTCCAGTACTTACAGAAAGAGCAATGTTTCAACCTCTAAGCCGAGGTCTTTTTCAAGGTAAAATACAGCAAGGCTGCAAGGATAAAACTAGAGAACCAAGTCAGAATGCTGCTTAAATAGATTGTTTCTGCTCCAAAGCAGGCGGAGTTCAACCGAAAGTTCAAACAGCTGGTTGAAACCTAATGAGTTCATGACCGCAAAGATGCGATCCTGCAAAGAGAACAAGACGTTAAGTCTGTTTGACTGCAAATCTGTGTAGAATAGGAACCATATTTTGTCAATGAATGTAAGTTCTTGTTGACGGTTCAGAAGGTTCTCCGATTTCCTCTTGGTAGTTTCAATCTCTTCCAGGTTCTCACGAGTTCTATTATTAGAATCATTAACCAAACATCTGGTGTTTTCAAACAGAATACTGTGATTAGTTGCCAAAGAGTGTTCTGAAAGAGCAGAAACGTCCTTATGGTGCAAACGGCTCTTTCATGTTCTGACACTCTTGTCCTGATCATTCTCTTCGTGACTCTGATGTATTTACGCCCACAAGTACACAGTATACTATAAATTCCAGAATGGGATAATGGGGGACTAGGATCCTTCGGATTACGTAACAATTGCTCTATTTTAATAGTGGGCTTAAAGATTGTTTTGATATTACATTGGCCAAAGGTCTGCGAGATTTTGCCTGTGACACCTTTGATGAAAGGCAGAGTGACCCATTTATTTTCCTTTCTCGTTGTCTCCTCTTCTTGCTCCCTGGGTGGTCTTATAGTATTAATTTTCTTCCACTGTCTGCTCCAGTTCTTCATAACATAAGAGTTACTGTTCCTCTTTTCCCTAGCAGAACATCATTTCCAGTGACTGTTTACTGATGTCTCTTTTACATCTTTCGATTACCAAACCTCTGGGACAGGGAACCTTCTTTTCATTTATTTTGCTATGTAAATCAGTTTGTGAATTTTTGTTGTTGTTGAAAAGCTGCATATAAATATCAATGTCAATTAATTAATATCCAATTGGCAGCAGAAAGCATCCACAGGGTTTCAATAATAGTTGAGCTATGTGCTGGTCTCAAGTGAAATTAAGATAGATTTGGGTTCAACAAAAGAAAACTTTGGGGTTTGCCCTTACATTATGCATAGGGTGGAGATGAGAAGCCTCCAGAATGCTAATATACCCCTTGCTCAGATTGCTGGGATGTATTCTTGTGACCCAGAGGAACATTTCACCAACCCTTCTGTGCTACGTTGCCAATTACTTGATCAGCACTGAGCTTTGCATTCCAATGGCTTTAATTAAGTCATCTGTTCATATTACTAATTCGTCAACACTGGGAAGGACCAGTTTCTGCTGATGTAGATGTTGATATGCTGAGCAGTGTGGTTATTAGTGAATGCTCTTAAGCCACACTGTAAAAGAGCAATAGGCATATAGATTTCCAATAATTAACGTTCCATGGTGACCATCAAGCTAGCTACATTAATGAAAACGCAAGGAAAAAAAAAAGCATTACGTGTTGAAGCATTCACAGCATTAGCCAGCACTGGAGAGTGCTTGTCTTCATTGAACAAAGGGAGATTTCAAATACAATTTTCACCCTATGTAATACCCATCACCATGCAAAGCATTTGCTGACATAAGGCTCAGTGGAGCCAGTTAGTGGGCCTTATGACAGCAAAAACTTTGGATGATGGGTGCTTTGCATTACATAGGGTGAAAATTTAATTATTTGATGTTTGTCTGTAAATTGCTTTGTGAGCTTTTTTGTTGTATACAATCATAATTATTGTTTATAATAATTATTGTAACATTACATACATATATTATTATAAATTATAAACAAATGTAATTATTCGTTATATTTGTTGTAACAATAATAAAATTGCATTTCAAATACCCCTTTGTTTAATGAATACAAGCGCTCTCCAGTGCTGGTTAACACAGGCGTCGCTAGGGGAAGGGCAGGGGCCCCGGTAACAGGGGCGACACACGGCAGGGGGGTGCACAAGCCACCACTTCAGCTACAATTCAGCAGTGGAGGGGTGGCGCCAGTGGTAAAAAGGCGACTTCAGTGTCTTAGACTTCAGTGTCTTAGACTTTGCGACACGGCACCAGCCGGGGGAGGCGTTTTTCTGGGTTGGTGGCGGGGGTGGGGCAGGGCTTGTGATGTCACGTATGGGTGGGCGGGACTTGTGATGTCACCAGGGAGTGTCACAGGGTGTGGCCCCCCATATCCGCGGGTCGTAGCTATGCCTCTGCTGGTTAATACCTGTGAATGCGTCACAGGAATGCTATCCAGGAATCACTAGCAGCATTGAACTGCTACATGTTGCCCCAGCAGCGAGAAGGTCCAAGGCCAGCAGTACCGGGTTTGGTTTCCTTTGGTCTGGAGACATGACATTTTTGTAGCATTCGCTTGATTCAACTAACGATCAAAGAGAAGAGATTATAAAGACACAAACAATATAACGTATTGACATCATAAATTGACAGCTACAGAACCCAGAAATCCACAGCAAAGCCCTCCAAAAGATACCAGTGCCCAACCATCAACAGAGTATCACCCTCCCTCCAAGAAAGAATAAACAAAACAAAACCAGGTTTTAACACAGCACTTGAAAGAGTGTAGAGTAGGAGTCGACTGGGCCTCTTCGCAGACAGAATTCCACTGAATCAGGAGCACCACTGAAAATGTCCTGCTCCTAGTAGAAATGTCCTGCTCTTGCTTCTTCAGAGGTCATGGGTACCAGCAACACAGCCAGTGTTGATCAGATCATACGAGAAAGCACATCTATGAAGATAGTCCTTGAGGTATCCAGAGCCAAACCATGTAGGGATTTTAAGTCAGAACACCTTGAACTGAACCCAGAACCAAATTAGTAACCAATGCATAGCGCTAACGTTGGAATAATGTGTTCCCAATGGGCAGCCCCAATTCAAAACCCGGCTGCCACATTTTATACCAGCTGAAGCTTCTGAACACTTTTCATGGATTGCATGTGTAACTCATTGCAATAGTCCAATATGGAGGTCACCAAAGCATGGATAATTGCAGCCACGGATAAGACCTTTCCAGGTAACTCTGCAGCTGGCAAATTAGCCAAGCTGATAAAAGAATTTGTATATTTACAAATATACTATACAAGCAAGAAATGACTGCTTGTATCCTTCTCTCTTTGCTTGTTATAGTTGGTTTTTCTTTCTATCTTGTAGACAATGGTTACGTTTTGGTGTATGGGTTATACACACTAAATGAAAATAAAGTTAAAAAAGAGACACTCACACTCACCCTTTAGCTGGGGGGGGAGGGTTACCATCTCCAAACTCTGCTAGAGGTTTCATTCAAATGCACAGAAAGATTTCCAATTATTCCTTAACAATTAGTTCCCATCCACCAACAATTCAGGGTATTAACCAGCAATCTACTCACCCATGGAATGGCTGACCAGCAGCCATAACAATATAAACAACAATGACCGTCCCCAAATAACCTCTCCTCTTTTCCTTTCACAAGCCAAACTTTCTTTGCTAAGGCATGAAATCATGGGAGCAGTGTAGAAGGTTGAAGCAGTTGACAGTTACATCCTGTGCAAGAGTTTGGAGGCCCAACAAGGCTTTAAGTTGAAGATGGAGTTGGGCTAAACCTTCCAAATGCATTGCTGTCCCATTTCCCATCAACCATGTTCAGTTTCCATATACTTGGCATCTTAGAGCTAAACTAGGCAAGACCTAAACAAATAATTGTCTCTCACATGTGTTTTCCCCCTTTAAAGTAGCAACCACAGAGGACCTTAATCTAGATCGGGACCATGGCCCAGGAGGAGAGCAGCTTTACTCCTTTTCCTGAACCATTTTCTCAATGAACATTGCTTTCCAAACTGGCAATTTGCCCCCAAAAGACTTATTGCAAAGTAGCTTTCAGGCACCCTGCTGGAGCAGGTAAGTTGAAGGCAGGAGCAGTTTGGGGTGGGGAGCAGGCCGAGCAAGGTGCAGGAGGGGAAGGATCTCAGTGGCAGCCACGTGCATACCAAGATGCATACCAAGATCTTATTCTCCTTTCCCAGCCCCAAGTCAGCTCCTGAGTTTCCTCGGGCCTACACCAGCTGAATAGCTGCCATAGGCCCGAGGAGACCCACTGGAGGCCAGGTGGTTTATGGGGAGGTAACAACATTTTTTACTTACTCCTCCTGAGCTGTTTGCCCCCCCCCACCGCATGCTATGGACCGCATGCTATAGAGTGGTGGGGGATAGGACTGGGCCCTTAACGTCTCCTCTAAGACACTGAAGTGGTATGTTTGACCGTCTGTGCCAATCCCAATTTCTGGGCTTATCCAAAATGTCAGCACTAGATTAAATATATGTGGGTTGAGCTTCCTAATATTTATATGTAAGTGCACTCGAGAGAACAAGATGAGCAAACTGTACCCTGGCCTAAGGCCTTCCCTATCTCCCCCTGAGGCAAATAACAAGAATGGAGAGCCTGGCTATCTTGTTTCAGCAGGAGCAATGGGGAGGGGAGTTCCACAAGGAAAATGATTTTTTCTGCCCACCCAAACATATTCTAAGTATGCTCAGGAGTTAACTCTTCTTTCTTTGGACTGTGCAAGATATTAAGCAGATTTTGCTAAACTAAAATATGCTAGTTAAAGTTTCTCATTCAACTTAATCACATGGATTTAAATTTAGCCTTGATTATTTAGGTATCTTATCCTTAAATCTTTCCTGTAGGAAAGTACTTCTGTGTCTAGTAGCTAAAGTGACCAAAGATAAAATAGCAACAAGATGTAATAATACAGTAACACAAAAATCTATGGAAGTGAGTGACATCTTTTACCTTCCTGTCCTGGAAAAGACTGTGTGCTCTACTCTAGAGAAAAGCTGCCTCTTTCCATGACTTTTTTCTTGTTCACAGCAATGATGAAGTTAAAAAATGTAGCTCAATTTGCCCAGATTTTCAGGATCGGCGCAAAATTTCCTGCAATCTTCCTTGCATCCTGGGAATGTCAAACAACTCCTTACCTTTGCTGTGTTAAGATATTATCAACACTGAAATCATTATCTGTCAAACCTAGCAGACAATTTGTTAAATTAAATACAGTACAATGTTAAAAGCTGTAAATAGCATCTCTGAAAAGACTCTGGAATATTTTGACTGGATGCTTCATCCATTTCTCAGCCATTCTGTAAACGTTGCACAAGGACAGCAACAATGACAAATTCTCAAGAAAAAGTTAAGAGGTGGGGGGGGGGGCAGGGAGGAGGAAGTGTTTTCAACTTAGAGATTCTGCCCATCTCCACTATCACCACCATTCCAAGGGATGATGTAGCCTAAGGCCATGTAACTTCAACCTTGTTAACTGAGCCACACGCATCTCCTAGGAATGCCTGGTATTCACAACAGGCTCACCCGAGTCCTTTTAATGGATTCAGCACTTGGCTTCAAATGCAAAAGTTGAACTCACATGGGCTTCTTGAAGGCCTGGGCTGCTAATCAACCAAGAATGAATGTCATTCTTTCTGACCCTCAAATGATACCGCTTGTCCCATTCCCACACAAGGAACCCGATACAGCGATGGGGTCACAGTGTGTGTAAATCTATGCTGAATTGTATTGTGCATGACAAAATGAAGGACCAATCTAGATACTGGCCCTCTGTGTACCTAAACCAATTCAGATTCAGAAAAGGTGGGAGGGGAGCTGCCCTGGATTCTGCTCATTCTCTATCAGTATGCATTTTAAATTAGAGACAAATCAACATGAACCTACCTGTATGCCAGTTAAGATCGGCCTTGGGCCCTTCTCTGGATGCCCCTGCCTTCTGAGGTTGAGTGAGGGGCTACTGAAGAGACGGACCTATCGGCAGTGACATCCCAGCTATGGAACTCCTTCCCTATACATATGTACCTGATACATCATCAGCCGAAGACATCCTGACGCTTGAAGCAGTATGCCAAATGCTGCCCACATTACCCAATCATGTGCCAGCCCCTCCCCCTCCCACTGACCTTAAAAATTAATCTTAGGATTGATAATGCCATAGGTCCATCTGATTTATGACCATCTGGGCATCCCTGCCTGCCCACTGACCTGTCAAGTGGGCTTGGGCACCCAAACGCATTTTGCACGCCAATCACAGCAGGAGGGCTGGCTAGGATCTCTTGTTCTGGGGGAAGGTCAGGCATGAAGACAACCCATCCACAATGATCCGGCTTCTTTGCCATGCAGCCTTCTGACAAGGACGCTGAATTCCAAGTGTCTCAAGGCTGAACTACATTACAGGCAGAGGCTCTGCCGCTGCCTCTGCCTCCGCGCTTGGAGCAGGGGAGTGTCTTCCCGCCTGTTGTCCCACCTTCTTAAGAAAGCGCAGCTTACAGATTGGAAGTAGTTCTGATTGGCATAGCATGACTCCTCTCCCTCTCATGCGATTGGTAGGCTGTAGTAGCTCCGCGAACCGCCCCCTAGCTCAGCAAACCCACCCCCTCAAAAGTAGGATTCCAAGCTTGAGGTACGCGCAGCCAGTGCGGAGGTCGCAGCGGCTCCGCTTGCTTCCAATACAATGGCAGAAGCTCCACGACGCGTGTAATGTAGTTCAGCCCTCAGGGAAGCATCCCAGAACAACGGCTCTTGCAGCAGAATGTCTCAGCAATGTCCCTTTGGGTGTGTGTGTGTGTTGAGGCAGCACAGAAGCCTTTAGGGGCTTAGAGAGAAATCAGGGATTTCCACCACAGAATCAGAGGAGTGGCTGACACGGGACCAAGCCAGGCCACCTAGATCACATATGTAGAGCTGACCAGGCAGCAGGCAGGGAGCACACACTGGGCACTTGCTGCTGCTGCCAATCCCACCACTCCAAGCAGCCACTGCCCCAGGCCTCATCAGCAAGCTGGACCTGCCCCCCCCCACCCCAGGAGTACTTTTCATAACCGTACAGTTCTAGTGAGATTTTTCTTCCCCATCTAACACCTGCCTCCTTTACTACACACAATGTTTTCCTGCCTCCTTTCAGAGCTCTCTCTAATTCATATTAATGAATTAGGCTTTCATACAATCTCAGGGAAGAAATTAATTCTCCTAGGAGAGCATTGCCAGTTATACCCAGTGCTTGATTAGAGGGGTTTTTGACACTCCCTCCCTCAAAGATACAGGAACCAAAGACAAAGCCCTCATCTCTCTAACTCCCCCGATAATTCAAGCAATAATTATTCCCTATTCCCAAATTCCTAAAGGAGCCATGCATCATTCCACTGCTGTTCAAAAGTGGGTCAGCCAATGTGGTTCTCAAGGTGATTTGCGGTAACATCGCGACTTTCTTCCATCTCCTCCTCTCAGAATTTTCCAGTGAATCCCAACAGCCAACAAAATAGGTGCTGGACCTTTAGGTAAAACTATTCCAAAATCTCTTCCCCCCCCCCCCCCCAGCCTTGCATGAAACCCGAGCTGAGCATCTGAAGTATGAATGTCAGGGATAAGGAGTTCTTCAAATTAAGCAATGTAGATGTCAGAAAATGTTACATCTGTATAAAGAAATCGTACCCATTGGGAGCTCTCAGAACAATAGCACCAAGGGAACTCAGCGCATGAGCCATCTGACTTATTTTCTTTCTTCCCCAAAGAGTCAATGATTTTTTTTTCAAGGGTGATAATAGCACAGACAGTAAAGCTGTATAATGAAGCTGAAAACAGCTTGCTTGTGCAAAGCCACTCCTCTGTATGGTCTATGCCAGCAGAGATTTGCTACAAAGCAGACGGAGAGCTGCAATGCAGCATTTTCCTCCGGAACTTTGTTCTGTAGCTGTGCTAGTTTCAGGCTTGCTGCGAAGCCCCCTGTTTACAGTGTGTCCCAGCTCAACAGCAGAGGCTTAAAAAGAATCTGCCAGGCCTTTCATGCCCATTCAGCTGACAACTAATGCACTTCCCTAAATTACTTCAAATTGTCTCATGCCTTGCTTGCACAATTAATATTCCCCTAAGGTTTTTAATAGGACTGCCTGTTATATGAATTAGGCAGCTCCAACACCACACCATTTCAAAATGGTTGAAGCAGCAGATTGGTAAGGCAAGAGGCTTGCTCAGGACATGGGAAATTCAGCATCCGAAAGAGGAATTGGGAAGATGTTACCTAGATAAGAGATCATCAGACATGTTGTATTTTAATAATACAATTATTATTGTTGTATAGCAGTTCTTGAGTGTGCAAGGCACTTCACATAAATAGTCTTGTTATCCTGACAACAACCATCACCCTGTAAGGTAAGCATTATTATGCCCATATTGTGGCTGGGGGAGCTGAGGCAGAGAGGGAGTGGCTTGTCTAAGGTCACCTGGTGAATTCATGACAGAGGTGAGATTCAAACTGGCGAAGTCCTGATACACAGCACATTTTTTTTAGGCTGCAGTCCTATACATGGTTCCAGAAATGTGTATATAGGATTGCAGCCTCAAAAACTGTGCTGTGTATCAGGACTCGGCCAGTCTGAATCTCATTGGATTTAAGTCTCATTCGATTTAATAGTCCGAGTAGACATGTATAGGATTGTGCTTTTAGCCACCACACCACAACAGCTCACTTGCCTTTGGTTTTGCCATGAAGTCGTGCTGGGTTCTGATCTGACTCACAGTGTCACTCATCACACAACTGGAAATGACCAAAGGACCAAGCAGTCCAATGCTCGCAGCAGAACTATCCACACAATCAAACCACGCAGCAGAACTATCCACACAATCAAACTCACAGCACACTCACAGCGCGCCACAATTGGAGAGCATGTGGACCACAGTAAGGCACCTGAAAAGCAAATGGCTCCAGACAAGATAACTTACCATTTGCTTAATTAATATTTTGTTTCTTTCCCTGAAGTGGAAGCTGGAGAATGCTCACTGATTAAACAAGGAGGGTGGAATCTCTCTCTTCTCCTTGCTTCACCTCTAGCACATGGCTAGCCAAGCTATGATGCGGCTTGCATCAGTGGTGGATGGAGGGGGAGGTAAGGGGTGGCAGACCTTGACCCCAAATCTGCCACTACCTCTTCCAGCCCGCCACAGATGAGAGCCCCCATTGATTCACTCCCTAACTGCTAAAGGTGAGCGAGGATCGGATCATCTGCCTCTCTCCCATGCATTCCTTTAAACCTCATGCAAGGATGGAGTGCGGTGAGGCGATAAGGAGCATTTTCGGGAGGCGCATGCGCATGCCACCTTGGTGAAGACACCAGCAGTGAGTCAGCGGTGGTGTCAGGCAGCAGACTGGGTTGGGTTGGCCCTACTCTATCTTGGGACATTACGTAACATGATCATGATCCTATCTGCAACCACAAGCAGAGGCAACAACTCTGCAATAGCTGCAGAAACAAAAGTCAAATGAGGAACACTGAAACACATGCCTAAAGCCATCTTTTGTGGGGCTGAATGATGGGAGAGAAATACTTACATAAATGAATAAAGAAATAAACCTTGACAACTCCACTGCCACCCAACAATCATGGTGTTACATGAAAATGACTCAACACTTTATGTGCACCAATCAACACACACACAAGATACAATCAGGCAGCCAGAGCCAGACAGGAAAGAAAGTATTACCATTCAAGCCACAGCATCCAGCCAGTTTCATGGTCAAATGGGTCGCAAGCAAGCATGGAGAACCTGTCGGCTCTCGAGGAGAAGGATTTTCTGCTTTCCACCTCAGGCCTCCTTTCCACAAACAAATATCTATAACGGATCCCTCAAGTCACAAAAGAACTAGGAAACGTTCCAATCAGAGATTTTCCATAGGAGGTTCTAGTTATATCTCCCTCTGGGGACTTGAGATACTGGTTACAAATGTTTGTTTGATGGGAGAGACCAGCTCCCCCACTACAAGTAGGTGAAGTATATTCATGGCCTGTCACTAGACTCACCCCTTTCCTGTAGCCCTCGATTCAGATGGCAGAGAACCGCTTCTAGCCACAACATTTTGCCATGGCCTGAACCACCAGAACTCTTCTCTCTCTCATCTCCCCAATTTCCACCCTTCCCCTCCACTTCCCTGTACCCCTAAAACCCACTTCCTTCTCCTGGGGAGCCCATCAAATCTCTCTATGTCCCTTCTGTCCCCCATATTTCCTCCCTCTGCTCTGCCCCATCTCCTCCTCCCCTCTCCCCATTTCTTCTCCTTCAAACCATTTCCCCCTAGATTCCATTGTGCGTGAGTATTAGCCATAGAACTCCCCCTGTCCTGAAAATGTGAGAGTGAGCTATATTATTTAGGCCCAATTTGTACCCCTCTTTCTTTTGGTTTTTGAATACTATAGTAAACGTTTGTGCACTTTCACCTCACCTCTGTTTTTCTTTTGCCCACTGGATTATACAGTTGCATCATTAGCCATTGCATGAGGTCAATGCGCATGTTTTTTTTTCCCTGCAAGTGCACGTTTCATGAGTTTTTAGAGGACACTGCTGTTAACACTCCACAAAGCGAAGCTTACATTTTGGGTGTTCTGCCAGCAACAATAATGGATACAAAATGGGGCAGCCAAACCAACACCCAAATCCCCCATCCACAACGTAACTCACAAAACCACACAGCTTTGGAACATCAGTGCAGACAAAAGGCACATTCATTGGGTCTCCCAGCTCATGAATGTCCCCTCCCCCCACAGCCCCACACATGGCACCCAGGGAGCACAGACACACAGAACAGGACTGACAGGATACACACACGATGTTGTGGCACAGTGTAACTGTATAGGTACAGTAAGACAACTACAGTTCAAACCCTGGACGTAGTCTCATAAGAGAGTTTGCATAACATGATTCACATTTTCAACATTCCCATCACCCACTTCCTGTGTTTCTAGTGTTGCATTTTGCACCAAATCAAGTCTTGGAATTTTCCTGCAAATATGACCTCCAATGCCACAGGAAAATAAAGTATGCTAAGCAAGCAATAATGAAAACAAATGTATCAGTGAATTAGAACGAAACAAAATGCACACTAAAAATGCAGCCATAGATTCTCACATTTTATTCCATGGAAACATTCTGATCCATTCTTATTACACTATTACGCATGTGTAATAAACTCAAAATAGCTGTTTAAAATCCTTGGGCCGGACAGTATTTCATAGAAAATAGACATCTGAGGATCCCAGAATGCCACTTTAAAACACGCCAGAATTAATGCAAGAGTATTAAATTACCCTGGAGTGGTAATTACTTCAGTTCTAAGTCATAAATGGCAATAAAAATACTCTATTCCTCCCTTATATGGAGAGCAGTTGCTACTTTGTTTTAAGTAACTGCATTGACAGTCTGATTTAGATTTGGCTGACATTCTGATTGCTCTTAATTAAACATCCTACATCCTGGTCAAAAATCAAGAGGGAAAAAAAAGGACAGCAGCACGTCTTGTTCAAAAAGATACTGATTTTAAGAAACCATTATTGTACTCATAGAAAGGACTGCCAAGGGAGAGATGTAAAAGCAAACTTAATCAAGATGATATAATCTAATGTGGAGGCACCAACTCCAGCAGCGTAATTTAAGGAAACGGTTTTGCTTGATGAGGACAGAGTTTTGTCTGACGGTCTCTCAACAAAAATGACGTTGTCACTTAAGACAAGTTGACAGGAGATGATAGAGAAAGATGCCCGCCTTTTTAAGTACAACCAACAACTCCTAAACATAGGCAAGTAGCGGGAAAGACTGAACAATTCTGCAGAATAGTCACTCCAATAATTATGAGTCTTCCTGTGACATCTTCACATCACAACAAATCTATTAAACAAGCTGAGTGAGGACCATTCAGGTTTTAGGGTTGGTGGGATTTTGATTTGGATCTTCCAAATCGGAACCAAACACCTCAAATGCTATCTTGCATTCCCAGTTACCCCAAAACATCTTCTGAGCTGTCTCCTAGAACATGGCGGCATTGCATGAAAACATCACCCTCTCCTACCCAGAACCAGAATCAACATTATTCATAGATTCAATAGGACATGTTTTACAAGGAGTTTCCTTCAGGATGAAAGAAACTAAAGAATGCTTCGTTTACACAAGAATTGTATTTGTAACACAAAGTAGGGTTTCCAGGATTAAAAGCCATGTAGCAATTTAATATACTCAGGTTTAAAAACACAAACTACGATCTTAAAACAATATTTAAAACACAACGTTTCATCCACCGTTGTGGACCTCTTCAGGTGTGAGCAGCGAGCTGCCAAGATGTTAAGGCGGTGTAGCCTTGTGTTCCCCTTTGGCCTTGTGTGTTCCCCTTTGCCTGGCTTCAGTTGCGTCATGAGCCAGTGCCCAGGGGGGCGGGAGGTTGGTCGCGTCACCCCACCCACCCCACTATGTCACCATCCCGCTGCCGCGTCTCTCTCACACACACTCACACTCACACCACTGCATCACCCCTCTGGTACTCACTGCTCGCCACTCACGCCGGGAGGGGGTGACGGCACCAGGAGGGTGACATGCTGGGAGGGCAACGCGCCTGAGGCGCATCTTCGGCGGCTCGGCTGCTTCTGACTAGGCTGGGCAAGGCTGAAAGTGGCATGCACACAATACCGCTTGAAGCCTTGCCCTCAGAAGGGCCGAGTGAAGAGGTGATTGGGTTTTTGCTTGGCCCTTCTGAGGGCAAAGCTTCAAGTGGCGCTGTACGTATGCCGCTTTCAGTCTTGCCCGGCCTAGTTAGAAGCAGCTGAGCTGCCATAGACGCAGCTTGCTGAGTGGGCCTCAGGCATGTCACCCCCTCCCGCCGCGTCACCCTGACACGCCCTAGCGACACCACTGCCTGGCCTTCCATTAAGAGCCAAGGCATGGTCACCTACTCACAAGTAAACATACATGTGGCTCACTTTCGCTTTCCATAGGGCTCGATACATTTTCCTTGTCAGCTTCGTGACCATTCTGGTGGCATTGCATTTCCCTCGACCTTCCCTTCAAAATGGACCAAGGCAAGTCACCTACTCATGAGTAAACACTGCTCTGTTTCGGTTTCCGTAGGGCTCAATATATTTTCCTTGTCAGCCATCAGCTTCTCAGTTTCGCAACCCACCAAAAATTGGGTCGCGACCCATAGTTTGAGAACCACTGCTCTAGAGGGATCAAATGTCTGCACATTTTATGCAGATCAACTAGAAAAAAAAGCAAAGTTATGGGCAGGAGAACTGGAAGTAGTTCCCCCATTAAAACCAGTAGGAAGAAAAACTCATGTTGTTATCCATGAATGACAATGAACAATTTTCAAGATCTCAAATATTATTCCCATAAATGCACAAAGACATGAAAACATATTATTATTATTAACATATGCATATTATTATTAACATATTATTAAAATGAAATAATACACATCAACTTCTTAAAAAACATAACCTTGTCCAGCAGGTGTCATTCAAGGATAGGAATCCTGGATTACACTAAAAAGGATATTGCTTTGCACCTGTATCCATTCCAATATATGGAGAAATAGTTCTTCATAACCATACTCTAAAAAGTGGTGCTGGAACAGGCTCAGAAATTTTGAAAGTAAGGTGGGTACATTTATTAAGGACATTGTGTGATTAATTATAACCTGCTCTTTTGGAAGAAAGAGATTCCATATCTGCCCCTGCTCCCTGCAGTCCATTTCTCCTCTTCTTTCAAGATCTGACTGGCTGATGACCTCAACTTTTGTTCACATTCTTTTGTTGCTTGCTTGAGTCATCTGGATCTATTTTCTTAAAACTGTTCTTTGCTTTGCAGGTATTTCGAGTCTGGTGTGTTGGGAGTGGCCAACTGTTTATTTTAGACTTAGGACTCAATTCTTCTATTCTTTTCTTTTCAGATAACAGAAGCTTCATTAAGTAGGCCAAAGTTGACTACTGTACAACATGAAAGGCCGTACAAAAGAGAGGGCCGTAGGGAGGGTGGCAGAAAAAAAGGACTTCTCGCAGGCAGCAAGGTCAGAGATAGCTCAAGGGTAAGAAAAAGAGGAACACCTGGGGATATTGTCAGGCTAGGGTCACTTCATACATTATATAGCAATAGTGTTTGCCATAGGTACGCTGGTAAAACGTGGATCACTTTTTTTTTTGCCCTTAAGCCTGTGTCACACTGCACGCGTATGGCTGCGTTGTGTCCCGGTGCGTTGCTAGAATAGCCGACATGTCGCAACGCACCCTACCTACACTGGACCTGTGGATTAGAAAAGAATAAGATGTCCTGTCCTGCCCCCAACTCTGTTAGCCAATCAGAATAGAGTCTTCTCAGACTCAATTCTGATTGGCCCAATGTGTTGTTCCCACCCCGCCCCCACAACACCAAATGCAGCCTCTCATTGGCCGTAGCTTGACTTGTTCAACTTTGCACGCTGCTCTCCTGCATTCCAGTGTGATCTTGTAAAAAAAGACACACTGGGATTTTCCAGCTACACGCAGACGCAACGCAGCCAGACGCATGCGGTGTGTCACAGGCTTTAGACTCTCATGTACACAGGGAGAGCTTAAGAACATAAGAAGAGCCCGGCTGGATCAGGCCAAAAGCCCATCTAGTCCAGCTTCCTGTATCACACAGTAGCCCCACCAGATGCGTCAGGGAGCACAAGACAACAAGATAACCTGTTTCCTGTTGTCACTCCCTTGCACCTGGCACAGAGAAAACCCACTTCTAAAACCAGGAGGTTGCTTATGGCTTGTAACCTGTGATGGTCTTTTCCTCCATGAATCTGTCCAAACCCCTTTTAAAGGCATCTAGGCCAGGTGCCATCACCACATCCTGTGGCAAGGAGTTCTACAGATGAATTACACGCTGGGTAAAGAAATATTTTCTTTTGTCTGTTTCTTCAGCTCAATCAGTTTAATCACACAGGTTTACAGATGAGGGTTAATCGTTTTTGCTTGGCCCTGGAAATATACAGGGTTACTGCAGACACAATTGCCAGGTAAACTTGGAAGCAGCCTCAGGGCTGCCATCGGGTCTCAGTCGGCCCTGGGGCAAATCCCAGCACACTGGGCTGCTACTCCCCAATAGTCTCACAGTGGTGGCACAGCACACTGCCTGTTGTGAAGACACATTAGTACACTATTCATTGGCCTCTGCTTTTTCCATATGAAAGTAATATGAATAGAGAAGCAGAAAATCCAAGTCTTGGTTGTCACCCTGTTTCTTTCCCCAACATGTGAATATTTTTTAATATAACTTTATCAAAGCAGCTGTCAGAACCCAGCATGACAACCATTTCTTGCAATTTGCAATTGAGGGGATACGTCTGTTATTTGATGTGTTGTTCCCGTCAGATGTTAAAAGACTTATCAAATTGTGGGTATAGGAGGCATTTTGTACAATTTCCTCTGATGATGATTAGCATTAATCTCATAGTCACACAGAGGAAAAATGTACCATTCTCTGTTTATTTCTCTTTAGCAGCCGATTATGGTTGCCTTTACACTACCAACAAAACATTCAAAGAGCTCGTACAATTATTGAAGTATTTCCCATCAAACAAGAAGCAATGGGTTTTCCAAAGAAATCATTTATTATTTACAGCCAAAAGGCAAAGGCAAGGAAATGGCTAACAGGCAGCGTCTTTACAAAATCTCATATAAAGAGGTTGTAAAAACACAATCAAGTTAATGTGCCCATCTCCGAACAAATTATTTAAAACTGCCAGTGCAAAAAATGCCATGCCAGCAGATGCTATCAGCGCAGCGGATGCTATCGCACCAAAACTGCAATTGGAGTCCAGCGATGCAACTCGGTGAGATTGCAGCCTATACATTGGGAGAAGGAGATGGCAAGGTACCAATGTAGAAACAATAGGAGACAACCTCAAAGTTGCACTCGAAATATGTTAATTGTAAATAGTATAGACGCTCCTGTGGTAGATCTATTACGTATGCACTAGGACTTCCGCATTCAGTAAAACGAGTAAGTAGCAATATGTATGTATTCTGTGATGCACGTATAGAACTAGGAACATGCCTTAGACTGCAATCCTGGACACACTTTCCTGGGAGTAAGCCCCATCGAACACAATGGAACCTGCTTCTGAGCAGACTCTCAGACCATTGGTCCATCTAACTCAGTATTGTCTGCACTGACTGGTAGTGATTCCCCAGGGTTTCAGTCAAGAGTCTTTCGCAGCCCCATATGGAAATGCCGAAGATGGAACCTGGGAGATTCTGCATGCAAAACAAATGCTCTGCTATTGAGCTACAACCTTCCCACTCTAGGGACATGCAGATACCTTCAGTTCTGTTCTGCAATTGTTCTGCGATTTGGTTAGCTCCATTTATATGGGAAGCTACTATTCATCACAGTCTCCAAGTATACATAAACATACAGTTACCCCTGCTAACTGGGCAGGAGGCACTTTAGCAGGGGGAGAGTAACTGCCCTCCTTTCACCCCAGCAGTGTCTTTCTGGTGGCTGTTTGCTGGTGGTGTTCTGCATCTTTTTAAGATTGTGAGCCCTTTAATCATTTGATTCTGTCTATAAACCTCTTTGTGAACTTTTTCTTGAAAAGTATATACTGTATTTTTCGCTCCATAACACACACACCGGACCATTGGACACATGTGTATTTTGGAGCGAAAAAATCGGGCAAAAAATGTCTTGCTTAATTACCGGTGCGCGAAGTTCCCCAACGCTAGACGCGACTTCAAAGCCCTCCGGCATCATCCGAGTTCCTTCAATGTTTCCGGGCTTTGAAGTCACGTCCAGTGTCAGGGAACTTCATGCAAGCGCTGAACGCGATTGCAAGCCCTCCGGAAACATCACAGTTGCTGCGATGTTTCCGCAGGGCTCCCTGGTCGCGTCCCGCCGAACGCGACTGGGAGCTCTGTGCAAACATTGCAGTTGCTACGTTTGCGCAGGGCTCCCTGGTCGTGTCCAGCGCTTGGGAACTTAGCTCAGGTGCCGAACGCGACTGGGAGCTCTGCGCAAACATCGCAGTTGCTGCGATGTTTGCGCAGGGCTCCCTGGTCGCGTCCAGCGCCTAGGAGGCTCGCGTCGTGGAGCTGAAGAGTGGGGGCAGTCTCGGCAACGCAGGACAAAGATCGGAGGTGCTACGACAATGCGATAAGCGGCCAAGCGCCATTAAAATTAGTACCGGTAGTTAAAGCAAGACATTTTTACCTGATTTTTTACAGCATTCGGTTCATAAGACGCACAGACATTTCCCCCTATTTGGGGGGGGGGACGCTTTATGGTAAAGCGTTTTATGGAGCAAAAAATACGGTAAATAGTTATTAATAATGAAGCAAGAGGGTGTGCGTGTGTGTGCGCTTGCACGCAAGAGAAATTGCAGCAGGGCCGCAATCAGGATTAGAAAAATGGGGTGAAGTAGGAACTTTGCTGTAATTCCAATATATATAGCTCAGGATCCCAATTCCAATGAGTTTCCTTCCAGGGACAAATAGCACCTTTGGGGGGAGAGGAGCTGTCCTGAGCAAGCACCCACCCCCTGAGAAACCTCCTTTCCCCCCCTCCAACAGTCAACATGCTGTTTACACTGAGGCTCACCTATGAAGCAGCCTCTCACATTCTCCACTCTGACCAGAGCTCTTTGTCAAGTATCACACACAGAGCCTTCCTCTTTCAACTGTCAGTTTCAGTCCTGCAACTGGTGCCCCAGAGAACAATAGCCTTGACCAAAACCTTCCTGGATCCCCCCCCCCCGGGTTTAACTCACACCTAGTCATTGGTCCAGTTCACTCACCTGACTTGGGAGTGGGAAATGTGAACATCTGTTAATTAAAACTCCCTATGATGGAATCATATGACCACGGAGGCGTCTTCGGACAATGCTGGCTCTTCGGCTTTGAAATGGAGATGAGCACCACACCCTAGAGTCGGACACGACTGGACTTAATTGTCAGGGGATACTTTTACCTTATGATGGAATCATCGGACAGCTGCCTACCTGGGATGAGAGCAAGATGTGCAGGAGATGCAAAATATAACAGGCACACTGTGGCTTGCGAGGTGCCAGCCAGACCAAGATGAAAACCATGATGCTATCCTGTAGAGCAGAGGTTCTCAACCTGTGGTACGCGTACCCCTGGGGAAATTGCCGGCGCTAGCTTCCCTTACCTTGAATCCCAGCTGCCTCCATCTTGAATATCGTGAAAATCTCGCAAGATTCAAGATGGTGGTGGCCAAATCGTGTAAGGGCATATGAGGCATGAGACTGCCTCATCTGCCCTTACAAGATTCGGCCACCGCCATCTTGAACCTCACGAGATTTTCGCGATATTCAAGATGGAGGCAGCAGGGATTCAAGGTAAGGGAAGCTAGCACCGGCCTTTTCGGTGTTTTTCCTGGGCTGCAGCGTGGCCGGGCGGGTTCTCCTGCTTGACTGTGCCGCAGCCCAGGAGAAAACAGACTTTTTTTGCTGTTTTTCCCGGGCTGCGGCGCGGCCAGGTTCTCCCGCTTGCGCCGCAACCCAGAGCGTAAAGCTACAGCTCTGCCAATTTGGCAGGGCTGTAGCATTACCCTCCGGGTTGCAGCGCGAATGGGAGAATGCGTCTAGCCGCACCGCAGCCCAGGAAAACCAGGCTTTTCACTGGGGGGGGGGTTGCACTCTCTCATTTGTTTTGGGGTCCAGGGGTACACTGACTTTGGGGGCCCGCGTAGGGGGTACGCGGGCTTTTAAAGGTTGAGAAACCCTGCTGTAGAGGAAAGAATTAACTCCCAAGGAAATGTTTCCCTTCAGTGCCAGGAGCATGCAGAATCGTTTGTGGACTCCTCAAGTCAGGGAAGTCTTAACTAGAATCCGTTTCTACTTTATTTTGAACTTTGCCTCTTGATCGTTCTAGTATAGGATTTGTCTGTTTTTCCTGTGTGCCATTTCAATCCCCAGTAAATCTTTTCCTTTGTTTTGCATCTAAACCAAAAAGCAACTGGGTTCCCAAGTCAACACCTTGCTCAGCCTTGTGCGCTACCCAGAGAAGGCTTGAGCGAGTGGATATAGGATTGTATGGGGACGTGTGGAGGAGAGGGACAGAAACAAAGCAAAGCGGTTGATCAAGATACTCCATTCTTTCTCCCACCTCGGGTATCTCAACAGGAGGGATAGCCGTTGTCGGACAGACCCCTAGCTGGACTCTCACTCCACGTTGCTGGTGGCAGCAATCTATTGGCTGTTTTGACATGATCTCGAGGAAGAAGCACCAGATTCCCCAGCGGGGGGGGGGGGGGCACAGTCCAGTACTTTGCCCACAGGGCAATCCAGATCAGAACCACGGCAGGGACAACGAATTAAAAGCCCGGCTCCTGCAACACCCTAGTCCCCATGTGAATTGGGGAATCCTACTGTTATTTACATCAAAACCCCAAATACACAAGCCAAATGACAAAAATAGCAGCATGTGTATTCTGGCTCTTGACAATCTTCAAGAACTGCACTCTCAGTCATAAGGATATCACAGTAGGAATTGCCAGACCCACTGCAATAGATTCTCATTGCAAACAGTGACCAGTTTAAGAAACACAGTAATTTTAGGAAAAAAAAGAGTAACCTAGTTTTGCTATGTGCAACGTGGGAAACACAGTTACCATTTTTACAAGTTTGCTTTTCATTTCACTGCTAAAAATATACAAACAAAAAGGAAATAGCGCCATGAGCCTTTAGAAGAAAGGAAAAAACTCGAGTTGATTCATCGTTTGGGGTAAAAACAGAGAAAAGATGAAGATTTAAATTCAGTTCCTTTCTTCTATTCAGCAAGACTTCAGTATCAACAACTAGCAATTGAAGAGAGAGATGCATCATTATATTTATAGCATTATCTATTTTGTATTCAGCTACACAAATGAAACTATAAAAGAAATATAGATATAAAGGAATGTGTGGTTCTTTCATTAGCTTGTCTGTAAAGTTGGATTGGTCCATAAATTAATGTGTATAAGGGAGCAAAGGAAAGGGGGGAAAGAATTCAAAGCTTTGCCATTGTAATTACAGCTCTTTAAATATCAAAAGACACAAAGGAAGATTCCTTTTGAAAAGACTCGTGCGACATTCTTGGCAAGCTACTATTAAATACTTGCATAAATCTGTAGTTTGTATCCCCTCCGCAAGTATAGGTGACATGACTATAATAGCGCATAGGTCTTTGTTCAGGTGACGAGGTATGCTTCCCAGTTTCCTCTATCTGCTCTGCCGAGATAGTCTGTTGTTGCAGTTGTTCTCAGTGCTTATAAAAACTTTGAAATGGGAACCAATGTATAGTAAAAGCAGAGAATGGCTTCAAAGACCACATGGCCCAGCTTTGTGTATTGGCCAGGGCTTAGTGTGCCATAATCCCTGAATTGGTACATAAGAAGCTGCCTTATTCTGAGTGAGACCATTGGTTCATCTAGCTAAACTGAGTGAGACCACTGGTTCACCAACAGTAGCATTTCAGTGTTTCAGGCAAGGGTCTATCCCAGCCCTGTGGTAGCATTCTAGGGCAAGGATGGTCAGATTCTGGCTTCAGGGATCAGTTTTATTTTTTTTAAAAAAACTAGAATTCAAACGTCCACCAACTTGAGTCAGGTACAGGGGATACATACATTTAGAATCAAGGAACAAAGTACCCCTGAGCACGTTTAGCCCAGGCATTTGTTTTCCATACCAGAACCGAGTTCACGATATTTTTTACACACACACACACACACACACACACACACACACTTTTTTTGTAAAGTCTTTTCATTTCAGCAGCTTAATTTGGGGGGGGGGGGAGTCTTTTTACAGTTAAAAATTAAGAACCAGAAGCTCTTGCCAGATCAGATCAGGATCTACCTTTTGTCCATCCCAAGCAAGCTAGTGGGCTGAAGGATTTCCTGTAAGATTCACTCACAAACTATGAGATGTAACTCCTTGGGAGGGGAGCACACTTCAGAGGTAACAGAAGCACAAAGCATCTGGGAATGATTCGCTGCAATTACACTTTTGTGTTTAGCTGAATATTTTGATGTATCATTATTAATTCTGGTGAGATTTAAAAAATGCTGCTATTTTTGGCAATAGGTCAGCCACAATTTACCCTACTCAGGGAGAGCTTACAACTCCTTGTCATGGCTATATTTACCCTGGTGTAAAGGCAAATGACAGTGTTTCAATACCAACACAAAAATTTAAGATAACTAAAAACGTTTTGATACAAACCCCCCCCCCCCCAGAATGCCTCTGAATTGTACAAGAAACATTTAAAAAGATGCTGGAGATCCATAAAGCAGACCTTTTGTTGCTTCTTAAAGACCAAAACACGTGAATAGAAATGTGTAATGGGATAAAAATACATAAAACAAGAGACTACATGACATGTTTCCAGTAATGTGAAATCTTGCCCTCAGTGTTAATACCAACCACGGTGGGTGTTCAGAACAGGATTGTGGCATTGGGGTGGGGGGGTGTCATTCTTTCCTTCTGTGCCATTTTCTAATTAAAATACCCCCCCATTATTTGCCCTGTAGGACAAAACCTGTAAGTACCTGTATGATACCTGTATATTTTGCCCCATGGGGGGGGGGGGGGAGAGAAAGAGACAGAGAGTAACAACTAATAAAGTCTGAAAACCTTAACCTTTTGGTCTAACTGACCTGATAGTGCCTCCTTCATTGGTCCAGCCAGGAAAATGTCAGAAATGTACAGAGTGCTATATATTCATTTTCTTCATAGCTCAAGGCTAAGATTGAAATCACCTAAAATGATGGCGGGGAGGGACAGAATATCAAATGTCTTCTCATGTAAAAAGCTTATGGGGGTTCCCCTCATTGTAAGAGATCTCCCTGGCTATGTCAGTAATATATTGATATTCAATAAATGCTGCAAGTTTAGCAACCCTGTTTGGACTCATTGAAAGTAGTATGTGAAAAAATTATGGTGAGTTAAAAATAGTTGTAACTCCATATTGTCTTCCAAAATTGAGGAGGTTGGGGTGCCTTCAAAATTCACTGCTTTTAAATTTGCTCCCAACGATATGCTTATGTAGAGCAAACATACCCTAAGCAAGCAAACAGGCAAAACTGTGGCTCTTGATACAGTCTAAAACTCCTACTCTGCCATCTGCTGGTAAAAACGTGAAGCTTCATTTTCCCCAAAACATGAAGTTCCTTATATAATGTTACTATTTCAGAACAAAATCTCCACTGTCTACTCTATTTGCCAGTAAGATCAAATCTGAAATGGGTAGTAATACGTGCTTTGAGTTGGTAAAATACATTCAAGCTTCCCTTTTAGAAGTCTAATCAGCACTTCCCTTGAAACTACTACTACTACAAGTGAAATATAGGGGTCATTTCTGCGAAATTTTGCCAAGCTGAGGATTTCATTCCAAAGCACAATTAATAATTTCACCTTGCATGCAATACCTTGCATTTTCATCTGGTTACAGACCAGAGCATTGATGAAAGTAAAAAATAGATTATGTCAAAGCACCACCTTATTTAGTTTGAAATTTTATTTTGGCCAGCAAAAAATGCGAACGACTATATGACACATGTAAATGTGTGCAAAATCTAAACAAACAGAAAGAAAAACATACATAAGAACACTGATGAATTTTGTGGAAGTTTGGATGAAATTGGACAAATGAGGAAAGCACGTGGACAAAATCTGAAACGAATCTGAAAATGGCCAAAAAAGCCAAAATGGCCAAAAAATCTGAAAATGGCCAAAAAAGCAAAGTGGTGAATAGTCAACTAAAGCTGTCCCAACTTCTCAAATACGAGAAGTCATTCTTTCGGACATGTTCTGTTGATGCCAGTGACTCCAAATCCTTGGAAACAATCACGAACCTGTTGAAGCATGGGAGTTGTAGGATATGTACATGTCCTGCATGTGGTCAACTAGGACTACAATCCTATACATCTGCAATCCTATTACATCTACAGAACTTGTGTAAAGAATAACTGCTCACATTACCCATTTTCTCCCAGCCCACAGGTGTATGCATTTCTCCTGTTGCATATATACACCCTTGGGTAAAAATGCCTTAATCAATCAATCCCAGGTCTTGGTAAGGACAAAGCTGGTTGTACTTACATTTGGATGTCATCAGGCAGATGAAGACAAAGTAGCCTTGCCGGTCTATCACAGATGAAAACTGAGGACTAGGGCTGGCACTGAGAGGTTCATAATATGAATCTAAATAATGAGAGGTTCATAATAATGAATCTTATCAAAAGGCTGCTTGGGAGCCAATGAGAACCCGGGAGATTCTGAATCGGAACACAGAACAGGCAGGACCCAATGTTATGATCTACTACAGGAACTGGCATTTTACCACTTTAAATTAATCTTCACATAAACATTGAAATTGGCCCTTAAATAAACATTGAAATTGGCCCTTAAATGGATTCAGTACAAAGTCCTGGTTCTCCGACTTGTTTCAAATGGTACCTGAATCCATTTTTTTTTAAATAAGTGACAAAACCACAGATGGCCAGCCATTTCCACTTCGTAAGAAAAAGCAACTGCTCTTTCCCTGCAGTTCAAGTGTTGAGCTCAAGCTATAGACCATAAGAGATCAAGCTATAGAAAGGATAAGACACAAATGACTTATGAACGATTCCAGTTTCAGAAGACCTTGCAGCTCTTGAGTATTGTATATGAAGATTTTTCATTGAGGTATGCGAGGTCAGAAAGCTAGGGAGCCTGCTGAAAGGAGTTTCATTGTTAAATAGCAAGTGATCATCACCCGGTCCATGGCAGATCAGATTTATGAATACAGTACCATGCATCCGACTTACAACTTTGTAAGTGTAGTCATAAACAAAAACCATTTGCATGTGTAAAAAGTGACATGCAAGGACAATATTCTTGAATCTATTGAGAAAGGCAGCATATACATATCGTAATAAAAAATATTCTAAAAAAATCAGAACTAACATTACTTGCTAGCAGTTGCATACTAATTAGGTCAAACGTATCCCCAAATATCCATAGGAAATAATTACAGGCATCTCCCACTTTGATGGATCATTTTTCAACGATCCACTCTTTCGACCCCTTTCAGTTATAACCAGAAGTTTGACCCCTTTCAGTTATAACCAGAAGTAATTCATCCGATGCATGCTCCACTCTTTCGATCTATCTCGTCATGTTTGCATCCTCTCTGTGCAAGAGGTTTGCACCCTCTAAAGGAAAAAGGTGTGTGCGTGCGTGCGAGCCAACTTTGGCTCAGGGTCCATTCCCATAGTCGTTACTAAGAGTCCATTTGCATCTTGGTGGGACATCAGGAATCACTTTGCAAGCTAAATCGTTCAGAAAGCTAATCATTTTGCATTTGCAAGACCAGGTTCCACTTTGACTGTTTCCAGTAATTTTATTTATTTATTTTTCACATTTTTATACCCCCCTTCCTCCAAGGAGCTCAGAGTGGTGTATATATTTCCTCCCCTCCTTTTTGTCCTCACAACAACCCTGTGAGGTAGGTGGGGCTGAGAGATAGTGACTGGCCCAAGGTCACCCAGGAAGCTTCGTGGCTGAGCGGGGATTTGAACCTGAATCTTCCAGGTCTAAGTCCGACTCCCAAACCACTACACCATCCGACAATGCTACAGTCCCTAACTTGTTAAATAACTTCGCCTGTACAGCGAACATGCCAGAAGCACAAACCAATACAATATAAAAAAAATATCACGAGGATCTCTTCTTGCCAATGCAACAGGGGTTTTTCAACTTTTTAAAACTTATTTTTTTCAAGTGCCAATTTTCTCAACTACCATCTTTTACAGATGGGCACTTTTCCAAATATTATTATTATTCCAAATATTATTATTATTATTAACAGTATTTATATACCGCTTTCAACAAAAAGTTCACAAAGCGGTTTACAGACAAAATCAAATGAGTACACACCATCACTGCCACTGTTGGAGCTTTGCTTTGTACTCCTCTAGTCTACATCATGCCCTCTTTGGAAGGGCCAGGCAGCTGCACAGCTACATCCTGCCCACTGGTGTGCCACTACCCAGTCATTTCAACTTCCAGTGGGGTCAGCCAGGTTCGGCAGTGCCATGAGGTCAGCATGGAAGTGGGGCCATGTACCACTTCCATACTGTGAACTAGTACTACTGTGAACTAGTACTAGTGGTTGAAAAGCACTGTCAAAGCACTTGCTCCAAATGGCACGGGGGTGGGGGAAGCTAGTCAATCAGAACTTCATCTTTTTTTGCCTTATTTGCAAAAAAAACACCCTTTCCTACATGGATTGCCTATGCTTGATTTGGTAGCTTTCCATGATTAATAAGTGGCATTTCAAAACTCTGGCAAGTTCTAATATCAAGCATATCTTTCTTTTTTAATTTCCTAGCAATTAATAAGTTATTAAAAGAACACCACTGTAAGTATATGCAGAATGAGCATTGCTGCAGACTAATGATCATTGCTGCACTTCCCGTCATTCAGCAACGCAATTTGGTACAACTTTTATGCATAAAAAAGAAAAACAAGACGTTCTTGACATTTAAGAAGTGGCATTTTAAAACTACAGGAAGTTTAAATCATGGAAAGTTACCAAAACAAGTAGATTCAGATTCAGATTCAGAACCTTTATTGGCATAATTAAAACATACATAACATACAACATAGACATATAACAAGTAAGGGTGAAGAGTCCTAACCTAGCATACACTACCCATATGACTCGCACTGCGCCTCTTTACAATTAGCTTTAAGTAGGTTGCAACTTTTTCTGTTAATACAACATCTACACCCTGTAAAATAATCCGGATTTTTTCCTGATCCTCCCAACTCCACCTATTGGACAGGATCGGATATAAATATTTCTCACGTAGATCACTATACAGGGGGCAATAAAATAACATATGGTGCAGAGATTCCACACCTCCCACAGCACAAGAACAACATCTCTCCCTAGAGGGAATCCCTCTAAATCTCCCATAAAGTAACTCTGATGGCATGACATTACACCTTGCCAATAAGAAGGCCCTACAATCAGATGGGCATTTTAGGTGGTATAAATACTCTGCCCGTTGGCCATACTTAATAGGGATCTGATAATGAAGTGGTGAGCATGTCGTGTTGGCAGCATGCTGAAGTTCTTGCTGTTCAATATCCAGGAGCCTGCCCCTAATTGTTCTAAATGCTTGTTCGTGGGTCAGTGAACCTACTATATCTAAAGCAAGGCCTATAGATTGTATTTTATTTTCAAAATAAGTGGCCCCAAAAGGGGGCTCAGAGTCCAAGAGAAGTCGGGTAAGTAAACTATCCTGGTCTAGATCGTAGAAAACTCTTAACCAAAATTTAAAAAATCTCAGCCATGCCACAGTCTCCACCCGAGATTGACCAGCTTCTAAACAGAGAGTGGCATAGGCCACACAACCTGGCAACCCAAAGATTTTCCGGAGAAATGACGCCTGAATCCTCTCTAAAGAACGGTTCATAGCACACATCCATATAGGGACGCCATATAGGACCTGAGGAATGATTTTAGCATTGAAGACCTCAAGAGCTGCTGGCACATAAGAATTCCCTCTGGTGTAATGAAAACGTATAATAGCTTGGGCAGTAACCCTAGCAATACTTAAGGCAGCTTTACGATGAGGGATCCATGAATGTTTATAGTGAAAATAGATCCCTAGGTATTTAAACTGTTTTACCTGCTCTATTTTGTTGCCACTAAAGATCCAATTAGATGGCTTCCATGATTTGCCGAAAACCACAATTTTAGATTTACAGTAATTCAATTGCAGGTTATTCTTACATAGATACTCTGTACATCTATTTATTAAACGTTTCAATCCCAGACGTGTGCACGATAAAATGACTGCATCGTCTGCATAAAGAAGAAGAGGTATACGTAATAACCCAAGTTTGGGACTATGACCCTCTATTTCCTCTAAATAGGAAGCCAGATCATTAATGAAGAGGTTAAACAGAGAGGGGGCCAAGATACAACCCTGTTTGACTCCTCTGTTAGTTGAAAACTGTTCAGATAGTTCCCCTCTCAAGGAGACTTTAACTTGACAGCTGGTATCAGAATATAAATTTCTAATAAGATAAAGGAGTCTTTTTTCAAGCCCAAGATGTAAAAGTTTATCCCACAAAAGGGATCTGTCAACAGAATCAAAAGCTCCCTTAAGATCAAGAAAAGCCACAAAAAGTTTAGAATTGGCCCTCACTAGCTGTTTGTTAATGAGATGAGACAATATCAGGCAGTGATCTAAAGTGGATTTACCCTGCCTGAACCCAGCTTGTTCCAGCCCCAAGATTCCATTCTCTCTAATCCAGGCAGTCAGTTTATTCAACAGATGCCTTGCATACATCTTACCAATAACTGACAAAAGGCTTATAGGCCTATAGTTGTTTGGAGATCTATGGTTTCCCTTTTTATAAATTGGAATAACTATAGCCCTGGTCCACATCTTAGGCATCACGCCAGTTCTATCTACCAGGGTAAAGAGGTGTGCAAGCAATGAGGCCCACCACACCGGGTCCGCTTTCAATAGATCAGGGGGTATAGCATCGGGACCGGGCGCCTTCCCTGGTTTCAATTGGTCGATAAGTTCCCTTATCTCCTCAATCGAGACCGGTGGCCATTCCGGGAGATCATAGGATGTAAGATCACCTAAGGATGTAGAGACTCTGCCCCTTTCATAGAAAGTAGACAAGAAGTATTGTACCCAAATCTGGGATGGGACGGCAGAAGGGTCATGAGCTTCTTTACGTAGGGAGCCTGCCACAATATCCCAGAATTTTTTGGTGTTTCTAAGAGAGATAGATTGAAATAACAAATTCCATTGATCTTGAATAAATTTCTGTCTTTTTTCTTTTATAGAATCTTTTAGTTGTTGTTTTAAAATAAAATATTGAGCTGGGATCACAGCCAAATTAGACTCCCTATACTGCCTATAAATCCTCCTAATACCTTCTTTCATGATACTACAGTCCCTATCAAACCATGTTCTCTTATCTGGATCGACCCCACCTTTTAGTGAGCTAGGCTTTTGTCCTAGCTCGGTGAGAATATACTCCATGAGCCCATCATACATTTTGATTTGTTCAAACGGTTCAGCGGTAGAGGCCACAAATGACCTAGATTCCACTGAGAGTTTCCTCCTCGCTAATTGCTGGAACTTTTGTATCGACACATTATCCCTCGATATTTTTGGCATCAATTCAAGACCCGTTCCAATAACCGCCGGGTGGGTTCTTACAGGGCGTTCAAGATCAAGATGGCATATTAGCGGAAGATGATCACTAATAGTAGACTCCCCCACATAAAACTCATCCACACAAGATTTTAATGACAAGGGAACCAAGACATAGTCGATTACACTGGATCCTTGCCGAGATACAAACGTGAATTCTCCAGCATCCTTGAATTCAAGTAGGCCATTTAACCAAATGCTATTGAAATAAACACTAAATCTAGCTAGTGAGAGACCTGCAGCATTAGATTGTTTGTCTTTAGAGTGCCTGCTAAAGGAACAAGAAGGAGGCAAGGATGCATCCCTTGCTACATCCAGGGCCTTATAAAAAATCGAGTCACTATTCCCTACTCTCGAATTTAGATCTCCAGATAAAATCAGATCCGCCCACGGGAACCGTCTCTCTAGATCCTTCATGACATTTCTCAAATAACTCCATTGCTGATCACGTTGGGACTTGTTCGAAGAAGTGGGGATATACACATTAATTAGAATCAAAACTTTACCTTTTAAGGTCACCTTAGTGGCCTGAACTTTACAGTAATTATTAGCCATCATCAAAAGTTCTGAATTCAGCTGCGAAGTAACCAATGTGGCTAAACCCACAAGAGCACGACCCTTGGTCTTGGCTTTTTGGGCGGGTAAGGAGTATGACTCAAACCCTTCCAAAAGAACTTGCTCTTGGGACCATGTTTCCTGTAATAAGATGATATCAAAACCCTTAAGAAAGGCAATGAATTCCCCATCCTTTAGCTTCCCTTTCCAACCAGCTACATTCCAGGAGAGGATTTTAACAGAGGTATTAGGTGGGACATTAACTTCCTCTAAAGGAGGAATATCGGGTCAATCCTCAATCAACTGCACATCTTCCACCCCAGGAGCCACATGCTGAATGCAACCATTCAGGGTGGACTGGATCCCCTTATTGGGATTATCTAGAACAATACCCCTAGGAGGCGAACAATGTATAAACGCTTGTGTTGCAACCCGATTCGAGTCTTGAGAATTATGTGGCAGGATCTGCGGAGGAGCCAAGTCCTCTGTTACTGTAGAGTCTAACAGTGTGATCATGTTATCAGCAGGATCAGGAACCTCTTGAGTGGAGTTTGCCCCCATAATGATGAGGAGTTCAGATCTAACTTTTTCCAAACTCTTAACCATTCTCTGTTGTTCCTTGCGTGGTAGATCCTTAAAAGCATCAATGGTCTCCTGTTCTATTGAGTCTCCCTCTATATCCAATTGCATTACAATATCTTCAGCTCTCGGAGTTGGCTCTTGTTCAGGACAGTCTCTTCCTACGGTGACTCCACTGGCAGTAGTAGCCCGGGCCAGTTCAGGAGCCTCTGCTGGCTCCGACTGATGTTCAAATGAGGGTGCTGCCGGGGGCTCTAAGACGTTTACCCAGAGAAGATCCCCCACTGCACCTATTGGAGGTGCTGAACTCGGGGGAACCAATATGTCCTTGGCCATAGATAAAGCTTTGGCTGATTGATCAGTATTAGACTTAGGAACCATGCTAGTGTTAGCCTTGTTGGGTGCAGGTGTTGAATCCATCTCCTCTTCATGGGCTGGCATCCGCATAGTCCCTACTGCTTCCCCTACCGAGGACACAATCAGGTGATTCAAGGGGTTCAGATTATCCTGCAGGTTATCCTGCAATTTGGCCAAGTTTTCCTCAAGGCGCAGAATATTCCCTTCCAGCTTGGCTACAAAGGTAGTCGTCGTATCATCACAGCTGGGGCAATTGGCCAGGCCTCCTAAGGAGTTAAAGGCAGAAATCTTTGGCGATTTAAATGCAGGCTGAGCAGAGGCGGATGGACGAGTGCCAAGTTGCTCCGGCCTTGAAGCAAGATTGGAAGAGCTTGGAGGAGTTAATCTCTGCTTCACTGCTAACAACGGCACTGAGCCTGAGTCCACGAAAACTCTCCTTGCTGAGATACAGAAAGAACCCAGGAAACTTCTCATTTTAAGCAGCATCGAGGGAATGGTCGGGGTTGCAAATTCCATTAATAATCTGACCATATAAGGGGGGCCAGGTAGTCTTTCAGTAGTTTGTAGGTCTACCTGACCCTCTGCCACTCTTAAAAGCTGGCTCAAGGAGTGCCGTGCAGATCTTTTGTTACTCCAGCGACCCCTATTCAAGTTATTGTCCAGCACTTCAAGAGTTATCTGTTTTGGTGATAAACGCCGTGAGATGACTGGTTTAGGAGCTTCTTCATGCCCTCTCCCAGGGTCGGCAATTAATCCTCTATCCCCCATAGGTGCCAGACTCTGGGGATTTGTAGCATTAGCAAGACACTTATTAAACAACTCATGAAGGGAGTTGATTTTAGCTGTTGTGTGTTTAAGTTCTTGAAAAATGGCTGAGAGTGTTTTCCCAGTTAAAACACATTGCTCCCCCATTAAAATCATTAGGGAATTATCAGAATGTATCAAACCTTCTGACTGTTTTGTCTGTCCTCCGCCATCCAAACCATCCATATCATATGGGGGTGAAAGTTTTCTAAGTTTCCAAAACAAGTATGGGTAGCAGCACAGGAAGCATTTCTCCTCCCCCCATTTCATGACAACATGAGAGAGAGAAAGAAAAACAGTTATACACATAGTTATGCTTCAGTGGGACAAATAAATCATAGCCCAGAAAGAGATGTGCACTAAGTCTGAGCATATAAAGCTGCCTTATTGCCTACCTTGAATGGAGGCAGCTCCCCAGGGTCAGGCAGGGGGTCTCTCTCAGCCTACGGGAAGGTGTCAGGAAGTGAACCTGGGATGCTCTGACACAAAGTATGTCCTCTACCACTAAGCAATGCGTCTTCCCCGATTCCCAATTTATTGGCTCTCAACAGACAGGTTTACCAGGAACAGATTTAGCCTCCACCCCAGTAACAGCCCCAGTTGCATCCCTTTATTTTCTCCCATATGCAAATAGCAGTCACTCACTCTGTAGGGTAAGGGAGAGTGCTGCACTTGAAGATACAGTATTGTGGCAGTGAATATAAAGCCTGCTTCCCACACCTGCCATTGGGTGGCTTTGCTGATTGAGATCCCACAGGGAAGGGGAAAAAAATACCTGTCTGCAGAATAGCAGTGTAACTTCCACGCAAGTCAAATATATCCACACCCACTGACCATCATGACAAGCACTTATTTAGTTTTTTAGCTTTAGCTTCCCGAGTCTCTTCAGCTCCAAAGCTCTCAATGGCCAATTCTGCCACGTAAACATATACATAGCTCTGAAGTTTAAACCCCTTCCAACATCAGACATTCTTCCTTTTTTGCTATACACTTGGGTTTTCTATTTGCAAAGTAGCTACTTTTGAGGACTTGTTCTTTTGGTCACATACCCTATTAAGGCATAAGATAAGGAGTCTGGATAACAAGTGAGCCACAAAGTTATTGAAAATTCAACACAGACTGTAGTAGGTCTTAACTATTTTAACATGTCACCTCCCTTTTAGGGGAAATTCCACCCTGGCTCCAAGCTGCAGATTGCCTACCTCCTGACAATCCCAGTTTATCACCACCAACCCCTATAAGGAGACAAAGAAGCTCAGAGTTGCATTCCTCCCCCCCAAAGCCGATCAGCCCACGAGATGGACTCTGCACCCATTGCTCACTGGAGTTCCATTCAGCATCCCGAAGCTCAGCAGCCTTTGGAGATTGGTGAGCACTCTTGACGCAAGCAGATTATCTTGTTGGCTGTGTACTCCCTGAGGCATCTGGTGGGGCCACTGTGAGATACAGGAAGCTGGACTAGATGGGCCTTTGGCCTGATCCAGCAAGGCTCTTCTTATGTTCTTATTGGTCAAAGGGCTCCCAAAACCAGACATCCTATTCTTCACCCACACACTAAACATGGCAGTTAATTGACCTAACTTAAATCTAAAGCACCAGGCCCAATCAGTCTTGAGTAGATGAGAATAGACCTCAAACCCAGGTCAATCAAGAGAGGAGTATAAATTCTTAGCCTCCCAAAGGCAAGCAGCTGATCTCAGAGTCCGACTGCTTTCCTAGGTGTGGCACTCCATTAAATGTGCACTGAGCAGGAAAAGCAGCCTAACAGCTACATAGATACCTCCCCTTGGTATCCCAGCCAATGATAAGGCATCATCTTCCCTCCTTACCTTGTGCACAGGGAAGACCCCCCCCCCCCCACACACACACACACACAATTCCTTCTGTGGAATCAGTGGTATTGTCAGTAGTTGTACTCCAGTTCTTTGTTCATTGATTCTCTTCCCCCACCTTCGACTGCTTAAATTCTCTCCCTCCCCCACCCCATTCTATTGCTTAATCTAAGCATTTAATAAAACCAGGCTTCAATGTGTCTTGCACAGCATGGATACTAGATACCTTCTCCACTAAGCCTGCAGTAATTGTTGCAGCTGTGTCGAAGTACCTAGCAATTGGTTGAACCAATTTCTTGATCCATTTGATGTTGTAATGTCACTCTTCCTCGAGCAAACCTATTAGCATTGAATAACCATGAGTCAGTCATTTAGAATGCATATAATGTAAGTTAGAGAGTTTGTTTCAGATGGTATGGGAGCCATGCAAAGTACTCAGATTTAAATATTTGGATAACTAAATACTTGTGACATGAGATAATGCAAGCTTAACATTATTAATATAGTTGAACAAGATTTCCACAACAATCCATAGCAATGTTCCATTAAATAAAGTTCTACAATACTCCTATAAACATAACTGAAAAAGGTATTTTGCACCTTTGATGAGATTGAAAAATGGTCAGTCAGTGTAGTACTTTTCAGACATCCACCATCAGGGAACTCCTGCTATATCTGCCAAGAATTTGTCATGAAATCCCTGCATGCAAGAAAAGTATTCTAGTGCACAGTCTGTTTGCATGTGGCACAACTGAAACCTGTTGATCCAGTTATCATGCTCAAACTGAGCACATCATAGAATGCATCCAACACTCTTCCTTATGAATCTGGCTCCCAGCAGCTCAAACATTATCAGTCTCCTCCTGGAAGAATCCCTGATAAGCTCCAGAGGATCAGTTTGAAAAGTATGTTAGTGCAGCAGGTAGTACATAAAACCCCATAGATGAAACAGACAGACGTAATTACTAAGCTTAGATTTTGCATGTGGTTTCCAAAAATTAAGGGTAAAGCAATTAGCGACCTCAGTTCTATTCAGGAGAGATGACCGATTACAAAGTTACTTTTGCCTTCCTTTTATGCAGTGTCTATCACAGGGGCTATATTTACTCCACGAGTAATGTTTCTTAAAATTCTCATGCTTCTAAATTCCATCGTGTCCGAAGCTATTAATACTCCATCTGTGTCAAATGGAATTTCCTCTATTTATTACACTCGAGTCTAGCATACGCTACTCATGTGAAGAGTAGGCATATCAACTCTTGTAGGTAACTGCTACAAAATAGTATTTTACTTCCCATGCTGGAATACTGAGCCATCTAGCATCAGCAAAATATGACAAATCTCAAAACATAAGCACCACAGTTACAGTCATTCAGGAACTAAAACATAATATATTCAACCTTAATTCCAAAAACAAAACCTTGGATAATGTATATTTGTCAAGGTTCTATTACCTTAACAAATATTTTACTGCTTATGGCATGTGAGATTAGAACTTACCCTTTTGTACAATAAAGTCATCTAGTACTGAGGACAACAAACGTACTGTACAACGCTTAAGAGTTTCATGTAGGATTTGGTAGCATCACAGAATCTCAAAAATCTCAGGTTTCATTTTCTTTAACATGCACAAACCTTTAGATAAGTTTGCAACTGATCACACTGCATAAAATTTACAGGCATTTACGTTTATATTTATCCACAGAATTCCAAACCGTGAGTGTTCTTCATACAGAATCTGCTAGGGACAATTCTTGAAAAGGCTGTCACTGAAGTGTGAAGTTGAAAAGCAAGTCCCTAGGCATGCAGATAACACCATGCACAGGACTTTGGATCCCAGCCACTGTCAATGGTTAGAAATAATGGCATAAAATACAAATAGTTTTCATCACTGCCACAAAGTGACATAGTAGAATAACCATGAACATTACCTAGGATTCTTTATCAAAATCATCAACCCTGAGTGAACGTTTAGGGCAGTGGTTCCTTAACTCCTGGGAAGACCCTTTGCTGCCCTAAGTGACAGTGGGGCCTTCCTAGGGGTAACAACAGCGCATCCAGGATAGTGCCGCCGCCACCACGGATGTCACAGGGGCTGTCCAGCTGGGGGGCCCTGCAAACCCCTCTGCAGGCCTTCCCAAGTGTCAGAGCAGCCCTCTGACGTGATCGCGACCCACTTCCGGTAGTAGGTTGCGATTGTGTCGGAGGGTCGCTTCAACGCTTGGGGAGGCCTGCAGAGGGGTTTGCAGGCTCCCCACACACCCCCACCGGATATCCACAGCCACCAGTGAAGGTAAAACGGACACTTTTCATCCGCGGCGGTGGTGTGATCTTGGACGCGCCGTCGACGTCACCATGGGTTGCCACGCCCATTAAGGGTGTAGCAACCCTTTTTTCCCAGCTGGGGCGTCGCGACGACCCAGTTTGGGAACCTCTGGTTTAGCGTTATATATCCAAAATTGTCCTGATTATTAAGCTTAATAAAGCATAATATGCTTTGATGCTTATTATGAGTTTCCCCCAAATTAAAATCCCCTTCCCTTTCCTCAAAAGAAATGGGCCACAAACCAACCATATATTTTTTTCTATACAGTCCATTTGGATATCTAAATATGCGGCTCTCATTTGTACCAATGTATCTTGTGTACTGGCAACATGAAGTCAAATGCAAGAGCAAAAGATATAATTCGCAGTAATAGATTCTGTATCAGTTTGATAGAAATACTAAAACATACCAATTGAGAGATCCCTGAAGCATACAGCTGGTTAGGTCATTTAAATTACGTCTCTACATTTTTAATCATTCAAGTAATGCAAACATTTCGCTTATAGTGGCAATCTTCCCGTTTGGTTCTCCTTTTGTAAACCATTAAATTTGCATCACATTTCAAGACACCTTTATATTCTCCAGTCTGGTATCAACTCAACACTCATTCTAGCAGCAGACTCTAAAAGTTGAATTCAAGAAAGAAAACCAGTATCTTATTTCAAGTTTACTTAAAAACAGATTATACACAATCAATTGGACACAAAGAACCACTGCAGCACACACAGAAGCTTTAGCAAGTTTACATAAGTAATTCAACACACAACTTAAGATTTAACAGAACTCAACCACTTTTCAGTTCACATCTGGGGGCAAATCTTAAACCACAATCATGGATAGTTAGTAGATTCACTGGTTATTATTGTGTGATCAAATTGCATCCAGTGCAATGATATTATGCAATCCTGCACATGTGCCCAAATTTGGTACCAGGTGCAGAATTTAGCACCAAGAAAATCTCAAACATTTGAACAAACAACGCAATGTTTGGAGTTTATAGCTGCAGAGAAAGGCTTGAAAATATGACAAGTCTGGTTAAGACTCTGAAGCCAGAAAAGAGGCAGACTAGGCTTCCACTGCTCAGAAAGCAGAGCTTCAAGGACCATATGCACCTCCTTGCCCTTTTCCTCATGACAAACAGGAGAATAAAGTTAAGCAAACCAATATGGACATCTTCATTTGCAAAATTCAGCTCTCTCTTGGTGCACAATATGGGCTACTAGACTACATGACTCTAACTTGTTCAGAGTTAGCTGCAAGCAGACATATTCAGACACAGGTCAATATGTTGTGTTAAAGAACCATCACCAGGGTCCTGCCTGCAGCATGGATACAGAGGGATCACACTCCCTTCAAGTTGCCACAATCTCTTCAGAGGATATGCACACAGCCATTCCAAAGCACACATGCCAGAAATGCACAATCACTACTTCTCAAATCCAGGCAGCAAGTGTTGTGCATCCAACATGTTTGTTCGATTTTATGTATGTAAATGTTGCCTTAAAAATATGGTTTTCTATTCCAATAAACGACATACCTTTAAATATTAAAGTTCAACAGCACAGGCTAATTATGGGGATTGTTAAGAGAATGTGCCCCTACAAAAGCCCCATCTTATGAGTTGAACAATGGTGGTGAATGACGAAGAGGCTGCAGGAAGGGATCCCAAGTAACTTACTACCCCAAAACTGTGTACCATGTGGACAAATTTATTAATCTTGGCATTCCACTGAAGCTTCATTATCCTTGATCACCACTACCAACACTGAACACCTGTGTCAAGGTCAACCCAGTTCAGCCTCTCACACACATGCCATATGTAACACCATCAGGTGGTCGGGGTCCATTTAGTCAAATGACTTCAGTAGCTCCTTGTGTAGGTCAAGTCAGTTTTAGTAATGCCCCCAGAAACCTCTTTTTAAAGTTTGCACTGGCACAGTTAAAAACACCCCTCCAAGTTTCAGAAATAGAAAGGTCAATGAAAAAATTGAGACATTATGTAAACATTTGTTTGACAGATACATTAAACATTCACACAATAGTTATTGTCAACTTCGTATCTGCCTTCCATCCTGATCTTCTAAAAACACTCTTGAACTCCAGAATAAGTCTATTCAGCATTTTGTGCAACTAAGCTGCTTTACATTACCATCAGGCCAGTATTCATACTGCTGTGCAAGCAGAAATTTGAAGCTAAAAGTAAAATTTAAGAAGTAGCATAGAGAATATTCAGGTGAATATGGTACCTAGGCTTTTATTATATAGCACTAACAAATAACATGTAAACACAGCCATGAGCATACAAACCAAAACCATGGATAAACGTTTATTTCCCAAAGTGTTTTGAATTGAAAGAATACCAGACTATTATGCAGAGCAGGGAACAAACAAAATCTGAGAAACAGAGTATATGCTTGCTAAAACAAGAATTATGTTTATTTAGCTAGTGAATCACCTAGAGGAGTAAATTTTCACTTCCATGATAAGCAATCTTTTCAGGCTTGCAAACACCCAGAAATAGGAATTAAAGATTTTAAATGTAGTTATAAAGGTCATAAAAAGTCTGATTTAGACTGAGGTACATGTACTCAAAACTGAGATTGAGTGGTAGCAAACAAACAGTTCCTCAGACAAATGCACTTTTTCAGTATACATGTTACAGAAAAAAAAAGGAAATGTGCATTAATTGGTGCGGCCCACCAAGCTGCATATATTAATATTCTCTACACCAAACAGTTTTGAAACAAGGGAAATGTCATTCTAATATAATTTCATGTTATAATTCATTTGGCTAAACTGCAGCTCAAAGTTGCTTTGCCATATTAAAAGTTTACTACAATAATTTTCACATGAACATTTAGACTTGAGTTTTACTCCAGGACTAAATATGGCATGATTTTGCTTTAATTCTGTTGAATAGCTAAAAACTGACAATTAAAAAACTACATCAAAGAAAAATAAGTTGAAGCAATGTGAATCTCACATCATTGAACCACTTATGATGGTTAATTGTTAGTATTTAACAAATTCAAAGAGTTAATGAATCCTTGCATTCGTTCCATCTCCTGTGCCTTAGCTAGGATGCATAATTACAAAAGACAGCAGATACTGGTAAAAGCTTCAGACAGAAAGTGCTTGACGAAGTTACAGTTCTCGTGTGTTTGGTGAGAGAGTATAAGGGTAGATGCACTGATGAGAACCATTACAAGAAAAGTCAATTTTGTGTTAAAGTGTTCAAAGATGTCACCTTAAGCAGGAACAAAGCTTTAATAACGTCTTCTTAGACACATTAGGCATTTCCAGAGTCTACATCATTAGTGTTGTAATTCTAGCAGGACCATCGCCATATAGTTATTGTTTGTTTCTATTCCTCTCCTGCAGAACAGAAGAAAGGAAAATTAGCACAGCACTGTCACAAAGGTCTTCTGCTCTGTATAACAGAATTGAGCAGCTGTTCAACTATAAATATTTCGTAAAAGCATGTAGTCAGCTTTACAGAAACATAGAGGCTATTAGTTGAGCAAAGAGTTCATTTTCGCAATCCAACCTGTGAAGACGAGTTTAAACGTCTTAGTGGGTTAACAATCTTCTTTCTCTCTTTAATGACGAATTCAACCTCACCACGCAAACTTGGAAGAAAAATAAAGACAACACCTCAATGTTCTATATGGCAGAGAAATGAACCATGACCTGTGTTTGCACTAATATTTAACATCAGGCATATTTACTGTACAGACCCATACCATAATACTTTTAGCAAAATGTAATTCTTATCACTAAAGCGAATGGAAAACTTTCTACCCAGTCTCCATGCAAGTATAAAAGCACACATCACTTTTAGATGAAAGTCTAAGTTCAGTTACACAGTGAATGATAGCAAATCTTTGTCCTACTTTGCAAAGTAAATGGGAAAATTTCAACAGGTAAGCTTCGGTATCTTGGCAGCATGCTTTTCTCTAGAGATATTGACTATGCTACAGGACAATCTACAAGTGGTAAGTGGTCATAGAGATATTGCTTTTCTAGATCATTTTAAGGTTATCTTTGGATGAATACTTAAATGGCATTTGATCATCATGAGAATGTGTCCAATTTGTGATGTTATAAATCTACACAAAGAAAACATTGTTAATATAACTACCGTATTTTTTGCTCCATAAGACGCACTTCCCCCCCAAAAAAAATTAGGGGCAAATGTCTGTGCATCTTATGGACTGAATGTAACTTACTGGGGCTTGTGGGGGCTTCAGGGAGGCCTGTGCGACCCTCTGCAGGGCTCCCCGATCTTCAGTTCAGCGATAAATGGCGATTTTTCGGCCATTTCCAGTTTTCGTGAAAACCGGAAATGCCCAAAAATCGCCGTTTTTTTGCCAAACTGAAAATCGGGGAGGCCTGCAGAGGGTCGCATAGGCCTCCCCGAAGCCCCGGTAAGTAACAAATATTTTTCCCTTTTTCCCTATTTTTAGCTCCATACTACGCATGCGTCCTATGGTCCGATGCGTCCTATGGAGCGAGTAATACGGTAATATTTAACATTATGCACTAACACAGACATGCAGAAAAAATGATTATGAAGTTTGTATGCACACTGTAGACAATGCTGTCTCTAGAAAGTTATAGAAATTTCAGGCTGTTATTTACCCGGTTGACTGTGCTAAATGACTGATGGAACCAATGATATACAGGTGTCCACCGCTTAAATATACATTCTGTAATCCCCGTCGTGAAGTAAAACAGTTGTTAAGGGGGGCTTTAGCTAAGGGCTTGCATGCTCAGTGCTGGGTCTTTAAGCACAGCGCTAAACTTCAAAGCCCTTACCTAGTGCCAAACAGCTGAAGAGCTGGGGATTTAAAAAGATGCATCTCTTTAAGTTATTTGCTCTTTTTTACAGGAGACCTCCATTCTATAAGTGAAAACGTGTTATGCGAAATCGCATTATGCGGGGGATACCTGTACTGATGTTTAGCATTTCCACAAAAGGACAATACAATAGATAGACTATGTCTATCACCAGAGTAGAAACAGGCAGCCCAATCCCGTCTAGCTAGGCTGCAGCATGTACATAGAGACAGTGTAGCATCCTACCCAGATAGGATCCAGCACCACTTGAGCACTCCTCAGGGGAAGGGGACGTTCGTCCCCTTACCCCAAGTAGAGTCCCAGCCACCCCAATAGGTCTACTCAAATGTGCACCAGCTATTTTGCCATGGACCATGTAATGGCGGCCAGGCCCATGAAGGGAGATAGGATTTGGAGATGGGATTTGCCACCGATCCCTCCCCCTCTTTCCGAGTCTGGCCGACCAATCCCCCCCTTCTGAAACAACCCATTTAGCCCTCCCCCTTGTCCCACCGCTACCCGGTGGGAAACCTACCCTTCCCTGGCAGGCGCTCCACTAGTCCTGTGGCAGGTAGAGCAATGCCGGCATCGCCTACTCACCAGGTCCTGCAAACCCTCAAATAGCTCTATCAAAATATGCTCTCACCCACTTCTGTTCCCATACTTCAATACTTCAATATGGAATTTATCCAGTACTTAGTCTGAATTGTTGGTTTTAACTGTGTTGCAAACTGCCTTGGATGTTCAATTGAACAGAAAGGCAGGATATAAATGTTTAAAAACAAATTAACCCCACACTTTACTTGACAATCCGCTAAAGGAAAAATAAAAACAGATTTTTATTCTGAGAATATTGTCATCAGAAAGGGAAACCAAAATTCTTTAGTCAGTTTACCACTGCTGAAAACAGGAAGTATATCCATGCTGCCATTTTTATATTGAATCATATATTGCATTATTCATATATCATTTACAAAATCTATCAGAAAGCAAAAGAAAAAAAACCAGACCATTTTGACAATTTTTCCCTTCCTATCCAAAGAGACAAACTTTAATACATCCAGGATTTCTCCCAACAGGCAACACAATGTCACCCATGTGGTTTTATTATTAGCATTACTTCTTGAGAAATCACCAAGCACAAACTCCAAGGTAGATTTTACTCATAGCAGACAAGCAACTAGCATTTAAAATAAATGGACTTCAGAATCCAACAGCTGGTTGATGGTAATTTGCCTACTATGGACCACTGGGCTAGAAGGTTCAATAGAATGCTAGAGTTTGAAGGGACACTTCATGCAGGACTCTCTGTTCACCTTCATCTTGTTGGTATGGACCAACTGGTAGAACCTATCAAGAACATTGCGAAGCCTAATTCAGTCTTCCAAGGTGTTAGCTATCCCCATCTTGTGCCACCTGCAAATTTGATAAGCATCCCATCTACCCTATCATCCAGCTGAACTCAACAACATCTCAGTTTGTCATCTCATTTATCAATGCAAGTTCTCAGAGTTTAGGTTACATATCAAATAAATCTCTGCATTTCTTCCCTATTTTCCTTCTCCCTTACAATCAACTTTCTGTACAGTTTGTAGATTTTTCTTATCTGTATAGGTAGTCAATTAGTAGATTAATATTGAAACTTCTTACAGCTGGTGCAATTCAGCATCACAATACAAATAAGTTTTCTTCTGTGAAATGGAACCAAGTCAGGTTAGTTGTGTCAATACAGAGACTGAACTCTAAGTGGCCTAAACCAGAACTTGTCCCAGCTGAACCAAGCCAGAAAGTCTGATTCCCTGTTGACCACAAGAGACTAAAAAGACGATGTGGAGTGTACACAGTGGATAAACACAATTACTTCACAAGCCCCCTGAAGGCATTCTGGAAAGGAGATAAAGGGTTTCAGAGCAGCAAATATCCAAACTAGCAACAAGCCAAAATAAGGATGCCCAGATTTGGTAGAAATGTTACAGATTAACATCTCTACATGGCTATGTCAATAACCCTGATCTAACATTTTAAAATTAGTAAAAAAAACCACCTCCCCAACCTTGATTGATAGATTTGAAAACATGAAAAGTTATTTACAGTATTTTTCGCTCCATAGGACGAATCGGACCATAGGACGCATGCATCCTATGGAGCAAAAAATAGGGGAATTTTTTTTTTTTACTTATCTGTGCTTGTGGGGGCTTCAGGGAGGGCTGCAGGGGGTTTTTTTCCGGAAAACCGGAAATGGCCGAAAAGAGCCATTTATCGCCAAACTGAAGATCAGGGAGGCCTGCAGAAGGTCGTGCAGGCCTCCCCGAAGCCCCGGTAAGTATTTTTTTTACATTTTTAAACTTCCCTCCATAAGACGCACTAACATTTCCCCCCTATTTCGAGGGGGGGAATGCGTCTTATGGAGCGAAAAATACAGTATATGGAGAGTCATATCTAAACAATTTGCATATTCTGTTTTCATGTGACCCCAGTCACAAGTATTAATTTTAAGTCAATCCTACACATTCAACACTGACCCAACTATGTATCTACAGCAGGGCTTGACAAATTCAGCTCACCAGGGCATCTCAACATTTGTTCCTGGTGTCTACAGAACCCCTACTAACTGGGCAAGGAGGCACCTTTTAAAGTGGTACCCTTATATTTAGCAGGGTGGGAGCAACTGTGTCTCTTCACCCTAGCATGGTATGTCTTCTGCATCTTTGTCTCATGGAGCACAAACCCTTCTCCCTCCTTCCAGCCCTCTAGGTGTCTCTCTCTTCCCTGGAAAGAAAACACATGTACAGTACTCAGACGTCCATTGAATTCAATGGGACTCACTTCCAGATAAGTGTGTACAGCTCAGTGCCATGAATTATAATTTTTAAAAAATCCTGATGCAACTTATTTCTAAATCAAACCTTTACCTCTTTTTTGCTATCACATTGACTTCTGCCACTACCTACTACCTTCTGCCACTTGACTTTTCCCTACTACCACAGGGATTGAAAGTACACTTTTTAATGCTTGTTAAGTCTAATTTATACCACGTGAGAATTTTTTTTTGACAAGCATTAAAACAAAAATCTGAGAAATTTGTCTGGCTCCTAAATCCAAATCAAACTTGCTGAGTCCCAATCTACAATAATCATGGATAGCTAGGAATAGATACAAGGATTGCATAATAGCTTGCTTTTGACTAGAAATGACCACAGCATCCACTTTAAATGCAAGTCAAAGAACACCCTAATTCAAATGCAACATGGTTTATGGTTGTATACATGAGCAAGCGTGAGCTTCTGGTTCATGCACTCACCATTCTCCCCTTCAGATGTACAGGGAGAATTAACACCTCTGATCATGGTTTGGAACAAACCACAGTTTGTTTTATCCAAATATAGGAAACTGATTTGTTCAAACCACAGTTAAACCAGGATTTGAACTTGGTCAATTAACAGTTTGAGGAACCCACCGCTTCCTGAATTTAGGCGAAATGCTAAGCATTTGTTTCAAACCATGAACATAAGTGTGAGGTCCCTTCTACTCAAAAATGAAGCTCAAGGCTCATGTCTGGTCATGCACATGATTGGTTTAAATTAGGCGAATGCCTATCCCATAGCATTTGCTATAGGAAATTTCTTGAGTTAAAGTAAAAACCAAAGAAACTTGGTATGCTTTGTGTTTAAAAGCCCTTAAGACTATTCTCATAGTTTTAGATTTACAGAACACAATTACTCATTCTATTCAAAAAGTGCTTGTGATTATAAACAGTAAGAATATTTATATACAGTTGGACTTCGCTATCCGCAGGGGGTCCGTTCTGGACCCCCCCCCCCACCAGTGGATAGTGAGGATCCGCAAATACAGGGACCAACAAAAAAAGTTTTAAGAAGAAAAAAGGTTAACGCGGGGGGGGGTGTTACCTTTTTGAAGCAAACTGCTACGTGTTCTTCCTCAAATCAGGCTGAAATCGGGCTCCATAAGTCTCTTCCAGGTCGCGCAACTCCCCCTCCCTTTCCCAAAATAGCTCCAGAATACATTGCAATGCATTCTAGGGCGACCTTGGGAGAGGGGAGGGGGGGAGTTCCACGACCCAGAAAAGGCTTCTGGAGCTCTATTTCAGCCTGTTTTAAGCAAGAACACGCAGTGATTTGCTTCAAAAAAGGTTTCAAAATTTTTTTTAACCCTTTTCATATTTTTTTTTTACAGTAGACCTCACTGATCTGGGATTGGTGGCGAGTCAAATCCGCAGATAAGGGTCCACTGTACCACTTTTCAACAAATGTGTTCATAGAGCCGTTTAGAGAAAATCAAATGCATACAAAACAGTAAAATCACCAGTCCACAGAACTGTGATTTAACAAACTTAGACCAATGAAACAAATGGGGACCTAAACTGACTTGAATCCAAGCTTCTCCGTTTAATTTAGCTGTATATCAACACATGTAGCCACAAAGTTTTTGGAAGATTTTTTGTATCAATGGGGATGTGCCTCTGGATGAATATTAAAATCATAGGAACAGTAACCCGCATAACCGTAACGGGCCATTCAAACAAAGAAAACGCAACAAAAAAACCTGGTATAAGAAATTATTCTGAAGTCTGATCTTACATAGTCATTACTGCTAAGCTAACCAAGGAGTTCGGGTTTATTTACAGACCACAGACCACGGCTAAGTCCCTTCAGCAGTAGCCTCAGCATTAAACTCATTTTTACATATATTATGTACCAATAGCCACCAATTAGGAGTCCACGACCACACTGCATCCAAGCACTCTAGCATCATTATTATATCGCAGGCATGTCACACGCATATACATAATGTTTGTCTGCCTTCTTCTGGAATGCTTTTAATGTAGCTTAAGCACCTATATCATGTCTTGTTCTTCTCAGAATGCAGACCCCTAGTGGACAGCTAGGTCTGTAACTGGCAAGAACAAGGACGCCTCGGACTTAATTGACAAAATAATGTCACGCCAATCTTTAAAAAAGGAAGGAGGGGGGACCCGGGAAACTACAAGCCAGTCAGCCTAACATCTGTTCCAGGGAAGATGGTGGAAAGTCTCATTAAAGATAAAATCTTAAAACACATATAAGAACAAGCTCTGCTGAGGGAGAGTCAGCATGACTTCTGCAAGGGGAAGTCTTGCCTAACAAAACTTTTAGAATTTTTTTAAAAGGTCAGCAGGCGTGTGGATGCGAGCGAACCCGTGGATATTATATATCTGGATTTTCAGAAGGCGTTTGACATGGTCCCTCATGAAAGGCTCCTGAGAAAACTCCACAGTCAGGGAATAAGAGGGCAGGTCCTCTTGTGGATTAGGAACTGGTTGAAGACCAGGAAACAGCGAGTGGGAGTCAATGGGCAATTTTCACAATGGCGAGAGGTGAAAAGCAGTGTGCCCCAAGGATCAGACTTGGGACTGGTGCTTTTCAACCTGTTCATAAATGACCTGGAGTTGGGGATAAGCAGCGAGGTGGCCACGTTTGCAGAGGACACTAAACTTTTCCGGGTGGTGAAGACCAGCAGGGATTGTGACGAGCTCCAGAAGGATCTCTCCAAACTGGGAGAATGGGCAGCAAAATGGCAGATGCGCTTCAATGTAAGTAAGTGCAAAGTGATGCATATTGGGGCAAGAAATCAAAACTTCACATACATGCTCGTGGGTTCTGAGCTGTCTGTGACGGATCAGGAGAGAGATCTTGGGGTGCTGGTGGACAGGTCGATGAAAGTGTCGACCCAGTGTGCGGCTGCTGCGAAGAAGGCCAATTCCATGCTCGGGATCATTAAAAAAGGGATTGAGAATAAAACGGCCAATATCATTATGCCTTTGTACAAATCGATGGTAAGGCCACATCTGGAGTATTGTGTCCAGTTCTGGTCACCACACCTCAAAAAGGATATAGTTGAATTGGAAAAGGTGCAGAAAAGAGCGACCAGAATGATTCGTGGGCTGGAGCACCTCCCTTATGAGGAAAGGCTACAGCGTCTGGGGCTCTTCAGTCTAGAAAAAAGGCGCCTGAGGGGGGACATGATTGAGACTTATAAAATTATGCATGGGATGGAGAGAGTGGATAGAGGGAAATTCTTCTCCCTCTCGCACAACACCAGAACCAGGGGACATGCACTAAAATTGAGTGGAGGGAGAGTTAGAACAGACAAAAGAAAATATTTCTTTACCCAGCGTGTAATTCGTCTGTAGAACTTGCCACAGGATGTGGTGATGGCACCTGGCCTAGATGTCTTTAAAAAGGGGTTTGGACAGATTCATGGAGGAAAAGACCATCACAGGTTACAAGCCATAAGCAACCTCCTGGTTTTAGAAGTAGGTTTTCTCTGTGCCAGGTGCAGGGGAGTGGCAGCAGGAAACAGGTTATCTTGTTGGCTATGTGCTCCCTGAGGCATCTGATGGGGCCACTGTGTGATACAGGAAGCTGGACTAGATGGGCCTTTGGCCTGATCCAGCAGGGCTCTTCTTATGTTCTTAACAAGAGACTGTACAAACATAGGTATCAACCTGTTTGGATAAACTGCCAACCACCTCCCCAAAACCCAAAAAATTAAGCTGGGGGAAATATGACATTTGGTGGAGGATGGGATTTAATCTGCAACATAATGGAATAGCAACAATGGCTACCAATGAAGTACAGTGCATTTGAAGCCCTTCAGGGACCGTGACCCACATTTTTCTCTTTAATGTATAAGTGAACACGCTATATGACATTTAAGGGCAAGACTGAACAATTAAAATAAAGAAATCTCTTAAGGTTTCTTAGAAAAGTATCATATCCTTCTACAGTGCTGGAGCAGGGGGGATCAAGGAATAACTTGACATTTAATTTTTATACAGATGTATTTAGTGTCTATAGCCTAAATAAGTTACTGGGCTTGGGGGGGGGGGAGCAAAAGAGAGAATCAAGAGAAGACCTTTCAAAATATGATGCATTGCTTTATGATTATAATAATAAAATAAAAAATATAAAAAATATGCTGAAATTGATAAACTTAATTTTAATTAAGGAATAGTCAGTTAACCGTTTTGTGAATAATTAGAAACCATTTATTGATTTTTAAGAGAGAAGAATGACGTGATATGCGGCTTTAATGAATAGAATGTTGGAGATATTTTGGCTTAGTTGGATATTATAAGTAGAAAATAGTGAATAGTATGCTAGTAGGATATACTGTACTGCTTCACGCCTGCTATATCCTTTCAAAATATGATGTATTATTATATGTTTTAATATTATACTAATAAAATAAGAACCAAGAGAAGGGAATGCAGTGAGGCAAAGGTTGCCATGGTTTTATATTTCAGGGCCCCAGACCACCAGTGCTTTCCCCCACCTGCACAGCAAGGACAGTTTCTCAGCAAGATACTCTCTACACACGAAAAAATTATAAACCCTCCCTCACCAACAAAAAATGAGAATTCACCAAGCAGTCACCTTGCCCTCTATGTAGGGCAGTGATGGCGAACCTTTTTGAGCCCGAGTGCCCAAACCTATTTGGGGAGGGTCACTCATTTGAGGAGGGTGCCAGCTCGTCACCCAAGGGCTGCTCCATGGAGCCCCTGGCCTTGCACGCTCTCCACTGCCCCCCGTCCCGACCTGAGGCCTCCCCTCCAAAGGAAGGCCTTGCAAGGCTCAGCTTGGCCCCCTGCCTTTTCTCCGTCCACTGGAACTCACCTGCTCTCAGGCTGCTACTCCTCCCCCCCCCGACAATTTCGCTTTGTTTCTGGGGTGCAGAGGCGGAAGCAGTGCCTGCATTTTCTGCAGGTCCCCTGCCAGCACCTTCAGGGAAGGCTGGGAAAAGACGTCCTGCCCGCTGCCCGAAGCCCTGGAGAGCCGCTGCCAGGCAGCAAAGTGACTCTGCTGTCGAAGAAGGATGGCTTCTGGTTGATGCTCTGGCTGGGCAGCGGGCGGCAGGGAGAGTGGCCCGCCCGCCTGCCTGCCTGCCGGGTGTGAAGAATCTCACCCCAACCTACCGTTTTCTCGGCCTGGGTCTGGCTCTCCGGGGTGATGGGAAGGGTGAGAGAGCTGGTCGAGGACAAGATGAGGGAGCCCAGCAGCAGCAGCCACGCATCGGCGCACGTCATGCAGAGAGTGGGTGGGCCCGCGGAGACCTGGCTGCCTCCACGCGCCTTTCCTTCTCTCTGCATGATCGTGCAGGGAGGCGCGGAAAGGAAAGGCAGCCATTCATTGGTGGAGCCTGAGGGCTGTGACCCACTCTCCCCCCCCCCGGGCTGCACCCGACGTTTTTGCGATCTGTCGACCTATGACTCGCGTGTCCACAGAGAGGTCCCTGCGTGCCAACTGTGGCACGCGTGCCATAGGTTCGCCATCACTGGTGTAGGGAGTCTGCAAGATAACTATTTTTTTTAATCTCTTAAGAGGACAACTCAAGTTTGTCTTTTACATCAATGAGTTAACACTCCATATAGGGCAAACAGTCTTCTGTGATACAAATTGGTGTGTGGGGGGGGGGGGAATATTAGGAACATGTTCAGGACACTCATTGAAACGGGCAAGGGAGAAGTGCAGATCTCCCCTGTAACTCTCTGCACTCTCCTAAGAAAACTATACCATACCTTAATAACCAGCACAGGCTTACGTTAATTTAAGTAGGTTCTACTGTCCTTCCTCCTGCCATGGCATATTTTACAAGAAATACTGGGTCTTATCCAAAAGTTGCGCAATCTGCTTTTACACGCAGCTTTCCCAACTCACTCCTCTCCAGAAATCCCCTGCTCCCTAGAAGGCTTCTGACAAAACTGGGGGGGGGGGGGGGGGAGAGAGAGAAGGCTGCAAGGTTAGAGAAAATTGCAGGAAGTTGGGCAGAGACAACTTCCACAAATAGACGCAATTTGGGATACTATCCATCCATTAGTACTACTATAAAAGTAGCAGTTACAATGGGGGCACTTTTAAACGTTATAGTTTTTAACCGCATCTAAAATTCTGACACCAGAAACCCAGTTTTCAAAAGTCTAATGTTTAAAACATGTTCTAGTACTAATGCTACGTGACAATGAATTGCATTTTGTTTTTACTTAGAAGCCCAGGGTCATCATTTGACACCAGGTGCCAAACAGTGGTGACACAAGTAGAATCAGAAAAAGACGCAGAAGACAGAGCCAATGATCTTTTACACCTCATGAGCCATACAGTGAGATAATCTATACGTATGAAACTATATCCGAGCTACTATAGATTAGAGATTCTCTTAGCCTATTTTTTTTTATTTTTTTTTTGGGGGGGGGGAACGACACATTGTTACAGCTCCTAAACAACTGGCAGTCAAAACTCTTGCTGATCTACTGAAATCACTCCGAAGATCTACCGACAGTTTCCTAAACTATCTTCTCCCCACCCTGCCTCAATAGATGTAATAGAAATCATACTTTTTTTTTTTACAACACCTGCAATATTTTGGACGCCAAACTCATTCAGCAAGGATGAATGAAACAAAAAGGAGGTGATATAAATAGATTTTGAGGACAAGTCCATTTTCTATTGAAACCATTAAAATAATGATATTTCAAATGTAACAGTTAAATAACTTGCAACACAATTCTATCAATGTCTACTCAGAAGTAAGCTCCACTGAGAATAATGGACTTACTCCCACGAAAGAGTGCATAGGATTGAAATGCAAACTGGGAGTAAGCACCACTGAATATGACAAAACCTTCTGAGTAGACATGCATAGGACTGCTTGGCTAGTCTTATATTGAATTTTAACAAACAACTAGTACAAAGCATACTATGACTTGAAAACTCAGTTTCTCAAAGACTGTAGATAACTTGCTGGGCACCAGACAAAACTGTATGCTTAGGTTGAAATGGTAAAGGTTTTCTAATCTTTAAAAACAGCACCTAAAGCTTTAAAATATTACAGAAGGAAAAGACTACATCGAGCTCCATTAAAAAAAAAAAAAGCCAACCTCCCCAAAACCCAAGTTCAATTTAATAAGGTCTTACCCTACGCATGGCTTCCTCCTCCTCTTGACGCTTTTCATAATGTGCAAAGTCATCAAAGATTGAGGTGGTATGCTTGAAAGTAGCAATTATTTTAAGTACTTGCTTGGCTTTTTCTAGGGGTACTTCTTGAGTGTCCCTTGAATTGGTAACTGGTTTGTTGTCATTGTTTTCCAAGCGAATGTGCCGCAGCTGGTTGTTCGGAACGTCTTTAACAAAGATCCATTTAACATCGAACTTCCCCTTCCATTTATCCTGAGACCAGACACCAGCATACGCGTTGTAGTCCACTACAGACTTCATCTCAGCCACTCCACAAAAGTGTCCACTGCCATTCACGCTGAAAAGTAAATAGAGTGGGCCTTTTCCAGTCAGGGAACGGTATGCAGCATCCAAGCGCTTATTACCGTGTTCAGTACTACACCAGATAGAATACTTAATGGAACGATGTATATCATCCTCAGAATAGCTTTTGATTATAAACACACGACCATTCTTCAGGTTCCAATCAAAGTCTTTGGGATTATAGTTATTTATGGCCTTTAGTTTCTCCAATACTGGGTGTACTTCTACACCAGAAGGTGAAGAGCTAACTGGTATAACACCTATACCATAGTTTTCATTGCCAGCTCCATTACTCTGATTGAAGCCTACACCCCTATTGCGAGGAGCCACCCAGCGGTTTTGCAGCTGCTGCTGCTGCAACTGATGAGGCGGAGCCTGCTGCGGAGGTCCTTGTGGTAGCTGAGGCTGCGGCTGCTGCTGAGGCAGTTGGCTTTGCACCATTGGTGGTGGCTGAATTAATGGCTGAGGCTGCTGAATTATAGTCTGAGGAGGCAGTACTGGTTGGGTTGGGGGAGCTTTTACCACAGACCCTTTGTCATCCCAAGTTCCAATATTCATGTTGTGTTTTATAGGGGGTGGTGGTACAGCAGGGCCCCCAATTCCCACATTACCTTTAGGCTTAAGTTTTGGCTGAGGCTTAGCAGGCTTCCTAGCAATGGCAGCCCATGAGGTTGGTTTAGGTGCTGAACTGCTAACTGCGGGCACACTATTGGCTGCAATGCTCGTCATACCTGTACTGCTCAGAGCCGAACCAACCGTTTTTGTTACTGCAACTGTCATATCACCACCAATTTTCAGTCCAGTCATGCCTTGCTCAATGCTGCTAATGCCAGGCACCTTGCTCAAGGTATCATTACCAAATCCAGCCTGTCCGTCAGCTATTGCTCTACCAAGAGAGCTAGGTGGGTAGCCATAGCTGCTGCTATAAGCAGAGCTTTGGGTTGATTGTCCCTGAGATCCGCTTGTCCCCCATGTAGAGAAGTCAGCATTCCCAGGGAAAAAATTAAATCCATGTTGACCAAGGAATGGAGGGGTGTTTCCTAAAGCCCCAGGTTGACTAAACACACCATCTGGGATGTAGTGGTGTTCACCATTGCTCATTTGTCCGTAAGTTGTCAAGTATGGCATTGGAGGATCTCCTGCTGTGGACCATGCCGCTTCACCCAGAGAATATGGAAAACCAATGGATGGAGCATAGTAACTAGGCATGTATGGGTCTGACATTGGTGGATAGCTATTACTCTGCAGGAAAACAAAAGTCAGCGTCAGAAGAATCAAATTGTCATGCAACAGATACAGTGTTAGTGGTCTATAAACTGTCTCAGATCTTAAATACAAACATCAAACATTGTTCATCTTCTTTAATTATTTTTATAAACATACGAAACAGGTCAAAGTGAAAGGAACTGAAAGAGCTAACATTTGCCATCTTTAAGCCTCCATACTGGTTAAGGCGATAGTTGATCGGGTAAAGACAGTTGAATTTGAAGAGGATTGCACAATTTTAATTAAGCTGGGGCAATTAACTGCTTAAACATTTACTAAGAAACTTTTAAAAAAAATCTACCACCATCTGTAATTGATTAGAATGCTCTTACATTTTGCTTCTTTGATGAACTCTGAACCATATAAACACTTTTATTCCTCTATAAGCAGATTCCTGTATTTTCAAAGCTTCACTTCCTCCCTTTCAACCCATACAGAGGATTGGTGCTATCACTACTGACACCCTGTTTCCCTGAAAATAAGACCTCCCCCGAAAGTAAGACCTGCTGTCATTTTTTTTTTTGCATGATTTTTGCTGGCACTCAAATATAAGACCTCCCCTGAAAATAAGACCTAGCTAGGATCATCAGCCAGACGGACGTGACCCCCCGGCACCCCCATCACTTACTTTGACCGATTTAAGCTTCATTCTTTCCCGAGGGTGCAAGACTCTGCAAGGCCTGGGAGGCCTGCACTTGAGTTCTCCACTATAGAGATGATGTGCTAGAGAGGCCAGCAAGGCCTGCAAGGAGGCTGCAACCTTGCAGAGTCTCTCTAGCACATTGTCTCCATGGTGGAGGACTCAAGTGCAGGCCTTCCAGACCTTGCAGAGCCTTGCACCCTCAGGAAAGAATGAAGCTTTAATCGGTCAAAGTAAGTGCTGGGGGGGGGGGGGTCACGCCACAGGTTGGGAAAATAAGACCTCCCTGAAAATAAGACCTACTGCATTTTTGGAGCCAAAATTAATATAAGACACTGTCTTATTTTCAGGCAAACATGGTAGTACTGGCCATCTGTCCAGTGTGTGTATATACACACACACTAACATTCTTTTGAGGAGCTTGGCTCTGGATCAGGAATCACTGCATCTAAAATGTTTAATAACTCACTGCGTTACTTGTGAAGGTGCAAATGAGTTCACTAAGCAAGACAGATAGGAATTGACTCAGCTTATCAATAGCACTCTGCTGGCCACCAACCGAGAATAAAAAATTGTCATAAGCTTTTGCAAAATAAGTCTTTTCCCTTTCAACTGTTCATATGCCACAAATGACTAGTCAGTTACAGACAGACATGTCATTGGGGGGGGGGGGGTTATTTGCAAGTAACCTCTTTATTAATTTATCTTTTGCTCTGTTTTTTTTTTAAGAGGGCAGGGAGAAAGAACACAAGAATATACAGTGGTCTTGAAAGAAAAGAGCTCAACGAACACAGAGGCAATAGTGATGGAGAATGCTCAAAGCATAGCAGTTTTCTTAAAATGAAAGATTCAGCCATAAAAGAACCAAAAACTCCAAATCATGTTTCCCATCAAAAATGTGAGAGGCCCCTTGCAATTTACTAGGCTGACAAACAATGCAAGGAAAATCCTACTGTATGGTGTCCAAGCATGAAAGAAAAGCATACTGCCTGGTGTTTGCATACCCCTCTAGCACCAGCAAGATCCTATTGCATGGAGAGTTTCGTATTTCATGCTTCTGTATAAACATATGCCCATTTTATTGTTTACCTGCATTAGACATTGACTTGTTATCTGAAGCTACTTGAGCCTCTTTGTTAATTTCTGCCTACATTTGTTAGCAATATTTACACTGTTAAATACAATAAGACAGACAATATATATTCTAGGCATACACAATACTTCATTTAATAATATAATATATAATAATATACAGTATTTATATACCGCCTTTCTTGGTCATTGGATTTCTCCTCTGACTTTAATCCAAGGCGGTGTACATGGGCAGGCTGTCCTAACCCCCACTTGGGGTTTTTTACTATATATATATATATATATATATATATATATATATATATATATATATATATATATATATATATATATATATATATATATATGTCCAATCTTTCATGAATAGCTACTTTCCAGGTGGTATCCTTTTTACAGTCTGACAGTTCTGCTGGCTGGCGCCTCCCACAGTGACCATTTGGTGGAACACTTCATTTTAAGCTCAAACACTTGCATAAAACTATGCCACCACTATCTATAAGCAAGGAAGGGTTACCATCACCTCTCCACAACTATTTGTGGGTAACAGGGTGGTCTAAGTGGTAATCTAGGAAGTTACTTGGTTGACTGGTGCCCAAGTGCAGGGCTGTTCTACATTAAACAGAAACTGAACCAACAAACAATATCACCTTATTTCACTTTTGTTTTTCTCTAGTCTAGAACATACAGTTGCCAACTATAGGCAACTGTACAGATGGATGTGTACACATTCAAATTCCATCTCTGCCTACACAGTACAGGTGTCCCCCGCTTAACGATGGGGATATATTCTGAAACCCCCATCGTGAACTGAAACAGTCGTTAAGCAAGTCTTCCCCAGTCAAAGCCCTTGTCTAGCCATTAGCTGTGTGTCTTTAGATAAGGGCTTTCATGTTCAGCACTGGGGCATTAAGCAGCTAAACTTAAAGCCCTTATCTAGAGCGAAACAGCTGATGAACTGGGGCTTATGCATTTTTTTTACTGGGGACTGCTGTTGGATATGCGGATTGTCATTAAGCGATTCTGTCGTTAACCGGGGGACATCTGTACATATATACAAACATGTTACAAATATGCTTTTTTACCCTGAACAGCCCTCACTGTTTAATATTTAACACAATATTGCCAAAGCATATGTCCTCAGAAAGAAATTCTTGATGGTGGCACAAATTGTGTAAGAATTAAAAGGGGAAGCAGGAGACACAGGGACCAATCCTATCCAACTCTGCAGCACCAATGCAGCCGCAAAGCAGCCCCGAGGTAAGGGAACAAACATTCCCTTACCTTGAGGAGGCCTCCGTGACCATCTGCCCCCCCCCACTGAAGGATGCAGCGCATGCCCCTTTGGCACAGCTGCATCAACACTGGAAAGTTGGATAGGATTGGGCCCACAGTCATCTAACCAAGTGTTGGATCCCAAGAACTGCAAGCAAATTGTAGAACAGAAATTTTCTGCTCTAAAACCCATGCCTTCCCCACCCCCCACAAGGGTCAGCGTGTTCAGAATGGTATGGGATGTTGTATGAGGCTCTAATTAGAAGGGGAAATCTATGGAATTGGCAGAGCTTCAATCCAAGCAGTCCTTAAGATCCAGCCTCAACTACTTGAAAACTCAAACACTTTTTGAAAAACTGCAGATATTTTCCGTTATAAATATCCAATATGAGGTAATAGAAACATTAGCAATTAGCAGGCGAGCAGTAACTTCAACTGAATGTCTCTAATGTAGCAGGCTCCAGTCACTGAAAACTTATGAAAAATAGTTAGTCTAAAGGTGCCACAAAATTCTTTTGGGGATATCATCCATTAAACTCTGGCATATTTAAATTTCAGTCAATTTTAATGGACAATAAAATGTATTTATGTTAGATTGGTTTATACTTATTAATGAATTCACCACTAATAATTCTTATTTCTATTGACAACCTTTATCCACTAGCAACCAACACCTATACTAAACCATTTCTGGTAGAAAATCCAAAATGCCAGCAAATATAAGGACAACACAATGGAAATACTGAGTGGTGTATGTATGGTCCCTTTGGTCATCTTCCCTGTGTGTTTACCAGGCAGTAACCACAGAAGTACACAGAGAAAAACGGTGACAAACAGTATCAGCAATGTGAAGCCAGAAAGAAAAGCAGCCACCTACGACTGGACTTAATTGTCAGGGGATACCTTTACCTTTAATGATGATATGGAACTGAGAACAGAGCAGATAACTTGGGTAATACTACAAGACTTCAGTTAATTTTTCCATCACTTCCCTATCCTCCATTTCTTATTCTCCAAAATAATACACACATCTCCCCCCCCCCCCCCGTGCGTGCAAATTTACAGTTCTGAATTTACAGCACTAAAAACATTCAGGTTAGGACATTAAAAACTTGCAAAGCCAGATCATATTAACAACTGAGCCACAAATCTCAAGTTCCATAAACACACAAAAATAGAGTGGAAAGTATTCTAAGCATTTAAGCAGAATAATCAATGTAAAGTTAATTGAATCCAATTCTAAAAGATATGCATGTAACCATGTATGAAATATTTATAAATATTGTGTTTGAAACATCACACTGCTTAGATGTAAATTTCTTACAGCAATTTCATGTAAATTGTTTAATTCACAGAACTGGACAACAAAAAAGTGTACAATACTCACCTGATTAGTCTGGCTACTTAGATATGGCTCAAAATCATCATCATTTACTGCATCCTTTTGATGAATCGAACCGTTCTGCACTGAAACTGAAATGCAATTAGAATTAGACAACTTTTAGAAATGCTGTTTTTAGCTTCTTTGATTTTATAACACCTGATAGAAACTGAAATATTTTAAAATCAGAACAGTATTTCTTCTTTGGTAGGCAATTATACCAGGAACACTACAAACATACTAGAACACAGAAAACAAATGGCCATCAAACTGACAGTCCAATGTATCTATAAGAACATCCGACAATAATATGAACTGGATATAATAGTACATAAATAAAATGATTGTATCCTAGGGGTAGCAGTGTCTTAGTGGTTAAGGCGCTGAACTGCAGACCAGAAGGTCGGTAGGACAGCAGTTCGAGACCCAAGTGCCACATGACGGTGTGAGCTCCCGTCTCCTGTCCCAGCTCCTGCCAACCTAGCAGTTCAAAAGCAAGAAACTGCAAGTAGATAAATAGGTACTGCTGCAGCGGGAAGGTAACAGCGTTCCATTAGTCATGCCAGCCATATGACCATGGAAGCTTCTTCGGACAGCGCTGGCTCTTCAGCCTTAGAAACGGAGATGAGCACTGCACCCCTAGAGTCGGACATGACTGGCTTTCGAGCAGGGGATACCTTTACCTATCCTAAGTTTAGTCAGTCATGAACAACTTAATTTAGGATACAGTCCATTGTAAAGAATAAACCTATTAAGCAAACTCTCTTTAGATGCCATAACCTATAGTGTACCAAGGCAAAGATTGCACTACAATTATTTTTAAGAAACCTCCCAGTGAAAACAAGTTCGAAGAGTACACGTTTCTGTCTCGTCATGAGCACTGCTGTCAAAGCTCTATGGGTCTATATGGAAACATTAACACTACATGAATTACTCTGATCAAACAACTTCAACTAAGCACTCACTCAAGTGTACAAATCCTCTGCAGGTACACTCAGCTAGCTAATATCCCAGGATAAAATACCATGATCACAAGTCATTTTCTCTGAAGTTCTAGAAGAATTAAATTCAGTACTGTGAATGCCAAAAAGCCTACAGAAGGAACACTCAAACCATATTTTTATAAGTGCTTGGCTAGTGAAGCATCATTTCTAACACAGCTAAAGAAAATAAACGCTGTATCTGCAATACCTGCTTATTTCAAGTGTGCAGGTATTATTAACAGATTCCTTTACCAAATATTCTACATTTACTATACCCAAAACCCAGTTCCTTAAACAAAGAAGGTTGACAACAACATTTAATACAACTGATGGCTTTCTGTAAACCAATTTCTGAGACATTCAGCCAATCAAAACTACAAAGTCAACACAGACTTGCTCTAGAGAGAGATACCTTATATACAATTCCACTCCCATTTCTAGCCTATGTGTGCTCATCTCTGCAACAGGATCACAGGGCACTGGCACAACTTTCAAGGTGAACATGTTCACACAAGCTTGAACTCTGCCTGACAGAACCTGCTTTTCCAATACAATACAATACTTAAGTCTGTTTTTTGTTTACGTTGCCAGAAATGGGGCTCTCACCACAGTCCACAAAGCCATTCTAAATGCCGGTATTTACTTGCTGTTTCCCTTTTTCATCTGGAAAGAGCAAGGATAATAGTTTTCTAAAATATAAGCAGGCAACTCTAGATATCTAAAGATGCACTACAGCCATAACATGCCACTTGCACAGAAAAATAAAGTATGCTTGTCACTTCTCTAATGTTCAACAAGCTCCAAGCCAGAGATATGCTCTAAGCATTTAAAATACACTTTTTTTCTAATAGTGGAGATGAGTTTCCAATTTTGCATTGCCAAGCACAAAGCCCATCATTAATGAAAAGTTCTAGCCAATCACTGAGGTGAAAAGGACTAACATGTGGATGTATATTAGTTAGAAAAAATACTACAGCTTAAAGTTTGTTCTGGGGAGACTTGTTTCAAACACACAAAATTTTTTAGAAACCATGAGAATGAAGACATGTAAAATTGTCACTATGACTTCTCAACAGTAAAGTCTTACCTTTAGCTCCATCACATCACATGTAAAGTAACTTGTGAAAGGTAATCTGTATTTAGTGTGTGTTCAGGGAGGTTTTTATGGTTTGCTATGGGGAAAACACATGCATCTCTCTCATGAATTTCACATAGATTTTTAAGGAGTCAAAGTCCCTAATATTAAAATTTACAAATTGATGGGTTGCTCATATATGAGTGTCACACAGAAAAAGAAGAGAACAGAGACAATTAAACTTTGCGAGAATCTGCTGTTGGTCATTTGACCAACAAAATGAACACAGACATGAATCTGCATCTCAGTTCTTGCATGGAGAAGTGTGTGCAGAACTCTGCCTTCATTTGCATTATGCAAGAAACTCTGCAGGATGAGGCTGGGGCAGAAAGAGACTGTCACCTAGAACAGCAGTCTCCAAACCGCGGCCCACTGTCCATCCGAAAATGGTATCCAGGCACGGCAGTGGATAAATACTGTAATACACACCTTACTTACAGCCTATCTTCGCATCTGAACTTTGCAGAAACTCACGCTGGGCAGCTGCATCCCCCAGGAAATCAGGGCACAGAGCCGACTGGGACGACATGCAGTGAAAGTGGCTGCCCAGTTTCAGTTTCTGCAAAGATCAGATGCAAAGATAGGGAGCTGTGGGGCGGAACAGTAAGGCTCTGCTACCGCCGCACTGTGCCCAGACACTGTTTTTTGGCACACTGGATCCGGCTCGTGGGTCGGGGTTTGGAGGTCCATGACCTAGAAAATGAGTATTTTAACCTGCCCTGCTGCACTCTTCTTGGAAAGCAGCTACTGCCTGAAAATAGCTGCCTAAGGGCCTTGACTCTTTAACAGGATGCATTTAAAAAGGTAGAAGCGGAGGTCAACAATCTGTTTTGACAAGGGCCTTTGGTCCCCCATTAGACTTTATTTTTATTTTACAGCATTAGTCACTCTTGAATCTCTCCCTCCTTTGACCCACATCTCGATCACTGAAGATGCACACTCCCTTCTGAGAAGCATTCATGGGCAGGAATTCTTCTTGTGAGCAGAATTCCCTCTTTCGGTACAACCTAATACATTAGTGAACTCTGCTGCAAGACTATCTAGCACAAGACTGTCTATTATCTGATCCTGTAAATTGGCTTTAAGAGTTAGTGTGTGAGAAACTATAGAACTCTGGCCTTCACACATAGAAATCGCATCCACTACTACAGTCGGAGAAGTTGCAACTGAAATAATTTTTAGAAGTGTCACATAATTATAGATAAAATTGTAGGGAAGTTAGAAGCATCAGGTATGATGGATAGGATTTCAACATACAAAACCCACTAGAAGGATTCTATATTCAATTATGTTCACTGCCACAAGCAGCAGATCTGCTTGAAAAAATCTGTTTGCTCACTAATATTCTGGAATTTCCTCACCAACCCAACATCTCAAGATCAAACAGTGAATCCACTCACACTTCTCACTTCATCTCTTTCCCCATTCCCTTTAAGAAAGGAAAGAGAAAAACTACCTACCAGAACTGCTAGAAAACAGAATTTCAGTAAGTGAGCCAACAGGTCAGAAACTACTATTTCATGTTATCTAATTGCACATTTCAAAACTACAAGAATTAAGCAATAACTTTCATTACAATGCCCGGTGTGGCTTTGTAACCATATCCTATACTCGTCCCCATCATTCAAATGTAATCACCTAAACCTAAACTCCACATTCATTTCTCACTATATTTTATTTCCTTACTGTTATCTGTACTGTCTTTGCAAGTCAGAAGCTGAAAATGTTGCCCCAGTCAAACATATCATCATCATCATCATCATCATCATCATCAGGATACTAGATATTCACATTCTTTTTTAAGGGGTGGGAGAAAAACTATTGGATTATATTCTCCGACATGAATTTCCTACTGTAAGTGTGTAGGTTCAGGAACATATGTTGGGTGGAAGACCACAAAATACAAGTTCATATTGACAAGAGCTCAAAAGCATCCTGCTGCTTGCAAAGAGTGATATTATTCCAACTCTTCTTGCATAGATTCGTAAGTCTGAAGAAACTAATTTTAGAACCAGGTATGAAACTTCACTCAACTTGTATAATTCATTTTGAACAAAGAATATGGCTGCAGAGACAAAGGGTCAGGAAAGAAACCTTAATTTGTGGTTCACTTGTTGGGACCCCCGCACCCCTCCCCAACACACAATATCTCAACAGAGAGTCGACAGCACTTTTCCCTGTGGTTCAATTGATAGCATGTTTGAAAGGAGACCAAGCCTCACTTGGAAGAGGGTCAGAGTCACATTCCACTGACTGTCCTCAAGTAATAAAGTGTGCTTTAAAAAGAATTATCAACTCAGCAACAGTTATGTGCCAGTAGACTAACAGTTCTGTAAAGAGGCACAAAAAATGTAAACCAATATGGTCTGAAGGTATCTATTTCTTTTTCATGTAACTATCTGACCCTCAGGAAAAGCAGTACACTTCCAATACAGTACAGGTGGGCCCCCATATCCACTGATTCGCTATCCACGGTTTCAGTTATCCAGGATCCTGGGGACCCCCCCAGGCTTTTACTTTTTTCCCCAATAAGCTTTGTTTCTTCCTTAAACAAACAGGAGAAGCAGCCTCTGGCTGCTTATTACAGGCAAGTAGAACGAGACTAAGTCCTAGAGAGGCTCTGCAAGGTTAACAGAAACCTTGCAGAGCCTCTCTAGGACTTAGTCTCATTCTACTTGCCTGCAATGGAGGCTGCTTCTCTGTTTTAAGGAAGAAACAAAGCTTGCTGAAAGAAAAATAAGAGCTGGGGGGGGAGCATGCCTGCTCGCAGGGGAGGCAGGGTGGAGGGGCCCTCAGGAAACCATGGAGGGGGTGTTCGCTCTTATCCACGGTTTCAAGTATCCACGGAGGGGCCTGGAACATATCCCCAGCGGATATGGGGGCCCACCTGTATACTGTTACCAAGAGCGTCTTTCAAGATTCGCCTTAGTTTAAACATTTCTTCCTTGGTAAAGAACACAGTATTAAAAACCAACAACACAGTATTAAAAAATCAACACACAACTACCTTTAATTCAAGATTTTCAGTTAAGTATGCACAATTAAGCTTGCAATGCTATGCAGACATACAAGGAAATCAATCCACTGAACTCAGTTGGATTTCTGAGTAAATAAATATGAATACCTGACATGCAAAACCTCAGAGGTACAACTCAGAAGTTTTAAAAATGTTGCATTGCCAGTTAGAGATTATTTTTTCTGTCAAGATTTTCTTCTAATATTAAAAGAAAACAAATACTGTATATTTATCACTGACAAATTCACTTCTCTGATGCTCCCATTAGCAGGTACTCTCTCTAAAAAGTAAGCATACTAAAGCTTTTTAGTTTTAATATGCTGCAACATGGATAGCAACCAAGGTATTAGGAATCGAATAACTGAGCCCAAGTATAAAACATACACTGAGCCTATAAATATCAACAGAATTTCATCATTTGTAAACAATCGTGCAAAAGTAGATGTTTTAACATGCTTTATCACTCACTTCCTACAAACCTAGGTTTGTCTTGCTAATTATAGTATTAAGTCTATAAAAGCAGACACCCATATTGTATAACAAACTGCCAATAACTTGCTGTTAACACTAAGAGCACAATCCTGACGATAGGACCAGTGCCAGAACGAGCACTCCGGTGCCGGATGCCGTCGCAAACATGCCGTAAAGCATGTTTGCGACGACTTGGGAGTAAGGGAGGCCGGCACAAGGACGACCTCCCTCACTCCAGCGCCGAATCTCCATGTGGACAGCGGAGGAAGGTAAGCACTCTGTCGCCAGCCGTGTGGGCAGTCCGGCCGGGCGAGGGGGGGGGCCATTGGCCTAGCCAGCCCGGGAGGAGGATGGCGTCAGCCATATTCCTGTCCCCGCCGGCTATGCCGTTACACAGCCTCCTCTACGTCCACCAGCTATTTAGCTGGCAGAAATCCGAGAAGGCCGATAGGGCCGGCCCGGGTTTACACTCGGGGAAGGGTTCAAGCGTACACTTCCCCGAGGAGACCTCTAGCCCAGCACGCACCGGGCAGCCTGTGCACAGGATCCAGCAGACGGGCCCTGGGCCGCCGGCCAAATCCTTAGTCTGGATTGCGCTGTAAAGACTAGAACTTAGCACCCAAGTGCTATCCTGTATTGAGAGGTATTCTAAATGAAACAAGCTCCAATAACTAAATTTACTTCCTTTTCCATTCGACTACATTTATCATGGTCTGAAAAGCATTCAAATTGTCATATTCACATGTTCCTCTTTTCTCATCCCCAACATCAATTTAAGACACTGACTATGTTAACTGAAGAACAATTCCTACAAAACTATGTCAGATGTTATATGTACAGTACTTGAAATATACACTTCATGAATTACTTGACACCAAGTAATTAATTTAGCAACAAAACACTATCACAGCAATTCCTTTATCTCATTCTTACAGCATATAAGATCTCCTGATTGAAGATGCAGGTGGGCAATATCAGTTTGGATGACTCTGATCATCTGCTGGAGAGAGGAGCTGTTGAAAAAAGTTGTCACCCCCAAATCAATTATAAGCACTGTCAGAATTGCTAACCACTACATAGTGTGCATGCATACACGCACAATGAGCCCCATTCCACACAGGGAACTAAACATACAGCTCCAGGTGCTAGATGCAAGAGTCTTTCCACTTCACAGAGCACCCTTTTCCACATTATAGGGCAGGGGCGGGGAACCTTTTCTCTGGCGAGGGCCGTTTTAAATATTAGAAATTTGCTTGAGGGTCGGCCGTAAGGCTGGGCGCCATTTTTATTTATTTATTTTTGCCCCCGCCCCCCCCCCATCGGCCTCCGGAGGCTCCACACTCACCGTCTGAAGCCGCCGCCGGGTCCACGCGTCACCTCCGGCGTACCATGCCGATGAGGGCAAGAGGGCAAGAGCTTGCCCTCATCGGCGTGGTACGCATGTGCGAAATGGCCTGGTGAGAAGGGGTCAAGGCGGCGGCAGGGGAGGACATGCAAAGACCCTCTCCCGGCCTCCGGAGGTGACGCGCGGAGCCTCCAGGGGCCAGTTGGGCAGCCTCCCGCAATCTCTCCGGGGGCCGGACCGGGTGGCCTCGGGGGTCTGATCCAGCCCTGGGGCCGGAGGTTCCCCACCGCTGTTATAGGGTCTAGTCTAGACAGAAACCCATATGCAGCTCACAATCACTGGTTTCAGATGAAAAAGAATCACCGAGCCTAACAACCATGAAGAAATACAGAGAAAGAGCAGTTGGATATGTAGAAAATTGCCAAAAGAAAAACCCATTACAGAATTTTCAAACAGAAAACCATTTGAATAAATAAGAGACAAGCCAAAGGCTGTCAAAACTATTTAAACCTGAATATTTCAGAAAGTCCAAATGTGATGTTCCTAGCAAGTCTACTTAAATTTTAAAAGGTACTCCAGATGTAAGACCAACATTATTTCTATTGGGAGGTAGTTAACGAAAGGAAGATTACTCGTGGCATTCACTTTGGTCAGCAAGATCAAAATATTAACAATGATGTAACATGCAAAAATGTTGGGAAATTCTACTTTAGTAGCACACAGGAATGAATCACTGCCTGCTTACACTGGAGCAGCCTAATAAAATTAATGACTATACCAGTATAAGTTGTCAGAGAACTGCACTGTCACTAACTGTTACAGTTCCAGAACTGTGCACTCAAGAGTAGCCAGTGGGACACTAAACACAGAAGAAGCAACTTACCTTTATTTCCCTGTCCTTTAGGTCTCTGTTAGTAACAAAGCAAAAGAAAATAAATATTAGAGGAATGAAACATCAAAGCCTATTGCATAGATCGACTAAGTGTATGATTTTGAGATATAGTCACCCCTCTTACATGAGAGTTATGAGTCAGTGTATAAAGCTAAAAATTGCATATACTCAAAATTACCTTGAAAATCCCTCACATTTGAAAAATAGGTACTGTCTCTTTAAAAATTACAAGACAGAAACTGAGACCCAACTCAGGGAACAGCAGCTTCATTCTCGGATATCAGGCATGTATTTAGTAAGTGGAATCACCTTCACTGTTTTAAACTATTTCTCTCTGTTTTTGAACGAAAACCATTATAACCGGCAACAATGTTTAAGGAATTAGGTATCACGGGTAACCCGGTCATGTTTGCAACTAAAAATAGCGATCCAGCCGATTTAAAAATAATGACGAAAATACCCGGTATGGACTTTGACAGCCCAGAAACCCGGATAGAAAGAAATTATTTAAAATCAAAATTCTGGAACTCAAAGGACCCGACGTTTCGTGCCTTGGTACAGGCACATCTTCTGGGGTATCTCCAAAGTAAGTTGGTAGGTGTTAAAGAACAGCGTCCTGCTTCGTCATTTTATTCTTTTCAAAAAAGCGCGGGAACTCCTGCTTGCCAGACGGAAGCCGCTTCAGTTCAAACCTTTACAGAGGCAGGTGATCCTGCAAGGACTCAGTAAAGCATGTAATCGAGGAAATCCTTAAGACAACCTTTACTCTTCTAATATGGTACTGGCAACATTTGTATTAGACACTATTTTGAATGGTTGCACTGTTGTTCAATTGTCCATGATTTGTTTGCCCACGAATTATGGGGAACCATATACAATTTGCGAAACTTAAATCCTGTTGCCTGTTCAAAAGGGCATTTGGCATTCTTTTGCTTATTTCTAGAGCCTCCAGGTTTTTCAAGATGTTTAATTTACTCTCTGTTTTTAAAGAGCATGCGTCATTAAAGTGGATGGAATGACCTGTGGTCAGCGCGCGTTCAGCTAAAGCAGAGAGATGTGGATGTTCTAGCCTCACCGCTCTCTCATGTTCTTTCAATCTGGTGCCGATAGAACGCTGTGTAAGACCGATGTATTCTCTTCCACAGGTACCACACGGAATACAATAAATGCCTGGATTTGAGAGCGGAGGTCTCTTGTCTTTTGGATTGTTAAGCATTTCTTCAATTTTCCTAGTTGGTTTGAAAATCGTTTTTATATTCCCTTGACTAAGGACTCTGGCAATCTTGTCGGTTACCCCTCTAATAAAAGGCAATTCTAATTCCCCATGGGACCATATGCAAAACAGATCAATTTAAACCTGATATATGGTGGCGCTATGTTGATGATATCTTTTGCATATGGTCCCATGGGGAATTAGAATTACAAAATTTCTTAGTACACCTTAATAGTTTTTGCAAGGAGGTGCAGTTTACTATAGAAAAAGAAGACAACAGATCACTGGCCTTTTTAGATGTGTTAGTAACTAGGAGAGAAGATCTAACTTTTAGTCACTCAGTATATAGGAAACCTACTAACACCTACTAACACGGGTAGATATTTGAACTATAGTTCAAATCACCACCCTGCACAAAAAGGATCAGTTATAAGTTCATTATCCTACAGGGCAATCAAAATTTGTGATGAAGACTCAATAAACAAGGAAAAAAAGATATTATTTGAGACATTGAGGGCTAATGGATATCCTGAGGCACAAATTAACAAAGGATGGTCTGTACAAAAGGATAAAATTCAGAGAGAGAGAGGGAAGGAAGGAATAAAATTGGAACACATATTGAGGATAATAACAAGACAACAGAAGACAAAAAAAGAGGAGAAAATTTGGACATGTTTGCCTTTTATTAGAGGGGTAACCGACAAGATTGCCAGAGTCCTTAGTCAAGGGAATATAAAAACGATTTTCAAACCAACTAGGAAAATTGAAGAAATGCTTAACAATCCAAAAGACAAGAGACCTCCGCTCTCAAATCCAGGCATTTATTGTATTCCGTGTGGTACCTGTGGAAGAGAATACATCGGTCTTACACAGCGTTCTATCGGCACCAGATTGAAAGAACATGAGAGAGCGGTGAGGCTAGAACATCCACATCTCTCTGCTTTAGCTGAACGCGTGCTGACCACAGGTCATTCCATCCACTTTAATGACGCATGCTCTTTAAAAACAGAGAGTAAATTAAACATTTTGAAAAACCTGGAGGCTCTAGAAATAAGCAAAAGAATGCCAAATGCCCTTTTGAACAGGCAACAGGATTTAAGTTTCGCAAATCGTATATAGTTCCCCATAATTCGTGGGCAAACAAATCATGGACAATTGAACAACAGTGCAACCATTCAAAATAGTATCTAATACAAATGTTGCCAGTACCATATTAGAAGAGTAAAGGTTGTCTTAAGGATTTCCTCGATTACATGCTTTACTGAGTCCTTGCAGGATCACCTGCCTCTGTAAAGGTTTGAACTGAAGCGGCTTCCGTCTGGCAAGCAGGAGTTCCCGCGCTTTTTTGAAAAGAATAAAATGACGAAGCAGGACGCTGTTCTTTAACACCTACCAACTTACTTTGGAGATACCCCAGAAGATGTGCCTGTACCAAGGCACGAAACGTCGGGTCCTTTGAGTTCCAGAATTTTGATTTTAAATAATTTCTTTCTATCCGGGTTTCTGGGCTGTCAAAGTCCATACAGGGTATTTTCATCATTATTTTTAAATCGGCTGGATCGCTATTTTTAGTTGCAAACATGACCGGGTTACCCGTGATACCTAATTCCTTAAATATTTCTCTCTGTGTGTGTACGTTCTGAGGTTTGCCAAATGTTTATAGTTGAACTCACGCAAGTCAACTGCACGTAAGACGAGGAGTGACTGTACATCAAGAACAACATAAAACAAACTATTTTGCAAAACTGAAATATGACTGAAGTTCTGCATGACCAATAGATTCTAAACAAGTTAAAATACACTGCTTGGAATGTCATTCCTACTAAGCAAATTAAAAAGCACTTGCAGGGCAATCCTGTGCAAATTTACTCAGAAATAAGTCCCACTGTGTTCAATGAACCTTAGTCTCTCCCAGAAAAGTATGCACAGAAATGCACCCCTAGTTTTATTTTACCTGTGAGAAATATAAAAGAAACCAGAAACTATACAATGCTTTATGCTTTGGGGGTGTAATTGCACCAAAAGGCTGTTAGCATCATATGATTTTATTTTAGCTGACACTCTTAGACTACCATATTCTCTCATCACTCAAAGCACAATTAAGAAATAACATCCCCTCGATTAGAGAAAGATGCTTGTAAAACAAGACATTATATATAGAGAAAACTGAGCAAAGAGCGCCAATAAGGTACTCAGGCTGCAATTCTAAGCGTGCTTACCTGGGAGTAAGCCACTGAACTCAAAGGGACTTACTTCTGAGCACTGGCGTCACTGGTGCGTGGCAGGGGGCGGAGCACCCGGAGGGGTGACGCGCCGGGAGGCACCCGGAGGGGTGACGCGCCGGGAGGGCGACGTGCTGAGACGTGCATGTCACACACACCCACGCTACAGTTACCCCATCCCGGTGCGTCACTCCCGGTCTGGAGCCGGCAAGCCGAGCCACGTCTTCCTCGGTGCCGCGGCTGCTTCTGAATAGGCCCGGCAAGGCTTTGAGCGGCATGCGCACAACTCCGCTCAAAGCCTTGCCCTCAGAAGGGCCGAACGAAGACCCGATCGGGAGTGACACGGCTCGGGGGGGGGGGGTGATGAGCCTGGGGGGGGATGGATGACGCCTGGGGTAGGTGGGTGGGGGGTGATGTGCCAATCCCGCACGGGGTGATGCGTAGGGTTGTGGTGCCACTGCTTCGGAGTACTGTATAAATATAGTTTATGCTGTCAGTTACATATTCCCAATCTTGTAATTTAAATAGAAAAGCACACTTGTATTTTGAACAATAAAGTCAGAACCACTGTTAAGACCAACCGTGATAAGACCTAAACATTGACACTGAATATCAAAGTAGTTTTTAAGAACAGCACAATTCTATATACATCTACTCATAGGTAAGCCCCATTGAGTTGTATGGATCTTACTCCAGGTAAGTACATTTAGGATTGCATCCTAAATTAATCCCCACCCAATAAATCATACACTTTTTTGCATGCTATCTTCGATCCCTATGCTTTCACCCCATGATGCTGTTTCTAATTAGCTTTTTGCATCACCTGAATCCTAATAAAACAGATAATCTGTACTGGTCTAGCTTTGGACAGTAGCAACCACAACTGTGTTTTTTTTAAAGCAACACACTGAATTTCAAAAGAAATTTGTATGAAGAGAAACTCAGACTTGGATAACACAAAGCTATGAATTTTGTTCAGTGTGGCATTCATTAGAGACTTTGATTACCAGCCTTCTACTAAAAAAGTAAGGTGTACACAAGCAGAGCGAGAAGCCTAGAAAAAGGAGGCCATGAGGATCAGGGCTGGGAATGCACTTGTAGAGAAATAGGGGGAAAACGAGCGATAAAACCGCACTAGGAAGGAAAAACGGAAAGATCAAAAAATGCAGACACAAGATATATCCACACACAAAAAGAGAGCGAACGAGGCAGGGAAATAAGTATGAAGGCATGTAGAAAACAAAACACATCGAAGGGCATTCATCGCCAAAACAAGAGGCAGTTGCAAAGGGACGGGGGAGGGGTGGCAAGGTGCCGTCAGGGAAAATGGGAAAGTGGCAAGTAGGCAAGAGCGGCTGGGGCAGGAAACCGATTCGGCCGCAAGCCCACTCCCAGGGGGAAATCAAAGGCGGCACAGGAGGCTCGAGAGCGGGCAGATGAAGCAGGGAAGAACAGCGGCGCAAAAGCAAGAGCCGGAGCCCGCCTCCCGAGCAGAAGGGCCTGCTTACAAAAGGAAGCAACGGGATCGCCTGGCGGCCTCAGCGGGGAGGCCCCAAGCCGGGGCTGAGCGGCCTCCAGGCCTGCGGAGGGGGCGGTCCTGGGAGCAGGGGAGGAGTCCAACGGCCTCGGATGTAGCGGCCGCGGATCCCCGCTATGCCCTGCGGAAGGAAGGCGGGACGAGGAGGGGAGGCCGAGCCATTCTCCCGCCCGCCCGGCGGGCGAGGCCAGGCGAAGACGGTACCTGGTCGACGCTGGTGGCTGACATTCTTCACGGGGAGCCGCGATCCCCCTCACCCAGCTCCGCTTGGGCCGCCGCCGCCTCCTCCGCCGCCTCCTCTTTTTTCGCTTCCTCAAGTCGTCGTCGTCGCCGCCTGATTGTCTCCGCACCCCGGGTGCTCCTGGCCTGGTCGGTGCCTTCGAAAGCAACCAGCTGGACACAGCACGGCTTCCCTCCCCTGCTCCAGGCTCGGCTTCCCCACAATGGCGGACGCGCTCCGGCTCCTACTTCCGCTCGGCGGCGCCCTGACCTTCCGCTCTTCTCCCCTCCTCCGCTGACGACGTCGTAGCAGACTTTTCCTTTTCCGCCTCATGTCACGTGGGAAAAACTGCTCCTCAGCGCGCGAGCGCGCTTGAAGTCTCCTAGTCACTAGTGCAAATACCGCCGGGCGCGCGTGAGTGTTTGCGCAAGCGTAGCTTGAGCTGAGGCCGCGGTAGGGTGGAGGAGGAAGTGACGTTCATCCTCCGAGATCTGGGGTCCCGAGAGAGCTGTCGGAGTGTGGTGGGGAAGAAAAGGTATGTTGGTCTGGTCTGACTTTCTTTCTGCTTTGGAAAATCATGTGTGTCTCGTTTTCTGCCGTGTCATACAGAAGGACCTTTAGTGGGTTGTAAGGAATGCGGCCTTTCTGCGGCCCTGGCCGACGGAGCTGAGCGGTGGAAAAGGGGTCGAGACTCTTGTGCCATGGTTGGAGCCGGCGTGGGGGAGGAGGGTGCGAGTGTCGTTGCGAGAGCTGTTTCCTGTTAAGGTTGCCATTATACGGGAGGGTTTCTCCATATGCGAGCCCTGCCTGTCGACTTCACAGTTCTTCCTCTCTCTAATGGATGCCCATTGACTTCGGTGGTACCGTACTACTACCATTATTGTAAAGTAAGCTTTACAGGGGAAAGATAAAAACTAAATTGATTTTTAAATTTGAGGGAGGTTGAACATAATGTCGTGGTGTATGTGTGGGTGAGACGTCTGTACTGGGAAGCAGCAATGTTAGCCTTATAAGTAGGAACGGGAAGTGTAGGAGGGTGGAGTCCTGTTTTTGTGGGTCATCATCTCTTGGAAGACTGCATGCTCTCAAGGGTTCTTATATTTATGTGTCATGATGCTTCACCCATTTATCTTCTTATTCCTAGAGGACCACCAGTTTGTTTGGGAGCTTGTCTGTTCCTGCCTCCACATACCATGAGCCCAACTGATGCCAAGCGCAATGGTACCAAGCGCAAGAAGAACAAGAAGGGTAGTGGACTTGGCCCATCAAGCCTAGTCAGTGTCCCGGAAGTCAAGACTGCAGGGTCTGTTTCCTCAACTACTATCCCATCTTCCTCTTCTTCCCCATCCACTTCCGCTGTAGTTTTCTCTTTGCAAACAGCGGCTGCCATTCCTTCTCCCAGCACTGGCAATGATCTTCTGGTGGCAGCTGCTCCCTTGACTTCTAGCGAAAGGATGGAGAATGCTGAGGTAAAAAAAAAACGTTGTGGAGGAACAATTAACTCTAGGCAAACTCGCAAGCGAAGTAGAATGACTGCTTCACCTGCAGAAGTAGCTTCACAAGTAGAGCCAATTGACCTTGAGGAAAGTGCTTGTGAAGAAGTAGTAGACCTCACCTGTGAGTCTTCAGAACCAGTAGTTGTTGATCTGACACACACTGATTCTGTGGTGATTGTTGAAGAGAATGTTCGGCAACAGCGAAACCGAGTATCAAGAAGCCAGCCTCTACCCGACAGCTGTATATTAAGTAGTGATGATGATGAACCAAGAGATAATGATGTGGTGTTGACTAGTACGTTGCCCAGAGAATTGGAATTATTAGAAGATGGAATTTCAAGTTCAAGGCGTTCGGGAACTGTGAGTTGCCCAATTTGCATGGATGGCTACTCGGAGATTGTGCAGAGTGGACGACTCATTGTATCAACAAAGTGCGGTCATGTCTTCTGTAGTCAGTGCCTCCGTGATTCTCTAAGAAATGTTAACTCTTGCCCAACTTGTAGAAAGAAACTTGGTTATAAACAGTATCATCCAATTTATATATAAAACTTAATAGGCTTGTTAGAAACTTAATTTGAACTTTTGTAGATGCATCATAAACTTATACTTCTGCAAACAAAGGATTACAGATCATATTTATGCCCAGATGTGACAGTCGATCTGTGAACTCTTTTAATTTCCCTTTTTATGGACTTGTCCTGTCTAAACTTGCTTTTATGGTGGTGTTCTTACCAGCAAGTTGGCTTTATGGTGCATCCAGACCAATGAACGTTCAAAGGACTGGATGTTCTGTCACAAAAGCAGTTACTTTGCCACACTTGAATGAAACTTTTACAAAAAGGTTTTGCTACTTCAAGGAAAGAAAAATAGAGTATGAATGTGCTTTGTTTATTCAAGACTTTGGAGTCATTATGACGTTGACAACGTGAGTAAAAGTGGCAAGCAACTAGAAAATGTACTACCTTGTTGTGTAGTTCGCTATAAGAATTGAACCCAACCATTATCTGTTATTCCATGGCAGAATTCCCTTTGCTTCTGCATTTCCGAGGAGATTGAATTGTATAGCCATACTGAAACTCATTTTAATATCAACTGTGTTAACTGTTTTGTTGTAAGCATCTTTAATATTTTCAAATTGCTTTTTATTTGAATCGTCACAGTAGACCAAGACTGTTTGTAGAAAATATTTGACTCCTTACAGCTGTATTCCATTGTATACAAACTGGTGTGTGCACTACTTACTCTTCTGTAAGTTGAAACACACCCACGCATCCCCCAATTCTGACTCTTTTTGGAAAGTGAAGTTGGGGTATGGTAAGACGCTATCTCAGTTCTTTCAAATATTCCAGATAGAATGCGAAATGGCTATATATAGAAAACGTTTCCAATTATATACTGACTTATCTGATATCTTTTAAAGGTTTATATTGTTAAGAGTAACTGATAGACATGATCTTCAACATATGAAACTCAGTCTTCAGTTAATAGGTTGGGTGTAGTGATTTGGGAAGCTGGTTCTGAAAGGCTTGTGTTTCATTGGGTCATATTTAGGGGGGGGGGAATATATATTCATGCAATACAATTGGAGCTGATCTCTTGCGCTGCAGTCCTAAACACACTTACTCGCCAGTAATCCCTGTTGGAGATATTTGAACTTACTTCTGAGTAAGCAGGCATAGGATTGCACTGTTTAGTGTGTGTCATCAGTTGTACTTCTTCTTTCCCCAATACAGTAAATGTATTTTGAAAAAAAAAAAATAAGGCTCATAAAGTACTGGTAGCCATTGCCCTGCCTGTTGCTTGACAATGTTCAAAACTGTATAGTATGTCATTTAATACTTGACATTTTTTTCTCATATTTAGCACAATTCAGCTTTGATTGTATCCACAAGCTCAGAACATAGATTCATGTTTATGTTCTGTATCTCAGAGCTCATAACTGGAAGCTTCCTTGAAAAGATCACTACTTGCATCTGCAGTGGGAAGTGAGCTGCACAGGCTACACCAACACTGGTTCTGCAAATGTCTTCTCTGCAATATTCTGAAAAACAGACAGGTGAACTTTTAACTATGCTAGTATGCAACAAGTTGAGCTATACATGATATATACATGAAACAACCATAATGACTAATGTCACGGGCAGTATTTGTTCCTGGAACCCCCGTGGATGCCAAAAACCATGGATGGGGTGGGGAGTCAAGGGGGTGGTGCCATTTTACCTTATTGAAGAGCTGTGCGGGCCCACTGCGCACTCCTTCCCTCCAGCGCTTCATTCTACTAGTCTAAAATGCCTGTTGTTAGAAGAAGAAGAAAAAATGACCGGAAGCAACTTCTGGTTGCGTGCACGACAAGAAGTCGCTTTCCGTTGCTTCTCCCCCCTCCCCTTCTAACAGGCATTTTAGACTAGTACAACGTGGCGCCGGAGGGAAGGAGCAGGCGGCAGGTCTGCTCAGCTCTTCAGTAAGGCTCTTCAATAAGGTAAAATGGTGCCGCCCCCAGTGGGTTCCCTCCCTCCACGGATGGCCATCCACAGATAGTCAAATTTGCAGGTGGCCAATCTGCAGATAAGGAGGGGGCCCACTGTACTGTGTTTTTAAACAGTACAAACTACAATAGTAACAATTTTGTCACTGCAGTGAATGGTGTTAAAGTGAGAACTTCAATAGAATACTTACCCAACATAACCTTATTAGAAGACTTATGGGGTGAACTGTAGATGCCTCTATTTGGATTATGGTAGAATAAAATACAAATTTGTCCAGAATATTTAATGTGTAGAATACTGCACAGATACTGGAGTTGCCGCTTCTGGTTTTGAGGCATAAAGAGCTACCAAACAGAATTTAATTTTCCACTGATGTAAGTAAGCATCCTTCAAATGTTTCCTCAGCTTTATGGGAGCTCTTTGGCTATGAACACCTGTTCTATTGGAGACTGCATCTTAGTGGATAATCAATGAACCACCCATGCAGTTGAGTCATTTAGATGCAATTCCCAGTTGTAGGGAATCTACTCAAGGATAAGCAGTTCCTGTGGCACTGAGGAGACATGTAAAGGGAAACACAATTATGTTATAATGGAATTTTAGAAGTACTGCATGAGCAACTTACCACTTCTCACAGATTGGGGACAACTTTGGGTTCAAGTAAAACTGAATAAGTTAGTTCAAAATTCTGAGAACCCTGTCCTGGTAAATGGTAAAACCAATCCCAGGTAGAGACATTTAGAAAGGAACCAACGCAATCATCCACTTAATATATTTAACATTTTTAAGCACCAAACAATATTAATAAAGCAAGTAGCTGGTTTGGATAGGTAGTGCTAGGTTAGGTTATCGGAATTTTAAGGAAATGAGTATTGACGTACTCTCCTAGTCTGAAGAAGGTTGTACAAGTTTAGTTCATGAAATTGTATTTTTTTCATTGGTATTTGTTTAGCAGTATTTGTTTTCAAATACTTCTGAAAAACTGTGCTAAAGTTTGAGAGGTCTTCTAGCTGTCAAGCATGCAATTTGTAGTACTAAATGGCATACTTTATCTACATCTTCAACACAAACCTCAATCACTTGGAATCTGTTCCCAGGGCAAATGATATTGGCTTAGTAAGAAGGTGCATGGTTTTAAGGACTAATGGTTAAATCTTATATTGCCTGTATTTTCCATTTGTAAATATGTATAGTTCATGCTTTAATTTAAATGTATTCATGTGTGTATATTGGATTTGCTTTCTGGAATCTTAATTAGGCAAATAAATTTTACTGCAAATTAAGATTAGCTATTTGTGTACTCTATTCTTCCCTACTCCTAACTATCTCAGAAAAAACCTGAGAGGTCTAACAGTTATGATTATGCTTAGCAGTTGTACAACACTCTTTGAGTTCTTGGCAAAGGTGAGATTCAGACCTGGAAGTCCAGATTTATACTTGATTATGAGTACAAAGAAAGGCAGGGTTCTTGACCAATTGGTGACCAACTATTATTGGTTCCTTTGCTTCGGCTTGCATCAGGTAAATCAATAATTAAAAGGTTCCAGAATATTTATTGTAACAGAGTTGCCTCTTTCCTCCTCTGCCACATTCCTCTCTGGGGGAAGTGAACGGTGTTTGAAGTTAGATGTTGGGAAGGGCACTTTGAAGTGGAGATTCTCTTCCTCTGAGATGGGTAAGCATTGAGGAGTTACTGCCCCTTGAGCAAAAGGGAGTCACCCTCCAGGTCACCGTTATCTGATGAGCTGCGGAGCTGTCATTGGGATCTTTGCCAGACACCTCGGGGACAACGTGTATGTGCTTTAGTAATGGGAGCAAATTAAGACTTGGTAAAAAGTAAGGTCCAGTTGATTGCAGTGGACCCAGGTTATAAAGCTGGGAGGAGTGAGTTCATTGTTTCCTGCTCTTGGCTGTGTATGCAGCAGGGCACTCTGTTTGAACAATTAAACCCTGCACAGCAGAACTCTTAGAACCAACCCAATGTAGTAAATACAGTCGGACCTCGTTATTTGCGGAGGTGCTAAATTATCTGTGATATTAAATACTTGCATAAAGAATCAAATCACCATCCAACCCAAAAGAACAGCCTAATTTACAATTGGAATTAGGCAATGTTACTTTGCCTTACATTAAAGGAACAACAGACAAAATTGGGAGAATTTATTAAGAAATGTCGAGCCTAATGTGCTTGCATCTATCAGAGTGCAGCGGCACGCTTGCTCCAAGGTCGTTCTCCGCCGAAAGTAAAACAGACCAGGCAGATGTCCACCACCAAGACTGTATTTACAAATTTACAGATAAGCAGCTTCAGCAAAGCAATACCTTCTTATATACACAACTCCATGGCATAGACTCCAGCTCTCTCAAACTCCACACAACAACCCACACAGGTAGGCTCTGCCAGCCTCCTTATATAGTGCTTTACACCAATCACAGTGGAGATTGATAATCTCATTATTTATTGCATCAGCTCTTTCCACAGGTGCTTTGTCACAGTGATTCAGCATTTTTCCTGTCCATTTCACTTTTCATTGCTTTACATTACATAGAGATATACCTGTACATACATGGAATTCTTGGTTGCTATGCCTGCCCAAACATCAGGGCCCTGCACTATTCAGACTGGAAATTTCAGATCATTTGGTGAGCTAACCCTGACAACTACTGAATAAGTTTAACATCAGGACTTGTTATGCTCCAACCAGCAAAATTAGCATTTTTTTAAGGAACTCCAAAGACAGACTACATCCGTGGACATATGCAGGAATTTATAGAATCCCATGCAGTTGTGGAAAATGTTGCATCAGGACCACAAAGAGTTGTAAACACACGCATAAAGGAACACCAGTAATATTTAAGGTTGGAACAAGCTGATAAATCAGCTATTGTGGACCATGCATTAAAAACTGGACACCAGATTAACTTTGAGCACACCCAAGTTATAGTTAAAACCAAACAATATCATTCACATCTGAACAGGGAAGCATTTGAAATAATAAAACATCCAACTGCAGTAAATAGGAAGGGGGAATCTGTAGAGATTAGCAATAGTTGGCTTCCAGTCATCAAAAGCTCTCTGACCGATCACAGAACAACAGGAAACAAAGAGAAAGACTGCTTTAATATTGCAGATAATTTAGCACCTAAGTAGTTTTCACAGTGCATGGCTGTTTAAGCTCTCAACAATCGGCTGCACAAGGGAGGGCTGTTGTGCTTTGCTGCCCCATTTTATATCTGGAAAATCTTTGTAGCTATGGGACTTTGTTATAAAAATGGTGGTATGACTTTAAGGAACCTGGCAAATGCAGCAGTTAATCTTCCAACTGTTAACTTGTGCTAAGAAGAACTAGAGCAGACAGCAAGTTGCTGCACTTTTGATAATGCTCCTCATGGTTTAGGAACAAAATGTTAGGACAACCCCTTGTTCTCTTGTTAACCTAATAAAACCACCAGAACAACCTGGAAAATGCTTCCTTTTATTAATTCAAAGATACGTACCGGTCATGAAAACCTCAGAACATACATTTTTTTTCTTTTTACAGCGGACCCCCGTGGGTTTGGGACCCGCACTGAGACAAATCAGTGGGTGCCAAATCCACAGATGGAAAGGGTCCGCTGTACTTAGCTAGATTTGTTTTCTGCTGCCTTAAAATGTATGTAATCTCGCACTTTGGAAGCCTCCTTTGATTGCACTGGGATCTCGGAGGTTTTTTCCCTACTTACTAATCAGAGGCATCTTTAATAAAACTTAAATGTGCATGCTTGTTTGCTGACCAGAGAAACGAGCCCTAGAGGAGCCACTTTGAAGGTTTGAGTAAACTATCCTGTAACCCAGTGAAAAGGGGGCATTTCTAGAGCTGCAGGCACAAAGGAGGGGGAAGCACTTGGCAGTACGTGTCAAGTGGACCATGTTAGAAGTGGGTGTGAAGGTCGGGTGTGTAAGTGTGAGACTGACAGTGACTGCCGTACCCATTGCCTGGAGCCTTTGTATAACCTCCCCCCCCCTTTGGGGAACATCATGACATCTAGATCATATTTTTATAAAACTTGTGGTTATAAAAAGTACAAGTAACAAGACATACCAAGAATTGCTAGGGGTTATGCAATGGAATATTCCAATCTTAGTTTATCATCAGCTTGGTTTTCAAGTTATTTGGTCTGGTTTTCAAGATGTCCCAACTGTTGTTGAAGTTTGTGATACAGAAAAGGCAATTGAGGTGTATAAATAAATTGTGGCTGTGGACCCAAAATGTTATACTGAAGTCCTTAGTGTACAAAGCGCATAAAAAGGCTTTATAGTCAGCCATTCATTTTTGAAAAAAATATCAGATTGCTTTCCCTTGCAATGCAAATTATCTTTCACTTGATTGCCGAGTATACTGCGATACCAAGTACTGCCACGTATACATGCATATTTATTAGGGAGTTAATCTCGCTGCATTCAGTGGAGGTTGTTCCTAAATGTGCATAAATTTGTATCTTTAGATTGTTGGTATGGATTTCATATGGATTGTCAGAATGGCCAGCGGGTGGCGCAGTGGGTTAAACCACTGAACCATGAGCTGTCCATCGAAAGGTCGGCAGTTCGAATCCGTGACGGGGTGAGCTCGCGTTGCTTGGCCAGCTCCTGCCAAACTAGCAGTTCCAAAGCATGTTAATGAGAGTAGATAAATAGGTACCGCTTTCGGGAAGGTAAACAGCGCTCCGTGTTCCAGCTGCATGCTACGCGCTGCAGCAAGGAGAGTCATGCCGGCCACATGACCACGGAGGCGTCTTCGGACAACGCTGGCTCTTCGGCTTTGAAATGGGGATGAGCACCACACCCTAGAGTCGGACACGACTGGACTTAATTGTCAGGGGTCATCTTTACTTTTTTATGGATTTCAAGCCCTACAGAAATGGCAGATAAGTTTAAACATGTGGCTTAGGAGACAAGCCACTTAAGTAACTAGTTCAATATGCTTGATGGTGAGGGGACATTTCAATTGTTTTCTTCATATAGCAGCCCCTCCTGTCTCATTGCACTTTTGAACTTGTTATATGCATCTGTTGGGGTGGTTTTCAGAGTAAGGCAAAAATCAGTTGAGTCTGAACAGATCCTGGTAGCTATTTGAATCCTTGCACTCAGTACTGAAATATATATTTAAATGAATAAACCATATATACACAGACGCATAATCACCCATGCGATCATTTGTTTTATTGTGCTTTTTACTTAAGCCAGTTTCAGACTTGCTATAGGAGAGAAATTAGCTTCAAGAGCTCTGTTTTGATTTTTAAATGGAGTAAACCCCATTAAACACAAATGGAGTAAACCCCATTAAAACCATTACTGCTCAGAAAGCATGCCTAGGATTGCACTATTCATGCATAAATTCTGTGATGTATATGAATAACAAAAACAAATCTACAAAATAAATTCTAATTACTGTACACAGTGCAGTTTCTCAAAATAATACAGGTGGGCCCCCATATCCACTGATTCGTTATCCACGGTTTCAGTTATCCACGGATCCTGGGGACCCCCCCCCCAGGCTTTTACTTTTTCCCCAGTAAGCTTCGTTTCTTCCTTAAACAAACAGGAGAAGCAGCCTCTGGCTGCTTATTACAGGCAAGTAGAACGAGACTAAGTACTAGAGAGGCTCTGCAAGGTTAACAGAAGCCTTGCAGAGCCTCTCTAGGACTTAGTCTCGTTCTACTTGCCTGCAATGGAGGCTGCTTCTCTGTTTGTTTTAAGGAAGAAACAAAGCTTGCTGAAAGAAAAATAAGAGCTGGGGGGGGCAAGCATGCCTGCCTGCAGGGGAGGCAGGGTGGGGGGGCCCTCAGGAAACCATGGAGGGGGTGTTCGCTCTTATCCACGGTTTCAAGTATCCACGGAGGGGCCTGGAGCATATCCCCAGTGGATATGGGGGCCCACCTGTACATACTCTATTAACATCAACCATCTTCTATGTGGATATTCATCCATCTTATAACTGACCCAAAAAGAGCTTTCTAAGGTTCCCTTCGGGTGGTTTGTATGACTTCTAAAACATTTATAATCAGGTGATTTTCTCTTCAATGGTCATGTTGTAGGCTTGGGAACATATCCCCAAGAGGAATAACTGCAAGTTACTGCATCCTGAACATTAGTTTTCATGCTGTTGTAATCTATGAACTTGTTCCCTGGGGAATGAACATGACTTTGGGTCCAATCCTAGCCAACTTTCCAGAGCCAATGCAACCCCAAGGAAACAAATGTTCCCTTACCTTGCGGAGGCCTCTGTGACTGCCCCATGCTGCAGGATGCAGCACATGCTCCATTGGCAGGGCTGCATCAGCACTGAAACCTTGGATAGGATTGGGCCCTTAGCCACCTAAAAATAGTCATGTTGTGCAGGTTGGTCCTTTGATACTTAGATGACAGTATTTGACTTTCAAAGAAGCAATATATCTTCACCAACACCATATATCAACATCAACGTTCATAAGAGGTTTTGCTCCACAGACTGCAAACCACCTGAATCAAAATAACAGATACTAAAATGTATTGCTATCTAAAGTATTCTTCATGCAGTTTGTGTGTGGAGGTCTGTTTTTTTTTTCCCATGGCTGTTAATGCCAGCAAGCTTCAGTTAGCATCTTCAACATGTGGGTACTTGTACAGCAGAAATTTGGACAAGTTGCAAAGGCAGCAGAGAATTCTGAGAATGGCTCCCAGGGGTGTAAACTAAAGAGAGTGGGATTGAGCACACAGTCATAAAGAACTGAAATGCACAGATGTAAGGAATAATGAAGTGTATATATAGTGGGTTATTGAGCCACACTGGACTTTTATTTCCTTTTGTTCCCAATCTAATTTTTTTCTAATCACAGCAGTTCTGGAATGAATAGCCTCTTAAATTTGACAGATACTAAACTTTTGAATGGAACACAAAACTTGCCAAATAATTTGTTTTGTAAAAAGGTTTCAGATCAATGGTTTAAGAAGGAATTAAAAGAAACAGTGCAGCATAGCAGGGAGAGTTCATAGCTCAGGGCCAAACCACACATTATATTAAGCGCATCTGCTGGCCTGTTTTTTCCTGCTTAAAAATAGTGCTGGGAGGATGAGCTGAAACTATGGTGAGTGTGGGGTATAACACTTGGCTGCCACCACAGTTCTGAACATGATTGCTCACTTCCACAAGCGATTTAAATTATATCAAATCTCCCATTGACTTTCAATTGATGCTTTAAAAAAATGTACTGTAAATGGTGTGGAGGGGGTAGGGTACAATCAAGATGGGAACCACAGCAGAGTAAAATGTTAGCCCCCTGCCCCTCTGCTGTGGGTGTGGCCAATTTTGGGTGCCCCAGTACTATTCTGAAACAGAAAAAAAGGGCCAGCCAGCATACACATTTAATGTAACGTGGTTGATCCCTCAATGGCACAGCACATGCTTTTGCAGGCAATCTTTGTCATCTCCAAGTAGGGCTGTTTTTGAAGCCACTAATAACTAGAAGCAATTGTGGCTTATACAGGTGAAAATTATTACAAAGAGTTAACTAGAAGGGGGGAAATGCTAATTATGTAAGGTTAAACAGTCGTATGGATGAACATGAGTACACATGGCAGGCGTGGGAACAAAAGAAAAGAAAGAACCAGGAAGATGCTTGTTAAATATACAATTTCTCCTAGAAAAAGCAGGAGGTTCCTGGCAGATGCAGTGCTTAATGGGGGGGGGGGGGAGGCAGAAATGTTACCTGTTTTTGAAGTTAGACAGTGATTCAGCTTGAAATAAAAGTGAGAACTCAGCTGAAGCAATTTCCAAACTTACTCGTGTGCACGTGTGCGTGTACATACATCATGAGCTCACGCCTCTTGGTTATATTCCAGTCTCTATCTTTCCACATATTGCTACACTCTTGGGGAAGGGGCAGCTTTTAAAGAGAATGCTTCTATGATACAATTCAAACAGGAGGGGGTGCTTCTTGAATGACATATACATACATTTAACTGGATAAGAATACAGGTGGGCCCCCATATCCACGGATTCGCTATCCACGGTTTCAGTTATCCACGGATCGCAGGGACCCCCCCCCCTAGGCTTTTACTTTTTTCCCAGTAAGCGTTGTTTCTTCCTTAAACAAACAGGAGAAGCAGCCTCTGGCTGCTTATTGCAGGCAAGTAGAACGAGACTAAGTCCTAGAGAGGCTCTGCAAGGTTAACAGAAACCTTGCAGAGCCTCTCTAGGACTTAGTCTCATTCTACTTGCCTGCAATGGGGGCTGCTTCTCTGTTTGTTTTTAGGAAGAAACAAAGCTTGCTGAAAGAAAAAAAAGAGCTGGGGGGCGCACGCCTGCCCACAAGGGAGGCAGGGCGGGGGCCCCTCAGGAAACCATGGAGGGGGTGTTCACTCCTATCCACAGTTTCAAGTATCCACGGAGGGGCCTGGTACATATCCCCAGCGGATATGGGGGGAGTACTGTACAGTAATAAGATCATTGGTGGGGTAGGGAGTTATAACTTGGAGCATTCAGAGCTCATCTTGTTTCTCACAAGATAACTGTCATTTAGCCAGCTCCATTTGGTTAAAGGCGGTACCTTGTGTTTCCTGCTGGGAGGACCTTGAGAGAAAAATTATGCAGATCTCAGGCCGGATTCACACTACACGAATCCAGGCGCGGATGCCTCTGCTGCCCCTGCCTCTGCCTACGTGCTTGGAGCTGGGGAGTGTCTTCCTGCCTGTTGTCCCTCCTGCTGTCCTGCCTTCTTAAGAAAGCGCAGCTTACAGATTGGAAGTAGTTCTGATTGGCACGCAACCACTCTTCCCCCCCTCATCCGATTGGTGGCTGCAGTAGCTCCGCGAACCCGCCCCCTCAAAAGATGGGTTTCCCCATCTTGTAAAAGGGAGCGTGCAGCTGCTCCGCTTGCTTCCGAAATGCTGTCAAAGAGCTCCGCACATCTCCATAACGCGCTGGGATTCGTGTAATGTGAATCCAGCCTCAGAATATATGTGTCTTAGAGCCCAACCCTATGCATGTCTACTCAGATGTAGGTCCCATGATAGTCAATGGGTCTTATTCCCAGAGAAGTGTGGATAGGATTGCAGCCTTAAACTGCAATCCTATACTGTACACACTTTCCTGGGAGAAAGCCCCATTGAACACAGTGAGGCTTACTTCTGAGTATACACACAGGGTTGTGCTGCTCAGCTGCACTTTATCAGGGGCTTTGGAACCTTTCATCTGAGGCAGGCTGCTTTAACCCTTTCAGCTTTTGGTTTACGAGGAATGCAGGTGAAATGTTGGCCTTGGGTGGAAGTCATAGTCACACCTCTCTCCCTAAGAAGGCCCTCCAGTGATCCCTGGTATCAGAGATGCTCTCTGCTGCATTATAGTTCCTGGTTGCTCTGGAAAACCCATTCTACACATGATCAGAGGCTTTCTCTCATGATTTACTACTTTAGATATTCCAGTGCTGAACCTTAAAAATGAAAACGAGTTGGGGAGAAGGCTAACACCACAATCCAATGCATGTCTACTCAGAAGTAAGTCCCACTGTGTTCAGTGGTGCCTACTCCCAGGAAACTGTTGTTTGTACCCCAGGGGTACAAATTAGTTCAAGTGATTTCAGCTTGTTTGCCCAGTAGGCAGGACAACAGGCCACGTTTTTGCTTCGGCCACGAGAAGCAAGAAAAAGCTTGCAAAATGCGAGGGCGCCAAAAAGAGCTCAAAGATGGTAAAACACAGTACTGATTCAAAAGGTAGATCTTTACTTTGCTAGCAAAGGACACAAAATGACTGCAGCAAGTTGTGTATAGTACATAGAAAATACAGGAACTTATATACATTTAGAATTACATCTGGAACCATGGATTGTATTGTTCATGAGAATACATTTGAAAGGGGAACCAATGTACAGAAGGATTCAAGAAAGTACATGTAAACCAACCAATAAGAATCTGGATTCAAACTTCCTGCCAATGACAATGTACAGTAACAGTTTGTAAGAGTGAACCAATAAATGAGAAGATCCTAATGTTACACCAATGAAAAGTGTTGTGCTTTGTGTGATTTATGGTCCAATGGGGTTTGAGTTGCCAACATTGCAAGGTTCAGGTAATTTAATCATCCCCCTGGCGAATTTGACCAAGGTGAGGCAACAGCTTCCTGGTTATGAATGAGGACACATATGCATAGACGGGTTACACAATGGCAGTGATTTGGATATGCAGCACAGAGATGATTGACACAAAGGCTTGAGCCTGGTTACAATATGTGATATGCAAGTAAATGGTTACAGTGTTGCAGATGTAGGAAGGAGAATGCACACAGATCAAGATTGGATTTTTGGAGGAATAGTCTGGCAATAGGAGATAGTCCTGAATCACCCTGATATTGTCTCTTCCTTCCTGCTTCCCAGGGGACATCAGGGTAAGGTAATGTCTGTCCCAGGAAACAGCACAGGATGATATTACAAATAGATGTTATAAAACAGTCTTTCCCGAAGCACTCCCTGGCCACGCGCTTGTCCTAACGAGGGGAGCCTCAAACAAACTCCCACTGTTGTCCTCTCTAAACCGGAGGCGAGGAGATTCTAACTTCCTCTGTTCCTTGCATCAGAGAGGAGACAGGCCTTTCACCTATTGATACGTTCTTAGATTCTCTAGACGTGTCCAGATTTTAGAGTTCAAAACAATCATTCTGCCGGGAAAACTCCCATCAAAATTTTAATAATAAAGTGTATTTTACGACGGAGTTTTCCCAGCAGAATGATTGTTTTGAACTCTTTCACCTATTCTTTTACCGCTGGACAAGCTCCATGGCCTTCCAGGAGACACTCTCCGCCAGGCTGGTTAGCTGTGGCCATTGCCCTGCCCTGGCAGGAGGATCGTGTCCCTCCCATGTGTGGACACATCCAGGGTGAGACTCCAATGATTCTTAGACAGAATCTGGACATACATATAACTTCCAAGACAATATCCAGAAAACACCGGAAACAGTCTCCCATTCCAATTCTTCATGGATACCTATGCCTTTCTCTTTTAACAAACTAAGTCATTGTGAGACAGATTTGAATGGGGGTAAAAAGCAGTGTACTCTGGGGGATTGCACTCTGTGAAACAAAACTATTTGATGGGGGTTAGGATCACGTACAACAATAGGATTGCAGAGTTAATCTGGGTGCTACCCAATTCAGATTAAACCCTGAACTCTTCAGTAGCAATCAATCATGAATACTATTTCCACCATGCAGGGGCCCATGCAGGGGCCTATTGGTTGGTTCCTATTGTAACCTTTTGTGTGGCCAAAAGTTGTCAGGGGAGTAACCTAGAAGACGGCCTTTCGTAACCCGGAGACTTGACGGTCAATGGAGTTTGCACAGGCTGGCCGAAATTTTGGCTCTCTGCCCAGTGGAGGGAGGGTGCCCCTTCCCTACCCATAATGCTTCCCTCGCTGTAAGATCAAGCCCGAGGCCCCAGCCCTTCTCCGCGGGAAGGCTCAGGAAGAGTTAAGAAGGCAAACCTGGCTGGCAGCTGGACTGGGGTAAAGAGCAGGCAGGCTTGTTTACCGATTGCTCGCCATGGGGAGGTACGGCACGAATCTGGCAGGCGGCGGGTTTGTTTCGGCAGCAGTCGCCGCTGCTAGTCTGGCTGTGCCAGTTGCGCCTCTTTTCGTGTATTATGTAATGCGGGGACAGGAGGAGCCCCGGTGGTGTGAGCGATCCTCCGTCAAGGTTCACACACACCGTCAAGGTGTCAAGGCGGCGAGGGGATTTGCGGGGCGCTCCCTTCAGTCCTTCGCGGGCACGGCCGCTGCTGCTGCCGCACGCCATGAGTCAGGAGGAGCCGCGGCCGGAGAACCTCAACGAGCTGCCGGACGACTCGCCCCGCGTGAAAGCCGCTGTGGCCGAGCTGAGACGCAGAGCCGAAGAGGCGAACATCCAGCCCTGGTCCATCGCCCTTTCCGACGCCTCCCTGGTCCGCTTCCTGCGAGCTCGAGACTTCGAGCACGACTTGGCGTGGAAGGTAAAGACAGAGCGCGCGAGAGATTTTACGGCTCGGGGGAGTCCGCGGGGGGGGGGGGCGTCGCGCCTGCTCTTCGGGGAGTGCAGTTCTTTTAACCTTTACAGCTACGGATTGAAATGGGGGGGGGGGGTCTGCCAGGGCTCCAAGCCTGCACAGGGCGTCCCATCCCAGCAGCCACTGCTAGTTGCATGCACGCCTTCCTCAATCGGGAGCACCCTCCGTCAGCAGCTCCTCTTCCCTTCCCACCGTAGTGTGTGCTGAAAAAGAAGGAGCCTGGAGAGCTTTTCCGTCGGCTTTTGCAAAGTTGCCTACCGATCCCATTCCCACCATTCGGGTTTCTGATGTGATACACTGGTTGGTGGTTGGTTACTTACAGAGCAAAATAAATAAAGGATTCATTGTCCCAAAAGGAAAAGGGCGCAGAGTCTAAAAGGATGAAGAAGCAGGCGGCAGCACAAGCAAGGAACCACTAGAAAATACTCTACTATGCTGTGCCTCAGCTTAGTGAGGTACACCTCAAGAGTAAAACAAGTCCAGCTCCTTTTCAGGAGCGGCCTTTAACATCTGAACCACAAACTGGATCGGCTGCTGCTGTAGTTGCTATCTCTGTGGTGTGCAAGCTTTGTGGTGTGTGCAAGTGAAACTGAATTCAAACAGGTGTAGTCTTGTTAGTTTGTTGCAATAGACACAACAAAGGGGAGCTGCCAGAATAGCACTTGTTTGTGCACCTGTGCTAGCACAAGCCATTTCCCCCCACCTTTCTCCTCACAGCAGCTCCCTGATCTTGTTGAAAAGCTGTTCCTGAAGGACAGGAATGTGCGGGGCTGCACATGGAGGGAAAACCACTCAGAAATGATGGGTGGACCCTTAGGAGTAGCTTTTCAGAGAGGGGGGCTTGGAGGAAGGGTGGGGAAAATGGCTTATGCTGGTGCTTGTGGCGTGGATTCTATTTCTACCCAGTGTCTTATGGCATTCTTTATTCATTTATATTATACAGGCACTCTCCGACTTTACATAAAGATTCCATTCTAGGCAACCTTGCATAAGTTGATTTTCATGTAAGTCAGAATTCCAATTCACACAGTAGCAGGGCAAAGGAACCCAGCTACAGCAAGTCCCCAACTTGTGTAACATCCAGCATCCACATTGGTGGCAGATTGGAGGAAGTGGCACCATCGCCCCTTCTAGTCCGCAGCAGACAGAGCCAGCTGTCTACCTGCCCCTTCCTCCAAGGGGCTTTTTAAATGAAGGAGGAAACATGGAGTGCATTGAGAGTGATCTCAGCACACTCCACATTTTCTCCTTCATCTAAAGAGCTTGCATGGAGGAAGGGGGGAGATCTAGAGGAAGGAGCTGCATTTTGATCCAAGGCCTGTGCTGGGCTTACATAAAGTTGAAAATACATAAGTTGAGGCTTGTATGAGTCAGGGGTCTGCTATAGCCAGGCTTACTAGATCGTCACCGGGACGGGAGCGGTCTACCCTTAAGGGGGTGGGGCGTGGGGGCCAGAACGTGATGGAACAAGTAGGTCTTTAAACCCTGCCAAAAACCATGTAGCAAGAGAGCTGTCTTCAATTCCTCTGGCAACCAATTCCAGAGGCATGGTGCCACAATGGAGAAGGCCCTACACCTTACTGCCATTCCTCTGGCTTACAACTTACAAGTTGTAAGTTACAACACAAAGAGAAAACAGTAAAATGCCCAAATAGGAACAAAATATAAAGTGCAATAATTATAAAAATCAAGTATAGTACTCTTAAAAAAAAAAGAGTTAACACAAAATACAACCACAAAAAACCCAAAGCAACTACTGTAATTAACAAGGGAAGGCCAGGTAGGAAAGTCTTCAGACTTTCACCAGAAGGCTTCTTAGTAAAGGCAAGTTAATAACTTGTTAATAAAGTTGCCATATGACCTTTTGTTGGATTCAAAGAGGCAATTTTTAAACTAAGTGTCTAATTACATGTATAAGAGACAAGGAGTTGCTGCCATCCCAAGTCTCCCACAACGTATAAGACGATGTACTGTATACTGTGTGTTGCCTTGTGCCTACCTCATGTCATTAGTTATTGTACTGTCTTGTACAATATCCCATTGTTTGCATAGCCAACAGTTCCAGTTCCTCCTCCCTCCCACCCACCCACGCGACCAATCAGTGAACAAACCAGTTACAAGCAAGTGACCAATCACATCACACCAACATGGCACAGCTGCGATCTGGTGGAACCTGGTCACATCCCATCATGTCCCATAACATCCAGCACATAAGGCAATGAACTGGGCAAGTGGGACATGACACACGTGGAACACGCCTGGTGTGTCACAGGCTTAAGCCACATGCATGCTTGTGCAGCTGCAGGGTTTTGGTGGGTGCGAATAGTCATTGCAAAAGGCAAATTTGTCAGGGTTATTCAGGTGATTAAGCATCTCACTTCTGCACTGTTTGCATATCAAGGGTGTCATATGTGATATACATATACTTGAACAGTCAAATCGTTAAATGTGTGTTTTTCTTAAAGGTTTTGCTTAAAGGTTTTGTAATTCATGTCAGGTGCTGCTAAGGTGCAAAGGAAAGCAAGAAAAAAGCAAATGGAGATCTTATCCCCAGACTACAGACTGATTGGGCAAATACCGTATTTTTCACACTGTAAGACGCACTCCCCCCCACAAAAAAAATAGGGGGAAATGTCTGTGCATCTTATGGACTGAGTGCTGTAAAAATGTCTTGCTTTTAACAGTTTTCCAGCCGCTTGGCAGCTTACCTGGTTGTTGTTTTGCAGCTCCAATCATCGTGTGTCCCATCTCCCAGTCATGTTCGGAGCCTGTGCGAAGTTCCCAGGCGCTGGATGCGACCAGGGAGCCCTGTGCAAACATTGCAGTAACTGCGATGTTTGCACAGAGCTCCCAGTCGCGTTCAGCACCTGCGCTATACTCCCAGGCGCTGGATGCGACCAGGAACCTCTGCGCAAACATCGCAGTAACTGCGATGTTTGCGCAGAGCTCCCAGTCACGTCCAGAGCCTGCGCGAAGTTCCCTGATGCTGGGCATGACTTCAAAGCCCTCTGGAAACATCTGAGTTACTCCGATGTTTCCGGAGAGCTTGCAGTCGCATACAGAGCCTGTGCGAAGTTCCCTGACCCTGGAAGCGACTGCAAGCTCTCCGGAAACATTGGAGTAACTCGGATGTTTCCGGAGGGCTTTGAAGTCATGTCTAGCGTCAGGGAACTTCACGCAGGCGCTGGACGTGACTGGGAGCTCTGTGCAAACATTACGGTTACTGTGATGTTTGCGCAGAGGTTCTTGGTCGCGTCTAGCGCCTGGGAAGTTAGCGCAGGCGCCGAACGTGACTGGGAGGTGGGGCACGCGAAGATTGGAACTGCAAAACAACAACCAGGTAAGCGGCCGGAAAACTGTTAAAAGCAAGACATTTCCCCCCCCCCCCATTTTTAGCTCCAAAATACACATGCGTCCTATGGTCCGGTGCGTGCTATGGAGCGAAAAATACGGTATGTCCTCAGGAACGATATAAGATCGGAATTGCTCACTTGAAAGGTCATAAATTGTTTTGAGATCTTTATCATTATGATCATATAAATGTGTATAGCCATATTTCCAGTAATACAGTAGTAAAAAACATAATTATGTTTAAACATATTAACAATATAGTGATAAGCAGATGTCAGCATGGGATTGTCAAGAATATATCCTGCCAGGCTACACTCTCTCTCTCTCTCTCTCTCTCTCTCTCTCTCTCTCTCTCTCTCTCTCAATTGGATTACTAGTTTAGTGGATTGTGAGAATTGTTTGACTGTAATTTATCATTAATTAAAGGTTTGCTCATTAAATGTACAGGTATTCAATTTTTGCTGAATTTTTGTTGTTTTGGTTCATTGAGGTCACATGTGTGCCAGTTTGAGGGAACATAACCTTGAAATGTGTCAGAGAATCCTGGTAGAGATGGAGTTCTTAAATGGGAAGAATTGCCATCCCCTCTTGCAAATGTTTCATGGAAGAACAATTATTGATTCACTGGCAGGCTGGAGCAAAGTGCTACAACTGAAATTGCTACAAAGACAACATTTGTTTTATTCTTACAGATGCCTGGATTCAAGCAAAAAACTATGCACCTGTCTCCTCATTGGATCAATAACAAATTCAAGTGCACTAGCAATACTGTATTTACTGTTATGCCTATGACAAAAAAAATCTATTGCAACTATCACATCCAGCAGCTTTCCTCTGAATATTTGAGAAATGGCACATTTGGCAAAAATAGGAACTGTAGTATGATTTAGGAAGGTAACATGCTTTACAAGCATGTACTGTTGTTGTATATTATAGAAACACCAGAGAGCAGCTTATTTTGAATTCAGTCTTCTTCACTTCAATTCAATGCACCCTTCTTGTGAACAGCTCACAGCTTTTCCTGTCCCTCAACCACATGTAATTTTTTTTCACCTTCCCTCATAACAACTGCACAAAAGATCTTAAACTTTACATGATTGATTCTTGCTCCTGAGCAGTTAACATGTGATAACAGTACACCTCAGTCAGTGGTTGGAAGAAATTGTAGATAGGATTCGCTTCCTCCCATGAAAGGAACTGGGCTGAGGGCTCAGCATATCATAGTTGCAGAGGGTCAAGTAGCCATGACTGTTGGCCAAACACATGCTGTTCATTTGGAAGGTGCCCTGTTTCTTCTAGAACAGGGGTTCTCAGTCAGTGGTACTTTGGCCGACTGCTGGTGGTACTCAGACCGCCAGACTGTCAGAACCCCACTCCAACGTGGTGCTTTCGGCAGCACGTTTTCACTGCCGAGAGGCTCCTGCCTTTGGTCGAGCCTTTCATGAACGCTGTGAAGGGCCCTCCCACCCGCCCAGAGTCTCCTACCTGCATTTTCGAGCCTGTGAAAACCCGGAAGTAACTTACTATGATGTCGTCGCCAGTCACTTCCGGTGGTACGCAGCAGGAGAATACCGCTGGAGGTGGTACTCGGCCAGGAAGGGGTTGAGAACCCCTGTTCTTGGAAAAGGAAATCTCCATCCTGCACACTCTGGCGGCAAGGAGATGAGCATTTCTTTGTGGTTTAGTACAGAGCTGCCCATGAACTGAAGCATAGACCCACACGTTTCCGCTGCTCTAACAGAATCTTGGTTCTTGATCATTGTAGCAATGAGTTATCACTCTTGACAGGACTAGCCAAAAGTACTATCTGACCCATTGTTGTGGCACCCTCTGTGCTGTATAGTAATATTGTTGCTTCATTTGCTCAGATTTCATTTTGAAAACAGGAATGCTAACAATGTGGCAGTTTCTTGGAAAACTATGTTATTTACTGATGCATGATCTTGAAAATGACCCATGGTAATGACTGGACACCATCCAGTCAGTTGCATTCCATTTCTTTTTCAGCTGACCTTGTCTTTAAATACAAAACATCTGTTTTTATACCAGGCAATTCCCCTGCTTTGCCCCAGGGAGCGTTTCAGTGCAAGGTGTGGAACTCCGTAGAATCATGGAATTGGAAGCGTTCTTGTAGGTCATCTAGTTCAACCCCCTGCTTAATGCAGAAAACTCAGAGCTAGAGTATCCCCAACAGGTGACTGTCCAGCAACTGCTTGAAGACGTTCAGTGAGGGAGAGACTACATAATTAGAGCCCCCTAGATAATTGGTTCCATTTCCAAACTGTTCTTACTGTTCAGAAGCTTCTCAACTGAAACCTGCCCTCCTGTAACTTAAGTCTTTCAGATCTAGTCTTGCCCTCTGGATAGCTTAGAAAAAGTCTTTACCCTGTTCAATATTTGAAGAGTGCTATCCTGTGTGTGTGTGTGTGTGCGCGCGCGCATGCACGCACCACATTAGAGGAATTCCAAGTGAGACGGGCAGCCCAATCCTGCCTAACTATCCCCATTCCCTGAAGTCTACTCGGGGGAAGGGGATGTTCGTTTTAGCTTGTGCAAGTCCGAGGAAGCCATGTAATGGCGGATCTGGCCCGGGAAGGGGGCGAGGATATGGCGGCCGCTATCTCTGCCCCTGGGCTGGATCTGCCAACCCCCAGCCTCCCTTGCCGCCCAGACTGCCCCTGCACCCGCCGGAGCTGCACTTACCTTCTCCGGCAGCCGCGGGGATGATCAGGCGGTGGAGTGAGGGCAGCCGGCCTCTGCACCAGCTGCCCGTACTCTAAAGTCGTCGCAAACGTTTTTTACAGCATGTTTGTGACAGCTTCAGGGTGGCGGAGCACTCACTCCGCCACCTGATAGTTCAACAGGATCTTCACACTCTAAATATTGAAGCCTAGATGCTCATCCTCAAGTGTCTCCTGTTGGAAGTCTATAGTCACTGTAATGGACTGAAATGGGAGCTTTACATGAAGAGCACAGAAACCACTAGAACTATAAATTATCTATTTAGTACTAGATAAGTGTCACTTCTGCTTTGAGTTATGTGTCCATAATGGCTTTCATGTTAAAAAAAAATATGCCCACAACATGGTGATATACAAACAGTGCAAACAGAACTTCCCACTCTGAAGTCAAGCTAAATGAATGCAATTTTGTCTGTGACACAGGTGCAAGGTTCATCCCATTAAAACAAGAGATGGCAACCTTTGAACAGGTACCACTTTGGATTCACCACTCACCACTTGGATGCTGGATGGCATTTTGCATTTCATCCACTTTCATAAATGAAGAACTGTGCTAATTGATACATCCCATTTCGCCCCAGCTCACAGGTGTACACATTTAACTCCTGTTGCGTATATACACCCTTGGGTAAAAATGCCTTATTAATGATGAATGAGAAGGCCTCGGAGTAACTGTGTTGATGGTCAAGATCAACATTATTTTAAAGGAGTATGAGAAAGTTAGGCATTAAAACTACTTAGAACTACTGCTCAAACGAAGCATGTACGGTAGTTAATTGTGCTTTAAAGTGACATGCTTAATCGAGGTAGAACTTTTTTTTTAACAAAAGCAGTCCTGAGAAGGGGAGGATTCAAATGAAGACTACCGCACATAGAGAGATAAGGGTTACCCTTTTGTCCTGTTTTCCTGCTGAAAGTCATCCCTCAGTTTGTTCACAGTATTTGCTCATTGCTCCAAAGCCGTCATTTGTAGTAAATAGACGATTCAGGGACAAATACTGTATCAGATTGGTAGAAATCTTGGAAGGAAAATAGCAAACGTTAACCCTTCCTTCTCCACATATCATGGACCCAATCTAAATCAGGGTCCCTCATAACTGCATTTAGTTTCTAAAAAATAGGCAAAGCACACATCTTTATATGACAGATGTCTCGTCAGCCAACAAACCACTGGATGAAGCTGGCAGTGCATATTAGAAATAGGGCCTTCTCAGTAATGGCACCGACCTTATGGAATTCCCTCCCTCTAAATTTGTGAACTGCTCCCTCCTTAGAGGCCTTCCGACAGGGCCTGAAAACATTTATTTTTACACAAGCCCTCTGAAGTTACTGCCCAGCTTAACATTTTAGTGGGCCAGCCCTGTCTCATAAGAGCCTTTTACTGTTGCTTTTATTCCTCCCTGTTTTATTTCCCTATATATATTTTTAGATTGTATTAATGTCTTTTAAAGCATTTTTATACTATATATTCACGGTTTTATGACTTTTATGTATTAATCTTGTATTTTATGGGTCGTTTTTATTGTAAGCCGCTTTGGGTCCGTCCCCCCATGGGGGAAAAAAAGCGGGGTATAAATTCAATAAATAAAATATTATACATGAATAAGGGACCATGTCTATTTGTAAAGACATTGTAATAGGTAATGAGAGAAGCATCCACTTGCCTCCTGCCAGTGCAAGGACTGGGGCTCACTCACTGCTATTAACTGTTGCAAAAGGAATGGATGGTTAGGCAATATAGTTTTTAGAGCAAACACATTTGACAATGTGGAAAGGTCAGTATTTGGTGGGGGCAAATAAGAGACATGAGACGGATTTGCAGCCTCAAATCCGGCATCGCGGCATGAAATTCCTGCCCCTCTTGCTTACTTACCTGTGTCGGGTGCACTGTCTTTGCTGCCCCTCAGGGATGGAGGTTCCATTTGAGTGTTTACATGTGGAGTCCTTCTGGGGCAGAGTCCTTGCAACAAGAATTCTCAGAAGAAGATGAGCATTAACAAAGTATTTTGCCATGACTGTTGTGAAGGCTTCAGGTTGTGTAAAGTAATCATCGCTTCGCTTCGGCGGCACATATACTAAAAATGCTACTAAAAATATACTAAAATTGGAACGATACAGAGAAGATTAGCATGGTCCCTGCGCAAGGATGACACGCAAAAGGCTTCTCTGGTTTCTGCTGCCTCCTGATTTCATTTCTGTTCTGCACTCGCAATCAGCACCTCTTTGGAAGGGCCAGTTTGCTGCATAGTTAGATCTAGATACTGTGCCACCCCAGCCAACTCCATTTTGGTGGGTGAGGCTAGGCACAGCAGAGTCTCATGTAGCCTTCATGACAATGAGTTTAAGTACCACCTGCCATACTGTGAAGTAGCCACTAATTGAAAAGCCCAGCCATAAATGATCACATTGAAATACAGGGTGGCACTCCTGGCGCCTCTGATAATTTGTTAGTCCTAAGAAGTCCACATCATATATTATTTACTTTGTACCTGATAATGTTTACTTTCATAAGTTAGGTTTTCTTCTTCCTGGTTTTCACATAGAAAAATAGCCTTTAACTCAGTGACCAGGCTCAGAAAACTGAACAATCTATAGTTTGGTTGGAAACATTAGTCAAGCCAGTGGCGTAGTTAGCCACTAGGGGACCTGGGGCGGCGTCATGTGCTACCGGGGGTGGGATTCAGTGACGTACCCCCGGATGGCGTCACTGATTCACACCCCCGCCAGCACCGTTTCCAGTCAGAAAATACACACCCAGGTGTTTTTCGTCCAGATAAGGCTAAAGGGAGCCCGAGCGGGCAAGCCAGCCATGACATTTCAATTCTGGCTTGTTTTTAAACCATGGTTTCACAACCAGGTTATTTAGATTTAGATTTCATTTTAAACCAGGTTATTTTTAAAGGAAAAAATTAATCAATTTTTAAAAGCCCATTAGTTAAATTTTGTTTATCGTGCTAAAACCTTTCTGGAATTCCTTGGAAAATACAAGAGAAAGAGGGAGGGGTAAGTGAGATTGAAAAGAAACAAGAGTAAATGGATAAAACCATATACCGTATTGGTCTGAGTATAAGACTCACTTTTTTCTCCTAATTTAAGTTTTTAAACTAGGGGTGTGTCTTATCAGGCTGTTGCAATTTGGGTTTGTAGCCACCCCTCCCCCAGGCTCAGCAGAGAAAGGGCAGCAAAATACTCACTGCTGCTGCTCAGCTGTGCAGTGAGGGCCTTTGAATGGCATGGGACATTGCTGGAAGAAGCAGCGAGGATAAGAGGAGATTTCGGAGCATGTGTTTGTTTTTAGTGGAGATAATGGCAGAGATACAGCGGGCTCCTTCTCTGCCCTGCAGGGCTTATGGTATGTCCTTTTTCTTTGTTAAAACAAGAGCACACATACCTCTCCCCTTTCCAGGCTGTAATCAGTTGTTAATTTTCGTTCTCTGGTCTGCTGGGTTTTGTATCCTTTTGTAAAGCAAGATCACATACACTTTCATCCCCCCTCCCCAGGCAATTAATGGTTTAGGCTGCAATCCTGTGCACACTTTCCTGAGAGTAAGCTCCATTGAGAATAGTGGGACATGCTTCTGAGTAGACATGCACATGATTGCACTGTTCGTTAAATCACTGGTATACATTTAATGCCAGTGATTTAATTAAATTTTTTTAATAGCACCAAACTTTAAGGGTGCGTCTTATAATCAGGTGCATCTTATACTCGGGACAATACGGTATGTACACATTGTGAAATTCCATGAGTGAGATCGTTTAAAAAAATTAAAAGTCGGAGAAAGGGAAGTAATGTTCCATGGGATTACAGAGTATTTCATATGTCCCACCCTCCCCCTTTTCTGTCTGCTATTTCTTTTTCCAGCTGTTGAAGAACTATAACAAGTGCAGAACTGAATGCCCTGAAGCAAATGCAGATCTACGGCCTTACTCTGTTCTCAACCTGTTGCATACTGGTTACCATGGTGTTCTAAGAGAGAGGGACCCAAGTGGCAGTAGGGTTCTCATTTACAGAGTCGGTGAGTAACTTTTCTTATAGCTTGCTGTTATTTCAGGCTATATTCTTTGTATCCAGACGTCACAATCCCATGCCAACATCTATGACAAAAGTTCAAAATCAGTGTTTTCGGATTTCAAATTGTGTTCAGGATCTAACTTCTGGCTGCTCATATAGGCAAGAAATTGGCCGCCTAATTGACTTGAAAGGTGTGAGCCCCAGAGGGACGTGAGGAGCCGGCAGGCAGCAGAGCAATGGCTGATGATGTCATTGGCTGTTGCCTGCTCCTGGCTGTTGCAGGGAAGGACAAGCTGGCAGCAGCTGGCTGTGAGAGTGTGAACTTGGTTTGAGCCCTTTAAAGAGGTTCCATGATTACAGAATGGGGAGGAGGAGGAGGCAAAGGAGGAGGAGGAGGAGGAAAGAGGGTAATGAAGCTGAGAGTCAGAGGAGAGCGGGAGCAACCCCTGGAGCAGAGACTGCAAAGGGGGAAGCCTGCCACCCTCTGGACTCTGGAGGTTAAGAGAGGAAAAGATACTTGGAGCCATGTGGGTAAGGCTAGGACTGTAGGAGGGAGGACTGGAATGGACAGGATGGAATATGGCAGCTCAGGTGCAAGAAGAGAAGGGGAGAGAGGAGTGGAGAGAGGCCAGAGAAGAAGGCAACCTGGCTGCAGGCACTTGGCAAGAAACCCAGGACGTAGGAGGTAGCTGGCCTAGGCCAGTAATCCATCTGGAGGCGAGGCTGGAGCAGGATTCCCAGGGACCCAGAGCAATTCTACAGAGGGACCGGGGAAACATGCAGCCCAAGCCTATCTAAACCACCCCCTGCCAATGTAGCCGTGCCATCGGAGCACATGCTGCATCCTGCATTTGTTCCCTCACCCTGGAGTAAGCCTCTGCTACTTGAATGGGTCTATTCAGACCAGTGCCAGCAATTTTACTGGCGCATGTCTGAGCAGACCAGACCCAGGAAGGCAGATCAAGACCAGGAAAGGGACTAGGATATTGGCAGCACCGCCCCCTTTCAGGCCTTGACACACTCTCCTCCCCATCCTGGTCTTCACCTCCTGCTCGTCCCCCACACTGACCAGGAAGAAAGGGTGAAGTTAACCCAGGGAGGAGGGACAACCCTCCCCTATTTTTGTCCATCTTTTACCACAGTAGTTCTCAAACGTTTTAGCACCGTGACCCACTTTTTAAAATGACACTCTATCGGGACTCACCTAGCTTTACGAGACGCTCAGACATTTATCTCCCTATATTTACACAAGCTTGCAAACTGTAGGAGCTCAACTGTTTGCAGGGTAATTAGTAGCTATCTGATTTTTGAATAGTCTCAGGGCTTGAGGCAATTACTTATCTGATCTTTCCATCACCTGGGACCCACCAGAAATCAGGTCAGGACCCACCAAGTGGGTCCCAACCCACAGTTTGAGAAACACTGCTTTACTGGATCAAATGAAGAGGCTGTGATTACACCCCCAGTGTTCTGAGTGGTATGTCAGTGGGTTTCACAAGCCCCCTGGAGGCGGAGCTCCCCCTGGGAAGAGGAGGTGTGGATAACACAAGGGCTTGGCTTGGTTTTTTTACTGAATGTTTGTTGAGTTGGAACTTAAGATCACATCCAGTGCAGCTCCGTCATCAGAGGCTCCTTTTGTTGAAGAAGCATTTCACTTGCATAACGACCTCTTTTGCCCATGGACAGACACCTTACACAGCATCAGGCAGTGCTAACCATGAATAGTTGCATTCCATGAATAGTTTATGAATGATAAGGTGTTTACTTCAGATGACATCATTTTAAAGTATGTGTTTTCTATTATGCATGTTCCTCCTTTTTTTATTCAGGACAGTGGGACCCAAAAGTGTTCACAGCATCTGAAGTGTTTCGTGTAAGTCTGATCACGTCTGAACTTATTGTAAGAGAACAAGAGACACAGCGGAATGGAGTTAAGGTTATCTTTGACTTACAAGGATGGAAATTTGCTCATGCGCTTCATATCTCTCCAGCTATGGCCAAGAAGATAGCTGCTGTTCTCTCAGTAAGTGTTGATACTTAATTTTAGTCACTTCAGAATAGGCCCAGCCAAAGCTCAGCTGCTGCCTGAGGCAACCCAGCATTACCCCCACCATAAAAAAACCCTCTTGCACATGCCCTCTGCCCCCCAGTTTGAGGAGGAGGGAGACAAGCCCACCCTCTACCTTGCCTTGTGCTTCTCCTCCTGCCTCCACACCAGGCCTGTTTCAAATGAACAGGAAGAGCATAACCTGCTGAGAGCACTCCTGTTCATTTGAAACGGGACCGGTGCAGAAGAAGGAGGTTGTGCCACTTTCCTAAGCAGCTGAGTGAGCAGGGAGAGCAAGGAAACAGTGGCAGCAGCCACAGCAGCTCCCCCCCCCCCTTTTATTGGGGCAGAACTGTGGAGGGAAGGGTTTGAACCCAGCAGCACCGGCTTGCGCCAGGATCCTATCCCGGTTCCTTCCTCCTTATTCTGCTCGTTTCTGCACCAGCTAAATGGCTGGGACAGTGGAGGCTCCCAAGATAAAGGAACGAAAGGAGGCCTTCGGGATGCAACACGCGCTCTGTTGGCGGGGCTGCATTGGCGGGGCAGGGTTCAGTTAGGGTTAGGCTGTCAAGCAAGATTGTTTTTACTCGCTTATTAAAAACAGTTCACATGCACTGCTATGCATAGCTACACAGAAGTACCAAGTATCTTTCTACATCCCATAGATCCAGCTGCATCTTTAAATTACTATTCTTAAAATTATTACTAACTTAACATTAGTAATGTGAGTAATGTTGGAGTAATGTGAAATAATATGGGGATAAACTATGTCTACCTATGATGTTTGTCTTACTGTAAAACTGGTGAACAACTGGAAACTGGATTCTGATGTTGTTTTCTGTAATTCCTAGTTTCTGTTGTTTATATATATTATATAAACAATATTTTATATATATATGAGCTGTCGATCGAAAGGTCGGCAGTTCGAATCTGCGACGGGGTGAGCTCTCGTTGCTTGGCCAGCTCCTGCCAACCTAGCAGTTCCAAAGCATGTTAATGCAAGTAGATAAATAGTATCTAAAATAAATATATTTAATATATATTTAATATATTTAATATATTTAATATAAAATATAAAATAGATAAATAGTATCTAAAAGTAGATAAATAAGTAGAAAAATACCTTGCGGGAAGGTAAACAGCGCTCTGTGTTCCAGCTGCATGCTACGCGCTGCGGCAAGGAGAGTCATGCCGGCCACATGACCATGGAGGCATCTTCGGACAGCGCTGGCTCTTCGGCTTTGAAATGGGGGTGAGCAACTATATATAGTTAAGGAATATAATATATATAGAGGAAGATCTGAATTGCACCATGTCCCTAAGCCAAGAGCTCTGGAGCTTGACTTGGCAGTCCTTGCCCAACCATCATCCCCCAGCCATACACCGAACACACACTGAGCTGCAGCCCAAATGGTTGCCTGGACTTCTCCCACACCAACTCTTCAATCAAGAACTTGGCTCTCTTTATTCACTTTGCCTTGTGTGAGGGGGAAGGGGTAAAGATGCCCCCGCTTTGATACCTTGTGGGGTGGGCATATTCGGCCTATGAATTCAGTTGTCGTCATTTATGAAGCTCCCTATATTATGTTTACTGTCTTGTTACGCTTTTCTCTTGGTAGGATTCCTTTCCACTAAAAGTCCGTGGCATCCATCTGATTAATGAGCCATTGTTCTTCCACCCTGTCTTTTCTCTGATTAAACCTTTCATCTCTGAAAAAATCAAGAAGCGGGTGAGTCCATGTACATATTTGTGCTATGACAGGGGATGGCCTATAGCTCAGTGGGAAAGCCTGGTCACCAAATAGACGACGAATGTATCCACATTTGTTTGAAGAAGTAGCTGCCTGGGAAAGAAGGAAGTGGCAAAAGTGGAGCAGTCCTGTTTTGTTTGCTCTTCTGGAAGGTCAGAACAGGATTGCTGTGTCCCACGGCTGCTGCTTTGCACCAGCATTGCCGTCACGATGATTTGTGTCAGTAGCGCTGGAGAAAGAGCTGGATCATGGCTGCTTTGAGCCTCTTCTCCCTCGCTCTCAGCTGGATGGGTAGCATGCCAGGGAAGGTGGTGGGCAGGCACCGAGCGCAGGGCCCCCTGGCATCATGTTCCCGCCTGAGGATTGGAAAGGTGGTTGCATTTGAGGGGCACTTGCATGTCTTTCCTAAAGAATACTTTCTAGGACTAAGAACCCCTGTGCTAGATGGACGACGACGATTTAGTAATAATATCCCTATGCATTCACGTCAATGGGGTGTTCACCAGCAGAGGAGTTTGTTGATTGCAGAAGTAATGTGAGCCCACCGTGCTTTAAATACTAACTTTTAATTCTGATCTATAAAAACAAGCAGCTTTACTCTGAAAGAATGTCAAGGAACCCTGTTAAGGGGCAAACCAGATATTACAGCAGTATAACTATGTGTTGGAATGCAGGTTGAAATCCTATCAGGTGGATTTGGGGTGGGCAAGAAGGGATGCTGAATCCTGTTTCAACCCATGCTTTGCCTCACCCAGCCACTTTACCCCAGCCACTTTTTCTCTTGGCATGGATTATTTGTAGTCTCAGAGCCCCCACCAGGAGAAAAACAGTTTAGGGGAGGTGGTTTCAGGGAGGAAAGCGGAGATAGGTCAAAGGTTCATTACCTGCTCCACTCAGCGTTGTGCTTTAAATCCCTCCTCTTCTTCTTTTTCTCTTTCCCTACTTCACGTTACAGTGCAATCCTAACCAACTTTCCAGCACCAGTGTAGCCATGCCAACAGGGCGCACACTGCATTTTGCAGTGTAGGGGCAGTCATGGCGGCCTCTTCAAGGTGATGGAACATTTGTTCCCATACCTCAGGGCTGCATTGTGGCTGCACCAGCACTGGAAAGATGGTTAGGATTGCGCTGTAAGAGTTTGGTTGCAAATGAGTTCTAATTCATAGGTCTGTGGTTGTATCACATCTAGTTTGATGACATACCTTTGCAGTTTACAACAGGGCTGCTTAGAAGTAGCAAAACACTTGTGATTTGCAATCAGTTTGATTTATATATTTAAGACACTTGTTTTGATACCACTTTCACTGTAAAAGACTCTGGAAAGGCTTTTTATCTAATGAAACAAGCTGAACAAAAATGTAAACGGTTCTTCTCATTGCAGATCCACATGCATGGGTCTGATTATACACAAAGTCTTCAAGAATGTTTTCCAGCCAGCATTCTCCCAAAAGAATATGGTGGTGAGACAGTCTCTGTGGAACAGCTTTCTCAAGAGTGGACTGACTTCATCATGGCATCTGCAAGTTACCTTCTGAGTATTTCTCTGCTTGCATAGTAGATTAGCAAGTAGCAAACCTTTTTCAGGGAAAAGTGTGGTTATTTGATTCTTAACCAAACAGGGAAAGAGAAGTTGATACTACTACTACTACTACTACTACTACTACTACTACTACTATAAATTACTGAACCTGATCCAAAAAAAACCCCATTGTAGTAGTTTCCAGCTGATTCAAAAGGGATTTGACTCATATTCTAAAAAGCTACTGAAGCAAATAACTATGTGCACAGACTTGATTTAGACAAATGTGAAATTACTCTTGGACCAATGTAAAAAGTTACGACCAAATAATTTTGCTGGAGAAGAATTGTCCTGTTTATTGCATCCTTATGTTAATGTGAAGAAGAGTGCAAGCAAATTTCAATTTTAGACCTAAGAGGGACTTCCTGGAAGGTACTATGCAAGTTCTAGCCGACCAACTACATTGTCTGATAAAATGTAGATAAACGCAGAAGATCTGCCTACACTGGATCAAATCAGAGAGCCACTCTCCACAACAGTGACCAACTCAGGAAGCTCACAGCAAGATAAAAGAAAGCAATTTATTCTTGCTTGCCCTTAGTGTCTGGGACTCAGGGTATGAAGGTTGCACTTAGCTCTCATGACTAATAGTCATTGATAGCCCTATCTTACCTAATGTTGCCTTATCTTTCTTAAAAGCAATCTGGAGGCCAAATTAAACATACATGCAACTACTTTGCTATCCAGGTATGCATCCAACTCTTGTGTGGGATTTTGAGGCTCCATGGGCACGTATGCTGTAACCCCAGCTACTCTCTTCTCCCATTTAACATTTATCTACAGAGGCAAATACTTCCCATGATCAGAATCCTGGCATGCATCATTAGCCAGCCGAGTGTACATGTGTTCAAATTAAGCCTTTCATGAGTTCCGTCTCCATGGGAGAGGGAGAGTCCTGAAGAGGACTATCCTTTCAGTTGCAACCCTATTTATACTTACTTACAACTAAGTCCCACTGTGTTCATAGGTCCATAATAGGATTGGAACTTTAGCTATTCTTCCATATTGCAAGTTGCCAGGCAACTAACAAGCTGCTGAATGCATTCAGAACCTGCAGAGTATGTCTTGCATGCAGCACAGTACTTTTCCTAGCAAATGTGCTTATGAAAGCAAATGTGCTTAAAACACCTTTCTTATTCTTGTCAGTTTCTACCAGAAGATTATCTGTATTTGAAATGATGTCCAGAATTCTGATTTTGAATGAATTTTGGATTGTTAAGGTGGGACACCTGAATAGCAATAATACAGTAGTCCAACTTTTGCAGTAAGGTTCTTATACTGGAAAACTTCTAATGCTGACTTAACAAAGGACACAATACAAGCTATATTAATTAACACAATGTGAATGTGAAATAAGGGGCCTGAGAAATGCTCTAGATCAGTGGTTCTCATACTTTTTAGCACCGGGACCCACTTTTTAAAACAACACTCTATCGGGACCCACCTAGCTTTACGAGATGCTCAAACATTTATCTCCCTATATTTACACAAGATTGCAAACTGCAGGAGCTCAGCTGTTTGCAGGGTAATTAGCAGCTATCTGATTTTTGAATAGCCTTGGGGCTTGTGGCAATTACTTATCTGATCTTTCCATCACCTGGGACCCACCAGAAATCAGGTCATGACCCACCAAGTGGGTCCCGACCCATAGTTTGAGAAACACTGCTCTAGAGTTTAAAGATGGGTTGTCATAGGGTCCCCAAACCCAGGGGACTCACTTTGGGGGGAATTACTGGACACACAGTAGCCTGCCAACACCCCCTTTACCTGCCAGTCCTCCAGTTAAGGGGAAACTCGAGACCTGTAGTCTCCAATTGGTCCCAAATGCCAATGCTCCTGGAGCCAAGACCCTGGTAAAATACTTAAAAGCAATAGTGTGGCTGGAACCAGGACTAGATTCAGATGGAACAATTCCTTCTCATAGACACACGCTCACTAGCGTCACTAGACGCGCGTCACCCTAGAGCAGGGGGGTGCGCGTCACCCCCCGCCCTAGGGTGACCCCCTCAGCCGAACTCAAGGCCGGGGAGCCGGCCTCAGAGCGTCCGGCCCCGCCGGCGCTCCAGGGCTTTCTGAAGGCCCGATGGTTCAAAACGTTAAGTTTTACGTTTTTCGCACATGCACAGTACATTTTCTGAGGGCAAAGGGCTGCCCATTTGCCCTCAGAAAAGTACTGTGCATGCGCGAAAAACTTTGGTTCAAAATGTAAAGTTTTTCGCGCATGCACAGTACTTTTCTGAGGGCAAAGGGCTGCCCATTTGCCCTCAGAAAAGTACTGTGCATGCGCGAAAAACTTTACATTTTGAACCATCGGGCCTTCAGAAGGCCCTGGCGGGGTCGGACGCTCCAAGACTGGCTCCCCAGCCTTGAGTCCGGAGTCGGGATGGTGATGCGCAGGGGTGCGCGCGTCACCCCTTTGCACGCGTCACCCCCTGGCGGTCCGCCCCCCCGCCACGCTCCAACAACGCCACTGCACACACTGTAGGATTTTATACATTTTATTAAATGATAAATAAATTATTTATTGAATTTCTATCCCACCTTTCTCCCCCACAGGGGGCCCCCCTATACCTTATACAGAACTTTAGATATTTAAATAAAGCATAAGTTACAAGCATGACACATATGCAACACTAAGGACCAAATCCTATCCAATTTTCTAGCGCTGATGCAGCCGCAATGCAGCCCTAAGGTAAGGGAACAAATGTTCCCTCACCTTGAAGAGGCCTCTGTGACTGCCTCCCCACTGCAGGATGCAGCACACACCCCTTGGCATGGCTGCATCAGCACTGGAAAGTTGGATAGGGTTGGGACCTAAAACAAATAAGCTAAACTCCTAAGACTTACTGCCCTAAAATTCACCTGGTAGAGTAAAGCTCCTGAGCTTAAGCAAAATGTGGCTCTTCTCAGCAGCAGTACTGGCAAAATCCATGGGAGGACGTTGATAGATCCCAGCAGCAGGGTTATATACCTGAGCAGCTATATTTCAATGTTGTTCAGACCCTGGGCTATCCAAACATTCCAGAATGCTGATGTCACTGACTGATGCAACCTCGCTCACCCCCTACCAACTGGAAAATCACAGCTGTTGCCAGTCCTCTAATTAAACTTAGCTGTTCTCAGCCTTGAAGAAGAGATACCAAGAGATACCCAGGTGGCCAGTCTGGGAACTTTTGATAAGCTCTTCCTCGCATAGCAAGGCAAATGTTTCCTGCTACTCAAAATGGTTCCTGGCCTAACAAGATGGAGTTTAAGGCAAGATGGATTTTTCTCTCTACTGTATATAAATAGGAAATATTCAATAAAATGCTAAGTCATAACTATTTAGTACAAAATAGTCCTGGGATTCTGTAATAATGGATCTAAGCTGGTACTGGTGAATAAAATTACTTTAAGTTTTAAGACTTGCTGCACCTACACCTATGAGCACAAGTTGAGACAAGATCAAAGATCTTAAAACATATGATTCTGATGTTAGGATAGTATTACAGGATGATGCAATAGCACAGATGCCTAGATATTCACAGATAATGAATATTTGGAACTACTATGCAGTGAGCTTCTTTGGAATTTACTACTACTAGTATTAGTAGGTAGCTGAACAAATTTAGTAGTAGCTAAACTAGTAGTAGCAGTAGCAGCTAAACAAATTTAGTATTTGTTTATACTAGTATCTGCAGAAACTGAGCTTGATTGCTAATGGTTTGAGAAATGTATATAAATGCAAGAAATATTCCATGTATATAAGCTTCCTTATACTGTCTCAGGTCACTGGTCTCAATATGGTCTAACTGGCAACAGATCTCCGAGGTCTCTGACTGAGGCCTTTTGCCTCAGTCCTTTTTCCAAAGAATGTTAAGTGGAGATGTCAGGGACTGAGCTTGGAGCCTTTTGCATACAAAGGTTGTGTTTTACTACTGTGGCTCCTCTTTCTCCCTGACGAACCTTGAACCCAGAATGGCGACACCTGGAGAGGAAGTGGGTGGGTGCCTGCAGGAAGGCCTGCACAGTTTGCTCCGGATGGCGTGAGGGCAGGGAGCGGATGTAATGGGGCAGGGGGAAGGTGGAGACAGGCGGATTGGGCCTGGTAGGGGGTGGGATCGGAGACATTGGTGAACACCGAATTCTATGCTCCCTCCCAGGCCATTTCTGCCTACAGAAGGCTTTTCCGATCTGCGCCAGCCATGAGGCTGGCACAGATCCGAGTAGCTCCATTGTGGAGGCTGGGCTTTACTTGGGGTAAGGGGATGAATGTCCTCTTTTCCCAAGGAAATCTCCAGTCCTCTCCTCCCCAGTGCTGGATACAGCCTGGGCTGTGCAGCCCTGCAGATCCGGCGCTGGTTAGGATTGGGCTGTTAATGGGGGAGCACCATGGAATTCAACCCTCTTTTGTCTGCACTCACCTCTGGATGAAGGGAGTAGATTCCCTTCTACCAGTGGTCAATATACAGATGATTGCTATTCAACTCATCGACTCAACAATCTCTACAGCGATGTCTTCTGCAAAGCAAGTGGCAAAGCTGTGACATGCTACTTATCGCTTTCCAGGACCATTATGAAGACACTGAGGTGCAATGAGCTAGTGCTGGGGGTTCTGTGGTGGCTGAAATGGCTTTAGGATGGTACATGATAGCCATTTTATATCTTATCCATGCCATATCGTTTCCCCTTCCATTTCTGAACTGCACGATTAGCACAAGAGGCTGTTCTCAGTCTAGTAATGCTGAAAGACCCAGCTTCAGATGCACAGCCTCCTACATTGGCTTGCAGCCTAATGTGTTGGTCATTGTGCGTTCGAAGAGCAATCCAACGTCCCATCCTCCTCAATGTTTATTTTCAGGAAGAGCAAGTTTTAGAATTTGACTGTAAGGCCCAATCCTATGTGCTCAGTAGCAAAGTAAATGGCTCTGCTACTAAACATTTACCTCTCAAACGTTCACCACAGACCTTCAATGCATTCAGTGCAATAATAGAATAGTTCTCTCAGCTAAATATAGTAGAATTGGGAGCTACTTTCTAGCTACTGTGACTTTAAATGAAAGAAATAGAATATTCTGTGCTGCTGTTCACAAGTATGATATTTGCCCACGATCAGTTGCAGTATCAGTACATGAACAAACATTGCACTACAAGATCTTTCATCTCACTAGTTCTTAATTCACTTGCATTGCCACAACAAGATACCTGCATCCTGTTTTCACCCCAAAGACCTGGAAACTTTGTTTTTAGCTATTTTATTCAGCTGCTATTCTTTGGGAAGGAGGGCTTCTAAGCTTGTGAAATACCAATTTCTTATTATACAGTAGCTGTTTACATAATATGTGATATTCACAGCTGTGGTAAATTCTGATGTCATTTCTAGTAACGAACAATGTTGCTAAATGCTTGACAGATTTTTAGTGCAAGATTAATTTTATTAACTGAAATATATATTTTATTAACTGAAATATATATATATGGTTTTCTGATGCTTACCGACAGCTTGGTTAACTGCCATGGTTAAGAGCGGGACAGAATGAAACAGATGTAGTTCAGAAGTGAAAAAGAAACTGTAAACCTATATTGGTTCTATGTGATTATGCCAAGTGTGCCTTTTAAAATTGTCATTAAATACTGATACAATGTGCTATATACTGTGTGTCTTATTTCACTACATTTTATAATTTTGTAATATTAAAAAAAAGTAAACATTGTAAATGAACCAAGCTGTCCTGTGGTTTTGTTTTTTAATCCCCATGAATATTGAAACAATTTTTATTCCAAAATAGACTGCCTATAACTACTGCTTGCCCTAAAAATCAGTTCATCAAGAAGTCAAAATCTGAAGACAGACAATATTTGAAAAACTATAAACTTAAGAACATAAGAGGAGCCCTGCTGGATCAGGCCAAGGGCCAATCTAGTCCAGCTTCCTGTATCTCACAGTGGCCTACCAGATGTCTCAGCACCCAAGAGCACACCAGACAACAAGATACTGTACCTGCATCCTGTTGCCACTCCCTTGTATCTGGCATTCTGATGTAGGTTACCTCTAAAACTTGGAGGTTGCTTATTTGTTGAGGGGTAAAGTTATACCCATGTTTTCTACCAGACAGTGGCTTTTAAGGATTTTCAAGATGGAAATGTAAGACAGTACTTCTAATCTCTAGAAAATAAAGGCTTTTATCGTACTGTGAAATCACTATCCCAAGCATTCACAGTTGCGGCATTTTCCCACGATCCACTCATTGCAGCCAGATCAGTATCTCTAGACAAAGACTCTTCATAAAGCTTTCGGTTTGCAAGTCAGATATAAATTTCAGTCATTTCAAAGGATCCCTTTCATAATCACTAGCTCAGTCAACCCTGTTTAAGTTTCAACTATATTTTATTTCCTAGCGATGTGATAGAAAAAGCTGCAACTGCCCAAATTCTCCCCTATGGCACTCATACGTGGGGTTATTTTGAACCAGTTTTGTAAAATATGAAACAATAGTAACGGAGCAATCTGCATGCGGAGCATGCGTTTACAGCACCTGGAAAGGCGTGTCCCCTTTTCCTGAGTAGTTCTCAGGCCGCATCGGAGCAGCCCAGGAAGGGCTCAGGATATCCTTATGCAGGATCTGGCTGTTAAGCAGAGATGCCTGGCTTTCACGTTCAGATTTCAAATTGCCAAACTTCTTTCAATCTCCAACTTCAAATCTGTGGGCCTGAAAATATTCAGCAAGTATCTCAGTTATTTTGATGGGAAAATTAACTCTGAAAAGTATTCTTTCTTTACAAAATGAGCTCAACACCCATAGAAAACCTATGTGTTAAATTCAGTGGGTTGTTAAAAATTCAGCTTAAAAATGTCTTAACCAAGAGCATGGAGAAGAACATAAGAACATAAGAACATAAGAAGAGCCCTGCTGGATCAGGCCAAAAGCCCATCTAGTCCAGCTTCCTGTGTCACACAGTGGCCCCACCAGATGCCTCAGGGAGCACACAAAACAACAAGATAACCTGTGTCCAGTCGCCACTCCCTTGCACCTGGCACAGAGAAAACCCACTTCTAAAACCAGGAGGTTGCTTATGGCTTGTAACCTGTGATGGTCTTTTCCTCCATGAATTTGTCCAAACCCCTTTTAAAGGCATCTAGGCCAGGTGCCATCACCACATCCTGTGGCAAGGAGTTCCACAGATGAATCACACGCTGGGTAAAGAAATATTTTCTTTTGTCTGTTCTAACTCTCCCTCCACTCAATTTTAGTGCGTGTCCCCTGGTTCTGGTGTTGTGCGAGAGGGAGAAGAATTTCCCTCTATCCACTCTCTCCATCCCATGCATAATTTTATAAGTCTCAATCATGTCCCCCCTCAGGCGCCTTTTTTCTAGGCTGAAAAGCCCCAGACGCTGTAGCCTTTCCTCGTAAGGGAGGTGCTCCAGCCCACTAATCATTCTGGTCGCTCTTTTCTGCACCTTTTCCAATTCAGCTATATCCTTTTTGAGGTATGGTGACCAGAACTGGACACAATACTCCAGATGTGGCCTTACCATCGATTTGTACAAAGGCATAATGATATTGGCCGTTTTATTCTCAATCCCCTTTTTAATGATCCCGAGCATGGAATTGGCCTTCTTCACAGCCGCCGCACACTGGGTCGACACTTTCATCGACCTGTCCACCAGGACCCCAAGATCTCTCTCTTGATCCGTCACAGACAACTCAGAACCCATTAGCATATATGTGAAATTTTGGTTTCTTGCCCCAATGTGCATCACTTTGCACTTACTTACATTGAAGCGCATCTGCCATTTTGCTGCCCATTCTCCCAGTTTGGAGAGATCCTTCTGGAGCTCTTCACAATCCCTGCTGGTCTTTACCACCCGGAAAAGTTTAGTGTCATCCGCAAACTTGGCCACCTCACTGCCTATCCCCAAGTCCAGGTCATTTATGAATAAGTTGAAAAGCACCGGTCCCAAGACCGATCCTTGGGGCACACCGCTTTTCACCTCTCGCCATTGTGAAAATTGCCCATTGACTCCCACTAATGTTTAGAAGCTTCTAAAGCAGCTTCACATTAACTGGATGTTGGACTAGATCCACTAAGATCTCATCCAATTCCACTGGGCCCTCAAATTACGGATATCCAACATGGACATATTGAAATACTGTACAGAAAGCCACAGTGGTGCTTTTGCACCAGTACAGTCCATCCAGTCTTGGACGTTCATAGAGGTGCAATAGCCCTATTCTGACATACATCGGTTCCAACATCCAGACAAACCTCAAGAACAGAACAAGGACATAAGTATGGCACTTACAGCACAGTCCTATTCCTGTGCCTGTGCAGTGACCACTGCACTGGTGCACACTGTTGTAAACATGCGTTAAAGCACATTGCGACAGTGTAGAAGGTAGAGAAGCCAGTGAGAAGGCCTGCGCTGTCCCACTGGTGCCAGTGCAGGCCTTGACGCGCACCGGAGCAGGTAAGCACCCACCAAGCAGCACAGGGGGAGGGTGGGGATGGGGGCAGGGGTGGCAGGACCAGTATCCATTCCATGATTTATGCCTTCCTTTCCTGCATGAACTAGTTTGTGCCAAAATAATTCTAATTAATGCAAAAACAATAATGCAGAATTCATAATGATTCCAATTGCAAGCTTATGCATATTCTTGGAAATAAGACCCATTGAATAATGGGTCTATTCATGAGTGAACACACTGTAGGGATGATAGAAGTAAATTGTTAACACATTACAGTATATGTAACCAGATCATAATTTTTTACATTTTGTTTGAAATGTTTTAGGACGGGTTCTCAACCCCTTCCCAGCCAAGTACCATCTCCAGCGCCACTCTCCTGCTATGTACCACCAGAAGTGACTGGCAATGACATCATCGGCAGTTACTTCTGGGTTTTCAGAGGCCAGAAAACACAGAAAGGGGTTTCTGGGCTGGTGGAAGGGCCCTTCTCAGCGTTCCCGGGAGGCTCAGCCAAAGGCTGAAGCCTCTCGGGAGCAAAAACATGTTGCCAAAAGCACTGCATCGAAGCAGAATTCCGGTGGTCCAACAGTCCAAATACTACCAGCAGTTGACCAAAGTACCCCTGGTGGTACTAGTTCCACTGGTTGAGAGAACCAGTTTTATTTAGGCACTTTAAAGCTGTGAATTCTTGTGATAGTTTCTTTGGTCTTTGCATTTAACCCTGACTTTTTAGAAAACTGGAAGTGCCTATACAAAGCCTTTCGTGGTGTTTAACCACAACAAGTGTGCGCAGGTTATATTTTATTATTTATCTCTGAACCCTTAATATCTATCCCTGAATTAATGAAATTGATGAACGTATGTGGAGATTTATCTGGTTATTAAATTAAGTGGCCTAAATCTGGATGCCACTAGGGGACAGTATGCTACAAAATGTATTGAAGATATGGCAATTTTGATGGTGCCTGGATGTTTAGGAATTTTAATTCCTAGAAATATAAAAGAGATGACTAGGTTAAATTTTAATACAGTGTTATAGGATATATCTTTTGGATTTGGGTAGGTGGGTCTCTTTAAATCTGTCCCTCTGGGGTAAGGTTCATACAGGTGCTCCGGGAGGGAGGAGGACTAAACTAGACCTGACAACATTAAACACGCTATCGTCTACTTCGGCTCCCCCCCCCTTAAAATAGTAAGAGGGGGAGATTTTGAACGGTCCGCGGGGCGGAATTGAGGGTGCTTAACCCTTTTATTTGGCGCTGTTTGCTCCCATTTGCTGCAGTGGGTTCCGTTTGGCAGCAATAAAAAGCTTCAAGGAATTGGGTTCCAGGTTCGCGTCCTTCCAGAGTCCAGCTGCCGCCGAATAACTCCATTTCCCAGGGTGCCGTCGGCGGCCCGGAGGCGGGGCCTGCAGGCGGGACCGCAGTTTGACTGGGTCTGTCCGCTCAGCCCATGGAGCCACCAGTCAGCTTTGCGTCGCTTGGGCGATAAGATGGACCCGGTGAGCCGGCCTGGACTTCGCTCCGTGCTGGGCGTTTGCTGTTTCCTCGGGCTCTTCGGCCACCCCGCGCTCTCGTTTGTGCTGCGAACTCGGAGCAGCAATGACAAACCGATCATTGGTGAGTCGCAGCTCTTGGCAGGAGCAGAGGGGGCGATTCTTCTTCTGCAGTAAGGCGGAGAGAGAGACCAGTTATCTGACAAGAGGGAACGTTGAGCTTACGGTGGAAAGAGGGGAACAAAAGTCAAAGAAACTGTAAACATACATCTCTCTCCTTTTCCCTGTCAACGAAGCGATCTTTGGCTCAGACACCTTTGTGGGATTGCAACAGGAAACCAAGGTTGTTTCCTGGCTTTCTTCCTTTTGAATCCTTCAGCCACACTTGTGGTATGACTACAGTATGAGATGATGGCATCGTTCTAGATGGCTTGGTTTGCCACATACATACAGTACTTGCTTAGAACCAAAAATGCATTCACTGAAGGACAGTAATGGTTATAACGCGATGGGCTCTGTCATCGGGTGACACAAACCCCATGTGTGGACTGGTTACCTCGGAAATGGTGACGGCAAACCCTAGTGTGTGATGCCACTGTGGTTACCTCCATAGAAATCTTGAGGTGAAGGACTTAGAGGTGCCATCTCTCATTCCACTCTTGACCCGAGATCCGTAAAAGTGCATCTGCTGTAATCGAGGTGTTTTTTATTTGTCGACTTAATGCCATAAATAAGCATTTTTCACATTTCTTGGTGAAACTAACACTAGCTCTTCCCTTGTTCAGCTCCTTTACTTTGGGAGATCCTGTGAAAACTCTGACTAGTGGTTATGCATGGTCGATTGACAGAGAGCCCAATCCTATCCATGTTTACTTAGATTTAAGTCCCATTGAATTCAGTGGGACAGATGCCAAGGAACACGGTCATGGTTATCAGAATCTCTTGACCAATGTAGTAATTATTTTAGCCCACTTATGAAAATAGCTGTGCTTTTTTCGTATTACTGTACTATGCTGATCCGACATATTAATGAGAGAAGCATAAGTCAAATGTGGAGTTGCACTAGGCGCACAGTTCCAGAACAGGACATGATTGAGACGTATAAAATTATGCATGGGATGGAGAGAGTGGATAGAGGGAAATTCTTCTCCCTCTCGCACAACACCAGAACCAGGGGACATGCACTAAAATTGAGTGGAGGGAGAGTTAGAACAGACAAAAGAAAATATTTCTTTACCCAGCGTGTAATTCATCTGTGGAACTCCTTGCCACAGGATGTGGTGATGGCACCTGGCCTAGATGCCTTTAAAAGGAGTTTGGACAGATTCATGGAGGAAAAGACCACCACAGGTTACAAGCCATAATCAACCTCCTGGTTTTAGAAGTGGGTTTTCTCTGTGCCAGGTGCAAGGGAGTGTCAATGGGAAACAGGTTATCTTGTTGTCTTGTGCTCCCTGAGGCATCTGATGGGGCCACTGTGTGATACAGGAAGCTGGACTAGATGGGCCTTTGGCCTGATCCAGCAGGGCTCTTCTTATGTAACAGGCCCTCTGTCTTTACAAGGGGTACTCGGATGACGCTAAGAGCCGCTTGCCGTAGAACTTTGGAGCACATGTCATGTTTATTGGGGTCAGCCTGTTGGCGGTAGGGTTGCCAACTGTGAACGAATCTATTTCTGGAGATTGTTTTCCCTCAATGTGATGCAATGTCATGAAGTCAAGAAGACACTGTTACAATCTCCGGGATTGTTTTCAGTAGGTACCTGGAGATTGATGATGATGATGATTCTGGGAGATCCAGGCCAGCCCTGGAGGGCTGGCAACTCTACCTGGTGGCAGGTGACTTGAGGTGGGGAGGATCTAGTCAAATGCCATTTTCACATTCAGTGTGTCTGTTTTTTTCTAAACTTGAGCTGAATTTGCATGTATTACTACAAAATAACTGAATGTTACCAATCAGTATGCAACTTGACAATTTTGGTACCTGAACTGACTTGTTTTTCTCTTCCCTTCCAATCCTTTTTCAATTTGTGACATGTTCTTATGAGTTTGTAAGCCTGTGGCTAGAGCCTGTGTCATCTTTTTAAGTTACACAGTTATAGTGAGTAGCTTAGAAAAAGTTTAAGTCCTTTATAAATTATAATATATACACACACACCGCCTTTCTTGGTCATTGGATTTCTCCTCTGACTTTAATCCAAGGCGGTGTACATGGGCAGGCTTTCCTAACCCCCTATTTTTTTTAAACAATATATAAATGTCCAGTCTTTCATGAACAATTACATTCCAGATGGTATCTTTTTGCAGTCTGGTCTCTCCGCTGGCCATCGCCTCCCACACTTGGCCGATTCAACTGGCAGCTCTTACCTCTCCTCACAGAGGAGGAAGTATTATTAAATACCAATAATCTATTCATAGATGAACTAATATTTATTTAGGGTGGTCTTAACGCCTGCAGCTCTGTTGAATGAGGACCTGGAACCAACTCTAGCTTTATTTACTATGGAACCAAGGTATTGGTGTTGAACTGGCCATTAAAATCCTGTAAGACTTGGGTCTGGCCTTTCTTAAGGAATACCTGATCCCCATATGAGCCTTCACATTCATTGGGACTGCATAGAGGAGCAGTGGAGGCGAGTGGGCAAATGCAGGTGGGCTCCCCATGCCAATCTGCTACCTGAGACGACTGCCTCAGTTGGCTTCCTGGATGGGCTTGCATATTTGGAGATATCAGGGACGGAACCTGGGAATGCTTGCATGCAAATCAAGGCAATTCCACCACTGAGCCTAGGGCTCCCTCCCCAAACATTTCGAAATCATACTGTCCTGGGAAGGCCAACTTAGTCTGCAGCTGGAAGCTTTCAGAAAACACTGTAAGTAAAGCACTTTGATTTGCAAATTGGGCAGTTCTATTGTTTTAAGGGTTCTATTGTTTTACGGAACCCTTTTCAGTTTACATTGTGCAATGAGGATGTCTACTTCTATACATCATTTGAATCTGCCTGCAATTTTGAAATGTTGCTATTTTTGTTCCCACATCCTTATTGCCCAGTCATGGGAGTACCAGGAAGCAGGAGCAGCCATTGAGATTACCCCATTTAACACCGGCTTGTGAGCTGGTGTGCTGGGATGTTACAGCCATAAAGTGATTGCACAATGGGTCATGTGCTAGCATTGCATAGCTTCCTGGAAAAAATGATATGGTGCTCTGGTGTGCGGCGTGTAAGGAGCTGGAAAGCAGGATGTTCCTAGATGTGTGTATTTCTCAGACTGTACATGAATGTTGATTGCATGTGATAATTTACCCATTGGTTTCTTGCTGCTGTTTACACAAAGGTACTTCCTGGGTAGGACATGACAAGAAGAAAGAAAGTCCTATAGTGGTCTTTTAATACTGCATGTACAGGCAACTTTTCTGATGGCTCATTACTATGGATTAGTCCAGGGGTTCTCAACCTTTGGAGGCCCGGCCTGGGTACCCCCAATGAAGGTCAAGTACCCTGGCTAATTAGCATAATTAGCTAATTTACATGATTAGATAATTTACATAAATTGCACAAAAATACACAAATGCCAGGATCTCTTTTAAAAAACACACAGCAATAAGACACATGCACAAAATGCATGCTGAATTAGATGCTTAAAAGATGGGGTGGACCTTACAAAAAGAAACTCAGACAAACTTGCAGCCACAGAAAGGAGAGGAGGACCCAAAACAGGGTTTCCAAAGTAAAAAAAACATAAATCCCACATACAACCCCCCCAAACTGAACTCTTTACCCACCCCACCCCACCCATGCACAGTCTCCAAAGTAAAAAACATAAATCCCACGTACAACCCCCCCCAAACTGAACTCTTTACCCACCCCACCCCACCCATGCACAGTTTCCAAAGTAAAAAACATAAATCCCAAGTACAACCCCCCAAACTCAACTCTTACCCCACCCCTGCACTTACCCAAGCGATGTCTGTGTTAGCAAAATAAAAAACGCTAATCCTGCAGCAGGAGCTGCATTAGAGGAGAGCTGGGAGGCAGGAGCGTGCACAACGCCCTCTGCTGTCTGCTGAGAAGCTCAATCTTAATTTATCCATGCGCATAAATTAACCCGACCATCAGCTGTAGATCGGATAGATTAGCTACTAAAAAAAAGCAAAACACTCCGGTTCCAAAACAAATCCGGATTTTTTTTAAAAAAATCAAAACTTAATTAACACTTAAATAATGGGGCACCCCCAGCCTGCATTTGGCATACCCCCAGCCACGTGATCCGCATACCCCTAGGGGTACGCATACCACAGGTTGAGAACCTCTGGAGTAGTCAAACCCCACTTACTTTCTTGGCTTAAAACACTTATGAAAGAGTGTGAAAGATTTTAATAATTATTACAATACCTTTTGCTATTCTGCCACTGGTATATGAATGTTGTTGTACCTTGTATAGCACCCTCAGTATCTAATAAAATATACCTTATTTTTCTGGGTCATTTTAGGGATATTGGCACAGGAAACTGACTTTAAAAGCTTCCAGAAATTTGGGAGTTCTTATATCGCTGCTTCGTATGTGAAGTTTATTGAGTCTGCTGGAGCACGTGTAGTACCTGTCAGGTAAGGTTACAGTGCTGTCATGCTTGTGTTGTGCAAAATGCGATAGAAATGGAAAGTTTGTTGAGTGCTTAGTATTTGCAGGTGACAGAGACTGGGAAGAAAGGGTATGTGGGCTTCTTCAGAATGAGAATTTCAGTCTTCAGCAAGTAGTTAGCAATTTCAAGTAAGTCTGTTTTATTGGCTCGTATAATGCAAAATTAACTTTTATCATTGGAAATTGTGATAGCCTTTCAGTTAACTGTGCCAAAACCCTCTTCTAAACTTGTCTGTAGTTTACATATGTGCTATAACTTTTGCATTTATGCTGTAACTTATTATAAAAGCTTTATAGTTGTGCTATAACGTTCTCTAAAATTGCTCTAGATTAAATCGTACAGATGAAGAGTATGACCAGATTTTCTCGTCTATTAACGGGTAAGTGTGATCTCCTGCTTTTCTTAACCCTAATGGGTAACTCAAAGTGGCACATCTCTTTGTAGAAGTGTAGTGCAGAGGAGGAGTGTTGGGTACCCAAGGGAATCGCAGAGGCCCAGGGTGTAGCCCTCATTCAGCCATGACCCTTACTGGGTACCTGGGGCAAATCACTATCTTGCAGACTAGCCTATCTCGCAAGGATGTTGAGAACAGAAGCATTGTGCAGTACAGTACTTTGTACTTCAAATAGTGTAACATAATAAGTAATACAAAGATTGGTTTCTTTTGTGTGGGAGGGTAACCTTATCTCCCATGTCATTTTAACAGTGACACCACGACCTGTGTTTTTGTGTGTGACAATTAGTCACCAAGGACCTTAATATTAATACTAGAATAAGAGTTTCACTGGGAATGAACATAAAGCTCGCTGCTGTGGACGCACTGTGCCTACTTGAGATCAGCCTCTTACTGAAATATGTGTTGAGGTTTTAGGGAACACCCTAACATTTTACGGAGCCATGTTAGTCCCGATCGTGTGGCATTTTATTTAGTCCTAATAAAGGTTTTACCCAGCTTAGGTTTTGAATTCTTGGGGGAGCCGTTTCACGAGATAAAGCAGCTTCAGAAAGTGAATAGCTGCTCAAGAAACCCTGAGCAACTTCTTGAGACCAGTGTGAGTGCAGGGCTGAGCGTGGCGATGAACAGAGCAGCGCTTTCATATGGCTGCCGTCCATTCAGGGAAGCCCTGGGGTGAAACACTCCATCTGAAAGTACCCTGAGCCCCATCTTTATTCTTGCCTTTAGTGATAACGGCTCTCCTTTAATGAAGCACACCTCAAGATGACTGTGTGTTTTGTGCCGGCAGCCAGCTGAGTGTTTCCCCAGATATGGCTGTGAAGCATGTGACTGGCTATGGGGACTGAAAACAGAGTCTGTGAAGAGTGAGAGGGACCCAGCAGTGATTTGTCATGGACAACGCAGTGCAAGAGGAGCTGCTGCTGGTTGCCCAATGTAAATGGGGACCATGTCCTATTTTCACCCCTAGCACTTCTATGGCAGGTGCCGTGATGGATTAGAATGAGAAACGTCTCGGAAATCAAGGCTTAGAATCTGGATCACTCCCTTCCTCGTCTCCTTCTACCACATTCCAGACTGGCTGAGTTTCGCTTCCTAGCCAGGATGACCTGATTTGTCATTTGCAAATCCTTCTGTCATTACAATCCACCATGGCCCAGATGATGCTCTGAATATGTTGTCAAACCATCACTTCACTGTTGCTAATAAGACTGCTATGGTTTGGTTTTCTTTAGGATACTGTATCCTGGAGGCGCTGTTAGTCTTAAAACGTCTGAGTTTTCCAGGGTTGCTAGGATCTTCTACAATAAAGCACTACAGGTAAGCATTTGAGTATGCAGGGTGGCTGGCAGTGAAACTCTGAGGTGGGTTTATATTTGCACAGTTTTCAGCCAGCATAAACCATTCATATCTATGCATATTATGGCCATTTAACCTTCACATAGAATTGTCATACATTTTTTTAATTAACTTTATTTTTCATTTTCGTTTGGTGCGTAACATATAACCCGTATACAAAATCAACCATTATCTTACAAAATAGAAAAAAACCCCAGCAATTGTAACAAAAAAGCAAGGAAAAAAAAAAGTAGAGCGACAAACCCATAAAAAAGGAAATAATATATGAAAGGAGGGTATAAATCATAACATGAGTTGTACATTTAGTAACTAACATCAATCCTGCATACTAAGAAAAAAAAGTGTTTACAATATTCCTAACAATATTTTAAATCAAGGAACGGTTTCCAACTGTTCTCATATATATCCATCCGTAATTGACGCCTATAGGCCAATCGTTCAAAGTTAGAAAGCATCAAAAGGCTATCCAAACACTAAACAGTCGATGGTGGGCTTTTGTCCCACAAGCAAGTTCTGGAGCCAAATGGTCATGAAATATTATATGTCATGTAGAATTGTCATACATGACATATAATATGACATATAATATTTCATGACCATTTGGCTCCAGAACTTGCTTGTGGGGCACACTTATGGATCTCTGGTTTGGAAAACCATCATAAATCACTGTAAAACAACAAAAATCTAAACACAGTTATTTAGTACATTTAATTTGTAGTTGACTTATTTAAGAAAATTGCATTTTAATAAAGTAATTTTTAAAAAAAAAAAACACCTTGCAAATGCCTGTGATAATCCCTGTGCCTTTACACCCATCGGCCAGAAAGCTGGAAGCAGCTACTGACTTAATATTTCCTGAGCAACAGAGTATCATTCTTTCTCTTTAAGGGGCACGTTTGTCATCTAGCCTCAGATAGCTGAGTGACCAACTTGACAAGGTCTGGTAAAATCCAGACAAAACGTCGTTTTTTCAACTTGTTAAAATCTTTGTTTATAGCTATGGCTTATAATTCCGTAAATTTAATCAGTCTAAAAATAGGGTATCCTACTGTTTGAGCACTGAACATTCTGGAGTCACCTCTTTTTCATCTTAATTCAATATACAGTACTTTATTAGTAACTTTAATGCAATGTTTTTAAAGCTGGCCATTCAGGGTCGTTTGCTTCCTGCCAGAGTGGTTCCCTCCTCCCCCACTACATCCCTGCTAAGGATATTATTTTATTTTATTTTAATTTTATATATTATAAAATTATTTTATTTTATTTTTATTTATTTTTCACATTTGTATACCGCCCTTCCTCCAAGGAGCTCAGAGTGGTGTACATATTTCCTCCCCTCCTTTTTGTCCTCACAACAACCCTGTGAGGTAGGTGGGGCTGAGAGATAGTGACTGGCCCAAGGTCACCCAGGAAGCTTCGTGGCTGAGCGGGGATCTGAACCTGGATCTTCCAGATCTAAGTCCGACTCCCAAACCACTACAGCATCCTGGTTGAACGCTCTCTTGTCTAGACAACATCCTACCTTCCTGCCTTCTCCTTAGGTAGCTATGTAGCCCCATCTATTTGTCTAGACACAGTGGGGATTTTAAATGTTTGCGATCTCTACTTATTGATCGTTTCCCCTGTTTTGTTTTCAAGGCTTATGACAAAGGAGACTATTTTCCTGTGTGGGGGACGTGTTTGGGGCACCAGCTGCTCAGCTATCTCACTAGCGGGGAGGACTTGCTCACTTGGACTAATACTGAAGGCTTTTCGCTCCCCCTGAACTTTACAAAAGGTGAAAGCTTTTGTGAGATTTTCGCTGGCTACATTTTGTTTGTTTGTTTTGGGTTTTTGCACTTTTGGAGAAAATATGAAGCAGTTGTACGTAGACTTTTTATTAGGCAAAGTGAAATCATGTTTTGTGCTGGATCTTGCATCGTGTTCCACTGCAGACCAGTCGCAGCAGGTGGGATCTGGAGCGAGAATCAGTACTGTACCTTGGTTCCACAGCCTGTGTTAGACTAACAGCCACCACTGGTACTGTCACTCTATAGAAAGGCTACCTTAGACCAAGTCTGACCACTGGTCCATCTAGCTCAGTAATGTCTCCACTGACTTGGCAGTGGCTCTCCAGGGTTTTAGGCAGGGGTGTTCCCCAGCCTTGTTGGAAGATACTAGGGACCAAACCATTTTTTCAGACTTTAGTATCTCCCGATAGGGCGGGGAAGACACCTGCATAAGTCCAACTCCCGAATACCACTACACCATCCTGGCTTTCTATAGTTAGATATCCTACCTCCATTATTTGCCAGTGGGGTGTAACTCTGTTACTTCTGGAGCTATGCTAGTGTGAGTACAACTACACTAAAAGAAAAACTGTATGAATGGGAGAGAGTCTGAAAAGGTCCCCAGCCAAATCCTGCTTTTCTTTCTCCTACACATAGGTTTTGTGATCCATAATGAATTCTATTAAAATGCACAGTTCAAAGGAGGCTTCTGAATATTCACAGGACACTGGGTAATAGGTGCTCCTGCTAAACTCTGAGCAAGGGACATCTTTATGACTGTGGTTTGCGAAAGGTTTCATGTGATCTCTGCCAGTCCTGCATGCATTGCTGTTGGCATCAACTTAATGAATGGAAACCATTTTGACATATTGGGTCAAAGCTATGGTTTCCATAGTCTTTCTGAGGTTTTATACTTAGCTTTATATAAAAGCATCCACCTGCCTGAGCGCTTGTGGAGAGTTCAGACTATGAATCTACACCAGAGGTTCTCAACCTGTGGTACGCGTACCCCTCGGGGTACGCGGACCATGTGCTGGGGGGTACGCCAAGGACTGGCCGTTATCTGCCCCATTTAACACTTAATTAACACTTAATTAACATTAACACTTAATTAAGTGAATTAAGGTTTTTTATTTTTTTCCGGAGCCGGAGAGCTCCCTTGTGCTTTCTTCCGTGACTAATCTATCCGATCTACAGCTGATTGTCGGGGTTAATTTGTGCATGTGTTGAGCTTCTCAGCAGCCAGCAGAGGGCGTTGTGCTCCTCCGTTCAGTTCAGCTGAGCTGCAGAGGGCGTTGTCCTCCCAGCTCTCCTCCGATGGTGAATGAATGCAGCTTGTGTAAGCTTCTGAACTGGGCCTAGTTGGGGAGACTTTGGAAACTGTGCATAGGTGGGGTGGGGAAAGAGTTGAGTTTGGGATTTTGTACTTGGGATTTATGTTTTTTTACTTTGGAAACTGCATGGGTGGGTTGGGGGGAAATAGTTGAGTTTGGGGTTTTTTGTACTTGGGATTTATGTTTTTTGTGCATTTTGTTCATGTGTCTTATTGCTGTGTGTTTTTTAAAAGAGATCCTGGCATTTTTGTGTATTTTTGTGCAATTTATGTAAATTAGTTAATTATGTAAATTGGCTAATTATGCTAATTATGCTAATTAGCTGGGGGTACTCCAAAATTTTTGACCTTCACTGGGGGTACTCGGGCCTCCAAAGTTTGAGAACCCTTGATATACTCAAAGAACTGGGGAGCACCCTGCAGATGACCATATTGACTCTCTCCAACTTTCTCATGATAAAGACACCAAAAGCAGCAGGATGTTCCAGAATTTCCCAGATGAGTTGCTGCACGTGTTAACTTCTGAGCCTGTGACTTCCAACTTCCATTACTGGAGCCTTTCTGTGCAGGTAATTGCATGCGTGTTTGTAATAGAATGAGCCAAAGGGAAACTGTCCCATTGAAATGTTGACTTACAAGATTATTTTCTTCTCTTCCAGAATTTTACAAAGAATGAGAAATTGCGTAGCTTCTACAAGATCTTGACAACAAACGTTCATAACAATATCGAGTTTGTATCCACCATGGAAGGTAACTATCTCGTTCAGCCCCATGAATGAGGACCAGACCTAGGAACCGCATCCCAGGATTGACTGATGCCCCAGTTTGGTAATACTAAATGCATATCATGCTTGTGATACTCCTCAGGAGTTCCCTGCACCTGCAAGCTGCTGCCCATGAAGTGGAGAACTCCTTATAGTGTTCCACCTCTGCTCCACTTGCAGGAATAGGAACATTTAACACCGTGACAGTGTCACACCATGCCGGTGGTTGAAACTTGGGGCTGCTAGCTTTAGAGACCACCATGCATTGGTTGTAACACACAGTTCTAGTTTCTAGCGAAGTTAGACCCTTTGTTTGTGGGAAATCTCTGCCACTGGGATAACTTTACTGTTCTAAAATGTTCTGCTATATTTGAGGGTGGAAGGATCTGATCACATGGACATTATTTTGCTCTTAAAAATATGATTTTAAGTGTATATTTTACAGTATTTGTGTGCACATACTGGCACCAAGAACTGCTTACTTGCGCCTTTAAAGTAATTATGGCACTCCATGCTCTTCAAGACTCAATTTTAGGACACAGGAATATAACAATAGGCAGATTAGAGCGTAGCACTTGCGTACTAGCAGTATTAGAACAGTTTTACTATTATGCTACATTTTTAAAAAATGGAAACTGATGTGGTGTAATGGCTAAGTGACTAAACTGTGAATAAGAAAGATCTGAGTTTGAATCTTGCCTCTGCCGTGAATTTATTTTAGACCTAGGCAAACTACTTGCTCTCTGTCTCTGTTCCTTCCATCCATAATATGAGTGTACGATGAACTCTTTGTTTGACAGACGTCAATTTAAGAGACTTCAGAATAACAGGCATTGCCTGCTTCTTTAAAAACCAGTCTTGTACGTGTTGTGCGTGTGCATACACATTGTCATAAATACATTCAGATGTAACAAACTTTGGCACTAACGGACACCCCTTCCCACCTATCAGTCCATTAAATTGAGGGTTCACTGTAATAATATTGACCCAATTTAGGATGTTTGCAATCGTTATAAAGAGATATTGTACATGATGGTCTTTGAGGACTGTTAAGCACTGGCTGAATGTGCTTATCATCATCATCATCATCATCATCATCATCATCATCATCATCATCAGTGCAGTGGCATTTTAGGTGGCATTTCCTTGGTAAACTGTTAACGTTGTAAAATTGCGTACACTGTACAAATGTTTTCTGAGGAGACCCTCATCTAGTTTGCATGCCTTAATGCAACATGTTTCATTTTCTAGCTATCACATACCCAATTTATGGTGTCCAGTGGCATCCAGAGAAAAATCCATATGAATGGAAGAAACCACGGGGGATACCACATTCCCGCTCAGCTATGAAAGTAACTTATTACACAGCCGACTTCTTTGTGAGCGAAGGTATGGAGGTTCTCTAAGGAATGTATTTTAGGTTTATAGATAGATGTAGTGACGCTTGACTTGGAGAAGACACGTTTATGGCCTAGCTGCAGGCTAAGAGCTAAAATATAAACAGGACAGTTAAATCTGCTTATGTCACACTGATGTCAACAGAATAACACTAGTGCAACTGTTGTCTTACCCTTAAGGCTACCTGGTGGCTGATTTCACTGGAATGTCCTTCCTGGCATGTTCTTGATTGCAATATGTTCTCTTTAAATGTCATGAAAACAGTGTGCATGGGCTTCCTGTTCTCCTTTAGGAGAAAGGAACTTTACATGTGTGGGGACATTTCTACAGTGCGCCTCTGATGCGTCCCTTCTCATAGAGAACGTCAGGAAGGCTCTGGCTTGTTACAGTTCTTCTAGGATTGAGGTCCTAAAATTACATTTGACAAAAAAGCTGGTCTTACAGCTGGTGACATTCCTCCCTTATGAGGAAAGACTACAGCGTCTGGGGCTTTTCAGTCTAGAAAAAAGGCGCCTGAGGGGGGACATGATTGAGACGTATAAAATTATGCATGGGATGGAGAGAGTGGATAGAGGGAACTTCTTCTCCCTCTCACATAACACCAGAACCAGGGGACATGCACTAAAATTGAGTGGAGGGAGAGTTAGAACAGACAAAAGAAAATATTTCTTTACCCAGCGTGTAATTCATTTGTGGAACTCCTTGCCACAGGATGTGGTGATTGCATCTGGCCTAGATGCCTTTAAAAGGGGTTTGGACAGATTCATGGAGGAAAAGACCATCACAGGTTACAAGCCATAAGCAACCTCCTGGTTTTAGAAGTGGGTTTTCTCTGTGCCAGGTGTAAGGGAGTGGCAGCAGGAAACAGGTTATCTTGTTGTCTTGTGCTCCCTGGGGCATCTGGTGGGGCCACTGTGTGATACAGGAAGCTGGACTAGATGGGCTTTTGGCCTGATCCAGCAGGGCTGTTCTTATGTTCTTATGTTCTTATGACATTGACCTAATCTGTACTTCCCAAATCTTTTGCAGCCCGGAAGAGCCACCATTGCTTTGCCAGCAAAGAGGACGAGACCAAAGCATTGATTTATAACTTCACCCCTCTTTTTACTGAACCTTTTTCTTCATTTGAACAATCTTATTTTTTTGACTAAATTCTCAGCCGGAGGTGACTTCCAGATTTTGTAACTGCAACGTATTTGCAGCATTAAGCTGCAGCCTGTTGCAAACAGTAGGAAGTTGGGCTGCTTACAGTTCCTTCTAAAATTATTTTTTTCCAATGTTCTCTGTGGAATCCCACTTTTTGTTCTGCAGCAGCACAATCCACTGGGAAGATCTGCTGGGAAAGCCCATTAACATTAATGGAATATGTGCAAGAGCACTGCAGTGGCACTTTTGTGCAGGAGAATTTCCCTGTCGATTGTTCTCCAAACTACTGTTCAGTGAGAGGGGACAAAACCACTGGGTGCTGCTCCTACCGGAGTCCCATTTCTGTATTGTGTGGTGAAGCAGCAGGCCTGTGTACACGTCTCCTCCGTGTGTGCAGCATAATATACCATGAGGCACATTATTTTTTGATGTATGGCTCTCCACGTACAGGTACATACCTGCTTCTTTACCATGTTTGTAACATTCCTGTGTAACACCAGAACCAGCCCTAGTCCAAGATCGATTTGGAGCAAAGTTCTATTTGCGAATTGCACTTGCTGGCACTTTTTAATTTATGTTCTGGAGAAACCGAAGTGCACATCTGTCTGAATGCAGACACCTTTTATTTTATTTTTTTAGAATAATTGAAAAGACCTGGCTTCATGTGAATGAGAACAAATAAATTTACAACTGTGATAAGATTGGTGTGTAGAGAAGATCGTGGTATAATTGTCTTTGTTCCTATTGAAACCGTATGAGTAGTTGTAGCTAGATGTAAAAATTCTCAGGTAATGAACCACTTGAACAAGGGCGGGACTTCTCCTTTGGAAACGCAGTGGGGAGGGACTTTTGTACACACTGAGCCATCGACTGGTTTGCTTTGTCTCTTATTCCCACATTCTGCTGTGTGTTTGTGCTTTTTGTCATGCAACTCCTCCTGTCTGTAAGCCCACCCAACCATGCTGCCCACCCCAATTATCAAGATGCTTTTTCTCTTTTATGAATTTCCTTCTAGACACTTCCTAGATTCCAATCTTTTCCTGAACAGCACTGTCTTTATTTTCCTTTTTAGAAACTTGGACCTTGAGCTTGAGGCTCCTACTGCTGACTCATCTAGACTCTGCTCAAGTTTATGCCACTTCATCATCTGCCTGGTGTTCCTTGACCAATTGCTTGGTCCTTTAGTCCCCTTTTCTCTCTCTCTCTCCTATCTTACAGCGCAATCCTATCCAACTTACACCACTGGTGTAACCAGCGGGGGAGGTCAGGGCGAGAGGCTTTAGAGGGGAGGGAGATTTAAATCCCTTTTGAATCCACGAAGCTTCCTGGGTGACCTTGGGCCAGTCATTATCTCTTAGCCCCACCTACCTCACAGGGTTGTTGTGAGGACAAAAAGGAGGGAAGGGAATATGTACACCACTCTGAGCTCCTTGGAGGAAGGGCGGTATAAAAATGTGAAAAATAAAAATAAATAAATAAAATCCCCCTTTGGAGGGGATTTGAATCCCCTTTCCGTTCTGGGGCCTCTCGTTCATGCTGCACTGCTGGTTACACTGGTGGTGTAAATTTGATAGGATTGCACTGTAAGCCTTTCTTTTTTAATTTTAAGCATTCCTTATGCTGTCCCTCCAAACTGATCTTTTGGAACTGTCTCTCTGCTGTGCAGTTCTCGGGTATTTGGTGCTAAATAGGGCTGAAACATTTAGTCCGGTTAGATTAAGCAATCCATTTTTAGTAGGCTCCTTACAGAATTTGTGGGAGGCAAGTGCTAGTTTTAGAAAAGGCATTCCTTCTCCTCTTTTATACAGAAATGATGCCTATTCTAAGATGCTGCTGCTGGCACATGTATCTATACTAGAAAAAAAACAGAAGAAAGCATGTTCTTTTTTCAGAACTATTGGCTTTTTATTCACATCAAATGTACACTTACTTGATGAACAGCGCAATCCTATCCAACTTACACCACCAGTGTAACCAGTGGGGGAGGGCAGGGCGAGAGGATTTGGAGGGGAGATTTAAATCCCCTTTGAATCCCCTTTCCGTTCTGGGGCCTCCCATTTGCGCTGCACCGCTGGTTACACCGGTGGTGTAAGTTGGATAGGATTGCGCTGTAAAACATATCGCCATATTGTTTCTTTTATTGAGTGCCAGCCTGGGGGCTAAATCTGCCCGGCAGCACTAATTTGTGACTGTTAAGCTGCTGCACGTCCAATCAGCACCGTTTCTGAACATTCCAAGGTGACATGCACAGATTCAGGATGTTCATGCATCAGGAAATATTGACCAGTTTGGAAGGCTAGATTCTTGCCTGTAGCATGTATACATTCTCTGGTTCAGTCTCATCCTGCTACAAGATCTTATGCAAGACACTGAGTTCCCAAAGTTAATTTTGATCCCTGCACTAGACTGGTGTATTTTTGTAAAATATTGGCAGTGCCTACTATCCTAAATGACTCCAAATACACGTGTTCCCATCGGGGCTTGGCTCTAGTGCAAATGCAGCTTCACCCTCTCCATAGGTGGTTGTGTCCTGTAGGCTTGGGGGTGGTAGCAGCAGGCTTAAGCAAATTCAGGAGCAGACCTTAGAGAACACAAGGTTGTCCGTTTTGCTGTTTTAATATTGCACTCCTTCTATAGCTAATTATAAGTGCTAGCACAAAATTGAAGACTAGCAGTAAAACTAGCTCACAGCTGAAGTTCTGAATATCAGTGCATAATTTAATGCAGTACAGTATATTATTTGTGATTGCTATATATGAGCCAGAAATTTACTGCAATCGCTATGTACTTGAATTGAAGGGGACACCCTTTGTAAGCTTGTACTGTATCTCTTTATAATAAAGGATGCAACAACCTGATGTTTCATAGTGCTTGTTTTTTTGTATTACATGCTCATTCCCACCTTTCAGCATACCCATATAACAGTGGTTCCCAAACTGGGAGGCGTGGCTCCCAGGGGAGCCGCGGAAACCAGCCTGGGGAGCCGCAGAGTGCCATGGAATCCTCTTGGAAAACAGTGCAATGCCAATTGGCAGGCATTAACATAATGTAATGGGGAGCCGCAGCCAGCGGTTTACGATGGTCAAGGGAGCCGCAGGTCGAAAATGTTTGGGAAACACTGCCATATAAGAATATTAACTTTGAAAAGGGCCAAAGGAGGCCAGGCTAGCTTTCTGGTTCATGTAGCCAACAATGTCAAAGGAGGCCAGGCTATACCTGGAGAAGCATCCCTGTCTCTATCGGGACACTCATGACACTGCCAGTGATATATGACAGTCCAAGGACCAGGAGAGCAGAAAAACTGCAGCTTCAAGGAGCCGATACCATTTTCAGTCCCTCCAGGAATAGCAGATGTAGCTGCTTTTTTATTGTACTATTGCATGTTTGGCACTAGATGGCCTCAATGAATCATCAGATTTTCACTTCAACAAACGTATTAAAAAAGAAATCTAAGAGAAATTGAAGGGAAAGAAACCCTTCTGAAAAGGTTTATTACAAGGTAGTACAGTAGTCTCATTTTTGTCAGCATTGGGAAAGCAAATGTTCTCCATACTGCACTTGTTCAATGGAAACGTTCAATGGAAACGTAAGGCAGCCATGTGTCAAAAAACGATTCGCTCTTCCCAAGCCTGTAGATCTGCTTTAGCTGGCATCAACAAGCTGTTGTATTCCTGTGCTTAGCTAGGAGGGAATCCAAAAAGCAGTGGCAGCCTATGAACAACAGCCTATGCATAACAGTCTGCTCAGCACTAGTAAGTCACAGGTATGCAGCAACTAAGCTGAGACCCAATTCAGCCAAAGTTAAAAGTACTTTAATGTCCTGTCAATTTTCAGTGGAGATCTGCATCTGAATTGGATCCCTCTTAACTAGGAAGCAAGTGCCACTTTCAGCCTACTGAGGTACAGCTGATGGGAAATGGGACAGGGCCTTTTTGGTGGTGATTCCCTGGCTATGGAATTTCCTCCCCTGTGAGACCCACCTGGTCCTAATATTGCCTGACTTTCAGCAGGCAGTCAAGACCTTTTTTGTTTCACCTGGCTTTCCTTTGACTATGAGTTAAGTCTGTTGTGCTTTGCTTTCATTTTTGCGGCTGCTGTTTCCTGGTTTCTGTTTGCAATGTTTCGTTTGACTCATCTGTTGTGCTTGTTATGGTGTATTTGGCCCTCACACTGTTTTTACTGAAACTGTAAGCTTGTGATGCCTTCATTCAACTGGAAAAGAAATATATACACTTTTAAAATAAATAAAATTAGGACTTACTTCCAAATAAATGTGCATGGGACTGCAGCCTTAATCGTCTTAAAAAAAGACTCCTAATGAAATTCATGGGATCTAAAGATACTAAGGTTGGACTGAATTGAGCCTGCACTTTCTAAAATTATACACAATAACGATAAGTTGTGCTGTAACACCGTACAATGTAGTGGGCACTACATGATGTACAGCACTATCCTGTGTATCTCTTGCACCGGTGTAACAGTAGATCCACCAGTGTAAGTGAACTAATGCCTGTGTAACTTGCCGTACGTCGATGAATGCAGGACGGACGCCAGCACAACTCTTCTGGTGCAGGGGGCATTCTGGGGGCGTTCGGACACCCCCAGAATGCCCCCTGCGCCGGCAGAGTTGTGCTGGTGTCTGTCCTGCATCTGAGGGGTTACGCTGGTGTCCATCCTGCGTTCATTGACGTATGACAAGTTACACTGGCATAAGTGCACTTACACCGGTGGATCTACTGTTAAAAAGGTAAAGGTATCCCCTGACAATTAAGTCCAGTCGTGTCCGACTCTAGGGTGTGGTGCTCATCTCCATTTCAAAGCCGAAGAGCCAGCGTTGTCCAAAGACGCCTCCGTGGTCATGTGGCCGGCATGACTCTCCTTGCCGCAGCGCATAGCATGTGGCTGAACACGGAGCGCTGTTTACCTTCCCGCAAGCGGTACCTATTTATCTACTCACATTAACATGCTTTGGAACTGCTAGGTTGGCAGGAGCTGGCCAAGCAACGATCTACTGTTACACCGGTGCAAAAGTTACACAGGATTGTGCTGGTATAGTGTTAACAAACAACAAGGAAAATGGGCATTGAATAGAAGATGGAGGCAACATTAGAAGTCAATGCATTAGAAGTAGAAGTCAAGATGCAACATTATACCTTACAGCTTTTTCAGATGTTGCAGTTTGCCGTATGTATGCATGCACACATACTGCTTTGAGGACAGCATCCTTAATCTCTGCATAACTATCATTGCTCCTTAATATGTGTAACCCTATCCTGTTATACTCAGAATTGACCATGGGCAGGTAGTAATCACCTGTGTCAGGTCAATGTGTCAAAGTTACTTCTTACATTACTGGAAAGAAAGTTATGATTTCCATAATCCTAATTTTGCTGAAGGCTTGATTTGCCATTCTGTAAATACAGTTATAATCTAACTTGCAGGAGCAGGAATTTTCCTGTCCCACCCTGACAGTGTGGTGTAATGGCTAAAACCTGAGCTATGGCTCAGGACTTTCCTGGTTTAGATCTTACCTCTGCACAAACTCACTAGGTGGCCTTAAGCAAGTCAGTCCCTCTCAGCCCCAGCCCCTCAACTGCAAAATACCGGTATGCATAATAGTACTTACAACAACCCTGTAGGGTAAGGGCAATAGCAAGATAATACACGTTTGCATACTCAGAAAGCAAAGCACTATAAAATTCTTAATACATTTCATGCCTGGAAAATGTGAACATTCAGCTCTGCCACTGACACGCTTACAGTCTCTATTATAAAACTATATTACGCTTTCTATGAGTTTAAGGACTGTATTTTTGTTTATTACTCCAATATCTGGTGCACAACTGACAACAACGTAAATGATTGATTAATTACATGAACAGTAATGAAAAAGAATCTTATAGTTCAACTGCAAGCACCTTTCTGGATGGTCGTTTCTTCCTGCTTTAACTGTGGGCTTTATTGGTAAATTATAATCTAGATACTGAGGCTCCTTAACTAAGGAAGACAAATTAAAGCAGTTCATTGAGGCAATTTTAAATTAGACTGTGCTGCTAAGGAAAGCAAAGCAATTAAAACGTGGTATGTCTGTTCTGCCTAATTAAACATCTGACGAGATGTGCCTAGTGCCACTCCTCTCCCATCTTAATTTGTTTGTTTAATATATATATATTATCATTCCATATATATATATATATGGAAAGTACATCTCAAAAGTAAGCCATCTGTTGTTGCTGACTCACTGAATGTTGCAGCATTATGAACCCGCAAAGCATTCTCATTTCCCTGCATCAATCATGGACATTTGCCCCATATGAACAGCTGAGTCCACTGTTGAAATCAACCAGTAAAGGTCATTTCACAAATTATAAGACTGCAACCTGCGGTTGCCACAAAGGGTACATTCAGTAGAGAGCGGCAGTCCTTAATAAGCATACCTGTATGATTGAGGTGCCTGCCACAGTTGCACCTCACGTTTTGAGACCCCACAGCTGAAAGGTCTGGGGCATACATCTAGCCATGTGTAACATGTAAGATAGCCCTATGAATGGGCCAGCAATGGGTGTCCCAAGCTTATGGTCCCGGTTTCTAATCTAGAGAAAGAGGAGGAGGAGGAGGATACTTAAGTCAGTGTTGTTCAGGAACATAAGAGCAGCCCTGCCTGGTCAGACCAAAGGTGCATCTAGCCCTTCTGATTTCCCACAGTGACTCTCAGACTCAGGAAGCCCACAAACATTGCTTGAAATATCACTCTTCTGCCATTGCTGCCCATTATTAACTGGTATAGCATCTAACAAACCAGCAAACAAACCCTCTGTCATGCTCCACCCCCTTAGTCTCATCCCTAAACTAAAAATCCCATGTACTTTAGTCATTCATTGTAGGGAAGGAAGGTACCCTCCCCCCTCCTCGATTGTTTGGTTGCCATTTTTGCATCTTTTTCAGATCTACAATTCCATTTTGAGATGGAGCAACCAGAAGACGACCTGTTGTAATCTGAGATCCTGTCTTTAACAGCCCGCACTGATATTTCCACATCTTCAACTCTAAAGCACATATCCCATCACCACCACCACTTGCAAGTATGGTGCAGGAGAGTACAGTACAGATTTAAGAGGGTAAAGAGAATAAAACCCTCTCCCTCAACAATAACATGTGAATGATTAATACATAATGCCTAGTCAATATTCCCTTTCAAGGTTTTGATTTGCGTCTTCATAATAGCTTTCCTAGCAATCCTTTTCGCTGACACAACCTTTTTGGGAGAATAGCTTTTGACATCCAACTCTCAGAAGTGAATTCTGTATCACATGACAACATAAATTATATCCATCATGCTTTCCCTTCTCTGAAGATATGATCCAGCTAGCGTTAAGCACTTTGACCCACGTTGACCCTTTGATTGATTTCAAAGGAAGACTCAAGCACATGACAACATAAATGACATGGGACTCCGAGTGTTCAGCTTTGACTGGATTGAACTGGGATGAAGGTTGTTCATAAAAGCATGTGACATTGACCATGAGAGGGCATGCCATGTCCAATGGCTCCATCGTACAAATAAAAAAGTAAAGGTGACCCCTGACAATTAAGTCCAGTCGTGTCCGACTCTAGGGTGTGGTGCTCATCCCCATTTCAAAGCCGAAGAGCCAGCGTTGTCCGAAGACGCCTCCGTGGTCATGTGGCCGGCATGACACTCCTTGCTGCAGTGTGTAGCATGCAGCTGGAACACGGAGCGCTATTTACCTTCCCGCAAGCGGTACCTATTTATCTACTCGCATTAACATGCTTTGGAACTGCTAGGTTGGCAGGAGCTGGCCAAGCAATGAGAGCTCACCCCGTCGCGGATTCGAACTGCCGACCTTTCGATCGACAGCTCATGGTTCAGCGGTTTAACCCACTGTGCCACCCTTCTACGTTCTAAAAGGTTAAATGTAGTTCAGTCTAAGAGGAGTCTAATTATGCCAGGCAGCCAATTAGGAATGGTGGAAGAAGAGTCTGGAACAGACCAAAGGCCCACTGAGTCCAGCATCCTGCTTCCCACAGTAGCCAACCAGATGCCTCTGTGAAGCCCAGCCGCAGATCATGAAGGCGGGCCCTTCTCGCAGGGTTGCTAACCCTACAACTGGTGAGATCATACCGCTACTGAACCTGGAGGTAGCACTGAAGCTGCCATGACTAGCAACCATTTATTGACTTGTGCTCCATGAGGATTACACCAGGCTGCACTTCTATCTAAAAATGCAATGAAAGCTCAATGTGTAAAAGTGATACAGGCTTTGGCATGTATCCTCTTAGGGTTCCCCAGTATCATTTTGGTAAACGTTGCATATTTTCCCTGTAGAAGTGACTTTTCAGGACACCTTGAAGCATCATGACAATTCACATAATGAGTGTTTGGTTTTCATTTTAGGGTGGGGAAGGAATCACATTCACCCGAAATGTCAGGAATATATTTGCTTTTAGAGCAACAAGAATTTCAAAACATGAAATAAGGAAGATAATTTTCTGTGAGTGACTTGTGCATTTTCACTTAGTTGGTTTATATATAATTCTTTGGTGTGTGTGTGTGTGTGTGTGTGTGTGTGTGTGTGTGTGTGTGTGTGTGTGTGAGAGAGAGAGAGAGAGAGAGAGAGAGAGAGAGAGAGAGAGAGAGAGACCTCATGCATTACTTTCCAGAAAGACGGGACACTTTTAATTGCTTTTTCATTGAATATGACTTTTTATTGTAGAAGAGGGAGGATTTGAAATATACACTATGAGTATAATTTTAAAATGGTACGGTAGGGAGCCTCTGGCTTGGTAATCTTCTGCCTGAAGAAGTGCTTTGAATGTTGATTATGGTATACCATAGGACTGTTCACATGCAAACTGTCCCTGGTTACAATCTGTACTTGGAGACAATTATTCATATGCAGGGGTCCCCCACAACTACAGGGATACATGATTCCCCCCAAATCCGTCATTAAGCAGGCCTGTTGTTAAGTGGGTTTTTCCCTACCTTTTGCTTTTGACGTTTGAGGCCTCTCCAAAGACCTGTTCCTGGTCGTGGGCCTCTCCAGAGGCCTTTGCTCTGAAAACTGGAAATGCGGTTACGGAGGCTTCTGTGGGTCATTCTTAGGCCCTCAGAGGCAGAAATGACGGTAGCCCTCCCGGCATCCGGAGCAAGGGCGGGGCCTGCGTGACGTCATCTCGACGCGCCCAGCGTGGCTCCAAATGGCCCCCCACCGGTTTTGGTGTTATTTTGGAGCCACACGGGCTCCAGGGAGGGAGGGAGGGCCGAAACAAAGACGGCCGAAGCAGAGGCGACGCATCGCGAGGGTAAGTACGCCCCCCTCTGAATGCCCCCCCGCCCGGAGCTGCTGCTCCACGCGCTCCGATCAAGTTCCGCCTCTGCTCAGAGGCCTGCAGAGGGCAGGAAAGGCCTCTGGAGAGGCCCATGATCAGGAACAGGCCTCTGGAGAAGTCACAAACTTTAAAAGGTACGGAGAATGACCAACGACGATCTGCCTAATGACCCCTGTTGTATATCCAGGGGGTCATTAACCAGAACGTCATTAAGCAGGGGGACACCTGTATTCCATTCAATGTAGGTAAAATCTCTGTTCCTGGGTACAGTCATTCACACAGAAATGTGCTGGGGACAGACAGCTAGCCGGTGTCGGACATTCTCTCTCTGGAGAAAGCATATCATGTGAACAATCCTCATACGCCATTTTATAGGCTTCACTGGTGTACAGGAGGGGGAGGGCTGGGCCGGGCCAGCCCATCCATGAATTGGACTGAAGCAGCTGCTTCAAGTGGAGGAAGCCACTTGCTGCCTTCCCTGGCTGACTGCCCAGCTGAGCCAGCCACTTCACTCCATCATCCAATCCTCTTCTTGCTGACTCAGAATGAGCAAGAGAAGGATTGGGCCAAAGGCAACCCGCTTCTTCCTCCAGCACACCGGCCACAAGCATTCATGGCGGCTGTGCAGGAGAAAAAAGCAGCAGGAGATGAGGGCAATCCTGATCTGATCGCTCAGCTTCCATGAAAGCGATCAAAACAGGATTGCTCCACCCCGACCTCACTCACCCGAGTTGCCAAGCCCTTGTTAGAAAGGGCAGAAACCTCTGGCAGAAAGTGCAGTTTGACCGCAAGCCAATAGTGTTTTTCAGCATTATCAGGGAAACCTAAAACTGCCAAGTGCCAGAAGCTAAGGACTTGTTTACTGTGATGAAAGCCAGAACCAGAACCTCAGTATTCGTTATACAACCTCCCTTCATTTCTGTGGCACACATAAGCAGCAAAGGTAGTAGAGCTATCCTTGAAAGGTCCAGGCGCATCTTCGGGCTGAATTCCTGGCAAACGTTCTCATGCCTCAACCCTTCATTGCCTACAGCTCCTTCTCCAGACACCAACTTCCTGGCTCAAGCTACTCAGCCAACAGCCTGAGGCTTGCATCTGAGTGAACCTTGTGACGGAGATGGAATTACAGCTCAGATTAATTTGCTTACTGAAAGGTGCACAGCTTTTCTTTTCTATTCTTGTTGCATTTGACATTTATGAAGAAAGCAGAGCAATTTGTCCCTTTTTTCCTCTTCACACTGCCATTAGTTTTACTAAAAATGGAAACAGCCGTATTACAGTGTGGATAATATCATGTTTTACTGGGGACTCAGCATCACGGAAATGTCATTGGCACCCTCCTCTCCAGATGAAAGCTACTGTACAACAAAAAAAAAATATTGATTATATAATTATACAGAGACAACAGGGTAGTAGAATACTATCAAATCATTTAAACTGATGGAAAAGGACATTTAGAGATAGGAAATGTGTACTTTTCCCTCAACAGAACTTTCTGCAAAACATCTGCCAAGATTGATCTTAGGAAGCTGCTTTATACTGAGTGACACCTCTGGTCCATCTACCTCAGTAGTTCCACTGACTGGCAGTGGCGCTCAAGGGTTTCAGACAGGGTCCTTCCCAGCCCTACCTGGAGATGCCAGGGATTGAACCTGGGGCCTTCTGCATGTAGCACATGCACTTTGAACACTGAGCTATGTTTCATGCTTACAACATGCATATTATAGACATCAGTTATAGGCCATATAGACGTCAGTTATAGGCCATTTAGTTTCATTATAATAAATTACAAGCCCTGAGCTGTTTTATGCATAGAAGAAAAAGATTGCCTCCTAGCCTTGTAAAACATTCATCATGTATAAACATGCCACACTATGACTACTCCTATACCACCACCTATTCAATTGGACTCCAGTTTTGGGAGCATGTTCGAGGACTAACTCTGGGAAGCCAGAGTGACAACATTTCTTATTGTTTGGAAATAATAGATAAGAACGCTGTAAACTCAGTAGATCTGGACATTTGTATGATGAGAAAGAGGTTCCTAATAACCCTCTAAAGGTTACTGAGGGAGCCTCAGATTTGTATTGCTCCCCCACATGCCATTATATTGATATACCAAATGGGTCTTCTTGAATTTTAATGGCAAACAGGGTACAGCTGGATGCCCACATACTCCACTTGCCAAGCACAGCATGTGGCTTTAGCTGCTATGGTGCAAACCAGCTCAGACATATAGGATCAAACGGCAAGCCTTTGAAAGACCAGAGATAATACTTACTTCTCCAGCAAATACAAAATACTTAGGGTAGAGGAGATGGATGGCTGCAGAAGCAAATCCCAAAACGGATATGCTGGCACTGTAACAGACTGTCTGGTGCAAATGTTTAGGGTCAGGATGCCAGATGGACAGAGGAAAAACACCACACAGTCGCTTTCTGCTCAACAGCTTTTTACGCGAAAACAGATTCTCTAAGGGATGACGTAAAAATAATGTTTATACATGATGAATGTTTTACAAGGCTAGGAGGCAATCTTTTTCTTCTATGCATAAAACAGCTCAGGGCTTGTAATTTATTATAATGAAACTAAACGAGACTGAATTTAGAAGGAGGGAGGCCAATTAATTTGGCACATCAATTTTTGTTTGCTGCTGTCAAATGCGGTTACAGGAACTTGATAGATTGCAGGCCTTGGTTTCCTAATCAGGTGATTCTAAAACTTAACAAAAGGAAAGGAATAGGGGGAATTTGGCAGAAAAAGGCATCTAGTGCAGTCACACACACAGCGCCTGCCAAGACAAGGTATGTGACACAGAAAGAGCAATTTCCCTTGTATTCTGGGACTAAAATCAAGTGTTCTAGAGGGCCCCTGGCAAACATGTTGTGCACAGTACTTCACATCACTACTATCCAGCGGCTGCCTTCATCCCCTCAAACATCCCAAACAGGACATCTAAGGTATGACCTCACGGTCAAGTATGTCATAACAGCTATGCAACACACATATAGACTGAAATCTTACCTGTGGCATTTTCAGCATGCACAGCTGGAACTTATGTCAATTACCATGTGAAAAATATCACAACTAAATAGAGGTTAAATGTCATTGCCAGATGTTACAGTGCCCCCCCAAAAAGTGTAATGATAAACATTCCGCGACTGGCCACAGGATGCACTTTAATTCCTGGCATATGCTGGCTGAGCTGATTGTGTCCATGTTTGACAGACCCCCATTGCTCTTCTTCACATACAGATCCTGTAACACAAGGATGAGCAGACTTCAGACTTGTGGGATCCACTTTGTTTTTTTGCTAGAACCTCAAGGTCCACTGACCAGAGCCGGGGCAAAATCACGGCTAGGGTGGGTGGAGTGACATGCAGGACTGGAGTCAATGATGTACTCTACCCTATGCAGGGGCGTCACTAGACGCGCGTCACCCTAGTGCGGGGACGCGCGTCACCCCCCCTAGGGGCGCGACGTTATAGGCGCAGGGGGAGGGGGCCACCCGGCTCCCCCCCCCCGCATCGCGTCGCCCCCTCCGGACGCTCTGAGGCTGGCCCGGGAGCCGGCCTCGGAGCGTCCGAACTCGTCGGCGCTCCAGGGCCTTCTGAAAGAAGGCCCAGGCAGCGCGTCAATCCGGGTATTTTCCGGATTTTCGCGCATGCGCAGACCCGTTTTGAGGGCTTTTTGCCCTCAAAACGGGTCTGGGCATGTGCGAAAATCCGGGAAATACCCGGATTGACGCGCTGCCTGGGCCTTCAGAAGGCCCTGGAGCGTCGACGGGGTCAGACGCTCCGAGGCCGGCTCCCGGGCCGGCCTCGGAGCGTCCGGAGGGCGACGCGCGTCACGGAGGTGACGCGCGAGGGGGTGCGCGCATCACCCCATGACGCGTGTCACCCCCTGGCGGCCCGCCCCCCCCGCCACGCTCCAGTGACGCCAGTAACCCTATGATCCATATATGGGGGTGATCTATATACAGAAGTACAAATGTATATCTATTACAGATCAGGAAAACTAATACAAAACTCTAAAACTGCAAATCATCCAGAGATTTACTAGTAGATCCTGATTTCCTTTCCGCCTGTCTCTGCTGTAATGCATTTTAAAGTGACAGCCCAGTCCTATGGGCCTCTTGCGACAGCAGAACAAGCATTCTGCTGTTGCAACTAAAGGCCCTGTGCCAGAAGAAACATCACATCACTATTTGTGCAAAATGGAGCCACTGGAAAGTGTCAGTGACACCGTGCATGCCCCAGACTTGGCTGAACAGCCCGCTGGTGCTGGTAAATTCTCAGCTGGTGTGGGCTGTGGGCAGAGAGGAGGAGTAATGGGACATGTTCGGGAGGAACCAGGGACATGTTGGGGGAAGGAGGGGGTTGGATCCAACAGCAGTTGCGCACACCAGATCCTATCCCCGTAACCCAGGGGTGGCTAACCTTTCAGCATGAATGCTCCTGGCCCTTTAATGGTTGTATAGGTGAGGGCATTTCAACAAGTGCAGCTGCTTTAGCAGCACCATCAGCACTTGCAGCAGCCAAGATTCTGTCTTCAACACAACGCTTAAGCATGCAGAAGCGCTAATGGTGAAAGGTTGGCCACCTCTGCCATAACCCCTCCCCGGAATGCCCACTGGCTCTCCAAAGACGCCAACTATGGAGTCAACCCAAGGAGACCCATAGGCAGCCAGAAGACCTATACGGAGGTAAGTAAAAGGTTTTTGGTTTCAACTTACCACTGGTTTGCCTCCCCCCCCCAATAGCATGCAACAGTCCTCATCACAGTTCCATGCATGCTATGGCATGGTGAGAGAGAGGATTGGGCTCTGAGTCTGTTTTATTTTTGTTTTGTTTTAATGAAGCTTGCTGTCTTTTTCCTCTTGCTCATTTGTTACTCAGTTGAGCACCTGCACAAATCTGCAGCATGGGTTTCATGGTAGGGCTTGTTGATCTCTTTGCTATTGGAGCCATATACACTAGAAATATTCTAATACTGCACAAGTCTGTGATAGCACAATTATGCAATATTAAAAATGCTTATATATACCAACCAAAGAATGAGATAATCCAATTCCCTCTATGCTTTCTGAGTGGTAACCAATTTCCTCCAAGGATATGTAGATAGAAAAATATCTGTTAAATATTAGAGCACTGGAAGGAGCAGATTTCTGAAGGCAAATTTTTTACTAGTAATGTTAGCAAAAATGAAAAATAACGAACGCATGGCAGTGCTTTCCAGTTAAAACACAGAGCCTATTAATTATGAAATGCCCATTTTAAGAGCCTTAGATATCATCAGATGAGGAAAACAAAACTACATGAAACAGTCTAGACCGGGATATGGTGGGCAGTGTATACAGTGAACAGAGATACTGCCACAGTGACATGCAATTATCTTTTGGAATATGACCAATTCTTCCTCTTTGAATTTGACACATGCTGTCTTCCAATAATATATACTTGCTAACAATAGAATTGTAGTATTCAACTAGGCAGCCCACTGGCTATGGAATGAAGGGAACCAAGGAGTTTAATTAAAATGCCAAATATTTTAATACTTCCTGCTCCTTAATTGAGGTTTGTAAATAGCTAGTCATCTGGGCCAGCGGGTGGCGCAGCGGGTTAAACCGCTGAACCATAAGCTGTCGATCGAAAGGTCGGCAGTTCAATTCCTGCGACGGGGTGAGCGCTTGTTGCTTGGCCAGCTCCTGCCAACCTAGCAGTTCCAAAGCATGTCAATGCGAGTAGATAAATAGGTACCGCTTGCGGGAAGGTAAACAGCGCTCCGTGTTCCAGCCGCATGCTACGCGCTGCGGCAAGGAGAGTCATACCGGCCACATGACCACGGAGGCGTCTTCGGACAACGCTGGCTCTTCGGCTTTGAAATGAGGATGAGCACCACACCCTAGAGTCGGACACGACTGGACTTAATTGTCAGGGGTCACCTTTACCTTTACCTTTACATCATCTGGGGCAAGTAAAATTGCCTCTAGGGTTAGACAATCACTTGTGGAAACAAAGTATATGTGTGTGACTGGCTGACTAAGGTTAGAAGGGAGGCAGAGAGCCTAGTATGGTACACTCAGTAACCACAGCTGAAATCATGATGCGGCTTGCCTTTTTCTTCTTTCCAGTTTTGGAACCTGCTCTGACACAGGAAGATATTCTTAGAGAGTATCTGTGTGCCACAGAGACTGAATACCAAGTGGGCTACAATCACTCTGTACAAGACCAGAGGTGCTGGGGGGGCTCTGAGGCGATAAAGAAAGAAACAACCCAAGTTCAGCCTGCATACTGCTGATTTGGGTTCTCTCTTTCCCCTCCCTCCCCTCCCCTTTCTTGGGGCTTTGTTAAAAAACATCTTTGGCATATATTCAGTGACAATGGTATTAAGGTTCCAATTGTCAAATGAGATCCTGGGTGTCTTATCACATATTGACATCACATATTGACTTGCTAAGGGCAGTGTTAGTCAATCAGGAAAAAACTTCCAAGTGATGAGATAATATCAACAGGTAGATATTACCAAATAGGCCATTGGAATCCATTTCTATGGGCAAGAATGTTAGAAGACTCACAGGTGCCCACAAGTCCTTTGTCTGCAGATGCCACGTAAAAAGGATCCGTACCCATATATAAATGAGCCATTCATGTGCTTTCTTGAAAGAAAAAATCGTTTAACCTTCACATTGGATGTCTTTTCAGACACGTGTGGTACCCATATATAAATGAGCCATTCATGTGCTTTCTTGAAAGAAAAAATCGTTTAACCTTCACATTGGATGTCTTTTCAGACACGTGTGGTACCCATATATAAATGAGCCATTCATGTGCTTTCTTGAAAGAAAAAATCGTTTAACCTTCACATTGGATGTCTTTTCAGACACGTGTGGTCTGTTAAGAGTTATACATGGGTCTTTTAAAAAGTTACATGATAGTCCAAAGTGTAGTTTTCATATCTTCGTAGTTGAAAGAAAAATATAGTCATTTCAGATAGTGGCAAACTATGCTACCATCAGTTAGAAGGTGATTTTAATGTAATTTCGGAGCAGGTTCTGACATAATATCAGAATATCTGCAGGATCGTTCCTGGAACGGTGTGCACGTTGAGCCCTGGTAACCTGTTCTCCCTCCCTCTCCCTCCTCTCTTCGCCACTTGCCCATGACGGCTCCCAAATCCCCCACTCCCCTTCAACTGTACCTTATACACCAGCATGAAGCATGGTTAATTAGGGTATCTCACTCACTTGCAAACTCATTTGAAATCCTGGTTGCACAGTCTGATTACAACCTTGGTTAGCATTAACAATGGTTTTTACACAGAGCCATCCCTATAAGGGTGGAGGGTGAGGGCACAGGGCAATTCAACCAGTGTGCGCAAACCCCCTCCCCCCCATTATGGCCATATATTGGTCATGAAAGCGCAGGGCCCAGAGCAGTTGCCCTACCGAGGGGACGGCTCTGTTTGTACAGGTGAACATGTAATGGTAAATCAAACAAGGCTAGGGAGGGGTAATTCACACCAGAGATGGAAAGAGTGAGGGAGCTTGTGCCCCTGAAACCAGGTACTAATTTGCAAAGCATGGTTAAAGGGAGCAAGCATAAAATCTCTACCATGATTTTGCATGGAAGTAGTACCATGGATAACCAATTCCACTGATACAGTTTTGCATGTATATATACCCTGTGGCAATATTGCAAGAACTTACAATATTGTGGATCAAAAATGTTATACAAGAGCCAGCATTGAGTTTAGTAGTAAAAAGTTGAACCAGAACAGAAACGGGCTTCACAAAGAGGCACTAAGTACAGTAGTTCAATGTTCTCTCTCAAAGAGAGTTCAGGCACAATGACTGGGTCCCTGGGAAGCTTGTACTCCTGCATCTTGTGAAGTACTGATTCTGTAGACAGCTGACAAGAGGCTCCAGGAACACACATCAGGAGAACGATACATTTTCATACAGCACACAGAAAAGAAACAAAGAGAAGTACTGTATATACGGCAGGGGCGTCGCGACGACGCGCAACACCCCTGAGCGGGGGCGCGCATCACCCTTAAGGGGGAGGCTCCGCCCCCGCACGTGACGTCACGCGCAGGAGCGGAGCGCCCTCCCCGCTCCGTTTTTGGCTCATTTTGGAGCCAAACGGACTCAGGGGAGGGCGGGCGGGCCCACCTCCACCGCAAAAATGTAAGTGAGGGGCATCGCGCGTCACCCCTATACGCGCGACGCCCCCCGGCGGCCCCCCCTTCCCCCCGTCGACGCTAGTGATATACGGTAAGTAATTAAAAGAGTGCCACAAAAATCACTCGTGTATCTCACCTTTTATACCATTGGAAACTAAATTAAAAAAAAGTCACATTGATACATACAGTATTCTTATTCTAAAGGTATTTACAAATAGCTTTACAAATTTTTATACACATTTTCATAACTAATGCCTTCTGGTCAGCTTTTAAATTAAGACGGTAATGAATGGTCAGAGGCTGCTAAGGCTGCATTTGGTGCCAGCCCTGACTCTTGACTCTAGTGTACCACACATTCATGGTTGACTCCTTCCGAGGAGAATAAATGGAAACTATGTGCAAATTACAGACATTTGCCCTGAAATTCAGCAGAATGAAATTCAGAATGAAATTCTCTGCCAGCCACTGACAGCTCCAGTGAATGCATGTGGAGAGGGGCAAAGTTGGACAAGCCATCACATCAGAATGAAGCTGTAACCCTATGCATGCTTACTTGGAAGGAAGCACCACTGAAGTTGGTGAGGCTTACATCTGTGTAAACACTGACAGACTGTGAGGATTTTAGAAAATGATGTGGATCGTTACAACCACTGGCGTCACTCGAGGTGGGGCGGAACGGTAAGTTCTGCACTGTGCTAACCTCCGTTTACTCCTCGGCACGAGGCGGCCCCGCTCCCTCACCGTCGGAGCCATTCAGTGCGGTGAAGGCAACGCGAAGGGAGTCTATTGCGTGTCACCTTTGCTGCACTGAATGGCTCCGACGGCAAGGGGGCGGGGTTGCCTCGTGCCGGGGAGTAAACGGAGGTTAGCACAGTGCGAAACGTACCGTTCCGCCCCACCTCGAGCAATGCCAGTGGTTACAACTGGAACATAACTCTTAGTGGTCAGTTTCTAGAGTACACCCAATATAGGCTTTCCAGGTTGAATGCATCCCCAAACCTGAGACTTCTGAGGTGGGGGGGGGGGTCTGGTAATGTCATAAAGTGGGACAGTTCTAGAATTGTTCTATTCTAGAACAATGGGGGAGGGAATTGGGTACTGGAGCAGGGCCCAGCAGGGCCCAAAGATGGCCTTGATGTCCATCCATCTGAGGAAAAAAGCAAAACGCTGGAGAAACAGGGTAAATTTTGGCAAACTGGCAACCTGAACATAGTAAGCAATGAGATATAGACACCAAGTGCTTAGTTGAATGCTGCATCCCAGTTTCATCTCTTCTTTCTCCCCACTTCACAACCTAGTACTTTGGGGGGAGGGTATGTATGTGTGTAGGTTACCACTAGTACATGCAGGCACGACTGTATTAGTCCAAAAATACTGGCTGATTTTCTGGAAAAAGAAGACATCTTTCTTTGTTTTCACACATTCAGTTGCTCCATGCCATAAACACTAGATATTTGGTAAAAAAAAGAAAAAAGAAATCTAAAAAAGAAAACAAATTACAATTTACAAGTGTCCATAAAATTGAATAATAATTAAAAAATGCAATTTTATCTAACAAGGATTCACCTAACAACAATAATGAGAAAATAGAGGCTGTGATTGAATGGCTCAATCACACGTTGGTAGAGGAACTCAAAGTCCAGGTTAAATGCGTGATGATGTGTGTCCGTCCTCTATGAGACGCTCACAGAATCGGCGCTTTTCCTTTGACAAATCTGATTCCTCGCCAAAATACTGCTCAGTACGAGTGCTGCATCAATGTTCATTACTTATTTCGACCTGAAATGAGAACATACAAGTTATTGGGAAAGGGTGAAAAGGATGTCATTTGCTACTCTCTTTGAGTTCTGTAATGATGTCTGTGTTTTCTTAAACAATGCAAAGCATTTTATTCAGACTAATGTTCACAGTGATCTTTGAAGCCTGGAGGATAATTTTACCACTCACTCAGCTGATTAGCTTTTCAAATTCTAATTGTATTTCAAATGTTACAACTAGGTTGTGTTGATTTTAAAATTATATGGTTGCAAATGGTTGTATTTGAATATTGTTGTGGTTTATTCTATTTTTGAAAATGGTCTCTAGTGCTTTTTATAAAGCTGATATATGAAAACAACAAAATCTCTCTACTGGAATGTGTTTGTAAGAGAAATAATTATAGACTGCATCTCAAGCCAAGTTTAGTATTTTTTTTCTAGGAAGATGGGTAAACATACATAAGCATTTATTTTCCCCAGGTTATTGTTTAAACAGCTCTGTGAAAATATTCAAGAACTACAGAGAGCTCAGGATACATGGATTTTTTCTCCCTTAGGAAGAGCTTCAGATTTTTGGTGCCCTTCCAATTTGAACTTTCACCATTTTGTTGAGCCTATGACAACATTTTTGGTAAAACATTGAGCTATCCTCAATTAAAGAAATCTGGGTTGATTGTAAATGATTTTGTTTATTAATCCATCAATCTACATAAACTAAAGTACTAAACCTTTTTAAACAAATTAAATAATTTTTTTTTGGTAACCAGATAATTTAATTGGTAACCAGATGGTGTTTTTTTTTTTCAACCAGCATCTTGAAGCCCACCACTGGGAGTCAAGTGCAAGAGTGGTTTGTAGCGGTGAAGCAAGGCGCACTCTGTGATGCAACTACAGCACAGAATGCAGAGCTATACACTGGGGAAATGTGGCAAGCCATGGCAGATTTTTGTTTTACTTGCCATTTTAAGGAAGAGCAAGCTGTGTCTGCCATCGTAAGCACAAGGTTGAATTTTAGAGCTGGGAACAATGATGCTCAAAGATATACGACTTGTCCCATGGCCTGCCCATCATGAAGCAAGTGACACGGTTGCAGAGAGTTGGGGTGACTTTCACCCTGAGTTTGCTGTTGCCTCCCTCCAGCCCACTGTGGATGGAGCCACCCCAATCTGCTTCTTGCCCTCTAAAAGCAAGTGAGAAGCAAATTGGAAGGCAGCAGTCCACTTCCCTTCTTACTCACCTTGCTCCTTCCATGCGCAGTCCCTTTCAACAAATCAGGATGTGCAGAATGTGCTGCCAGTGCTCCCGGCATGTCTCATACTTCCTGTTGCGTTGAAAGGGACCGTGTGAGAAAGAAGCAAGGTAAGGAGGAAGCTGGATTGCCCCTTTCCATGCAAGTTTTGTGTGTGTGTGTGTGTGACTTGCCCATGGATTAGACAAAGTAAGTCTGCATTGCAATGTACACTTTTGTTGCAGCTAAATATTTGAGAGTCAGAAACCTTTGATGATCTACCAATATGCCCCAATCAACCTTCCCACTGGTGACCTATTGTGCACCATTCAAACTTTGCACATTTTGGAGGTGATTTTTTTTTTCTGCCCCGACCCCCCCCCCCCCCACCATTCAGATAGACTCATATCTATTTATCAAGTACCAGATGATAGGAACAGCAGCAGGAGATGACCAGCCCTATCACATCATGTATGCAGTGAATGACTGGTGTAGACAGAATGTTGGGCTAGATGGAGCTTGTTTTGTTACAGCAAAACCATTTTACACCACATTCAGCATCAGTCGGCTTATGTGATTCATAAACATATACAGAGCAATCTTGTCTAGCAGGACATGGTGGCGCATATAAGGCGCCTGCTGCATCCTATGCAGGATTGAGCCTTCCCCGGCACAGCTGGAGGCCTCCTCAGGGTAAAGGGACGTTCATCCCTTTACCCCTGAATAACTACTTGGATGTGCGCGACAGATATTTTGCTGGCACAAGTCCCAGAGCCCCATGTAACGGTGGCCAGGCCCAGGAAGTGGGATAGGATTCAGCAGAGGAGGCCGAGGATGATCCATCCCCCTTCCCAGGCCTGGCCAACCAATCCCACCTTCTGAATGCCCCGTTCTGCCCTCCCCACGCCCCTCTGCCACCCGGTGGGGACTTACCTCTCTGCCATGGTGCTCCACCGTTTTGCGGCGCCGGAGGAGCAGCACAAGCCACTTACTCTCCGGGTGCCACAAATGTGTTTTACAGCACATTTGTGACACCCTAGACCGGTGGAGCAGCGCTCCACAGGTCTAAAATGTAGACAGAATTGGGCTGTTAGTTGTGTAGGAATGCTGTTTGGCATGCCTAAGGGACATGAATATTGTATAATATTCTAGGGAAAAAAAAAGGAATCACCCTTTAACCTAATGTTATATAACTGTTATTCATTTTTAATTGAATAGTTTGATTCAATTCAAGTCCTTCATGGATTTCTGTCTGCCCCAAGGCTTTTGCGATTGAGTGTGCTGGAAACCTAAATACAAAATAGCACTCTTTCAACAGCAAGAGCGTTGGGGAAAAAAAATCAAAATGCATATATATTGTTTCAGGTTTTAATAAAAGTTAGCAAATGCATTCCTCTTTCACCTCCACCTTTCAGTTTAAAGAGAGCGGAGTTTTTCACAATTTGGATAGTGAAAGGCCCATTAGTCCTGAACACAGCAGCTTACCTGGCCCATTTGCAACAGAAACTGATACCAATTATCTTATTGTGAAGCCAAGTGGGCAGCCTGCCACACAGCAGACAGATAAGCATCTAGAAATGAGTGGATAGCACAGTTCACTGACTGCCCAAATTGTTTCTGCAGCTTGGCTTTTAATGGAAATTCACCTTGATCATTGAAATTCTTCTTCTTTGGAGCCTATTTGCACTCTGCGACTGCAGAGGCAACACAACGGCCTTAGAAAAAATAATTCTGTGTCCGCAGGGAAAACTAGCATCTCACCAACTATACCACACACATGGTCTGGTTAGTAACTACATGTGTAGACACTGGGATAAGTTGTGCTAAAAGGTCTGAAAACTATACAGACATACGACATTCCTGCCTTTAACTCTGTGCTGTAGTCAAGGTTAACCTTCTGCTAGGGTAGATCACTTAACCGTCTCTCAAACAGACCTAAAAATTGCCTGCACCATGATACTTTGGCCCACAATGACAGCTGCAAGTAAACCCGTGTCTAAAGTTTCAATATTGATTTTGCTCATAAGAACATAAGAAGAGCCCTGCTGGATCAGGCCAAAGGCCCATCTAGTCCAGCTTCCTGTATGTCACAGTGGCCCCACCAAATGCCTCGGGGAGCACACGAGTCAACAAGATACCTGTATCCTGTCGCCATTCCCCTGCATTTGGCATTAAGAGATAGCCTACTACTAAAACCAGGAGGTTGCTTATCCCCATCATGGCTTGTAACCTGTAATGGACTTCTCCTCCATAAATCTGTTTAATCCCCTTTTAAAGGCATCCAGGCCAGGTGCCATCACCACACCCTGTGGCAAGGAGTTCCACAGATGAATTACATGCTGGGTAAAGAAATATTTTCTTTTATCTGTTCTAACTCTCCCTCCACTCAATTTTAGTGCATGTTCCCTAGTTCTGGTGTTGTGTGAGAGGGAAAGGAACTTCTCTCTATCCACTCTCTCCATCCCATGCATAATTTTATATGTCTCAATCATGTCCCCCCTCAGGCGCCTTTTTTCTAGACTGCAGAGCTCCAAATGCTGTAGCCTTTCCTCGTAAGGGAGATGCCCCAGCCCACTAATCATTTTGGTTGCTCTCTTCTGCACCTTTTCCAGTTCTACTATATCCTTTTTGAGCTGCAGCGACCAGAACTGGACACAATGCTCCAGATGTGGCCTAACCATTGCTCCAAAATGCAGCTCGCAATAAAATCCTTGCATGGCAAAAAGGCCCACAACCCTGTAGAATATTTTGCTGTTTCTACAATATTGTTTCTGTTCTTTCTTTCAGCATTACTGATCCGATGCACCTTCTCATTGTATGAAGCCCAAGTACACATCTGGCACTCTCACTTGGGTGTTGAAGTATACATCTTCAAGAACATAGGAAATGTTCTTAGGAAAGGAACTGCCTATAAGTATGGCAGAACATCTGGACCATGTGCGTTGGAAGTACTGAAACAGCTAATGCCTGAAATTAAATTACCTGGAGATATCCTTACACAAGATACATAGTACACCTAGGTGAAACAAGGGTGGAGCGAAGGCAAGTAGTTTTGCAAGACTCTGTTACACTGGAGTCAGCGGCCCCTCCCCCTTGCTGTTGGAGCCATTCCAGCAGCAACAGGGGAGTGTCCTGCGTGTTGCCTTTGCTGCCAGAATGGCTCCAACAGCATGGGGGAGGGGCCGCTGACTCCAGTGTAACGGAGTCTTGCAGAACTACCTGCCTTCGCTCCACCTTTGTTACGCCCGAGCGAAATGCAAAGTAAGCATCTCAGCCTATTTTCAAAGGTTTTCTCATCTTGAGGGGTAACTGATAATGAAATAATTAGTAATCTCATGCCAAATCTATTTGAGCAGCAGATTAATTTTCAGTGCAGTTAGAAGGATTAATGTTGTCCCTTTGACCAAACCCTTACTTACAAGCATTACGGGCTTTAACTCAATATGTTCCTGGGGGGAGAGGGGGGCTGTTGGTAGGAGTAAGTGTCAAGTCCACCTATGAAATCAACTGAAAATACAACATAGTTGAACATGAATTGGTGGAAATCAAAGTGTATATGATGACTTCAAACTGAAGTGGAAGGAAAATAATGTCAAATATTAATCAACAAAATTGGAAGTAATAATGGAAGCATACACACTCACGCAACTGAGATGTCAAAAGTATTTTGGCACCACTTGAAAGTCACCAGCCCAAGATTAGTTCGGTTTGGCTAACACCGTGAGATGTTCCATGAACAGAAATTGTCCTTTTAAACACAGTATATACTGAATGGAACTAAAGTCTCATTGAGACAGATACTGGCTCAGGGCCAGTTCTCCTTTCTTCAAGGTGGTCACAACATGGAGTGGATTGGCAAGGAATCCACCCGCTGCCTGCCACCTGCCTCAGCCACAGCTCTTCCAGCTCCTGAACCCTGGATTTGAAAAGGAAGAGGGAACTGGAGCTGAAGAGGAAGTGTGGAGGAGAGGGGAAGGGCAGACTAGGTCATTAAAAGACAACCTTAGGACTGGTATATACTACTGCTGTGTTCATAAGTAATTTTCTTAATCCTGCTTGTGACAACTTCCGACAACTCACAAAGAGAATGAGATAGAAAAAGACTAGAGATCCACACCTACAACCTGAACTTTCTGTATTAAACTGAAAGCAATAATTGGCCATTACACTCAATGGACGCAGGCAGGGACATCACTATATCTATTACTATGATAAAAGCCCTCTCCACCCCATCTCCACATACTTTTCCTATCAAAAATCCCACCAAAGCTTCTATGGGGCCACAAAGACACCACAGCAGCTTTTGGGGATCCATAGCAGCTTCAGGGAGGGGGCTTCCTGGGAGGAAAGCCCTGCAGAGGTCAAGAGTTCGTCACTCCCTATGACTGTGCTGCAGTCCAGATCTGGACTGAGGCAGCAGTGGAAGGAAGGAAATCCTCCTAACCCAAGCGAGGTGACCTTCTGCTTGTAGAAGAGGCCTGTGCCAGGTTTCTGGGGTGTTCCCCTCCCCACTGCAGCCACCTGAGCTGCATTCCTGGGATTCCCAAGGGTCCCCTGACCCTCAGGAGCAGCATTTTGGAGGGCACAGATAAGGATCCAACCTTTATTTTTATTTATTTTAAAACAAGTAGTATCATTCCTGCAAAAAGGCAGCCCAAGGTAGCAAACAACAGAAATTAATAGACAATAAAAACAGAATGCAGAAGACTAAATGAAACAAAACAATGGCATATAGCAAGTGAATGAACGATCTTGCGTGCGCACACACACTCACACACACAACAACACCAAATACCAAAAGCCAACAAAATGACCCATTGAAAGCATCAGAAAAAAATGATGTCTTCACCAAAAGAATGAAGAAATGGCCTTTATGGACGTCTGAGGCACAGAAATTCCAAAAGGTCCTTGCCACTATGGAAAATGTTCTGCAGTGTACACATATTTCCCCTACAACTATTTACGTTTGTCGGTGTAATCTGCCAACTGATAAGACTTCATGCACCTGACGTTGATCTGCAAACCTCTATATATGCCACAGTAAACCTCATAAAGAGGTGCCACAAGACTTTAGGGGTTGGCTGGCATTCACAATCACTTGCAACTGTTCATAAAGTGATGCTTGCAACACATTCAGCACATGCGGATGGGTAACCTGGCTCAGCCCTTGGCTGGTGAGAAGGAGATGACTAAAATGCAGGCTGCACACAGCTACACACATGAGCTTTGAGGCACTAACGGCGCAATCCTACTTGCGGGCGGGGCGGACCTAGTGTTCTGCCACCCGCTGTAGTCGCAAACGTGCCGTAAAGCACATTTGCGGACTACTTTTGAGCAGGGAAGGCCGGCACAAGGCCGGCCTTCCCTGCTCTGCTGCCGGAGCCCTCGGCCCACTGCCGGACCCAGGTAAGTGTGGATACAGTGGTCAGGTGGGTCGGTTGGCAGACGGGGGGCGAGACGGTGGATCTGGGAGGGCGGCCATAGGCCCAGCCGCCCCGGGCGGTGGCATGGCTTCCGCCATATCCCGGTCTTCGCTGGTCCCTGCAGGGCGGCTAGGCCGTTATACGGCCTCCTCCGACTTCTGTCAGCAAAATAGCTGGCGGAAATCCGAGGAGGCCTATTGGCCCCAGCCGCCGTTACACTCGGGGAAGGGGACGAGTGTCCCCTTCGCCGAGTAGACTTTCTGCCACGGGCTGCCTGCTGCAGGCTGCCTGCAGCGGAGCACTGGATTGGGTGGACGGCCTTGGCTGCCCGCCCGATCTTTACGTAGGATTGGGCTGCCCAAGAGATTGATTTGTTACAAGTCCAGATTGCCAATATAAAGGAAGTGATGTTTCTTGGTATCATCTAAATACAACAGGCAACTCAAATTGGTTACAGAACTGAATATTTTAATAGCCAAGGGCTACTATGTATCAATGCCATTACATAAGTTTTTTAAAAATGCAGGCTTTCACAGCATTTAAAGGATTAATGTGCAAATCACATCAATCTGCTTATAAACTCACCAGAGAAAATAGGTATCATTTACTCCAAAGGTAGCAGTGGAAAACTTGGTTTATTTATTGTATGCCTAGTTGATGGCTATGGGAGATAGCCGTTATGGATTCTTAAGATGATGCAAATAAGCTTTAATTTGGAAAGTCACAAACACTGGACATGTAATCATATGGAAACAGAATTTTATCTTTTACACAGTCAGACAGCCTGTGCATTAAAGAAATGGTTTAGCAGTGGTGATGCTTATCTAGTAGAAAAAGTGCTCGGCAAGGAGTTAAGTTATTAAGTAATATCTTGTGGAGCTGAAGAGAGGTGTTTGCAACAACCTGCCGAACACTGCTGGTTGCCAAAGAAACCAGTTATTTTAGCTGCTCCAGTCTGAACAATGTAATTTGTTTTCCAAGGGCAAATACTATATGGCTCTGCAGGATTCATAACAGCTGATATATTATGTGGTGGAAAACTATCTACGTTGCCTGCAGTAGTGAGGAGGAATGCTGGGGACAATTGGTACGAAGAGGATGCAATAAAACTATGTAGGGTTTAGCAAGAGTTGGCAATTAGTCTTGGATTGACTGATTGCCACTTCTTTCTTGCTGGCACCCGCTAGCCAAGTTCCAAACTGACATCTGTCCTGAGAACAAAGAAAGACTTCAGAAAACAGGTGGGTAAAGCGCAGCCTGTGCATTTCTGGCCATTTCCCATCTCTCTTGAAGATGGAAGCTAAGACTAGAAGGCTGGCTTTTATGTGCTAGATCAGGGGTTCTCAACCAGTGGTACTAGTACCACCAGTGGTACTTTGGCCGACTGATGGTGGAACATGGACTGCTGGACCCCTGCTTCGACGTGGTGCTTTGGGTGGTGCGTTTTCGCTCCTGAGAGGCTCCAGCCTTTGGCCGAGGGTCTCGGGAATGCTGAGAAGGGTCTCCCATCCACCCGGAGCCCCCAACCTGCATTTGCTGGCCTCTGAAAACCTGAAAGTAACTGGCAATGATGTCATTGCCAGTCACTTCCGGTGGTACGCAGCAGGAGCATGGTGTCGGAGGTGGTACTCGGCCGGGAAGGGGTTGAGAACCCCTGTGATAAAACAGCATTTCCCAAACTCTGGGGCAGGACCCACTGGTGGGTCACGACCCGATTTCTGGTGGGCTGCAAGCAGAGCCTCCGATTAAAACACGGTGATGGAAAGATCAGATAACTAACTGCCTCAAGCCCAAAGGCTATTCAAAAATCAGAGAGCTGTAAATTGCCCTGCAAAGAGATGAGCTCCTGCAGTTTGCAAGCTTCTATAAATATAGGGAGACAAATGTTTGAGAGTCTTTTTTTTCCAAGTCTGTCAATGACAGGTAGTGGGGGCAGGTGAAGGCTGGGTCATATAACTAAGATCCTCAAGCCTTGAGGCTATTCATTAGGGCTGCCTCATTATGAGAAATGGATCGAGGATTTTTGTAAATAAATCAATAAAATATTATTTCCTTCTAGATCTTTAAAAAAAAAAAGTTTCGTAAAGCTAGGTGGGTCCCGAAAGAGTGTTGCTTTAAAAAGTGGGTCCTGGTGCTAAAAGGTTTGGGAACTCCTGTGCTAGAAATGTATAGGAGAGTGATGGGTCAACCGCCGGTTGTCTGTATTGAGACTTGGCCCACAAGCACCGGTTTCTAACTGTTTTGCAAGGAATGCCACGTGCCACACAGAGCGGACATCCCTGTATGCCTTGCTGATGGCATTAATCCAGCAGTTTCCTCCAGTGTGTAGTATTTCCAAGCTGTTGGGCTTAGAAATTAAAAATAAAAACCAATTTAAAATAACAGAACTCAGAGGAGAAATCAGGATCTCACGGTTTCCCTGCATCAACAGCTCATATTTACCAAATCAGTGCCAGCTGAGGAACCACAAGCATTTTGTATTGATGGGTTTTACTTGTACCACTAGAAACACAGTCTTTTTACACTAATGTGATAGACAGGCCGAAGGACTGCCTTCTCTTATGTGGACCTGCTCACCAATTAAAATCCTCTGAGGCCCTTTTTGCCATTGGAGGTAAGGGTTTGCTGAAAAGAGTAATCTGAAAGAGGGACTTTTCGATGATGGTGCCCCTGGCTGTGGAAACCTATCCTCGGGGAATCTCCATCATCTTTTAGATGTCAGTAACAGCCTAATCCGGTCTAGCAGGACGCGGCTGCGCAAATAAGGCACCTGCCGCATCCTGTCCAGGATGGGACCAGCCCCAGCACAGCCAGAGGCCTCCTTGGGGTAAAGGGACATTCGACCCTTTACTCTGAGTAGAACTCCAGCCATCCCAATGGTCTACTCGAATTTGCGCCTGCTATTTTGCTGGCGCACATTTGAGCTGGCCATGTAACGCTGGCCAGGACCAGAAAGGGGGATAGAATTCGACGGAGAAGGCCACCGCTGATCTCTCCCCCTTCCGGGCCCAGCTGACCAATCCCACCCCCCTGAAATGCCCCCTTATGCCCTCCGCCACCCAACGAGGACTCATCTCTCCGCCACAATGGTGATCCATCCCGCAGCACCGAAGGAGCACCGCTTACTCATTGGGTGATGCGAACGTGCCTTATGGCACATTTGCAACACCCTAGACTGGTGGAGCAGTTGCTCCGCCAGTTGATTGTCAGACAGGATTGCGCTGTTAGTCAATCCTCCATGCCAAAGTGTTTACTAATAACTTGCTGTGCTGTTTTATCAACTATGCTGCTTTTTTATCTGCATTTACTGTTGCTCTTATTATCTTAACTGGAGTTTTTTTAGCCAACCTAAAGCCTTTTACAAATGGAAAGTTGAGATAGAATTCTTTAAAATATTAGTTTATTTTTTTTAAACTAATATTTTAAATATTTAATATTTCCTCGACTTCCGGTTAGGAGGACATGGCAGGCTTACAACTCCGCCGATCGCTCTGTACTGACGGAGTACATCTGATGGACTTAATTACTTTACCCCTGGATTGAAAGGGAGTACGAAGAGATAAACCACATTTCTTTCAATCACCCTCATTCTGACACTTCAAGGCAAAAGCTCTGAAGTTTTGGGTTGTCGGTGAGAAAGAATGGATGACCATCGAAGCTCCGGCTGCAGATGAATCGTAAGCCAAGCCACCTCCCACATGCTTTGCTTTACTTAGGCAAGAGGCGTAGAAATGATTTATGAGTTGAAGAAATTAGCCGAGATAAGAGTTAACGTTAAAAATAATTAATATGTTGCGATAAGGCGAAGTGAACATTCAAAAGTGAAAGTTGGAAAAGACGAAGTTAAAGTTTTAAAGTGGAGAGCTTTATCTATTTTTTTCTGTACTTATGGAAGATTAAAACAGTAAGAGAAGGAGAAGTAAAGATATGAAGAAGCTTTTTTAAATAGACTGTTCCGGCAAGAGAAATTTGTTTGGGATTTGTGTGTGTGTGTGTTTCCTTCTACGTATTGACATTCCTGACATTTTTGCTAAAAGAATATGAGCCCTTCCGTGTCAGAGTTCATGGATTTTGGCAATTAATCTTTCTGTTTCACGTCGGCGACCGCAGAAGCTTTTTATTTTTACCTCTCTTTTTTTTAAGAGAAAAGAGATTGGCACCTGGTGAAAAAATTGCAGCATGACTACACAATTGGAGTATTGTTTTAAAAAATGGGAAAGGAGATTTGATGCAAAAATGGCAATTTTGCAGGAAGAATTTCAGAATATGAACTGAAACAAGCAGTGAAGGAAAAGGACGAAAAGGCTACGATGGATATAGAGGAAGATAAAGATAAAGATAATGACAAAGATAAAGATTTAGTGGAAGAGACTGTAGCAGAGGAAGTACCAAGAGTTAAATCAAGACTTGGTTATATATTTTTCGTGGAGGTGCTGAAGAAAATGTCTGTCTTTCGGGGGAGGAATTTAGAAGACGTGAAGGATCCTGTGGAAAAAATTGCAAAGTGGATACAATTCAAAAAGCAAGGGACTTTCGGGGAAGATTTAAGGACGAAGAAGAGAAAGAAGAAGAAGAGAAGAGAAAGAAAGAAGAAGAGGAAGAAGAAGAGGAAGGAGGAGGAGGGGAAGGGATGGAAGGTGTAATGGGCAACTGTCAAAATTAAAAAGGGATTATAATTTTTTTTTGTGGGGAATATTACTGGAGTTAGTTATACAAAAAGAAAAAATGTTTTATTATTCAAAATAAATAAATAAGATATGACTTGTTTTTAAGAAACTCATATAAAGAGTGATGGAAAATTTTTGATGATGGAAACTTAACAAAATTGAAGACAAAAAAATGGGTTGACTTAATAAATTTAAAATATTTGAAGTGGAAATTAAGACTTTTAGATGATAAAGGAAAAGTTATTTAACCCTTTTGTGAATAAAAGAAAAAGAATGCTTTATTATTTGAAAAGACTTAAATAAGATGTGATTTGTTTTCAAGAATCTTATGTAAAAAGGGGATATAGAATTTTTTTAAAAAAAACAAAAATTTGGAAGGTTTTTATTTTAATACATTTGGAGAAAAATGGGGTGGCTTTATATATTAAAATATTTGAAGTGGGAATTAAGATTTTTAGATAAAGTAAAGGTTAGTTAATCTTTTTGTGAATATTTGGATACCACTTATAGATTCTTTAAGAGAGAGAGAGAGAGAGAGAGAGAGAGAGAGAGAGAGAGAGAGAGAGAGAGAGAGAGAGAGAATAGAGAGAGAGAGAAGTGATGAAATGTGGATTTAATGAACAGTATATTAGAGATATAGGCTTAGTTAGCTATTATAAGTAGAAAATATATAATAGTATACAAGTAGGATTTACTGCTTCGCGCTTGCTGTAATCTTTCGTAGTATGTTGTATTGTTTTGTTTTATTGTTTTGTTTTGTTTAGTAGTTTATTAATAAAATAAATATATATTGGAAAAAAAGAATTCTTTAAAATATTAGTATTATCATCATTAATATTATTCATTATACTGTATTGATGATGCCATGTCATCATTGTAACCTGTACATCTAGAAACATGTAGTTGCCTGAGCCAACCATTGTTAGGAGTGGATTCAGCACAGGTACAATATGATATAGGAGTATGTGCAACTCTGTCAGTTAAAGACAGATGTGTTCTACTAATTATAAGAAAATTATGTTCCTGGGTATATATTTTTTCAACAGAAAATATTCCTAGTCCCCTAAAAAATCAGTTTCCCAGAAAATGAAAACATTTTTCAGTCTGAAATACATTCAAATAAGAAACCATTTATTTGAGTGTATTTTAGACTGAAAAATGTTTTCATTTTCTGGGAAACTGATTTTTTCCCCTCTCCCATTCTGAGAGTGCCCAGCTCATTAAACAAACACACAAACACACAAACAAACAAATAACCCAAAAGCATGATAAAGTTTTTTAGTAGAACTGGTCCGTTTTCTCAATGAATGCAGTGAGATTTTCCAGGCAGCATGAGAGCTGTCAGCTCTCAAAATCCTAAGGCACAAAGAGAGAGACAAAGACACCATATCAAGCTATCATGTCTGATAAGCATAGTCCTTGGTGGCTGTGCGGGAAGTGCAAATAAATGGTGGCCTTAAAAAAAAACCCACAAATGACAAGCTGTCAAGTCAGTTCTTTCCAGACAAACATTCAGGTATGGTACTTTCTTTTCTTTTTTTTCACAAAATGAAAGCTGAGACTCTTTTGCAGTTTTCCAGTGTCCTAAACAGCAGAGGCCCAAGAGAAAAACTTGAACACTGCATATTAATACACTCAGTAGGGTAAACTAATTCATTTGCAACCCTCCGAAACAAAATAGGCATGTAAAATATCAGTGGGGAAATTTATCTAAACTGAATTCCAAGATCACTCACCAGTATATAATTAAGATAATTTATGGTTGGGGCACGTCAGGTGTAGGCCTTGATTAATTAATTCCGTAATCTATTCCACTCCATGCACAGCCTCATAACATGTAATTAACTCTGTGCCAAGCACACCTTACTAAAAGACATTCTGCTGAAGCAGTGCTCTTATGCGATGACAGCCCCAAAATGGAACAAAACTGGCCCTTAGGAAAAACAATATGAACTGCAGTACTGACGATTGAAACCGAAGCCTGGAAATCAGGGAAGGAAAAACTAACACAATGTAGATGGGAGTAGGGAAGTTGGAGAAACATGACTAAAGAGACATCGTACTACTGCAGTGGTTGATAACCCTGACAAGAAGGACTTGCAACCTGGCTTCAGAGCATGGCTTGTTGAAGGTGGTGCTGGACGAATCCTATTCTGCTGGATGGCCTTTGGTTCATGGATCAAATTAAAGGCAAATGAATCATTTGCCTTCAGACTTTACTGATTTTTGGCATTAACAGACACCTCTTCTCCCCCATTACCCTGGTAAATCGAGGGTTCCCTGTACAGCAGTGATGTAGACTTGAGTCTGTTGACTCGGACTCAAGTCGCGTCAATGGCTTGACTCGGCGATTGTAAAAGACTCGACTAAAGACTTGGAGCCTTTTATGACAAGTTGAATTTTAAGGTAAAGGTAAAGGTGACCCCTGACAATTAAGTCCAGTCGTGTCCAACTTTAGGGTGTGGTGCTCATCCCCATTTCAAAGCGTTGTCCGAAGACGCCTCCGTGGTCCTGTGGCTGGCATGACTCTCCTTGCCGCAGCGCGTAGCATGCAACTGGAACACAGAGCGCTGTTTACCTTCCCGCAAGCGGTACCTATTTATCTACTCGCATTAACATGCTTTGGAACTGCTAGGTTGGCAGGAGCTGGCCAAGCAACAATTGCTCACCCCATCGCGGATTCGAACTGCGGACCTTTTGATTGACAGCTCATGGTTCAGCGGTTTAACCCACTGCACCACCCGCTGGCCTTAAGTTGAATTTTATTCAGGTTTAAATCTGTTTTCCCCATTAAATAGATAGGGACTTGCAACTCGCAACCAAAGACTCAGGACTTGGGGGCAAAGACTTGGAACTTGACTTGAGACTTGGACCCAGAGACTTGATCCACATCCCTGCTGTACAGTACTTTGGACTGAGTGCATGCTTATTAAATGTATACTGAACATGTTCCAATAAAGTCATCTATAATACAAAAGTCTTGTGCTTTCTGTCTATGCCAAGCACAAGCATGACCCAAAACTGGAAACTCAAAACAATGTATCTCATACAGACATTTCCTTGATATCCATGTTAGCCATTTCCCACGTGGCAGCCCTAAGAGGGATACTTTAGGCACTGCCTGAGTGTGCCCATCAGTTCTGTTGCCACCATGTGGTCCAAGTGAAATGGGAGGACCTTGCCAATTTGTACCATGTTGTGGTGGTGGCAATGCTGAGAGGTTTGTTTTATTTTGATGGCAGCAGTTCTCTTGTTGCTCTCTAAAGAAGCGAGAGAAATATGATGGTGGGTGGAAGAAGAAGAGATCCTGGAGCACTGGTTTGGCCAAGGAAGCGGTTTGAACACAGACAATGAGACTGGAAGGAAGTAGAGCTTCTTTCTCCACCAACACTTTCAACACAGATGGACAAGATTTTAGTTACCCTATATCATTAGTGTGCAAATCACAATGTCTTTTATCGTGGAAATTCTTTTCTAATAAGACTAATAAGACCTTGGAGTTGTACTTTAAAAGTATACAGCCAAGGAATCTAGTCCAGCATTGTTAATAAGAATATTAATGTGAACACATTCATCAAAATGAATTATTAATTAAAGTGAATTTTATTAATTCATTAAAAATGATTCAGAGGAAGATTACATGCTACCTAGCAGTGTAGATACGGAATGCAAAAGCTAAAAATAAATCTCACTCTATTTAGAATGTTAACAACAGATGGCGTGTATGAATGTGCAAATTCAGTCTTATATTTCATTCAGCATAGCTGAATGTTACAGCTTTAGAGGTGGGGCAGCAATGCATTATGTGTTAATTAACATCACTGCTAGCAATGCCAGTTGGCTATTTCTGAGCGGGGAGATCCCACTATTATGCAACACTCCCTTGTGAGAATCAGCAAGAAGTAATAAAGGAGACCAGCTCAGAACATGTTAATTTTGAATAACAACTTGATGTAGGTCACGGATGGCCAAACAGTTATGAATTTAGGAACTGTGACTTCACTTCCCAGACGTTATAAACATTTTTTTTTTACATTTTATTATTTTAGGGTATGAAAGGTATTGTTACACTGAGTGGTCAAATCAGGCTATAATGTAAAACAAATTTGTTTTTTCTCATGATTTATTTTATTTTGCCAGCTCAAACACATGCAGAATTCTACATATAATTCAGGATGGGCAAATGTCGCTGTGTGTGTATGTGGTGCTTTTTTTTGTTATATCCCACAGATTTCATAACTTTAGCAATAGCTCGAAGTAAGGAATGTATACATTATTGTTGTGAAGGTAAATAAATGTATTTACACTGCATATTACTATGACCCTGAACAGACTCCTATTTGCTTTTAAGCTGTAACTTTAGCAAGATAAGAAGCTTCTGAGTTTGCTTTTGGAAGAAAATAAATAGTGATCTACTATTACAAATGTAGGCCACTATTTATATAAATTAATGCAGCTATAAATGAAAGAATGACAAATGAAGGAAAAAATATATAAATAGAACTTGTCATCGGAGTAAGAAGTAAAAGGTCTATTCCTTTAACATTCTTTAACATTCCTTCCATTACACTCGTTTTGAGCACCAATGACCTTATACTGGATTTGTGAATTCTTCAACATCTGAAATTATGTGAAGAGGCAATGCGGAACTGATAATATTTGGAACCGGTTTGGTGAGACCACCTGTTCATAAGGTCAACAATCTGGAAGCAGCTCTGCAGTTCATGGAAAAGAGAAGCCCTGCAACTGTTCTTCAACTGGGTATCGCATCTCCAGGTACAGAGGGAAGGGGGGCACTTCAGCATGGATGCTCCATCACCGTGCCCCCTGCTCGACCCAACTCATTGCTTGCTCTGCAGACTCTGAGTCACCACACTCCCATGTACTCCGTTCCTGCCTATGCTGTACCCAGTTGGAGAACATGTGAAGACATTGTCATTCTCTCCCACACACTCGTGATAATTCAGTTGTGGTAAAAGCCAAACCAGAGTCATTGGAGATATGTTATCAGAACTGCAGTCTCTATATATTTCAGTAAATAGCAGCTGAGAGAGAGGCCCAATTCAGATTGGGAAGATGGCATGGGACAAAACAGCATACTGAAGAGCTATTTCTTCCCAATAAAAATCATCCTCGCAAAAGCTGCTTTTGCCCTGTTGGAGGAAATACATGTGTGCAGACTGTGTACATGTATGTTTACCCTAATGGGCAAATAGCAGCATCAAGAGTGGGGGGGGGGACAGCACAGGGAGAAAAGGTTACTCCCTCTTCTCCTCATCATCATGGGGTGAATCTGAAATCTGCCCCTTCTGCTGCTTGCTTTTCACTGCAGTTTAAAGAGATGAGAGATTCAGTACAGCTCCATTATCTAGTTTAGGGTTCAATCCTATCCAATTTATGCCACCGGCTGAGCTCTGCTCAATCCTATCCAATTTGTGCCACCGGTGTAACCAGCGGTGCATCGAGAACAGGAGGCCCCAGAACAGAAAGGGGATTCAAATCCCCTTTGAATTCCCCTTTTGGAGGGGATTTGAATCCCCTTTCCGTTCTGGGGTCTCCCGTTCTAATGCACCACTGGTTACACCGGTGGCATAAGTTGGATAGGATTGAGCAGAGCTCAACCGGTGGCATAAGTTGGATAGGATTACGCTGCTAGTTAGGCCTTGTGAGGCCTTGGGACAGTGTTACAAAGAGTTTTCACAGACAGCCCAGTAGATTTTGACTATGCAAGAATGCTCATGTTCTGGGAAATCTGGGCTGAATGGTCAAAAGTGGGCAGCAGCCATCGAAACAGCCGGCATCGCAGCTCATCAAAGGCTATAACTGTTTCCTAAGTCAAGAGCTTCTGGTTTGGACAGATGGGTGGTGGCACTGCCTCCCAGCCTAAGATACATGCTTGGTAAAAATATCCATGCTTGTCACACAGTAAAAGGGGTAAGTAGGAAAGGGGAGCTGAAAACAGGACAATAGTAAGGAACAGCCTTATCCTGGCTTACGCCAATGGTCTATCTACACAGTGTAGTTCTGTCAACAATTCTCAGGCATTTCAGACACAGGTTTTTTCAAGTCTTGTTACCTGAGATTCTTTAATGAAAAATGCTGGCCGATGAACCTCGGATCTCATGCATATAAAAACCATGCGTTCTGGCCATTGAACTATGGCACTTCTCATAAGGGAACAATTCATGTGTGTACATCGGAATCCTCAAAATAAATAATGAAAGGTGCTCTCCAGCAAATTATAATGTGAAGTACAAAAGCCATGGCTGTATAGAACCACCCTTCATATATTTATTGCCCTTTGAAATGTGCTCACTGGCTGATCCTCAACCACATCTATTTAAGCCCTGTAATGTAAGGAAAGAGGTGGCTGTTATTAATTTTTAAGCCTTCCTGACAGGTTTCAGTCCAAGAACTTTTGTGAGCTGAATAATGCAGAGACATTTCATTGAGGAGAGTCTTAAAGGCCAATGAGTCAGGGCTTGATCTACGTCTACGCTGAATTAAGCACTAACTGTACACAAAGTTGATAGCATCCAAAGCAGAGCTGTGGTGCATATCCCACGTGAAAAGAAATATGAAGCTGCTATAGGTGCCTGGAATGCTGTTTAGAGGCAAAATACAGACAAAGTGTCGACGTGATCTTTCCCCAAGAATCAGGCTGACCTGTAGAATAGAACAGTTCTGTATAGGGGGGGGGGGGAGGTCAAAACATTCTTGTAAAAAGAACTAGCCCAATCAGGAAGAAATTGATTGACAGAATTGTTTTTGTTCTTTAATTTTAGGAACAGGAGAAGCTGCCTCACACAGAGTCAGGCGCTTGGGAGTTCTAGACCAGGGGTTCTCAACCTTGGGAGACCTGGGTACCCCCTATCACGGTCCAATTTTTTGAAGTATCCCCTGCTAATTAACTGCTAATTAATTGGATTAATCAATTAGGTAATTAATCATTAAATAAAAAGTACTAAAACAATTTTAAAAGTGAAAAAATGTCTTATTTAACGCTGTGTGTGAGTGAGTGAGTGAGTGAGTGAGAGAGAGAGATGCAAGGATCTCTTTTTTCTCCAAGTCAAGCTTCCCAAAATCTGCTCCTCCCTCACCCACCCCACCAAAGTACATTTTCCAAAGTACAAAAATAAGCCCCAAACCAAAAACAGAGAGATAATTAAAATTTTTAATTTTATAAATAATTTTTAATTTTTTTAAAAAAATAATTATCCGAAAATAATTACAATTTAAAATCCATGTTAATTAACACTTAATTAGCTGCTAATGGGGCAGATAAGGGGCAGGGCTTGGCGTACCCCCAGCAAGAGGTCCGCGTACCCCTAGGGGTACCCGTAGCACAGGTTGAGAACCTCTGTTCTAGACCAATACTGTCTGGAATGACTGGCACCAGCTCTGGGTTTCAAACAGAAATATTTTCCAGTGCTACCCAGGAATGCTGGACATTGAACTGGGAACCTTCTGGATGCAAAGCAGGTGATCTAATGCCAACCTAAAGCTCCATTCCCTTTTATCATCATCATCATCATCATCATCATCATCATCATCATCCTCATATGACTGTACAATAACATATCATTTCATGTTAGGTTGGAATTATCTGTCATATCTTCACCTGTTCAGAAATGTGCTTCAAAAATGCAGGTCAAAATGAAAAAGGAAATGGTGGGGGGAGGGTGCCAGAATATGGCTATGATATCTCAGGATTAAATTTTATTGTGGTCAATGAAAATGGAGACACATTAGAAAAAATAATGTTGATCATGTAGGGCTTTGCTGAAGCCCATGTAAACGCTTCACCTTATGATTATGGGTATTGCCCATGCAAAGGGATTGGTGTCAGACAGAGTGTGTTCCAAAAGAGGACACCTTTTGCAAAGCTGCCTCTCCAGTTCCATACATACTAGTGTAATACTAAATCTCACCCCAGGATTGTGGCTCCAGAGATGGGTAGGCGTGTATCAGTACTTACAGCTGTCCTCTTCCTCCATGAAAACACTGATCACGTAACAGGCATAAACAAAACCAACCAGCTGCAGAGGGAAAAGAAAAAAGAAAAGGAAAAAACTGTTAGGCATGAGAACACATGAAATACTCAAATGTAAGTGCAAAACCATTCATGTTAAAAAAAAACACCCTTTTTAAAATGTGTTGCTAGTGCAGGACTGAATTCAAGCGTGGGATCTGGGTGGCATCAGAGGCACTTTATAGAATGACACCAATTCCCAAAAGTTAAAAAAAAGGGTGCAGTTCGAAGAAAGCTGAAACGCAGTTCGAAGAAAGTATCCCACTGAAACAAATGGAATTTAAAAGCATTTATGCTGCAGCTTCATTAATTTCAAAGGGATTTTGGTGTGCACAACTGTTTCTGGATTGTACACATTACGTGATTGGAATCTGGGGCAAAACTTAGCTTCCTAAGAATTCCAGTTTTAATTTTTGAAATTTGGGTCTAGCTCTCAGGGCTGCAGAAAAGGGGGTTGAAAACCTGTCAGTATTTTCCGCTGAAGGACTGCTTAATAGCTACTCAGACAACAACAACAACACATTTTTTTGAAACACAATGCATAATATTATCTCATAGTTTTTAATGACCCACTGTTTCAGGCATTTAACTTAGCTACAAAGACAATGTGATTTATGAACACCAGGGTTTTTATTGAAAAAAAACAAAACCTCAAAAGTCATAATGAACAGATCAGGTGCAGAGCAACAGTATTTTGAATAGAGTGGAATGCTCTCTCTCTCTCTCTCTCTCTCCCTCTCTCTCTCTCTCTCTCTCTCTCTCTCTCTCTGTATGTATGTATGTATGTATGTATGTATGTATACACACATGTATAGTATATATTACACACACACACACACACACACACACACACACACACACACAGAGAGAGAGAGAGAGAGAGAGAGAGAGAGAGAGAGAGAGAGAGAGAGAAGAAGAAGAAGAAGAAGAAGAAGAAGAAGAAGAAGAAGAAGAAGAAGAAGAAGAAGAAGAAGAAGAAGAAAACTCCGAAATATCATTTTCAAGCAATGACAATGACTGCTATTTCTCTAGCAGTCACCAAAGAGAGGCATTCCTCTGGGCAAACAAAACAAGTTAATTGAGTGTTCTGCTCTAGAAATGTGCTTTGCACTGGATAAAATGCACTAACCACACAATCCTACCCCCCCCCCCCACAGCTGTTGGAATACATGTTCCGTCAGCAGAAGGAGAAGAATGCTGGTGGAACATCACTTCTGCCGGCAAGTGCAGCAAGGCCACCAGCACAATCACTAGCAGTTTGGTGCAGTGGACTCTGTCCACTGGTGCAAAGTGAGTGGTGGGTGAGTGGTGGGCAGACAGAGGAGGGGGAGCAACGGGAAGTTTCAGGGCAGGGAGGGAGGTGGAACAGGGGAAGAAGGGGGTGGGAATGGCAGCACTCGTGTACGGCTGGATCCTACCCCTCTCTCCCTTTCCGCCTCTCCCTTTCCGCTGCCATTACGCTCAGTTCTGCACCAGCAAAATAGTTGCTGCAGGACCGAGGGGACCCATGAGGAAAGTGGAGGGTTTCCCCAGGGCAAGAGAACAACAATTTCCTTACCCTGATGAGACCTCTGCAACCCACCTCCCACAATGCAGCGTGCACTCCACTGGCATGCCTGCATCGGCTGGGGAGAGGAGGGAGGTAGAATTGGTCTGTATGGCAGCAATATAGTATATACACTTATCTTATCAATGAGATTTACTTCTGGGTAGAGATGTCTAGCACTGCACTGTTAAGATAGCAGAGTTCTCAGACAGTGCAACGGAAAGCTCTTATAAGAATGCTGCTGGCTTTATACCACGACACTTGGTATCTGGTCTTTTCCATAGTAACAATACCTTTAATGGCTCCAGGGGTGAGTGGGAGGGGCCATGTTACATTGGTTTGCAAAGCATGGTGCAACGTCCTGCACCCCCTCCAGGAATGCCACTGCCTGTTTGCCTGCTTATTGAGGCCAGGAGTTCTGATGAACTTCACTAGTTGGCCTGTCTGTTTGCCAACTTAACTTAGCAAGGCTTGTAGCCACTGCACTGAGAATGGCAGGCTCACAGCCTACCTGTGCCTATGCATATTGGAGATTAGGCAAGGGCCAGATTGTGTGTGTGTGTGTGTGTGTGTGTGTCGGGGGGAGAGACCAGTCTCTGCAGGAAAGATGGTACTTTGAGATATTTTGTACTATAGGCAGGCCTTTAGTGGCTCCGACAATTTCCCCTTTGAATAGCTACCTGTATATAACTCCCAGAAATGCCAACATGCATTTAGATTTCCCTGGTAGACTGCACAGGCATACCCTGGAACTTAACCCGGTGGAGTCTGCCCGCTGCAGTTCAGGCATCCCCAGCAAGCTGAAAGGATGCTGTTGAAAGCATGTGTTGGTCCAATGGCTACTTCACACATATGCTTTCTTTTTACTTATTGCATCTTCTGTATACAAGCTCCCTCTGGTTTCTGCATATCACTAAATCTTACCCTTTCTAACATATACATACTGTATTGGAATCTGGCTCTCCTTGGCTACCCTCTGAACCTGGAAAAGGCAGAGCCTGGGTGGACCAGCCTCTGGATCTTAAGACAGTGATTTTGTAGCACCCCTCTTGTCCCAAGAAGCCTCCCAAATGAAAGACATTTCACTGGTCATTAGGAAGAAACTACTGCTTGTCCATCCTTAACCCAAGTCTAAACATGGAGGTTTCTCAAATATGCACTTGAAGGTACATATGGGTAGAAAGATTCAGGGGGTTCCATTTGTCTTGCATACAGCATGATCATTCCTGTGGAATAAATTCTCCTTGTATCTGGTTTACCATTGTTCTGTTCCCAGTCACCTTCCAGAATTTGGGGCTGGTTAAAACACATCCATCCATCACTTTATTTTTTTTTTAAAAAACCATTTAGTTTTTATATTTATAAATTGTGCAAGGTGTCTCTGTCTGATTTCAGGGAATTTCCCTCTCTCCCTTCACTTCTCTTGCCCCAGCCCACCCTGTTCCTGAAGATTTCCTGATTGTTTGAAAAATCATTTTTACCTTGAAACTCTACCACAAATATATACCGCACAATCCATGTTTTCTTTGTAGTAATGCTATGACTTGTGTGAAGTACTATTATTCCCCCCCCAAGATAATATTGACCTTGAGTTAGAAGACATTGATGAGTCAGCGCACAGAACCATTAAGCTCTTAGTGCCCCGAATAACTGCAATGCTCTCAGAGAGGAAGGCATGAAAGCTGTATAAATTTTATACTACTAAATAATTACTAAACAATCCTTATTTAACCGTTTTCCCTTTGAGTACAAGACCTTGATTTAGAATATTCCAATACCTGAACCACCTGGCTGTCATGATTGCAGTTGTTATTGCAGTGGCATGGGACATTAAACGTGTAAAAACAGCAGCCATGTCACAAGGATGGCCATCAGGAGCTATTACTCTTGCTCATAGTAGTGCTGTTGCCAGGTTGTTAGGGGCCCTGAGGCAAAGACCTGCCCTGCCCCACCCCCATGGCACTCTCTGCCAGCTTCTGCTTCACCAGCGTTCAGTGGCCAGATCAGCCAGGTGTGCCCTCAATGGGTGTGGGGGCCAGTGTCCGACCCTTGATGCCCCTAACAATAAGCTATCCTAAGGATTTAGTTGAAACTAGAAGGCTGCTGGAGGTTGCTTATAAATTTTTCGAAGTGACAGGGATGTGGCTCAAGTCTCTAACTTCACGTTTTGAGTCAAGTCGTTTCAAGTCTCTGAGTCCATATGGCAAGGGTGGGGAACCTATTTGAGGTGGAGGGCCATTTTCCCTTGGGGAAAATGTGTCGCGGGCCGTGCGCCCCTCCACCGCAAACGGCACCCCCCGGAGCACGCACGCACAAGCACCCCCACCCCATCGCACGCCCCCCATCGCTCTCCCCCACTCCATCACGCGCGCCCACCCAACCGCTCTCCTTACCTTTAGCCTCCGGGCCGCGGCCGCCGGCCCCACGCGTCACCTTGGCGTGACTCCTTTTCAAATCGGGTGTTCCGTACATGCGCAGAACGGCGCTAAGAGGCCAAGAGATTGCCCTCTCTTGGCCTCTTAGCGCCGTTCTGCGCACGTACGGAACACCCGATTTGAGAAGGAGTCGCGCCGAGGTGAGTGCGGGGCCTCCGGTCTGGTTTCGTGCGGGCCGGACCGGATGGAATCGGGTCCGGTCTCGCGTGGGCCGGACCGGATCGCCCTGGGGGCCGGATCCGGCCCGTGGGCCACCGGTTCCCCACTGCTGCCATATGGGATGGCGTCAGACATATCCCCATCCTCGCCGGGTTGGCTACGCCATTACACAGCCTCCTCTACTTCTGCCAGGTATTTAGCTGACGGAAATCCGAGGAGGCTGATAGGGTCGGCCCCGGTTTACACCCGGGGAAGGGGATGAGCGGCCCCTTCCCCGAGTAGACCTCTGGCCCGGCGCGTGCCGGGCAGCCTGTGCACAAGACCTGGCAGGCGGGCCTAGGCCGGATCCTTAGTCAGGATTGCACTGTAAGTAACAGAATGGTCCAATAAGACATATATCATTTATCGAGTTCTGTAACATACTGAAGTAATGGAATTATACAGGAAGGGCCAAGTCTCTTTGTTAAAAACAACAACAGAAATTAAAAATCCTGAACACTTTCCTGATAAATACACTTGTTCACAACAACCACAAATATTTAGCTAAATAATGACATATCAGTAATTAGACTTGGGTGACAGAATATGAACAAATCAAGCATTTGGAATGACCTCCCTAACCAACTGCAATGTCCCTCTTTAAATATATATTAACATCCTAGTAGCCACATTCTGAACATTATTACAAAGGAATTCATTAAGGTAACTCCTTTTGCTTTATTGATGGCCAAGGTAATAAAATATTTATTCCGACAAATTACTTTTGGTATCTTGATTAACCTAACTGCTGCTTAATTAATAAGGCTGCATTCACAAAAGTCCACCCAACTGTTAGGTTAATCACCAATTTGCAGTGGGGCAATTGGTGTGCATTGCTTGGTTTCTCGACATCTTAATGAAAATAGCCTTTGCTGGCAATTGGCCTGTTCTCGACTGGTAGAATGTAACCTGTATTCACTGATAACAGAAGAAAAAACAGTGAACCCAATTATCCTTGGATAATTTTTCCAGATTATTTTGCACTATAATAAAGTTTGAATGTGATGGTTATAGTTGGGAGACATTAATATCTCAGGAAAGAATCTTTACAGTTAAGAGATTTGCTCCATCTCCGTCCCAAACATATTCATGACACTCTAGGAATGTGCAGAACTCCTTCTGAAAATGTTCACTCATCTTACAGAAATTCATTTACTTTCCATTGAAAATTTTGAGATGTGCAATCCTGTCTAAATTTAGACTGGCAGAGCAATTGCTCTGCTGCTCTAAGGTGTTGCAAACGTGCCAGAAAGCATGTTTGCAGCACCCAACGAGTTAAGCGGTAGCAGCAGAGAGGCCTGCGGTGCTCTTCTGTCGCTGCAAAATCGTGGAGCGTTGCGGCGGAGGTGCCCATGGTGAAGCAGAGGGGCATGGGAGGGGGCATTCCAGGAGGGTTGGATTGGCCTGCCAGGCCCGGGAGGGGGAGGGATCATCATTGGTGCGCTCCACCGAATCCTAACCCCCTTTCCGGGCCTGGCCAGCGTTACATGGTCGGCTCGATTGTGTGCCAGCAAAATAGCTGGCGCACATTCAAGTAGACTTATTGGGGCGACTGGAGCTCTACTCAGGGTAAGGGGATGAACATCCCTTTACCCGAGAAGGCCTCCGGCTGCACTGGCACAAGCCTAATCCTGCTTAGGATGCAGCCAACACCTTATTTGCGCCACTGCAACCTGCTAGACAGGATTGGGCTGCCAGAAAGTTTATGCAAACTAAAACAAAGACCTGCTGTTCACAAAGAGATAGCTCGTTCTCTCATTGTGGGATTCATACGTTTCTTGTCTGTACACTTCCAAGCAGGATTCCTTTACCAATCTGTAATGTTCACTGCTTCTCATTTAGCGTCAGTATTGCCACAACACAGCTTCAGTACTGGTTACAAGAGTCAAACGTACATACTGTGCTCCCATCCTTTTCTTTCTTGCATCTGATTCTTTTTTCGCTCTCTTCCAGGTGAATAACTCCTAATTCATTCTCCTCTCAAGACTAAGTTTACTGGAGTTTATAGGGCAAAGCTCAATGCTCTTGAGAAAATCTCTCTCTCTGAAAGTACTCATATAAATGTGTTCATTAGTGCTGGTGTTTAAGTGCTGAGTTTCTTTATTGTGTAGCACAGAGGGACTCCTCACGCTTGGATAAGACCCCAGATTTTATCTGCTAGACACTGTAAATAAGTTAATGGAGACCTTGTTGCTGCTTTATATGCTATTTTTTTGAAGACATAAACATACATAAATGTATTTTAAGATGAATACAAAGATCATATTGGAAGGGAAACATGAATGTGCATTCCTCCAAGAAGAGAGAGTGTTCTCTAGACCACATCTAATGTTTTGCCAAATGTAGATCTCTGGAAAATAGAAGTATATGTGAACTTTCTCATGTTACTTTGGCACGCGGGTCTAAATAAGAGATTCCATATAGCTTTATTTAAAGATGTTGCAGTACTATCCTGCTTCGGGTGTGATGTGGTGAACTACGCGAGTCCTACCTGCTGTTTTGCATTATTATGAGTAAAAGGTTCTCCTTAATCTGTAAATAATGTGTATAAAACTGAACAATCCAAACTGTGCATGCAGAGTCTACGCTGGAATCTGCCATTATAAAATCCACATTTCCTCTAACAAAGGGAAGATTCCATCACATGTACAAGCCTGTGAAATGTTAGCAGCCATGCAGCACTGCCACTTGCTTGCTGTCTTAATCGTCTGATACGTGATTCTGGAAAATAATTCCGGGTCTTGCTGCATTTTTGAACGACCATTTCTGCATCCACCAAGAATGTGTCTGTCTACTCTGCACTGGACGTGGCTCCGTAGGTCAAGAGATCAATACCACGGAAATGGAAAGAAAACAGACATCAATTAAGACCTGATTAAGGGAATTTTAGAGTAAGTGTATTTCATTTTCTACATAAGACTCTGGAAAAAAAAACATTTGATTCATCCATAGTAGTACAGTATCTGTCTGTGGTCTAAACCTGTCATTTATTTAGTGCCTTAAAGAATACTAACACAAAAGCTCCAGTTAGAAAGAAGTTAACAGCTTCTAACCAGATAATTGGAATTTGAGATTACAGTAGAAGACTAGAGTCATATACTTCATGGTCTAGTAGTTGATAACCCTTCATTTTGCCTCAAGCTCTTTAGCAGTCACATTGATTTTTCATACAATGGGCATACTACTACTCTGTCTAGGGATGTCATGTTGACCCAATTAACTTAAAGAATTTTCTCCAGTGTAGTAAACAGATACCTGTTTCTTATGAGTAGTAAGAACAGGGCAACCATCTCTGCGGAATCCTTTCTAGCTTATTCTATCCTTATAATTTGACATACAGTACTGTATTCATATGAATGAAAAGCTTGCAGTCAAGGAACTGACTGAGCTGCCCAGATCCATATGTGAAACACCACTCAAGTGCTTGCCAGAAAATGCTTCTTGGCCCTCTGATCCCCATCCATATGGATGCTGCTGCAATTGCCTGAATTCTCTTTCTAGGAATCTTTTAAAGGTACAGTGAGGACTTAATCCTTAAAGGCATCATGTTCAGCTTGAATTCCTGGGGAACAGAGGGAGAAGTGCTAACATGCTTGTACCCATTAATTCCAGAATCTTCTCATAGTCATCTTCACACACACAAAGGTCCATTTTAAATGATCTGCCATGATATCTGTGGTGCTGTGAGAAAAATACCATTATCCCAGCAGTGAGTTGCTGCACACCACTAAATCACCACATGGAAAGAACCACCACAATGAGTTATTTAAAGCAGCTCCTACATTTCATATGCAGAAAAGAATGGGGACAGCGTCAAAAAATTAGAAGAGCCAAAGAAGTGAGCCTCAAGCTAGTGCTAAAAAAGAATAATTCATTTTATGCAGGGACACAGTGCCTTCATGTGTTGTTGTTGTTGTTGTTGTTGTTGTTTTTTGGGCCTGAATAAATATGTTCTATGATGGATACTTTTATCATGTGGATTGGATCTTTTCATGTGGTTTTTATGGTTGTCTGAGTGCAACACCACATGGATGTTTTTCATTTGGGGCTTATTTTTCCACATAGTTGACAGGGTTCCTTCCTCCCACCTTCCCCAACCACGATTTCAGTCTTTTCCTCTTGGCTCAATTAATGTTTGATAGAGAATTCACAAAACAATGTGTTATGTGTGAATATTCAGAAGTGTACCTGAATACCTCCCCCCAAATGATTGACACAGAAAATGGTGGGACCTAACTGAGATGTCTCATGGGTAGAGGTGTTTGAAAATGGCGCTATTTATTTTACTCAGAAGTTGGCCCACTGTGTTCAGTAAGGCTTATTAGGCTGTAATCCTCTCGTAATCCTCTCCAAAAACAAACACCTCTAATCATGGGTTAATAATTCTATTCTTTCAATGTTTGATTGCACTTTCATATGGAGAACCATCACAGAACAAGTCAATACATTCCAACAAAATAAAACAAATGTTTATAGGAAAAGATTTGCAGAATACGGGTGAAGATGCCATGTAATGTTTAATATCCTTCCAGAATGTATTAAAACAATATTCAGAACTGTCCGAGGAAACTTGCTTGCAGAGTCTTCACTGACAGCCAAGAATACTATTTAAAGTCCAAGGAAAGAAAGAAGGTGGTAAAACCAACGTTTCGTTCCAATTCTTGGAACTTCTTCTTAGGTACAACCCAGAGATTGAAGATGGAAAAAAGAACCATCTTTCAGTATGTGTGCAATTTTATCAGTCACCCCCTTAATAAAAGGTAATGATTAATTCTCTGGTATATAGAGCAATGAATGTATGTGACAATGATTCTCTGAACCAAGAAAAACAGATAGTGTATGAGTCCCTTAGAGCTAATGGTTACCAAACAGCTCAAATTGATCAGTGTTGGGTTAAACAACAGAGAAAACATGTAGCCAGATTGACAGGTAGTGACAGACAGGAGACATCAGACAATAAAGAAACAGGGGAAACAACATGGATTTCATTACCTTTTATTAAGGGGGTGACTGATAAAATTGCACACATACTGAAACAGGGAAACATTAAGACCATTTTCAAACCCACGGTCAAATTACAACAATTACTAAATAACCCAAAAGATAAGAGACCCCCCTTGTCCAATGCGGGAATTTATCGGGTCCCATGCAGCTGTGGGAAATGTTACATTGGATTAACAAGCAGATCGATCAACACCAGGATCAATGAACACAAAAGATCAGTACGTTTATACCACCCGGAGCTTTCCTCGATTGCTGAGCACGCCATAAGCACCGGTCATAAGATCAACTTTGAAGATGCGGAGTGTTTAAAGAGTGAGAGCAACATCAAAACACTTTGTAACCTTGAAGCACTTGAGATCAGCAAGAGACCTATAGGGGTACTTATGAACAAACAGCAAGACCTAAATTTTGTGAATAAAATATGGTTGCCCATTATACACAAGTCCTTTCAAACCATAAGCGAAAAGAAGAGAAAGAACGAGGGCCTCTAGTGGTCACCTATGGTCAGCGCAATTGAAAATCTGGATTCTGCTTCCGTTGCTAATTAGCATTTTAACTGAAGGCTCAATAGCAGTTCTTTTTTCCATCTTCAATCTCTGGGTTGTACCTAAGAAGAAGTTCCAAGAATTGGAACGAAATGTTGGTTTTACCACTTTCTTTCTTTCCTTGGACTTTAAATAGTATTCTTGGCTGTCAGTGAAGACTCTGCAAGCAAGTTTCCTCGGACAGTTCTGAATATTGTTTTAATACGTTCTGGAAGGATATTAAACATTACATGGCATCTTCACCCATATTCTGCAAATCTTTTCCTATAATCTCAGGCCATGAAAGCTTCCGGTTTAGAATTAAAACAAATGTTTGTTCCGGCTCTTACTCTTGTATAGCAAAAACAGTTCACTCAATAATGTATTTTCAGATTTCAATACAGAAAAAACAGCTCATTCAATAAAATATTTTCCAATGTTGAAAGTATATTGTTGAATGAGGCCCATAAAGACTCTTTGCCCCTGAGGAAGAACCTACAGTCAAAATGTGTTGGCCAGTCTTCTCTATCACGGTTTCCCAGGATCATCTTGATACGACATTTGCCTTTTCTTTGTTCTGGCATTATTTAATTAGAAAATACACAAACAACAACAAAAATATTCCAATCCACAAGTACAAATACTCCAAAGGGTTACAAACAGCACCCACAAATCAAATATTCCCACATGAGGCATGCTACTGATCATCTGAAATGTAATACATGTTAGCCTAAAGCAAATTGATGTCATTTTGCATCGTCTCTATAGATGAAGATTCAATATCTATCCTTTAGTAAAGGTACTTTTTTGCTGTTCTTTTAAGAGAGAAGGACATTAAGGGCGCAATCCTATCCAACTTATGCCACCGTTGTAACCAGCAGCGCAGCGAGAACGGGAGGCCCCAGAACGGAAAGGGGATTCAAATCTTCTTTGAATTCCCCTTTTAGAGGGGATTTGAATCCCCTTTCTGTTCTGGGGCCTCCCGTTCTCGCTGCACCGCTGGTTACACCGGTGGCATAAGTTGGATAGGATTGAGCAGAGCTCAACCGGTGGCATAAATTGGATAGGATTGCGCTGTGAATTAGTTAGGAACAGAGCTCCTTTGCTACTAAGTCTTCCCCTTGTTTCACCTCTAGGTTGCATTACTTTTAGTGTCTTTTTAAGCACATTGGTATTTACACATTGATGGAATACTACCCTGTTTCTCCGAAAATAAGACCTACCCTGAAAATAAGACTTACCATCATTTTTGCATGATTTTTGCTGGCACTCATCAATATAAGTCCTCCCCGAAAGAAAGACCTAGGTATGATCATCAGCCAGACGCGACCCCCCTGGCACCCCCTGCGACCCCCACGGTACTTACTTTGACTGATTTAAGCTTCGTTCTTTCCCGAGGGTGCAAGGCTCTGCAAGGTCCGCAATTGAGTCCTCCACCATAGAGACAATGTGCTAAAGAGGCCACCAAGGCCTGCAAGGAGGCTGCAACCTTGCATGTTGTCTCCATGGTGAAGGATTCGAGTACAGGCCGTGCAGGCCTTGCAGAGCCTTGCACCCTCAGGAAAGAATGAAGCTTTAATCAGTCAAAGTAAGTGCTGGGGGGTTGCGGGGGGTCGCGCCACAGGTTGGGAAAATAAGACCTCCCTGAAAATAAGACCTACTGCAATTTTTGAAGCCAAAATTAATATAAGACACTGTCTTATTTTCGGGGAAACACGGTATGCTATTTCAAAGAACATTAAGTTGCAAGCATGTCATAAGGACTGTAGAAAACCCCTGCGCCGCCAATAGTGGTGCGGGGAAATTATTCTGCCCGCCCAGAGGAGGCAGAGGACAGGCTTTTGGAGGCCCGGACTGCGATTGGCCGAGCCCCGTCACGTGGTCCGGACGTCGGCTGGGAGGACGCCGCAGCGTGGCTCAACCCCTCAGTCGGTGCCCGGGATGCGAAGGAAGAGGATGTGCGAGGCCCTGCTCTGAGTGAGCAGGTCTCGGTGTCCTTGGAAAGCGGCGGCAGCGGAGGTTCCGGCGACGAGACTCCTTTGATCCCTCGTGGAGGGATCGAGGGAGCTCCGAGGGACTCCAACACGGCAGCAAGAGGAGAAGGACTGAAGAGCGGTTCATTCCGCTCCAACGGGCAGCGGAGATACCTCTTTGATCCCACATGGAGGGATCGAAGAGGCAACGAGGGACTGAGAACGCGGTCCTTTTCAACCCGGTGAGCGTGGCGCGACTTCCTTTGATCCCACGAGGGATCGAAGATTATGAGCGGCTAGCCCGCTCCAGCGAAAGGCAGCAGGGAGACGAGAGGAACGGCGCGGCTTTGGGTGCGTGGCAGACGCCCTCCCCCCACCTCTCTGTGCATCGGAGGGCCAGTGCAGCGCGGGATCGACGCTGCAGACAGGGGGCTGTGTGTTCAGCCCTCCCCCCCTTCGGTATCAGTAAAACAAGACACAACCCGTTGAGGGGTCTGGGCTTTACACCTCCCCCCACCACTTAGTATCTTTTTCTGTTGAAAAGCAGACTCTCCCAATCAAACACATCGCTTTTTCTCCCGTTCCTTCTCTCAGCCTACAGGCTGTAGAGTTACGTTTTAGAGACTTGAGGGTGTAGATCCAACAGAATGTGGTAGCATTAGATGCAGTCCTGGGCATGCCTACTCAGAAGTAAGTCCCATTATAGTCACGGGGCTTGCTCCCAGGCGAGCATGCATTGGATCGCAACCTTAGTAAGTCAGAGCACTTTTGAAATAATCTCCAATCGGTCCTGGTTCCCCTCCGTTAACCTGCAGACTGTTAGCAGACTGCTCCCCTCCGCTCGCCTAATTAATAATAATAATAAAAAAGAGGTGGTAAAGCCTCTAAGCACCCTGTCATCTGAAAGAGGGCGCCTCTTTCTCCTCTTCAGAGGATGCTCAGGTTGCTCAGGCGAGAGGCGACGAAGCGCCCCTGTACCCTTCTCTTTCCTCCTGCACAGGGCGTGTGCACCTCAAGAGCTCCGAGCCACCCCACCCCAGGAACCGCTGGAAGATGTATTGGTTTGGGGGTAAACCTGCTGTCTCCACACTTTGGCAAAGGGAGGAGGGAAGAGTAGGAGACAGGGGAAAGGAAGGGGGCTCTCGCTCGCTCTCCAAATGTCCCCAGTTCTCCTTTTTCTCTTGGCGGCGGCTGCAGCTGCTCTACTCCACCTACCTCCGCTGATCCCAGACCTTCCTCTGCCTGCACTCAAAGGCAGTGGCGGCAAAGCACTCTCTGAGCAGTGAGCCGCCAGAAGGAGCCGGGTAGGGCGAAGGAACGAAGGAAAAGTAATGAATCACCCTTTGCTACTCCACCCCACACCCTTAATTTTCTCCTGCACGGTGCGCGTGCACACCGCTGCTACACACCTCTGTGTGTGTGAGTGTGTGGTGTCCAGGCCAGCTACTCGTTGAGTAATACAGGTAATTGCTCGATGTGGGGTGCCAAAGTAAATACAATACGCAGATGTAAAACGTGACTTAAAAGGGGTGACAACGTTCTGGTCCTGACTCCTGTTTTTACACCACAGACGTTCTTTAGGTGGGCATTTCATCCCCCCCTTTTTCCTTCTATTTGTCCAGCTCCATCACCCCCAGCAGTCTGAATGTCTCCTGCTCCCTCAACTCTTTTCTATCCCCCCCTGCTGCCCCTCATGGCTAGAACTGCCTCCTCGGAACACCTCATGGTGCAATCCTATCCATGCTTATCCGGGAATAAGCGACATGGAATTATGAGGAATTATGAGGAAGTAGTCATGCATAGGATTGATCCTATTTTTCCCTGCCTCCATTTCTTTCCTCTTTCTCTGTTGTCTCCTCAGGGTTGAAGTATAGAGGTAAGGCACAAAAGCAGAGACCTGTTCTCTTGTACTTTAAAAGTGCTTGTGCAGTAGCAGGTTCCCCTTGCGTGACGTTGTGCACCTGGGAAATTCCAAAAGTTATTAAAGGAAAACTTATGTTATGACCAATTGGGGCAATCCAAAAAGGAATGAAAGATGTTATAGTTCTCGGCATCTCGCTTCGTTGTTTTGAATTTCAGAAGCTAGGGAAACCAAGTTCAAAACAACTTGTAGCACGATACTGGCACTGAAGTTCAAAACAACAAAGCGAGACGCCGAGAACTATAACATCTTTCATTCCTTTTTGGATTGTCCCAGAAGATGTGTCCAGATTAGGACACGAAACGTTGGGCTCACTTGTCCAGCCGTGGTTTCTTAATAATTTCTGTTTGTCCGGGAATACATCGTTAAACCCAGATAAAATTGTCATTGTTTTTAAACCTCAGTCGGATTGCTGTGTTTTTTACATAGATATGGCTGCGTTACCCGTACTACCTGTTTCTCTAACTATATCTGCTGGCCATGAAAGCTTTCGAATGAAAATAATAATAATAATAATAATAATAATAATAATAATAATAATAATAATAATAATAATAATAATCTGAGTTTGGGGTCAAGTTACATTCCCTCTTATTTGTACATTTCCATTCAAGGCAGCTACCTAAGGCTTTTGTGAAGAGCTCAAAGGTTGCATTTTCTTTATTTCACTGCCTTTCTGTGCAGGTACCTAGGAACAAGTTCCATGGTATTTCCAATGTCACTTATTCTGGGGAAACTGCACTACCCATGTAAAGAGTGCAACTTCGCTGATTCAAATTTAGATCATGATCCAGATAGGCTATACAGCTAGCGCCCATCTAGAGGCTCGAGTATAGAAGTCCCTACGGACAGGCAGATCGGGCGCCAGACTTAGTGGTTCGGGTCCCTCCCCGCTTACGGACCATCCTTAGATTATAATAACAAAAAACAAACAAACAAAAAACATCACCGTTGGAAATGCAAGACATAGTTATTAACCTAAGAACGATACTAATACACTTTACTCTCTGTATCGTAATGATAGGCGGGCCTTACAGCCCGGGACGGGCAGCTCTCTACGGAGGGTGGGTCCAGACGGCTAGGTCGGCCTAAGTCTGACCGGCGGGCCTGTAAGTAGTTAGTCTACTCGTAGAAAGGCCTTTCGGGCTGCGTTGGTAAGTGGGAGGGCAGTGTGACCCTCTGACCAACTTGCCGCTCCTCCCCCCAGCCGCAGGGCCTGGGTGCTCAGTGAGGAGCGCGAAACCCAGAGTGGGGGAGGCAGCTGTGGCTTGTCGGCATGCTGGTCGGGCAGTGAGGCCCTCTACGACCAACTTGCCGTTACTCCCCCCAGCCGTTGGGCCTGGGTGCTCAGTGTGGAGCGCAAAGCCCAGAGTGGGGGAGACAGCTGGTGCCGGTTGGCACCCAGTCTTCCGAACGGGCGTGGCCTCTGCGGCTGCGTCGCCAGGACTGTCTGCTGAGGCGATACGAGGAACCGGTTGCTGGCGTTCCGTGGCCTTTCGGGGCCACATCTGCGAGTAGTGGTCTTGTACCATTATGCTGTCCTCTCCCCAGCCGTTGGGCCCGGGTGCCCAGTGAGGGGCGCAAAGCCTGGAGAGGGGAGGGGACGGCTTCGGCCTGCGGGCACTGGTGTTGTGGCCCTTGGGGCCCGTCGCTGTGGGCAGTTGGGTAACTTGCCTTGTTTTTCTCTTTCAGCATACTACAGCCCGGCCTACGAGGGTCCTGCTGCAGAGCACGCTAGGCTATTCTGGGCCAGGAAGAGGGCGGCTGCCTCCGGTTACGGCAATCAACTGGGGCTCAGCAGTTCCGCCAGCGCAAGTTCTTGAGGACTCATCCCCCGCCCCAGGTGTTAGTACTGCATTTGGGGGGAAAAAACCATCTGTCCCAGGGGACTACATTGTCCCCTAGAGTCAGCGGAGACATAATCTAGCTGTCATCGCCCAAGGGGTACCCGGGGTTCAGCTCCTTCCCCGTAGGTGTGTAGCGGGGGGTTATTTGTCCTAGGGCCATAGACATCGCTGGGAGGAAGGTAAAATGCCTGCCTGGGGCGGTCGATGAAACGGAATGGTGGAGCAATTGTGCCACGTCCCACATCAGGTTCGATGCGGGGAGTTGTTCCGGGGGGATGGAGCGCACCTTTCTGAGGTGGGCGCCGAGAGTTTATCACAAGACCTGCAGAGTGCTTCGCTTAATGTTTTGATCCGGTGGGGCTGGGCGATCAAGCGCTAGGCTGATCGCCCATGGTGGCCATATTTCATACAGAGTAGGTCAGCCAAAGAGATGTTGTTGGTCCACACATCTCTCCACCCTCCACAAAGACTTTTCCTCACAAAATTGACTCCAAATCTCAGTGAATCGTTTAATACCACTCTGATCAGTACTTGTCACAAGCAGGGTGGGTTTCTAAAGATGTTCACGCTGATCTGCCTGACGAAAACAAAGTACAGATAAGAACATAAGAACATAAGAAGAGCCCTGCTGGATCAGGCCAAAAGCCCATCTAGTCCAGCTTCCTGTATCACACAGTGGCCCCACCAGATTCCTCAGGGAGCACAAGACAACAAGATAACCTGTTTCCCGTTGACACTCCCTTGCACCTGGCACAGATATTAATATATAGATCTATAACTGAGACCTGTGTGCATTTTGCACCAACCAAATTTTTGCTGTTGAAAAACTATGCACATCTGATAATGCCGTAGTGTTTATTTGTTGTGTTGTCTAAGATTACCTCTGCATGATTAAATGGTGCTACTCAAGCGGTGCTTTTGGTAGGTGCTTTTGGGGGAAAGCCGACAGGAGCCGAGGGACATCCGGTTCGGGACTCCTCATCCCTAGGGAATGAGGGTGCAGAGGATGGGGAACAGTCAAGTAATAGCAGAGTAAAAATTGGGAGTGGTAGCGTGATGGGACATGACAGCCAGTCTAGCAGGACAGAAGGCTGCAGGAATAAAGGTGCAAACATGCAGCCCTTCTTGGGGGACCAGGTATATAAGTGCTTTTATGCAAATGCCCGAAGTCTACGGGCAAAGATGGGAGAACTGGAATGTTTGGTGGCTAGGGAAAACATTGACATAGTAGGTATAACAGAAACCTGGTGGAATGCGGAGAACCAGTGGGATACTGCAATTCCAGGATATAAACTCTATAGGAGGGACAGAGAGGGGCGTGTTGGAGGTGGGGTGGCCATCTATGTCAAAGAGGGGGTAGAATCCACCAGAGTAGAGCTGGAGGGGGGCTCTGACTCCTCCGTAGAATCACTGTGGGTTAGATTACCAGGCTCAAAGAGTGATGTAATAGTAGGGGCATGCTACCGTCCTCCAGATCAAAAACCTGAAGGGGATCTTGAAATGAGGAAGCAAATCAGGGAGGTGTCAATGAGAGACAGGGTTGTAGTCATGGGGGACTTCAATTATCCTCACATCGACTGGGTCAATTCATGCTCAGGTCATGAAAGAGAGACTGGATTTCTGGATATGTTAAATTACTGTGCCTTAGAGCAGCTTGTCACGGAACCGACCAGAGGACAGGTGACTCTGGACTTGATATTGTGTGGCACTCAAGATCTGGTCAGGGAGGTAAATGTTACCGAACCGTTGGGGAATAGTGACCATGCTGCGATCTGTTTCGCCATGCATGTCGGAGGGAGAGTGCCGAGCAAATCTGACACGAAAACCCTTGACTTCCGAAGGGCTGACTTCCCCAAAATGAGAAGACTAGTTAAAAAAAAGCTGAAAGGGAAGGTAAAAAGAGTCCAATCGCTCCAGAGTGCATGGAGGCTGTTTAAAACAACAGTCATAGAGGCCCAGCGGGAGTGTATCCCACAAAGGAGGAAGGGCTCGACTAAGTCCAGGAGGGTGCCGGCATGGCTAACAAGCACAGTTAAGGAGGCTATAAAAGGCAAGGAAGCTTCCTTCCGTAAATGGAAGTCTTGCCCTAATGAGGAAAATAAACAGGAGCACAAACTGTGGCAAAAGAAATGTAAAAAGATGATACGGGAGGCCAAGAAAGACTTTGAGGAACGTATGGCAGGCAACATAAAAGGGAATAATAAAAGCTTCTTCAAATATGTTAGAAGCAGGAAACCTGCCAGAGAAACGGTTGGTCCGCTGGATGGTGAGGGAGAGAAAGGGGTGATAAAAGGGGACTTGGAGACTGCAGAGAAATTAAATGAGTTCTTTGCATCTGTCTTCACGGCAGAAGACCTCGGGCAAATACCGCTGCCGGAACGGTCTCCCCTGACTAAAGAATTAAGTCAAATAGAGGTTAAAAGAGAAGACGTCTCAGACTTAATTGACAAAATAAAGATCAATAAATCACCAGGCCCGGATGGCATCCACCCAAGAGTTCTGAAGGAACTCAAGAATGAAGTTGCTGACCTCTTGACCAAAATATGCAACTTGTCCCTTAAAACAGCCACTGTGCCAGAGGATTGGAGGATAGCTAATGTCACACCAATCTTTAAAAAAGGAAGGAGGGGGGACCCGGGAAACTACAGGCCGGTCAGCCTAACATCTGTTCCAGGGAAGATGGTGGAAAGTCTCATTAAGGATAAAATCTTAAAATACATAGAAGAACAAGCTCTGCTGAGGGAGAGTCAGCATAGCTTCTGCAAGGGGAAGTCTTGCCTCACAAACCTGTTAGAATTTTTTGAAAAGGTCAACAGGCACGTAGATGCGAGCGAACCCGTGGATATTATATATCTGGATTTTCAGAAGGCGTTTGACACGGTCCCTCATGAAAGGCTCCTGAGAAAACTCCACAGTCAGGGAATAAGAGGGCAGGTCATCTTGTGGATTAGGAACTGGTTGAAGACCAGGAAACAGCGAGTGGGAGTCAATGGGCAATTTTCACAATGGCGAGAGGTGAAAAGCGGTGTGCCCCAAGGATCGGTCTTGGGACCGGTGCTTTTCAACTTATTCATAAATGACCTGGAGTCGGGGATAGGCAGCGAGGTGGCCAAGTTTGCAGATGACACTAAACTTTTCCGGGTGGTGAAGACCAGCAGGGATTGTGAAGAGCTCCAGAAGGACCTCTCCAAACTGGGACAATGGGCAGCAAAATGGCAGATGCGCTTCAATGTAAGTAAGTGCAAAGTGATGCACATTGGGGCAAGAAACCAACATTTCACATATACGCTAATGGGTTCTGAGTTGTCTGTGACAGATCAAGAGAGTGATCTTGGGGTGCTGGTGGACACGTCGATGAAAGTGTCGACCCAGTGTGCGGCGGCTGTGAAGAAGGCCAATTCCATGCTCGGGATCATTAAAAAAGGGATTGAGAATAAAACGGCCAATATCATTCTGCCCTTGTACAAATCGATGGTAAGGCCACATCTGGAGTATTGTGTCCAGTTCTGGTCACCACAACTCAAAAGGATATAGTTGAATTGGAAAAGGTGCAGAAAAGAACGACCAGAATGATTCGTGGGCTGGAGCACCTCCCTTATGAGGAAAGGCTGCAGCGTCTGGGGCTTTTCAGCCTAGAAAAAAGGCGCCTGAGGGGGGACATGATTGAGACTTATAAAATTATGCATGGGATGGAGAGAGTGGATAGAGGGAAATTCTTCTCCCTCTCGCACAACACCAGAACCAGGGGACATGCACTAAAATTGAGTGGAGGGAGAGTTAGAACAGACAAAAGAAAATATTTCTTTACCCAGCGTGTAATTCATCTGTGGAACTCCTTGCCACAGGATGTGGTGATGGCATCTGGCCTAGATGCCTTTAAAAAGGGTTTGGACAGATTCATGGAGGAAAAGACCATCACAGGTTACAAGCCATAAGCAACCTCCTGGTTTTAGAAATGGGTTTTCTCTGTGCCAGGTGCAAGGGAGTGGTGACTGGACACAGGTATCTTGTTGTCTTGTGTGCTCCCTGAGGCATCTGGTGGGGCCACTGTGTGACACAGGAAGCTGGACTAGATGGGCTTTTGGCCTGATCCAGCAGGGCTCTTGTTCTTATGTTCTTAGGTTGAAATGGCTGTCAATGCTTCCTTCTACCGCCTCCTAGCAATGACTCCCCTGCAGCTTGCAACATTGCAGCTGACACAGTGGAACAGGATCAGGATCAGACTGATACAGTGCAATGCTATCCAGCTACCCCACTGGTACAGCCAGTGGGGGAGCGCAAAATGGGAAGCTTTGGAAGGGGAAAGGGGATTTAAATTCCCCTTTCCCTTCCAAAGCCTTCCATTCTGCCCTCCCGCACTGACTGCACCAATGGGGTAGCTGGATAGCATTGCGCTGGTAATGTGTTTGGGACAATCATTTGAAATAATTATTTGAGAATAATTGCATAGTACTGTATAAGTTATTGCTTGGACTGTTAGCTTTTACTGAGATAATTTTCTTCTGTCTACTACCGAGAACTACAATAGCCATGTTTACATGGTCTCTATACAGTGAGTGAATTTGCAGAGGAGTGCCCACTGGCCCCACTCCCCCAGCCTTCACACATACATCCAGGGACACTCTGAATGTTGAAAGAGACTGTGTCCATGAAACTTACATGTGCATAAGCCCTTTTGCACCTTTGGCAATGGCATAAAGGCTGGGAGTGAAGCCAGTGGTATAACCCTGATTCCCTCTCCAGGTTCATCTGTATGAGTGAGCTAGCATGGTGCAGCTGTTCAAGTGTAGGACTAGAAAGGAGGAGACCCAAGATCAAATCCTCCCATTAGAATGAAACCACTGGGTCATTTTGGGCCACGTAGATCCAGCACTCTGGGTGCAGTGTAGGCCTCTGCGCTGGAATAGACCCAGCGCAACTGTCTTACAGCAGCTTTTCCAATGGCTCTGGGCCAACGCAGGGCGTACTGCATTGGCCCAGCGCTAGGATGGACTGTGCCCTAAGACTACTTTTGCAGCATCCACAATATACATAAATGAATGCAGATAATATTTTGAATGCGTAATGTCTACTTTCAATATACATGTGGATGCAAGAGTTCTCAGTATTAAGTGGTCAAATTAAATGGATGAAAATTAAAACTCGTCACATATGGGACTTCCGGCTAGGAGGACATGGCTGGCTGACAACTCCGCCGATCGCTCTGTATTGACGGAGTACATCTGATGGACTTAATTACTCTACCCCTGGATTAAAAGGGAGTACGAAGAGATAAACCACAAGGCTTTCAATCGCCCCCTTTCTGACACTTCAAGGCAAAGGCTTTGAAGTTTTGGATTCTCGGTGAGAAGGCTGGATACCATCGAGCTAGAGCCCAGATGAAAAACAAGTCAAGCCACCTCCGACATGCTTTGCTTTACTTAAGCAAGAGGCGTAGAAATGATTTAAGAGTTTAAGAAATTAGCCAAGATAAGAGTTAACGCTAAAAATAATACGTTGCGATAAGGCGAACTGAACATTCGAAAGTGAAAGTTGGAAAGACGAAGTTAAAGTTTCAATAGTGGTGAGTTTTATTGAATTTTTTTTTTTTGTACTTATGGAAGATTAAAACAGTAAGAAGGTTTTTTTAATAGACTATTTCGGCAAGAGAAAATTGTCTGGGACTTTGTTGACATTCCTGACATTTTTGCTAAAAGAATATGAGCCCTTCCGTGTTAGAGTTCATGGATCCTGGCAATTAATCCTTCTGTTTCACGTCGTCGACCGCAGAAGTTTTTTATATTACCTCCTTTTTTTTTTTTAAGAGAAGAGAGATTGGCATCTGGTGAAAAAACTGCAACATGACTACAATATTGTCTTGCTTTAAAAAACTGGAACAGAGATTCAATGCAAAGATGACAATTTTGCAGGAAAATCTTCAGAATATGATTGCAGAACTGAAACAAGCAGGGAAGGAAAAGGATGAAAAGGATGAATTAAAAGACACTGCGTCGGCCTCCCTTGCTCCCAATAAAGAGAAAGATTTATTGGAAGACACTGTAGCAGAGGAAGTACCAAGAGTTAAACCAAGACTTGGTGTTGAAGATTGTCTTTCGGGAGAGGAATATAGAAGACGTAAATGATCCTGTGGAAAAGATTGCAAAGTGGATACAATTTAAAAAACAAGGGACTTTTGGGAAAGATTTAAAGATGAAGAAGAGGAAGGAGAGGAAGAAGAAGAGGAAGAGGAAGAAGAAGAGGAAGAAGAAGAAGAGGAAGGAGGAAGGGGAGGGATGGAAGGGATAATGGCAAACTGTCAAAAATAAAAAGGGATTATAATGTTTTATTTTTTTGTGGGGAATATTATTGGAGTTAATGTTATATAAAAAGAAGAAAATGTTCTATTACTAAGAAACAAATAGATATGACTTGTTTTTAAGAAACATATTAAGAGTGCTGGAAAATTTTTGATGATGAATTAACAAATTTGAAGACAAAAATGGGGTGACTTAATAAATTTAGAAATTTGAAGTGGAAGTTAAGACTTTTAGATGATAAAGGAAAGGTTAGTTAACCCTTTTGTGAATAAAAGAAAAATAATGTTTTATTATTTGAAAAGACTTAAGTAAGATGTGATTTGTTTTTAAGAATTTTATATAAAAAGGGGATATAGATTTTTAAAAAAAACATTTGGAAGGTTTTTATTTTAATACATTTGGAGAAAAATGGGGTGGCTTTATATATTAAAATATTTGAAGTGGGAATTAAGATTTTTGGATGATAAAGGAAAAGTTAGTTAATCTTTTTATGAATATTTGGATACCACTTATAGATTCTTTAAGAGAGAGAGAGAGAGAGAGAGAGAGAGAGAGAGAGAGAGAGAGAGAAGGAGTGATGAAGTGTGAATTTAATGAATAGTATATTAGAGATATAGGCTTAGTTAGATATTATAAGTAGAAAATATATAATAGTATACAAGTAGGATTTACTGCTTCGCGCTTGCTGTAATCTTTCGTAGTATGTTGTATTGTTTTGTTTTGTTTTGTTGTTTTGTAGTTTATTAATAAAAAATTAAATATATATATAAAAAAAAAGAAAATTAAAACTCATAAAGCATTGTGGCGGAGGTACTGCAGCAGCTGCACTTGAAGCAGGACTTCCCCAGTTCAGGTCTGTGTGCAGGCACACACAGGTGCACTAGGACTAGGTGGCTGTCTCAAGCCTCTCTGTCTCTGCTCCCCAGTTACAGTATGGTGATAATAAGACTGATCTTACAGCGTGGTTGTAAGGACAGCATCAAGATCATACATGTGAAGCACATGGGCACACTCAGAAAGCGCCATACAAATGCTGTATGTATTACTATCATCATCATATACAGTACTCATTAGCATTTATATATGCATGGGGCTGCATTAAAACACCACCTTTTTATGAGAAAGAAATACCCGATGATGATAACATGTGTGTTTACAGGTTAGTTGTCATTTTGTGGATATTCCAAAGCAGCAGCCCGGAATTTTAACACTTGATAATATTCTCAATACAGGTCGTTATGTATCAGTTTGATAAATGTGGAATAATGTTTTCAGCACACATGCTCAGACACACTCACTTTGTGAAATGATCTGCCACAAGGTAGGAAGAAAAAAAAATGCTACCATAAAAATAGCAGCGATATGTGTCTGCACAGGTATTCCCAGTTCAAATTTGTGCTGGAAGGCTTTAGTGTTGTGTTCCCAGTGGGCAGAAAAACTATCAAGAGCAGCAACGAAGCAATGCTTTCTGTCAGGCTGAACTGCCTAATGAGTTTTAGAAACTGCCTTTGTAGGTCATATGTAACCCAGTGTGATCTTTTACACTACTTTAGAATGTCACAACTTATAAACTTAGAAGATACCATTCCCCCATGCTGGGCTGCGATTTCCAGCCCCTTGTCATTCTCTCAACTGGAGCTACAATGCAGTCCTATAATTCAAAGAAAAGCTATAAGTCACAGACAAACACCAAGGGTGATCCAGTTCTGTAACAGAGGCTATTACAATGAATCAACAAAGCCAACAGGGTCTGCTGGAATTCAAAGTAATTTTGGTGGTAATAAGTTCTGCACTGAAGTTTACCAGAAGGGATTTGGACTGTCAGCATTTGCATCATTCTTGGTCTTGCCCTTTCTTATCATTCAAAAGCTATTTTGGAAACAAAGAAATGTGAATATACCTATCCCCCCTGCCTAGAGTCTTCTAAGAGTAATACAGTGTATATTTATTTATTTATTTATTTATTTAACCTTTCTCCCTCTGAAGAGACCACCACATGACTTGAAATGTTTTTACTGGCTAATCATAGTTAATGTCTACATACAGACAACTCTCTCTCTCTCTCTCTCTCTCTCTCTCTCTCTCTCTCTCTCTCTCTCTCTCTCTCTCTCATGGCACTGCTTCATGTAGGCTATTTTCTTTTAGCAGAATGTTTAATTATACTAGTTTATTGTGTTTTTCTAAATATCAATATCATTGATTCTTGAGAAGCATAAAAGAAAGCATTCGAAGACGTACATCATGGCTTTAAACATTCCTCTGGGTACCTGACTTGAGTCACAAATAAAACTGCCAGAACAGCTACATCATAAATGCTCCATAGACTTGGTAAAGGTGGGATTTTAGGATGAGATAAAGCAACATATTTTCTGTTTTTCATACTTATGGACGCTATACTGTAGGTTATATGAGCCCTTCTGTTTTACTGATAAATCAAAGAGATGAAACTGTTTGCTGCAAAAGACAAACTCTGAAATATTTTCAAAGAGGAAATATAGCTAGGTCTCTTTGGCTCTTCTCCCCCATGAGCCTAAGCAAGCTTTGTATCTTAATATACAGCTATATATATTGTTGAGAGTTGTAAGACTACAGGAATGTTTCCTGGTATAACCCCTGCTAGCTGGGAAGATTTTTTGTTTTAAAAAAATTGGCACTCCTCATACTGTACTTAGCAGGGGGAGAGTAACTGTTGCTATTCACACAGCACAATGCCTTTTTTCGTGGCTGTTTGCTGGTGTTTCTTCTGCAGCTTTTTAGATTGTGAGTCTTTTTAGGACAGGGAACCATTTGGCTATTTGATTTTCTCTGTCAACTGCTATGTTTAACAAAAAAGTGTGTGTCTGTGTATACAAAAAAGACTGTATATAAATATTCTTAATAATGATATCTACATAGTTGTAGTGTGTGTTACAGCACAATCCTATGCCTGTTTACTCAGAAGTCACTCCCACTATACCAGGGGTGGCCAAACTGTGGCTCCTGATCCACATACTCTGACGTATAATGTGCGGCTCTCAGAAATATGTTGGCTGAGCTCCTTTTTGCATCACAATTAATATAAAAGGTAAATAAGAAATGTTCAAGCTTTATAATTATTTACCAGGTATAAACTGTGAGTACACTAGATTAAAACATACGCTTGGAGTTCAGGGTGAGTAAATATATTTAATTTAAATGTTTCTTAAATATTACGGCTCTCAAACATCTGAAGTTTATCATATGTGGCTCTTACTTTAAGCAGGTTTGGACACCCCTGCACTATACCATACACAGTCTAGAACTGGAAACATTTTTATTAACTTTTCATTGGAAGCTTTTCTTCTTGTTCTACACAACAACCCCAATAGAATCTCCACAGCCCCCCCCCCCAGGCACAGCACCAGGGTTGACCAGTTTGGACACTGGCCAAGAGTTCATGTTCCCAAAGGGGCCACACAGTTGGGCTGATCCCCTGTAAGCAATCACTGATTCTCACATTTATTTATTTATTTATTTATTTACTTATTTAAAAAAATTATATCCCGCCTTATCCTATGCCGAAGGCAAATGCCCAAGGCGGCTACAAAAACATTCACCAATGGGGAGAATGGGAGAACCTCCCAAACATAACCCAGTCATAACTGGTAAACTTGGGGGAGGGACCCAGTGTAGGCTTTTTTTTGACCCAGGACCTTCTGCAACCTGGTGGCAGCACTGACTCCCCCACACCCATCCCACAGTGTAAATACTACAATAGTTTAATCAGTAGTTAAAACAATAAGACAAAACCACAGCCACACAATAGAAACACAACTGCATTTCAATCTTCAATCTTCATGAAGCCTAGTTTGTCTCTCTTCGCACACTTGCCTCCTCCAAAAGCAAAATTAAGAGTGGGGAAGCTAAAGTCAAGAGTATAACTAATCTCTGTGTTTGTTGTGTGTAGTAAGAACAAGTTGTAGATTGACAAAACTGGCTTGTTAGGTTGTGGAAAGGCATTTAGAACCCTTGCAACCGCCACATATTTATTGAGCAATAAACCAACTGCTTGGAGAGGCCTTACAGGACATGTTTTTTTTTTTTTCCTAACAGCCAATTAAAGTATGCTATTAGCCAGCAGAGGAAGTTTAACACAGTTGAGCACTCCTGAGGAATGATTGAATTGAAAACACCTTGGATCTCTGGCCTGCCAATAGATCAAAGTGGCCTTTGAAATATTCCATATTTGTGAATTAAACTAGGGGATATCGCTGTACAGAGGTACGGAATAAAAGGGAGGATAGCAGAAAAGGATGACAAAAAGTAATTGCACAGAGAAAAGATCATTTTATTTCTCTCAAAAGAAAGTTCTGATCAAACATTACATCACTGAAAAGTTAATGCAACATCACTGTGATGTGCTAACGAAGAGCTTCATGATCAAGGGACAAAAAGGAGAATCAGTACAAAGATTTAGGACATGAAGGCCAGCAAGCTGCTGAGATGCTGCCTCGCCTGACAGAGGGTGTGTGCGCGCATGTGTGCACGCACGCATGCACGCACACACACACACACACACGGGCACATGTGTAAAATTTATAGAACAAAAACAAATTACCTTTTGTAACTATAAAACAAAAAAGAAAAAAGAAAGAGAAAGGGCATTCTAAAGCATCACCTTCCCCTTCTTCTTTTCAACTTTCTACCAAAAGGACACATTTATAAAGACATACTGTATTTTCTTTAACTCACATAATTACAGGAGATTCAGATGACCTTATTCAGAATCTTCTGTATTTAACAGAAGATGTGCTGCTAAAGATAGAAAAATGATTCCAAAATGGTGATAAACCTTACAGGTGGTAACGTCTCACAAAGTGAACTGAAACTTCTGTCAAAGAGACTGAACTTCTGCTTAGCACTGAGAACATAACACAAGCACAAATGAAAAGTGACATACAAATTTTTGAAAGATGGCGATTAGCGTATGTTTTCTGTGATGGTACCAGTGATTGCACAGAGCTTTTGCTACAGGGATTGTCTACTTACCCCAAGTAGACCTCCAGCCACCTCCTTCCCCGGATAGGATTCAGCATGAGCCGAGCAGCCCACGCTGAAGAGCCTACGCCGGGAAAGGATAGGATTGGGCTGTCAGTGAGGATAAGACACACAAACTCCTTCAGAAAGGAGGATTGAGCTGTTAATCACGCTGCTACTTACTTGCAACAACCTGACTTTTAACCAGAAATGCAACCTACAAATACAAGACACAGCTTTGGGGACATGCATGGCTCCACCATATGCCAATCTCTTAATGGGCAAACTTGAAGAAGCTATTCGCAAATCAGCCAAATATGGATTTAGGGTCAAATTCACGAACTCAAGACCTGCAGTGAAACTGTTGTTGGGGGGGGGGGGGCAAGGTAACCACCAGAACATTGTTGTTCAATTCCAACTACTCAAACTGTTAATTTGTCCCTTAATTTATAAAACCTGTTTGGTTGCTATCTGGGTCAGATCACAGGTGTTAAGAAGTCTGGCCATTCAATACATGGGAGACTGCCAACAAAAACACAAAGTGGCTCCATTTATTTACAGGCTCTTTGCTCTGCACCAGCCACTGGCTCAGTTATCTACTGATGATAAATAATTAACACAAGTCTTCTAGAAAATTAAAGGCACTAAGATGCTTCTACCTAAAGCTTGTGGTCATTAAAGAGGGACACTTTTACTAGTTTCTTGACTGAATTCCAGCTTGGAAATTAATTTGCCTTTGATTTCCACTTCAATTAATTTCCTGTGCTCAACAGTTCTGGGCTCACATGGTCCCTCGCACAGACGGGACTAATTGGTAGCGGATGCTGGAAGCTGCCTCTGTTAAGGGAGGTCTCTGGTAGGGGATGCTTCTGTTGCAGTTTAATGAAAAGAACAATAAAAGAAAGACCAGTGCTACAAAATCACACTCTGTGTTGTATAAGGAATGCTCTCCTACACCAAAAACATTAAAATATTGGTACTGTATATATTTACAATATCCCCTAGCCTATCTACTACTACTACAACTACTACATGTTGCATTTGCCATATATAAAATGGTTCAAGTCCATATCAATGAGGAGGAACAATGGCTTCTATCCAATGGAGCACATGAGGAAGTGGAAGACATTCTGCTTGAAGGAGGGGTGAGCCCTGAATTACCACTGGATCTCTCCCATTGTATTACAGAGGGTCTCCCCAATCCTCAAGAGTGGCTCTTCAGGCACACAGAATATTGCGGGAGGACAGAAGTGGGAAATCCCCTGTCTGTGAATGGAGTACCACTTGCAGCTTTTAGAACCCGAGGCAATTTCCTTCCCTGTAACCTTAAATGATAAATAACCCTCTTCTACATATATCTTCACTTTGATTGTTTACCTGAAGCGTTGTGGAATAGAAGCTGCATTCCTTGGTCAAACAGACTTCAAGCTGTTCAGGACAAAGGGGAGTTTTGGTTTGGGGTTCATAACTACTATCATATTATCACAACATTGTGTTGTTGCTGTTTTTAAAAAGATGCCTTCCCTTAATTGGCAGAATTTTCTAAAAGCAGCAGCAGCTCCAAATGCCTCAAAAGCTTTTTTATATATATAATGAGACTGAGCTCGTATTGAAGAGAAAGCATTTTCACATGAATACTTTTTCACATGTGGTAATGTAACAACGATGTCTCATATTAAGACAATGTAAGTACAGAACAAGGGATTAGTACAGAGAAAAATGCCTTTGGATATACTGTTGTACGGAAGAGAAAAGTAAACAGCAGCATTTCATAAAAATATCTATGCTTCAAAAGGCATGTCTAGGAATGGTTCAGCAGGCCTTCTAAGAAATAATGATTTGCAGAAGAAAGTGTTTACCTTATTTTACGCTCCATAGGACACATCGGTCCATAGGACGCATGCATCCTATGGAGCATAAAATACAGAAAAAAAGTTTTGCACTTACCTGGGCTTGGGGGCGCTTCGGGGAGGCCTGTGAGGGCTTCGGGGAGGCCTGTGCGAGCCTCTGCAGGCCTCCCCGATCTTCAGTTCGGCCGAAAACAGCGATTTTCGGCCATTTCTGATTTTCGCGAAAACTGGAAATGGCCGAAAATCGCTGTTTTCGGCCGAACTGAAGATCGGGGAGGCCTGCAGAGGCTCGCACAGGCCTCCCCGAAGCCCCGGTATTTTTTCCTGCTTTTTTTAGGCTTCGCACAATTGGACGCATGCTTTCCCCCCTATGTTTTGGGGAAAAAAGTGCGTCTTATAGTGCGTAAAATACGGTATTTAACAACATTTACAGTGCAATCCTAACCAACTTTCCAGAGGTGATGCAGCCGTGCCAACAGGGTGCACACTGCATTTTGCAGTGTGTGTGTGGGGAAGTCACAGAGGCCTCTTCAAGGTGAGGGAACATTTGTTCCCTTACCTCGAGGTTGCATTGTGGCTGCACCGGTGCTGGAAAGTTGGTTAGGATTGCGCTGCTAGTTTCCTTAAATAAATGCTTATTATAAGCTACTTAAAACTTGCTTTTCTTTCAAGACACAAAATGTTCCATAACACTGTGAACTTTGTGTTATGTTTCATCCAAATATCTAGCAGATTGGAAGGTGGTCCAAAACATTCAACTGTCTCCAAGTGCAATGGGGTCAGGATCCTTCATTTCCCTTATCCCTGTTTCATATCCCCCAAATTCCAGTTTGTCACAACCCAGTGTCAAAGCGCAGCTGAAATGTACAAGGCCATGGTTTCTTGTAAGACATGCCTTCAGAAAGGCTTGAGCAGCGAGCCATGGAACATGCCTTAAACATGGTCGTCAGTCAACATGACCTAAGAAAATATCTATTCTGACCCTTGCTGTGGCAATTATGCTTTGCGACATGGATTGGGAGGGCTTTGGGAGGGCCGGCTCTTATGAGTGGTTGAATACTGTTTCTCACTGCAGAGATTCAGTCCATGACTGGTGTTCTGAAACAGTACATCTAATGCATTATAATAAACACATCAGTGCATTTGACCAGTGCTTTAATTATTCATTTCTATGCCACCAGCTGCCAGGGAAGCGTGAAAGCAAGGTCGATAATTAATGCTCAAAAGTAAACCCCTCCGCATGCAGATTGTCAACTAAAAGTATCGTCTTTCTGAATAGAGAGAGACCTGGTGAATTCTCCCTGCTCAGGCTTCCACTGCTTAACATGCACCTACTTAAGGTGCTTCCTTGGCTCTTGTAGCCTGGAGACTTTGTTGTGTCTGTCTTTTGAAGGACAACATGGGCTTTATAATGCCTGGAAAGGTTATGGGGAGAGTTGACAGGATGCAACCTGCTGACTAACAATAGATCTTTGAAATCCCAGTTCAAGCAAAAAAAAAAGAAAAGAAAAGCTGTCACCATTTCTCCCACCTGTTTCTCCCTGTGTCTTCATTCCCTCCTTATCTATTTGCTGCAATGAGAAAGCCTCTAAGGGTGCCATACAGCAGGCAAGGATCAAAGGATCAGGGAGAAATAAAGAGGAGACATCACAGGTGCTTCATCTCTGGTTTCAGCAGGAATCGTATGGTATACCATCAGTCTCTGGGTTGCAACCTAGTAATGGGTCATGTGTGGATTACCATATTTGCTGAATATTACAATGCCGTCACATTAGTTCCAGGTTTTTCATTAGCCTATTGCTCTTCTGTGATTAATTAAAATGCCTTTTATAGTCTCAGCATGCTAAGCCCTGGAAAGTCACATCCTAACCTGCCTTTAAGGATCAATTAGCCCAAATTTTACAGCAATGGGAGAAAGAAAGCCAGATGCAAGAATGCCATCCAAACCCTGAATCACGGAAAGGCACAGAATATTTTCCCAAAGGGCTCAATGTCTTTTCTACACCAGGTAATATGACGCAGATGAAATGACACGTTTGCATATCGTGACTTACAAATTAGTCTTCGGATAAATACAAGGAAAGTTTAGTTAAATCTCTCTCAGCATCCTGTGAAATCTAAATGGACAAATCCTCTACCTCAACAGTTAAACAGGAAAAATAAAACCTTCATAAAAAGTTTAAATATAATCGGAGCACCATTTCACATTTCAGTAGAAAGAGCGTAATTTTTGGTCATTTTGTGTAATGGTAAGAAATATAGGTGATCAAGCACAGTCACGTGTGCTCTGAAACATGATAGGGCAATTCCACCTGCTCTCTCTAAATGACACAGGGTTCTCAATCAGAGGTACTAATACCATCAGTGGTACTTCGGCCCGGCCAACTGCTGGTGGTACTTGGACGGATGGACTGCCAGAAAACTGCTCCAGTGGTGCATTTTTGCTCCCGAGAGGCTTCTGCCTTTGGCTGAGCCTTTCGGGAACGCTGAGAAGGGCCTTTCCACCCGCCCAGAGCCTCCTACCTGCGTTTTCTGACCTCCAAAAACCTGAAAATCCAGAAGTAACTGGTGATTATGTCATTGCCAGTCACTTCCGGTGATACGCAACAGGACAGTGGCACCGAAGGTGGTACTAGGCCGGGAAGGGTTGAGAACCCGTGCCTTAGATGGATGTTCCTTACTGGATTATGACCCAATAATTTTGCCATGTTGTTTCTGTTTTTATGTATAGATTTTTGTATAGATTATGCACAAATTTTATGTATATATTTATAGTTTGTTTTTTTTACTCATCTTATGCACTTACAAAGAACAAAATCTACCATTGAAAAAGTACATGTAGTTTTTTTTTTTTTAATAATTTCAACCAAAACTTGGTCCAATAAAATGTATTCTCTGTTATTCTTTGGAAGGTCTTGCCAAGCAACAGCAACTTGAACTGACCAAGGCCCAACAGACCACGTGGTTGCAGAAATCCTAGTGGTAATGGGCATTTTCCACAGAATAAGCACACATTGGGAAGACTTGCTCACATGGGTTTCCTTATTCCATGGATTTCATGCCATGGAATATCCAGGTATCTCTTTCCCACTCATCCCCCTCTTAGTCTGTGAGTTTGCAGCTTTCCACATGGGCAGGAGGTGTGGTCTGGTGGTTGAGCTGCCGTCTGCCTGAAGAAAGCTAAGACGAGACTAGCTTGGTCGTGCCCTGAATGGGAGACAACTGGAAGTTGATGACAAGCTGAGATAACCTGTGTTAATCCTCTGTGTGTGAGAGAGGAGTCACTGTCGAGCTAGCTGGGAAGGCGTGTGCTGTGCATCCAGAGAGATAACTACACCGTTGAAGGGAAACCTCTGGAGAATGGAAAGGGTTCTGTGTGAATAGAACATTATTGTAAACCCCCCTACAGCATTGCCGCCCTGTCCTTGCTCTGCACAAAAAGACACTCGTGGGATGTGTGCATTGTGTGAGTGGCATAAGGGGACTTGAAACCTGGGTGTGGGGATCCCTAGCTGCTTTTGCTCCTTCTGGCTGATGCTACAGCAGCTCTTGCAGGGGGTGGGATGCTGTGGCATCCGTGTGTGTGTGTGGGGGGGGTATCCTTGGGGCATATCCCCATGGTTGGCAGTGATGACTGTTGCTGTGCTGCTCATCTCTAATGGCTGGCAAGGCTTGTCCCTCCAGTGATGGCCTCTCATTACCCCTGCCCCTGCCTCCTGCTCGGCTCACCACAGCAGAGCTTCTCCAGGTACCAGAGCTGCTGGTTTTACTGGGAAGGGCTGCACCAGCATTACTGGGAGAGATGCACTAGCGTGGTGTAGCTTGAATGGGCTTAGGATATGGCGGTTGCTGCGCTGGCATCAGTGCACAACTGGTGCAGTGTCTGAATAGGATTGGGCCATAAGATAGTTGCCACATCCTGAGAGACAGGCAAATGGTGTCTGGCCCCTTACAAGGTCCACCACTTACATGTTATTAACATACGTCATCAGGAAGGAGTCTTTACACATACTTGGCTTGGCATGGGAGAAATCCGATTAGTACACATATGTGTAAGTAGGGTCTTAAATGCACTCAAACACCTACCTTCCCATCTTCTCAAAACAGCAAAAAAATTATTCTCACATAAACTTATGGTTTCAAGGACTTCAGTTTTTATAATGTTCACATTGTCACTTCAGTGAGATTAAATTATTTCTCTTTATTCATGCTATCCCATATTCCTTGCACAACTCAATGCTTAAGATGCTGCTGCCGTTAAAAGGCTCATTCAACCCAAACAGAAGAGACTACAGGTGGGCCCCCATATCCACGGATTCGCTATCCATGGTTTCAGTTATCCATGGATCGCAGGGACCCCCCCCCCCCCGGCTTTTACTTTTTTCCCAGTAAGCTTCGTTTCTTCCTTAAACAAATAGGAGAAGCAGCCTTTGGCTGCTTATTGCAGGCAAGTAGAATGAGACTAAGTCCTAGAGAGGCTCTGCAAGGTTAACAGAAACCTTGCAGAGCCTCTCTAGGACTTAGTCTGGTTCTACTTGCCTGCAATGGAGGCTGCTTCTCTGTTTGTTTTAAGGAAGAAACAAAGCTTGCTGAAAGAAAAATAAGAGCTGGGGGCATGCGCACACCTGCCCGCAGGGGAGGCAGGGTGGGGGGCCCTCAGGAAACCATGGAGGGGTTGTTCACTCCTACCCACAGTTTCAAGTATCCACAGAGGGGCCTGGAACATATCCCCAATGGATATGGGGGGAGTACTGTACTGCACAGGAATGCTCTATATCATAACCATCATCACCACCTTTTTCAGTGGAAACTCCAGTGAACGTTTTTGGACCTTCCAACAGAATTTCAGTGCCAACCTATCACTGGTCCAAAGTAAAACCTGCTGTAGCAGGGGCACACCAAGCAGAACAGGATTACACAGAAAGCTCCTTACACCAAGTCTAAGCTCATTTGTGTCTACACTGACTGGCAGAAACTCTCCAGAGTTCCAGGTATTTCCCAGTTCTACCTGGAGATCCCAGAGATTGGACCCAAGACTTTTCGCATACCAATCATGTGCTCTATCAATGAGCTGCAGCCCCTCCCTGTCTGGACTGCTGATGTTTTTAGGAAGGTGTTGTTTTCTTTTTGTGAATACATAATGTGGTGAGAATTCTGAAAATCCATCAACCCTCAAGCAACAAAGCAAATGGAATTACATAGGAAACGTTTATAGGATCAAATGTGCTTTGTCACCGACACATGCCTCATTTTGAGACTGACATTTACAGGATTACAAACATGCCAACATTTGCAATCTGTTAACGAAAGGCAATCTTTCACATTTTAATATTTCTTGAGATAAAATCAAATGCAGATGGTTAATCTAAAATCTACACAGTGACATGTCAGATTTACTGCAACCCTAATTAAACCCTACCTTTCCCAGATAGAAACACATCCTTACTACGTTGATCATCTGAAGAAAAAGCTCTTGGGATAAATGACTGATAAAACTATTTACCTAATTGACAGCACCAATTAAATTCCCAATAAGAGTGTTATCCAGTCCATCAGTTATACAAGGGCAAATTCTACTGACTTCAATGAAACTTTTGTATGAATAATTGGGTACAAGATGGCCAAAGTCCCAGTGGTTAGGGTGTCAGATTAGGATCAGAAAACCCAAGTTCAAATCCCTTCAGTCAAGAAGTTCTTAGCATGGGCCAATCATTTGCACTTAGCCTTATCTCTTAGCAGGATGCAAGGCTGAGTGCTCTGGCTCCACAGCCACAGAATGAGACAGTTGCCTGAGGGGGAAGCAGAAGCAAAAGCTGGTGCTGTATAACCCCCTGCCCTCTCCAAGCCAAAAGGAGGCAACAGGGGAAGGCTCTCCAGACCAGGCAGGCGGATCCTTCTCAGGTGGATGGAGATGACGGATGAAGCCCAGCATGGCGGTACTGTGAATACGACAGTGGAGGAGCCCCCCTCAGCCTGGGCCAGGGAATGGTGAGTCCCACATGAATGTACTGTTCCAGGATTAATCTTATTGAAATGAATAAACTTTGTGCCAGGGAAACCATTCTAGCTTAAAACTTACTGTGCCCATACAACATGGGCAGCCCAATCCTGATGTAAATATGGCCGGTGGACTGAGCGTTCTGCCGGCCAAAGACTTGAGAGCAGGGAAGGCCGGTGCAAGGCTGGCCTTCCCTGCTCCGCCGACAGGATCCTCGCCCACCTGCCGGAGGAGCCCGGTAAGGATACAGCCAATGGGGGGGGTGGTTTGGGGAGGGAAGGGAGGCCGGCCATAGGCCCAGCCGATTGGGGAGGGGGCAGGGGATGGCTTCGGCCATATCCTGTCCCCCGCCGATCGGCTGGGCAGTTACACAGCCTCCTCCGACTTCCGCCAGCGATTTCACTGGTGGAATTCCAAGGAGGCCAATCGGCTCCAGCACCAGTTACACCCGGGAAGGGGACAAGCGTCCCCTTACCCGAGTAGACTTTACGCCATGCGGGTGTCTGCCCACAGCGGGGCTCAGGATCTGGCAGGTGGCCTGGGCCGCCTGGTGGGTCCTTACGCAGGATTGCGCCCTGAATGCACAATTTACATTTCTGTAGTTGGCAAATATCCTGCTGTCAGCTGCATAATAAAAGGAACATAAGCATAGCCTTAATAAATGATCTATACAGCACTGTATAGTGGTCTCTTTTTATTGTTGAGGGTGCTAACACACAAGTCCCTTGTCTGCTGACCATTCCTGGGCTACAGACAATTGTTTAACCACTGATCTAAATCTTAGATCAACAAGTATGAGGCTGATCACTGCAGGGAAACACACATATAGTTGGCAGGTGAGGCATGTATTTAAAGATGCAAAATCTGCTATCAAAACTGAATCATCAGAAGTTTTCATTCTGAATAACCTTCCAGTTCAGCTTCTGTTGCGAATGCATGTTTCAATGTTCAAATACTGATACAATGCATTACAGCTGGGCTGCACAGATGCAAACTCTTGAAATTCAAATATCAAATCTTTGTGAATAGTACAGTTGATGTTTTGAATTGTTTTTCCTGATGTGAACAAGGATGATGATTTTGATGCAGTTTGCCTGGTAGTCCAATTGTCAATCTACAGCTGAATTGAATTTGGATCAGAATGAGTTACTAATTTGCTGAGCATTACTGAAAAATTCCCAGTAAAAAGTATCCAAATTCTCTTCCAGCTCAGTTGTGTCTCCCTGATCAAGTTTATGGCCTGGTTTTCTCAGGACTAAAAGAGTTTCTATTATTTCAGCTCAAATGAAGAATTCAATTTTATGACAGTTGCGGTCTCAGTGACATTATCAGTATGCTGCAGCTAAAGTAACCACATTGTACTACACTTCACTGATACAAATTTTTATATTACATTTATGGGAAAGAAAAGTTATTATGTCTACTTTAAAAAGTCAAACTAAAGGTTCAGAGAACTCCAGGACAGGACCACAATCGTTTCCATGCTTAGTGAAGCTGCTTTAAGTGTTATATCTATCTGTAAATGGCAAGAAATCAAATAGTAACTAGCAGCATTCTAATACAAATACTTCTGGCAAAAAACACACTTCTGCTGACATTCACTGACAAAAAATTTCAGGTAATAAATTCTTCATTGGGATGCTTTTCATATCATGTGGAAATTCCCCTAGAACCATCAAGAGCCATCTGCTTGGGTGGGGAAGCAGATGAACCTGTTTCCCCACCCCTGTGGAGGGATGCTATTAATGTACCAGGTAAACCTCTTCAAGTAAGTGATCTGTCCATGACAAAAGAATGATCGCAAGTGGCCACTAAATAAAATCAGCATAGTAGATTTTCCTGACAGGCACTAGATGTTGCAAAGGACGTGGAGCAGAGGACAATGATGTGGAGCAGAGGCAGGAAAATACATTGTAATGACACCTATATCAGGAACTAGAGATTGGAAATGGAGACGTTATTTTCAGTGATAGACCTCTAGAGCAGGGGTTCTCAACTGGTGGTACATGGACTACCAGTGGTACTTTTGGGTACCTCTGGTGGTATTCGGATCACCACCACCCCCTGAACCCCACCGGGACACCCGAAATCCCATGAAAACGTTGCACTTTTGGCTTCGTGCTTTTGCTCCCAAGAGGCTCCTGTCTTTGGCCGAGCCTCTTGGGAGCGAAAAGAAAAAGCCCACCCACCCAGAGCCTCTTACCGGCCTCCTGAGTGGAGGGTTAGGGTTAGGGTCTGAAAACCTCCTGCACCAAAACCCGGGCAAAACTCCCATTATTGCCGCTTCCGCTTCCTTATCTGCTAACAAAGTAACAAGTGTGATCAAGTCAATGTTTTAACTAACTGTATTAGTGATAGAGCGGCATCTCAAAAAGAAACACACAAGGTGGCTTTGCCAACCGTCTCAGCAGGGATCTTGTGTCTTTGCAAGTTGCATGACAGAAAGCAAAGTAGCAATTGTCAGTGAAATCTGGCTGCACAACAGCAGCTGGCTGTTTGTGCAGGGCACCATTTCTCCACAGTCCCCATTACCCAAGTTCCTATGTGCATGCTCTAAGTGTACATGACCTCAGGCCACAGAGCCCTGGCACATCTGAAGTCTGCTCTGACAGGGGCTTAAGCACTGGGGTGGTCTACTGTGATTGGCTGCAGAGTGTAGTCTATATCTAATGCTCTGCCATAGGAAAATGGGCAAGGCAGAAGGGGTGGCTAGAGATGGTGTTTTTACCTGTTAGCTTCTATGGTGTTTCTTTTTACTTGCATACCATCTCCATTATTGGCACAGCATTCCACTGACATTTGAGGCAAACCCATCATCTGGAGGGGATTTAGGATATGGAGGACATTGGCTTCTTCCAATCCCAACCATGTCTCTGCCCTGTTTTAGGGCTTACACTGACTGGAATTGCACCAGCGGTAAGGGTATACAGGTGTAGCACTGTGCTGGTGTCAAGGGCACACCCACTGGTTTGAGTTGTGCTGGAGGGGCTTCACTGTTAAGGCGGATCTACACCACACGCGTCTCGGCGCGTATGCGTCCGGTGTCCAGCTCCCAGGTTCAAACAATGGGCTCTGATTGGCTGAACACAAACGTGAATGTGGACAAAGTGGATTCCAACTCCACTTTGCCGGTGTTCTGTTTGCATTCAGCCAATCAGAGCCCGTTGTTTGAACCTGGGGGGGGCGGGACACCGGACGTATACGCGCAGAGACGCATGCGGTATAGATCCACCTTCACTGGTAGAGCTGCCGCCTTGTAAGCCTGAAGATCGGTGAATGGCCAGTTCAAGACACACCTCTGACAAAAAAAGCTGTGAAAGCCTCTGTGAGGAGAGATGCCAGCTGCATTGGCTGAGCTTGGGAGGCGACGGCCAGGGAGAAGCCAGACTGCAAAGGATACCATCTGGAATGCAGTTGTTCATGAAAGATTGAATATTTATATTATATACAGTATATGATTGTAAAGACCCCCATTAGTGGGGTTGGGAAAGTCTGCCCATGTAAACCGCCTTGGATGAAAGTCAGAGGAGAAATCCAATGACCAAGAAAGGCGGTATATAAATACTGTATATTATATTATATATGCCAAATCCTATGACACTCAGAATAGCATTTCTGAAGACTATGAAGAAAAGGAAAGCCCAGCATTACAGGAAAGTCACTACCATCTACTCTGAATCTTTCACAGACGCAACTTGGCTTTCCAATCACAGTGACAATTAGGCTGCAATCCTAAACACACCTACCTAAGAGTAAGTCCCATTGAATTTAGCGGGGCTTACTTCTGAGGAGACATGCACAGGATTGCACTTTTAGAAAATGAAATGGGAAAGTGACTGTAAGAGGGGAAATTTATTTAATAATACCAGAGACTTCAAGCACTGGGGCAATAATGGGAGTTTTAGAAATGCCTTATAGAAGATAGATAATTTATTGGTTTCAGGGTGCAATACAGATAACTGCTCGCCTTTGGGACAATTACTCTACAGTATATCCATTTATTATTATTATTATTATTATTATTATTATTATTATTATTAATGCTGCACTATCAATGCATGTGGAGGTGGCACTTTACATAGAATAAGAGGCCAGGTTCTTGCCTTACTAAATAGTAAGATAGGCTTACTGATTCTAGACAGACACAAGGGAGACCACAGAGAAGGGGGAGCGAAATGGAGGCAGGGCTAAACGTAAGAAGAATATGCCACTGTGGGAGCTGATGTACTACTTCAGCTTAGTTACAAGAGGGAGAGAGTTCTAACACATGGTGCCAAAGGTGGTTGTGAAGAAGCGAGCTGAAGGAAGCATCGCGCAAGTGTTCTGGGCGGGAGGCAGTTCCAGGCACAAGCGGTGGCAAGGGAGAGTGGGCGGAGATACCCGAGAAAGCAGGAAACCTAACATCGTCAAGAGTGCATCATGATAGCATTTATAATACTTCACTCTGCTTTTACACAGTGTATAACAGAGAGCTGAATATTTGTTAAAGGATAACACCGTAGGTAAAAATGCCTGGTGCACATTATTCCAATAACTGGCACTGCGGCTCATTAGAAGCTCAAACAAAAGGTTCTGTAGTTAGGAATCCCCACATGTGCTGCATTTTATAAATATCAATCTCCAGTAATTAGCAGGGTAGCCATCTTCCTGAATATTAAGCAACAGGAAAGACATTTCCCTCTCCTAATTAGAAAAATGAAAACCATGAAGAATCCCCACTGCCCATTTCACAAGTCTTGTCCTGCTTTCTCAAATACTGATGGGAGAAAGGAATAATCATTTGTTAGGCTTCAGAGAACCATTCCAAACTCTATTCATTTTTCCTTGCTACACATTTCACCGCCTGCTTGAGTTCTCTGTGTTAATTCACTCCACACTCAATTAGTATTTGTAAACATTAAAACTATAGTGACAGCTTATTTTGATTCTGAAATTCCTATCAGCATCACTAGCTGATACACAACTTTTAAAATTTCTTGGCCAGGTTCCTTGTCATTTTGTAGCCACTTCTGGGTGCTAATGGCCTTCATGTCCTTTTGACAGCAACACGTCAGCCAGAATGGTCTCTTACTGTTTTGTGTTTCACATTACCAAGATGCTATGAGTCATTATGGCCTAAGCTTGCAATGTGCAGAAGTAAATTCCACCTGATTGCTCTCTAGGATGGATTCATGCCGGTAGTCTGACCTTGCATTACAGGCTAGGAGCTTGATCTAAAAGTCATTGAAGTCAACAGGGAATATAAAAAACCTAGTAAATAGTGGGGTCTAATTGCCTTCTGACCACATCAGGTGAGGATAGCCTATTCCAGACTATTAGAATCATCTGTTGAAGGGAAAAAAACAACACTCTAGTTACCTTTGATTGTCACCAGAAGGTTGAAGAAGGTGCATTCTGAAAGCCTCCCATCTTGGCAGAAGAGGGGTAGGGAAAGTATCTTTCATTCTGGTCCACATTTTAAAGTCTAGTTAAGTCCTTTTCAGCTGCAGACCCAAGGTTGTAGAACTCCCCATGAGGTGTGTCTGATCCTCTCTTGAGCATCCTTTTGATGTTTGGTTAAGACTTTTAAAACATTCAAAGGGCATTCTAGTTGAGTTAAATTTGCTCTCTGTGCTGAAATTGTCCTTGTCCCTACTGATCTCTGCACCTTGTTTTTAAATTTTGATGTTCCTGATGCTTTTAATTGTTGATAATTTGTTTTATTCTATCTTGTTCAATTATCTATGTTGTTGTGGAGCGGCCTTTGGGGCTGAAAAGCAAGGTATATATTTGTAGCTAAATATACAAACAATATCAAAGTCTGACACTGAGACACTCCCATTCTCATCAGTGAAAAGGAAGGATCCCTGAACATTTCCTTTTACATGAATGGAATCATTTTCTCTTGCTTATGAATGTATGAGAATGTGTACGTTGAGGCTCTGGAGTGTGCCCAAAGCAAAATGCCATCATACAGGAATTTGAGTATTCTCAGTATTCAGTTACAACAAAGGTATTGTATGCAAAGCTTGATTCTAAGAGAGCTTGATAGGCACAGCTTGAATTTGGAGAACTATGCTCCAGGGGAGACTTTGCAGAACCAAGCTCTACATTTTCCTATTGTCTGTTGAAATGATTTATAATAAGACTAGCACAGGATAGGAAGGGAAACATACTGAGCAGAAATAATTGGCCCCCACAACAGCTGTTTCCTCTGCTATTACTCGAATTTACTATTCTTCACTTCTTCAAAATGCCTCTGAATTCTTGTTTGAGTAACTCAAGGGCTCCTACTGCTTCAGGCTTGCCCGCTGGGCAATTACTCACACAGTTTAACATGAAAAGGGTTTCTACTGCTCAGGCACCTGGTGGAGTTTTGTCTACTTTACATTGGCTTTTATTAATTTATGTCCTGTATAATGTAGACCAAAATGCTAACATTCTAAGATGGAGCTAGTTCAAATTAGTACATTCTTGGACCTACAACATTGCAAGACTCCAAATGTGAATCTCTTGCATTGTAAATTAAGGTCTATCTACAAGTGCATTTAATGTAATTCCTCTGAGAGCTTTCTCTTTCCTCTAAATCCCAAGAGCTAAATATGAAACCACAAATTGGCTAGTGTGGTTCCTAGGTTTGAAAATCATGCAGACTCATATGTCCCTGCCTATAGCTGACAAAGAACGCTCCATTTAAGGTGTACAAAGGCAAGGTATTAATAAACACCATACAGGGAATTCAGAGCAGTGCAATAACTAGATGTGGAAATCCCAGGTTCACTCAGCCATGAACCGAGATGGTGTACTTGGGTAAGTCACTTTCTTTCAAACTATTTCTCTCAGCCAATCTATCTGATATCATAGAATAAAAATATTGATACTTATAGGGGCGGGAATGAGATCTCCATTTGCATCCTGAGCTTCTGGAAGAAATCGCAAAAGTGACTATTAATCTATAAATGACAGTCAATTTGGTCCTGCTTTTGTAGGCACAAATTCATTACAAATTCTCCAAAACATAAAACTTTGTTGACCCACGGAATAAGGCTACCTTTCCCAAAGTCAGTGCTCTGATTGGGCAATTATGCCTCAGCTGTATTACTATGCCAGTCTAGGCATAATAGCTCCCATGAGTGATGGATTACCTTCGGCCATATAAAACTGTCCGTTCATTAAGATCCTGCTTCATATTCCACCGCTTTTGTAGGCTAGGTGGGTGGTGACAAGTGACAGGGCCTTCGCTATGATGATGCCTCAATTGCAGGACAAGCCCTCCCCACATACAGACTCCTTTGATGCCCCTCTATCATTTATGCATCAAGTAAAAAGTATTCTCCCCCCCCCTTTTGAGTGATATCATGATTTACTGTATTGCATTCTGTTACCACTGCTGGTTTTCAAGGCAGTCATATCTATTTAAAACTAATTGCTGTCGTGAAGTGCATACTTCCTTTTTCTGAAACACACTGGTTTCTCTATTCTTTAAGCAGCTCTAACCCAAATCCATATCTAGAATCTATATTTTATAATTTAAACAAGACTCTATCTTGTCACTTCTGATCAAGAGCTCTCAGAGAGCACTAATTACTTGTGTCACAAGATATGGATTGCCATTGCGATCAAGTCTGGCTCGGCAGACTTTCCCCCCTTAAGAAATATACTGTAGCTATTTCAGAACAGATTACATACAATTTAATGAAATACACAGCTTGCCACTCAGTTCGCCTTTCAATAATCCCAGAACAATGTGTCATGTCTCTAGATAATGATGATTTTTTTTTTTAAAAAAAGCAATTTAATAGCTTAGAGATTCTGTTAAAAACCATCAACAGACAAGATTGCTAGAATATTTGTACTGAAAGTTTCTTTGGACATAAACTGGCTCATTTGTCGATGCTGAAGAGTAATGTTTGGTGTTTATAGCAGACAATATAAAGAGTCTTTTCAAAAGAGAAGACTTCACTACTAAATAAGAGATTTTTTTAGTCACAGTTTACTACCAGAAGGAAGGTTCGCTTGTATGGGTAAGCCTTTCCAAAATAGAATTCCAGTAGTCTTCAAACTGACATCGCTCTATTTACACTCCAAGTTACCTTCTAGATTATGAATGTCACTCATGAGAGTCTTCGTGCAACTACAGGTCAAATCATAATGATGGATGGATTGATGTATTTGCTGCTCATTGTTACACATTAGAAGAAAACAAGGTTTAAGATTTAAGGTCATGACAGAAATTATGGAAATAGCAAATTATTTCATTGATTTAGCAAATGTCTATGTTGCCTTACAGCACAAGACTCCCAAGGCAGTGTACATATTAAGAGAACAGAAACAAATCCACTGAAACTCAGCATAAAATTGCACATGTACCTGCAGTGTTTCCCACATGGGCAGCCTAATCCTACCTAACTTTCTGTGCAGTGATGCAGCGAGGCCCGTGCAGCCAACGCTGCATCCAGTGCAGAAAGTGGGAGGTCTCATAAGGGACCTTTTGTTCCCTTACCTCTGGTAAAACTTCAGTCCCCACAACAGATCTCCTCGGATCCGTGCCAACTGGTTTGCTGGAGCATTTCCAAGCTGCCCATGTAAAGCAAAAAAAGTCCAGGAATTCAGATTTGGCATGCCACTGCCACCAATTCCACCCCCCTCCTGGGCCCAATTCGCCCCCTCCTCGCTCCTGTCGCTGCCCCCACTCCATTAGCCCCTCTCCCACCCCTCCCCTGTGTTGGCTTTGGAGGAAAAGGCTGCAGGAGGGGGTGGATCCGGCAGCGATGGTACATGCCGGATCCTGTCCCCTCTGGCAGCAGCCTCCCCACCTCCTTTCTCTCCTTGGAGTTGCAACAGCAAAATCGCTGGCACAAGTCTGAGGAGACCCATTGCAGGGCAGGAGGCTTACGAAGGTGAACAGGGATTTAACAGGGATCACGATCTGTTCCCCCCCCCCCAAGCTGGATACAGTGCATGCCTTTTTAGCATGGCGCCACCAGCAAGGGAGGGGAAGAATATGATTGGGCAGTCAAGGGAGAGGGGTGGCTAAAGGGAGAATGTTTTCACAATACACATTTTCACAATGTTTCTACAACAGAATGTTTGCACAATGTTTTCACTAACTCCTCCTTTGATTCAAGTTAGGAGGGAGATGCAAGTGTGATGAAGCTCTTACATTCTGGGCTCCTTTGCTGCCCATCTGCCAAGTCAAGAGGCAAAGCTTTGAGTCTAAGAAATCTCCTAGGCAAAGATTACAAATTAGCTCCTTATCCAGTACAATGATTTGCTCCTCTTTTTGTCTCAATTCGTCTAACAGATCCTTGTTTACAACACTGTTGCACTCAACCGGACCTGTCATTTGAAAACTGCGTCCACAATTACTTGTGTCTGCAGGAACGGAGGCTGGGACATTATCTATTCCTTGCAGTGCACTGAGAGATAAGGCTCAGATGAACACAAGGCTGTCACAAGGCTTGCATGAAAAGGAAACAAGAGCTTGGTCATTAAAATGCATGTTAATTCATTAGAAGTAGCATTACTTATAAGGTCTTAACACTTACCAAACCTCCTATTATTAGCCCACTTTTTCAAGTGGCTATAATGGGAACAAATACAGCTAACCACCCAATCATATCCAAGGCCAGCCTGCGTAATGCAGGGACGCTGATGCAGCCGCCGCAGCATCCCGCGGGCTGGCTGGGGACCAGGTCAGCTGGGAGAGAAAAGTAACATTGTTGTTTTTGTTTTGTTTTGTTTTACTTAGGTCCTCTACTGTTCCCTGGTCCCCAATGGACCTACTCAGACATACACCAGCTATTTTGTTGGTGTAAATCTGTTAGGCCAAAGGGGGCATGTTGGGTCTGGAATGAGGACATAGGATCCCATGGATGCTGCTGCTGCGATCAGCCCCTGACCTGCCCCCAGCCTGGCTTGATCCCCACCCCCTGTCCACCACCATTGCCATCTTACCTGCACAGATGGCTGGTCTGTAGCCCACCAACCGCTGCTGGTGCAGGGTTTACTGGCTGCTGCACCATGGGCAGCAAGCCACAGACCGCTGGGGTGGCTGCAGTGATGGTGACCTGCGAGATCCACCAGCATGTCACGTGAATAGGATTGGGGTGTTAGTCCATTCAGAATGGAAAGCAAGAGGGGGGGAAAACCCTCAGCTAAAAATACTGCTCACTGAGGGATAAAAATACCCTTGTACTTCAGTAGAAATTGTCACTAATGCTTTACTGGATAAATAATGCAATAAATGCCTCCTTTTCTATGCACTGCCCTTTTAACAATGCCTCTGATGTTAGTATATGGGTTAAGTACACTCTGGATAAAGCCAACAAATTAAAACTCTGATATGGTTTGCCCTTTGAAAACTGCCAATTAGAAATGAGTGAGCTGTCGCCCTCTGCTCCCCCTGCACTACTCACGTTGGACTGGACTGGAATATAAACGGAAGTACTTTTCAAAATTTAGAAATAGCTTTTCCAAATCACTCTGATGTTTGGAGTTGCTCATCGCTCCAACCCTCCTCTCTGGTACCCAACTCCTATGCCCCAAGCTGACATCTACTTTCCCTTTCAACAACACTTCCTTATCTGGGGCAGCAGGGGCACTCTACCCATGGTAAAAGGGAAGGGCGGAGAGAGAGGATTTCTTTCTCCCTCTCCTTTTCCTCTCTAGTGCTCTGACCATGCACTTAGACAGTGGCATAGCTAGCCTCTGAGCTCCCCTCCCCATGACGTCAATAGCCCCGCCCCTAAGTGACGTTACCCAGAGCGAAACATCCCTTGGGGGCTGGGCAGGAGGGCGGGGACCACACCAAATGTGGCGCAGAGGCAGCAGGGCGCTGCCACAGGCTCCTTCGAGCCGTTCCACTACCCCCGCTGCCTGGATCGCTGCCATGTTCTCTGCTGCCCACTCCGTCATTTTCTCACCCCTGCCGCCGGTAAGCTGCCCCCTCCCTCCTGCTGCCCGCGGACGTACCGCCCCCCCCCCCGCCTCATCACTTCCTACACCTCTGCACTCAGAAGAAAGGTTCCAGTGGCCTTGGGCAATGTAGCTTGTTTGCTAACCCCAACAAGAATGTTTTGCTGAAGGGGAACTTGAGAGGAGATTTGAAGATGTGTTAATTCCTGGTATGCTCTCAGTAGCTTGGTAAGCCCTTAAATGACACAGTGCTTAGATAGCTGCCTTATACGGAGACTATTGGTCCATCAAATTCTGCTTTGTCTACAGCTATTGACATCTGCTTGCCAGGGTTGCAGACAGGGGCCTTTCCAAGGCCTGCCTGGAGGTACTTGGAACTGAACCTGGGACTCTCTGAGAACACAACATGTGCTCCTCCATTGAAATATGGCTCCTTCACCATTTCTGACCTTGAGATGCTGAAGCATACTCAACTGCTCTTGAAAAACTGTCAGAATGGCAACACTTACCAGATACATACAAATTCGGCAAAGTATCCAAGATACAATCACTTTGAAAGACCATGGTCCCCTTTTATAAATATTGTTTCTGTACATTGAGCGAAACATCTCGGGATTTGGGTTATAAAACTTCAATTTATAAAATATCAAAATGTAAAATACATCAGCAAAAATCAGTAAAAACACAAAGTAAGCATATAATGCTAAAACCTTATGTAACAAATACTTTAAGATCACTGAGTAAAATACAATAAAGACATTTAAAAACTGCAAGGGCATGACGTTTCGTTTACCAATCTGTAAACTTTTTCAAATGCTAAAAGAAGAGCCTAAGTAGGCAAGAAGATGTTACAAGTACACATCGCAGTCTTGCTGCTTAAAAAGCAGCTTTTAAGGAACCCAAAAGACCCGAGACCTCCACTGAATGCACCTGAGATTTATAAGATACCATGTAGCTGTGGAAAAGTTTACATAGGTACCACAAAACGCTTTATAAATACCAGGCTCAAAGAGCATGAACGGGCATGCCGGCTTAACCAAATAGAGAAATCTGCGTTAGCCCAGCATAAGATGGAGTCAGGCCATGGTATTAAATTTGAAGACACTATAAAGTTAGGGCATGAAAACAATTATAGGGCCAGATTGAGTTTGGAGGCCATTGAAATATTTAAACATGGATCTCAAGTATTGAATAGGAAACAGGAATTATCACTTATTAATAGAGTCTGGACCCCTGCAATAAATAAAAGCAATAAGAAATAGTATTGATGCTAATTGGCTATTTTCTAGGCCACCATTAGATGGCAGTATAGTAGGGTCATTGAGGATTTGGCTCAGGTTTGCTTGATTTCCGGTTAATTGTGTTAGTAAAATGTGCACCAAATTTCCTTTTTAAGCAGCAAGACTGCGATGTGTACTTGTAACATCTTCTTGCCTACTTAGGCTCTTTTTTTAGCATTTGAAAAAGTTTACAGATTGGTAAACGAAACGTCATGCCCTTGCAGTTTTTAAATGTCTTTATTGTATTTTACTCAGTGATCTTAAAGTATTTGTTACATAAGGTTTTAGCATTATATGCTTACTTTGTGTTTTTACTGATTTTTGCTGATGTATTTTACATTTTGATATTTTATAAATTGAAGTTTTATAACCCCAATCCCGAGATGTTTCGCTCAATGTACATTGTTGCGGGTTATAACAGTCTTCGATCACTTCTAATATTGTTTCTCTTTATAGGAAAAAAACAATAATCATTAATGGCCAGCAGATATAGTTAGAGAAACAGGTAGTACGGGTAACGCAGCCATATCTATGTAAAAAACACAGCAATCCGACTGAGGTTTAAAAACAATGACGATTTTATCGTTAAACCCAGATAAAATCGTCATTGTTTTTAAACCTCAGTCGGATTGCTGTGTTTTTTACATAGATATGGCTGCGTTACCCGTACTACCTGTTTCTCTAACAATAATCATATCGCTTACTTTATATAATAGCAGAACACTGTATTACTCACATATTTTGAGTTTGAAGGTGTGTATGTTTTTAGCATGTATCCACATATATACACACTTGCTCCCCTGGAAGGTTCAATGTCCCTTTCCTTATTTTGCCACTCCCTGAAGATTTATTTATTTTGTTTAGGCTTTCTGGAATATCTTTCTCTCCTCATTGGTCATCGCTCTCTCTCTCTCTCTCTCTCTCTCTCACTCTCCTGTGTTTATTTATATAAAATAAACTCTGGGAACTCTGGAAGATTCTGGTGGTGGTGCGCCGCCACTGAGGGGTTGAGAACCCCTGATATAAAACAAGATAGAATACAATATAATGAGAGGCTTCTGGAATCTTGATATATATATATATATATATATATATATATATATATATATATATATATATATATATATATATATATATATATATATATATATATATATAGTCTTTATTTTATTTTATTGTATATTGACTATTGTGTTTTTAAAATTGTTCTTAGCCACCTTGAGCCCTTTGGAGTGTGGTGGGGCATAAATCAATGCATTTCTCTTTTCAAGATTCCAGAAGCCTCTCATTATATTGTATTCTATCTTGTTTTATATCAGGGGTTCTCAACCCCTCAGTGGCGGCGCACCACCACCAGAATCTTCCAGAGTACCACTGGAAGTGACTGGCGATGGCATCCTTGCCAGTCACTTCCGGGTATCGGAGCTCAGGCACAGTCGATACCATCAATACCATGGTGCTCAGATACCACGGTGCTCATCGATAACACGGTGCTCAGAAAGCACCAGTAAGAGGCTCAGGGTGGGTGGGTGGGTGGGACTTTTTCAGCGTGCAAAACTTGGCACACTGGCCAAGTCTCTTGCTGGTGCTTTCCGAGATCTGCAGCATCGAAAACCTCTGCGCCTGAACTCCGACGGAAGGGTGTTTTGGAGGGGGGCTTGGGGTTTCAACCAACAGTGTACCAAAGTATCACTGTTGGTATGTGTACCACCAGTTGAAAACCCCTGTTTTATATACTAATAAAAAGGGTAGAAAACAAAAATAATTGCTCTATGTCAGCAGAACCTGGCTAGGAAAAACCCAAAGATCCCTTGAGCTGAGCATTTCCATAGGTCTAGGCTATACTGTAGTGTAAAGTTGTCCAAGTCCAGTGGAAGTTACTAGGGCCATAAGAAAGGCAGCTAGCTTTGAGTATTTGAAAATGGCTCTGCAGAATTTGACTGAGCTTATTCAAATACTGTTTGACATGTGTTTGTTTTTGCCATAAAGGACAAAGCATTGCACAAGTCATGACCTTTCATCTGTTCTCTCATGACAGCCTGCTGAGGAGTCATGCACATGTACAGGTTATTGTTTGAATTCACATGCTGCCTTTAATATTATAAATAATTTCTGTACACGAATTATCCATATGACTCCTTGAACATGTAATAAGCATCCTGAAAGCAGATAAGTGGGTGCAAAATGTACTTATGCAGGAACTGTGTGTTTGCCAAGGCTATGCACAAGAATATATTATTACATCATCGTAATGAAATTAGTTCAAACTGGGATCATTTCCCATTCTCATTTTCAACTGAAGGTCTTCCTCAGATGTTAGTCCCTGTGGAGTCATTAGAGAAACACGGCTGTACAATTAGATGTTTTAGAGATGTCTATTAAATTGAACAAGGTGGTGTACGCCCGTAAGACACTCATTAGCAGAGTGTTATAATGGCAAGTTGGCTTGATTGCCAAAATAGAAAAGAAGCAACTCTACAGCGCTTTCTGAATGAAACTGATTTTAATTGCCAAGCACTTTAAATGTCACATTGTTGCAATCTCTTGTTGCAGCAGACAGCATCAAAGGCATTGCCAGGTGTACTTCCATTTTCTTTTCTTTTTTTCTCAGCAGTCATATTAGAACGTTTTTGAATCACGGTATTTCATGTCTTAAAGATGGAACAGGGTTCCAAACTTCTTATTCCTTCTTATTGAACTTATTATTCCAATTACAGCCAAACTGAATTGCTAACACCTACCACTGAACCATGAGCTGTCCATCGAAAGGTCGGCAGTTTGAATCCGCGACGGGGTGAGCTCTCGTTGCTTGGCCAGCTCCTGCCAACCTAGCAGTTCCAAAGCATGTTAATGCGAGTAGATAAATAGGTACCGCTTGCGGGAAGGTAAACAGCGCTCCGTGTTCCAGCTGCATGCTACGCGCTGCGGCAAGGAGAGTCATGCCGGCCACATGACCACGGAGGCGTCTTCGGACAATGCTGGCTCTTCGGCTTTGAAATGGAGATGAGCCCCACACCCTAGAGTCGGACACGACTGGACTTAATTGTCAGCGGTCACCTTTACCTTTACCTACATTCTGAATAATCACATTTTTCATGCTTTGACTGGCAGATACACACTCTCAGAGGTGCTCTTTAAATGGCATTGTGGGAGCTGCTTTTCCATGGATTCTTCCCACAGAATGGTAACACTGTAATGGAAACGCATGAAGACAATAACTGGGAGATGGTGGTGTTCAGGTCAGCACAGTTGAAGCAGGTTAGCAGGGGTGATTTTGGGGGCAGTGGCCTGGGCTTAGAAGCAGTCACTCAGTGATGCAGAATAAACTTTGCATGTTCTGCTTAGAAAACCAAACACTGTTAGGACTCATGGCTGATTTGTTTGATACAATATAGTGTAGACCCAAACAGTAGCGTCACTAGGACGCGTGTCACCCTGGGGTAGGGGGCACGCGTCACCCTAGTGACGCTCTGACATCGCGGCGTGGGGGGGCGACCCGGCTGCACCCTGCCCCGGGCGCCCCCCCCGCGTCGCCCTCCGGACGCTCCGAGGCCGGCCCGGGAGCCGGCCTCGGAGCGTCCGACCCCGTCGGCGCTCCAGGGCCTTCTGAAAGAAGGCCCATGGAGTGCGTTCATCCGGGTATTTTTCGGATTTTCGCGCATGCACAGACCGTTTTGAGGGCAAAAGGCCCTCAAAACGGTCTGTGCATGCGCGAAAATCCGAAAAATACCCGGATGAACGCACTCTATGGGCCTTCTTTCAGAAGGCCCTGGAGCGCCGACGGGGTCGGACGCTCCGAGGCCGGCTCCCGGGCCAGCCTCGGAGCGTCCAGAGGGTGGCACGCGTCACCCCCGGGCGCCCCGCCCCCCCGCCACGCTCCAGCGACGCCATTGGACCCAAATTTAAATACAATGAGGTTCACGTGTATTTTGAGCATCAGAAACAAACAAACAAACAAAAAAGGCCCTAATAGGATTGTGCTGGGCAAATCTGGACCCAAGATTGCTTGTGTGTTTGCATGTGTGCATGTCTGGACCCAAGATTGCTTGTGTGTGTAGACATGTGTGCATGTGAATGTGAGCAGTGTTGACAACAAGGGCACCGCGAATGTTCCTCCCATCACCTGCTCTGCCCCTGCTGCAAGCCTCATTGTCCACTTCGTGGCTGGGCTGGCCCTGACCAAGAGATCTTCTAAGAAAAATGAGATTTAGAATGAGACCTAAAGTAGGATGATGTGACGAAGCCTACAGGCACCTGCTCTCTAAACAACAAAGACACAGGACAATCAAGTTAAGAGACTGGGTTAGTTCCCCTTCAAGTACTTCATTAGTTATATCCTTCTGTTACTTGATGAAAAATGTCAGCAGTTATTGATATTATCTAATTCAGAAATGTCAGGCTTAATTAGCAATGTTTGGTACTGGAAGTGAAAAGGTATTTAGCATGGATTTGAGACCATTGATTTGTGCACTGGGTTGAAACTGTATCCATCTATCAATGCTTTTAGCAACATTTTTGATCTCACTGCTGGTCTATGTACTTTCTAAAAACAGTAATGACCATTTAGATGTGAAATTTTCAAACAGGGCAAAGCTTTATGGGATCATTAGACAGATTATTGGGCCAATTGCTATAGTCCTTACATCCCTTGGAAGCAATCTGTCAACAGCACAACATGGACCACAATTTAAAATGAGAGTCCCGGCTGGTAAATCAAACTAGAGAATAGGCAACACCGAGTAGTGCAAATGGTGCTTAATTTAATTTGGGAAAATTGTTTTGTAAAAGAAAACAGGCCCAGATATTTTATTGTTGACAGGAATCCACTGGGAGTAGATTAGCATTTATCCTGGAGGATTTATTGGGGCAACTTTTATGATTTCAATTTACATAAATAATAAATTGTCTAAATTGTCACAGGGAACATATTATTTAACCCAGTATTTATTTCATACCCTGTCTTTCAAGCCAAGATGGCTTTTCAATAACAAAAAGAAACCCAGAATCCCTTAGTCCTCCAGTCAATGACAGAGGCCAGAAGAGGCCTTCATTTGATTCTCCAGTCTCCGTACACCTGGCAGTTGGAGAGGAAGACGAGAAGAGGGTTCGTTTCTAGGCCAGGAAGGGGAGGGCAGCTCACTGAAGTGGTTCGATACTCTAGCAGAGCTGATGGTGGGAGGCCGGCTGATATTGCCCTTCCCTTGATGCCTGCCAGAGCCATTCTGATACTGAAAAGAAAGTACACTGGAGAACAGGGAAACGTATGCTCGTTGATAGCCAAGCAGTGCAAGAATCATGGGAGAAAGATTGAGGCCCTTAATGAACTCCACAAGGCCCACCCCTGACTCTCCATTAATCTTATCCAAAACACAGGCCCTCTAAAGCTTATAAGAAGAGAAGCAGAGGTAGGTGTGTGTGTGTGTGTGTGTGTGTGTGTGTGTGTGAGAGAGAGAGAGAGAGAGAGAGAGAGAGAGAGAGAGAGAGAGAGAGAGAGAGAGAGAGCCAGGTCACCTCTCCCACCCTATCACATTATTAGAGTACTGTAGCCAAGACTCAAACTACTGATTTGCATACTACATTGCTACAAGTAATAGACAAGTCCTATGAATGAAAAAATGACCAAGGGGATGGAAAAAACATGCTTTAAGATTTGCAGGCAACATTTTCGTTACTGCTGCAGGCTTTATATTAAAAACGCACTTCTTATACTTAACCTGCTGCTGTGGATGGAACTGGCCTTCCATTTTCATCAACCAGGTATAAATACTATTTGCCATCTGCCTCTACCCCCTCCGTTTAGGCAGACTTGCTCATGCCATGCCAGCAATATCTGCAATATTGATTTACTTATCACATTTATATCCTGTCCCTCCTCAGGGTGACATATACTGAATTTGCTCATTAGATTCTTATGAGAATCCTGTGTGTGAGAGACAGAGGTTAGGCTGAAGGATCTTGAATTGCCCAAGAAGGCCACCTACTGAGTTTCATAGTTAAGCGCCAATCTGAGGCTGGGCTTCCCACGTCCAGACCGAACACTGCAGTCCTAACACTGCATATGATGCTTAAATTGCCAAGCAGCCTCTTTTGTGGCATTTATGTCGACATCTGATCACTATCAACGTGAAAGAAAATATGGACTAGAAAGGTGTGTAAATAGAATGAGCATTCCAGGTTATGAAAGCTTTACAGTTGCATTACAAATCAATGGAAGCAAGAGCTACTTTAAGCACAATGTATAAAAATGTCCTTTGTTTTTATTCTCCTTGATCCACACACTTTTGCCAAGAATGACTTCACATTCAGAGGTGTTCATTAGATGTCAACTAATCTATGATTACCACATCATCCCTGCCTCAAAGTCAAAGTCCACCGTACGCATATGCAGCCACGTGCACAGGTTGGAAAGACTGGATGTGTAAAACAGACTATGAACTGGGGACTGATATCCAGAGTATTAAGTAATAACAAAATGCGACTTTTATGCTGTAAAAGCGCAGTTCTTTCCATAAGATCTCCTTGTACTTGTGTGGTTCAGTAAAGTGAATGCCAAATTTATCACTCAATTACAGGAAAAAAATTGAATAAGCAAATGCATTCTGATATAAAATATTCTGTCTGATGCATTCAGATATTAGTCATAATGGCCAGGTGGAGCCTCCAGATTCAGAGGTAAGGTGCTGCTGAATACCATTTTACTGGGGAGCAACAGCAGTGGGGAGGGCAGTTGTCTTCATGGCTGTGAACTTTTCAGATAAATCTAGTGGGTTACCATGGCTAGATGCTGGGCTAGATGAGCCACTGGCATGATCCAGCAGTCTCAGCATACGAAGATGCCTCATATCAAAGCAAAATTGATCCATCTACATCAGTATTACTGACACCCAGAAGCGTCGCTGGAAGGGGGCAGTACTGTAAGTTCCGCACCATTCTAATCTCAGTTTTTACTCCCCGGTACAAGGTGGCCCCGCCCCCTCGCCATTGGAGCCATTCTGTGCGGCGAAGGCAACGGGCAGGGAATCTCCTGCCCGTTGCCTTCGCTGCACGGAATGGTTCCGATGGCAAGGGGGCGGGGCCACCTTGTACGGGGGAGTAAACTGAGATTAGAACGGTGTGGAACTTACAGTACCACCCCCTGCGGTGTGTGTGTGTGTGTGGGGGGTGAGTCACAGAGGTCACGTCAAAGTAAGGGAACATTTGCTCCCTGACCTTGGAGGTGCATTGCGGCTGCATCAGTGCATCCTACTCATCATATCTACAGAACTTTATAATTATAATAACCAGGTTAACATTTGCCAATGTAATTTTGTCTCCTTAACAGAAGATCACCTGCAAGAGAATGTGACTGCAACGAGCTGGCTAACCATACAGTAAAAAAAAAAAGTATGAATTTAGTTATTATGGCTTTTTATAATATTAAAAAATATTTAAAAATATTTTTTAAAAGTCAGAGGAAATAAAGAGAGCAGATAAAGATGTGTGATTTTCATCAATTTAATTTAACACAGGCATGGCTAGAACAATTGGAAAACCCTATTATTTCTGACAGGCAAAGAGATGCAAACCTTCTAAGTGTGTTTTATTTAGCTCCCCCAAAGAAGCCATAGTTCAATTACTAGAGAAAGGTGTTTCCCCTTACCAGAAAAATCACCATCGAAGGAAAAAGCCTGAAATGTTGATTTCAGCCATAAATTGGAAGCAGAGAAATATGGGAGATGAAAGGGAGAGTGTGTGTTAAGTGAGAACAAGAATTTGCGCTCTCATTCTCAAGAGTCTCTTTTTCCTCAAATGAAAAATCTTCACTAAAAAGATTTAGTTCTGCATGGAAATGTGGACCATTTTGCAAGGGAAATGCTTTGCATATGCTAAAAGCACAGGGAATGTTTCATTAGAGCATTACTTTTATCTTTTTCTTTTGAGAGATGCTTGATCATAAAAGTGGCTGCTGCTGCTGCAAGGGGGGCTTCAAAGCTGCCTAGCAAATGTAAGGAGAATCTGCAAATGTAAGGAGAATTTCATTTGGCTAGCTCTGTTTGCATTTTTAATTTTGTTAAGAGGTAAAGGAGAATCAAAGCTTGCAATCCTGCCTTTGAAAACTCAAACTACAGTTCAATTCCTGTAAAGGTCTCAGCATGTATCTACCATTCTTACTTCCTCCATCATTTGCCTCGCTATATTTTTCATTCCATTCAAAAAATTAATTTCTCACTTTGCAAAGACTATGGAACTCCATTTTTTTTTTTACTCAACCTATGGACCTCAGTGTGTCAGGCAAAATATGTCGAGAGACAATCTTTGGATGTGCTAACGCTTGGATTCAAAAACTACTGGGTGATGTCAGGTACAGATCAGGAGGCAAAGGCTGGAGGACACATGGTAGCACAGAAAACCTTCTGGCCTTTTCCTGCAGTGAGTGTGGGTATTTATTATGCATGGAGCCTCTGCTTGAGTTCCATTAAAGAGCAAATTGCATGAGGGAGTAAATTCTAAATTGCTCTTGTACCACCCACTGTGCCTCCCTTGGCTTAATTGACCTGGGGAGGGTAGTTACAGAAGAAGCACATATATGTGCTCTGCAGCCTCTCATGCAACATGTGAATGGTGAAATGGGGTTCAACACAACAACCTAGCTTTTTAGTGCATGTGCCTGGGTACATGTTGTAAGCACGTACAAGAAGAACAATGCAGAAAAACAATGCGGCTGACATTTATTCAAAAGATTCTGGACATTTGCACATAAAATATTCTCGCAACTGACCTAGAGACGAGTTTTATTTCTGGTCCACTGACAACTGTGTCCACATCCAGGCTTTTATAAATGGTGCTACTTAAGGTAAGTTCAATTTTTTTTTAAAGCAGCTTGTCTGCAATGGTCAGCATAGTGTCAGAAGCCTGTTTTGCAGCCACACATTTTCAAAAGCACAAAAAGAGCACCATCTCAAATTGAAGGCTTGAAGTCAGAGCAACCTCACCATTATAAAGAGACGAGGCAGTTAAAAGAACTATGTCAAAGAACAGAGTAGATAATTAAGCTGGATCAGAAGTCCAAAAGAAAGGCAAGGCACATGACTGTACAATATCAGATACCAAATTGTTAAAGAGTTGATTCAGGAGGTAAGAAAAAAAGGGAAGGTCCCGTCCAGACAAGGGTGGAAAGTTACTGCAGAGGGAGCACACAATAAGAAGTACAGCTACACATGAGAATCCAGAAAACGAAATTCAGATATTATCATCTTTAAAACAGGAACAGCGCAATCCTGTGTACCTCTTGCACCGGTGTAATAGTAGATCCACTGGTGTAAGTGCACTTATGCCAGTGTAACTTGCCGTACGCCAGTGGGACATGCTTTGTATGAATGACCAGGGCTAGAACTGTAAGCTCTTGGCTCTGTGTGCAGCTGTGGTGAGCCCCCAGAAAGATGACTTGGAGCATCTTCCAGAGCTGTGAAGTGTTCTTAGGCTCTGGACTGGCCCCACCTAGGTGTGACCATTGGGGGTATCTTAGACAAGAAAAGAACTTCCTGTCTGAACTGAAAATTTGCCTGAGCAACAATGCAACTGTGAGACATAATAGTCTTCCAGATTCTAGTGCATTTCAGCGTCTTCCTTCATTCTGATCTGATTCTTAACTTCATTCCTTGGCTTTGATTCCCTGGCACCACTCCCGTCTCTGCTCCAACTTCTGCCTATGGCTCAGCCCTTACAATGCTCTAGTCCAGTGGTTCCCAAACGTACTGCGGTCATGGCGCCCTTCTTGCACAGCATCCTGTCGGGGCGGCACCATTGCCTGGCTCACCTGGGCACTGCCACCTTGAATTGCGCAAGATCTTGTGAGAATCATGCGATTCAAGATGGCGGTGCCCGGGAGAGCTGGTAAGAAGAAGCCACCAGGAAATCCCGTGGTGCCCCTGTGAGTTTGCCACAGCACCCTTAGGTGCTGCGGTGCACAGTTGGGGAACCACTGCTCTAATCCACTGCAAGGTCTAAAAGCAGTCCTTGCAGAAAAACACCGTCTGCACGTAGAAGGGCATGCTCAGACCCAACCCTTAGCTTCTTAGGAAGAAAACGAAACTACTGTAGTTACAACAATTTCTCAGCAGCCTGCATTGTGAAATGCCAATTTCAACTCTTTTCATATCCTTTCACAATAAAATAATGAACCAAGACTTACAGTTGAAAGAAAAGATTCCTTGAGGTCACATTCTTTCTATAAACATTAGTAGAAGAGCAAAGCTGTACAACTCGTGTGGGAGTAAAAGAAAGCTGTCTTGTCCAGGTTTAACGAGAGATGGCCTTTTACTAGCGCATTTCTTTTCATTATACATACTTGAACAGGTCCAGTGCATGCGTTACTCTGCCACTTTCAATTCTGTCCAAGCCAACCTAGCAGTTCCAAAGCATGTTAATGTGAGTAGATAAATAGGTACCGCTTGCGGGAAGGTAAACAGCGCTCCGTGTTCCAGCTGCATGCTACGCGCTGCGGCAAGGAGAGTCACGCCGGCCACATGACCATGAAGGCGTCTTCGGACAACGCTGGCTCTTCGGCTTTGAAATGGGGATGAGCACCACACCCTAGAGTCGGACACGACTGGACTTAATTGTCAGGGGTCACCTTTAGGGTCACCTTTACCTTTTTTTAAAGTTATATCGCCACAGGATCCCCTTTCTCTGGTTACTGAACTCATTTGTTCATACTCAACATGCCACATATCAAAGACAATAGTGAAATTCCCCTGATGAAGAGGCACACTGGCTCAAAGGGCTTACAATTATTTTTTAAATTAAAGGGGGGTGTTTGCAACACCTTCTGCTTTCTATAAAGCAGATGGAGAGTTAGTCGTGTGCTGGATTCTGGCCTTACACAAACTACATTGTATCGGGATTGTGGATTCTCTGAAAACTAAACTTGACCAGCAAACAAAGAAAAAGGAAGACAAGATGATAAATCCTATAATCCACCCTAGAAAATCAGTCCAGTTCAATCTTCATCTCTGTTATGCTACACATGGTGTTTTGAAGCTGGCTGTTAGTTCCAGTTGAATAACAAAAGTTGCATGTAATTGAAGCTCCATTGGGCTTGTATAGACACTGAAGATAAAATACCATAATTCCTGCTTGAAACAGACTTAAAAGGGACCTACAGAGCCTTTTTGTTCAGACTGAGAAGTTTTAAAAAAGCAAAACAACAAAAAGTGGTTCAAATTCTACACATCCCAAAGCTGCTAATGAACCTTTGAGAAACACTTGGGATAAATGAAACATTTGTTCATGTGACTGGCAGTCATGCTTTTCTCACTATAATTATCACAAAAGAGGCTTTCATTGTGGATAGTCTTTGGCTCTGCTATAATTAAGACCATACATTTGTTCAGTGCTCTTGTACTTTTCCAGGAGCTTGAAGTCAGAAATACAGGTTTACTATAAATGACCCAGGAACTGATCAGTATGTCCTGATCTAACTTATTCTAGTTGGTGGAAAAACCATATTTTCCCAGTGAAACAATGTAGTGCTAGGCAAATGCGAACTCACTCTAAGGGCCCAAACCTATCCAACTGTCCAGCACTGATGCAGCTGTGCCAACAGGGTGTGTACTGCATCCTGCAGTGGGGGGGGGGGCAGCCATGGAGGCCTCCTCAAGGTAAGGGAATGTTTGTTCCCTTACCTCGGGGCTGCATTGGCTCTGGAAAGTTGGATAGGATTGGGCTCACAGTGTCTCTTTAACAATGTCTAGATTTTCTATAATAACTGAATGTCAGCTGTGCATGTATTTTTCTGCAAAACAATCATCTGGAAAGACCATAAGCCTCTCTGGAACCCAGATGTCACAGCATTTGATTAATAATGGACATGTTCCTCATATTCTCCATTCTCGTGGCTGATGTGCTAAAGATTGCTAATTAAATGGTAGCTAATTAAATTATTATTTCCTTTGATGAAATTGTATTTAGGATCACAAAATGTCATTGCTCATCCTTACATTAAACAATCAATGCTTGGCAGATGCTTTAAAAACAGCAGGGCGGAAATCATTAATAAAGTCAAGGAGATCACATGGAGGTAATAATGATGGACTGCCAAAGGAGGAACAGGTCCAGAACATTTCTATTTAAATTAATTTTGTGTAAAGAAAACAATTTCTGTTAAAACTCTTGAGGAGTGTCAGGCCTTTATTTGAATGTATACAAAATAAGGAATAATAGAGTTGATGAGACATGAAAGGTCAGAACTGCAGGCAATACTTAAGACATTCCAGAATGCATTCTGGGGCAAGGCTGGGAGGAGAGAGGGCCTTCACGTGACCTGAAAGTGGGTCTTTCAGCATGAAAAAGTCCTTCAGAGTGTTGGAAACTGCGCAGTTTGCCCACGCAAAGGTAGGAACAGCAATTTGGGGGCTTTTTTCACTTTTAGATCATTTTTAAAGTGGATCCTGGCAGTGGCGTCGCGACGACGCATGACACCCCTGAGCGGGGGCGCGCGTCGCCCTTAAGGGGGAGGCTCCGCCCCCGCGCATGACGTCACGCGCAGGAGCGGAGCGCCCTCCCCGCTCCGTTTTCGGCTCATTTTGGAGCCAAACGGAAACAAGGGAGGGCGGGTGGGCCCACCTCAGCGCGAAATTGTAAGTAAGGGGCGTCGCGCGTCACCCCTGTACGCGCGACGCCCCCCGGCGGCCCGCCCCCCCGCTTCCCCCCGTCGACGCCAGTGGATCCTGGTATCCGCTGATTTTCAGAATCCGTGGGGTGGGGTCCGGAATGGAACCCCTGCGGATACCGAGTTCCAACTATACTTCCTATTTTTTTCTTAAGCTGTGTGAAACACCTATATTTGAAATTAGTATGCCAATTTTTCTGCCTTGCTATGATTGATATCTTTAATAACCTCAATAATTTGCTGGTCTAGAGAACCTGAAAATATGCCTCAAATATGTTTATTCTTCAAGTTTTATTCCTACATTTAATTTCATGTAAAACAAAATGAGTCCATTCATGTTTAACAAGCCAAGACGAACTAAGAACTGCATGCACTCTGTTGGTTTTCAGTCATAGATTTTCTGGGCAAGAACTGAAACTTCATTATCAACATCTAAAACCAGACTTAGTACAGAGCACTGCTAATAAATCAGCAGAATAGTTATGGGCTCCTCCAAGTTCTGCTTTGTGGCTGGAGCACACACGACAAGTTCTCAGTCCTATAACATTTCCTAGATTGACAGTCCAATCTTATCAAACACCCCCCCCCCCCCGGTCGATGCAGCCATGGCACGAGAGCATGCATCCTGTGGTGGAGGGGGCAGTCTCGAATGTCTCCTCCAGGTAAAGGAACATATGTTCCCATGCCCTGAGGCAGCGGCGTCACTGGGTGGCGCGTGACCCCCGGCGGGAGTTCAGTGCATCACCTCCCGCTGCTGCCGCATCACCCTACCAACTGCCACCGCGTCACCCACCGGGCTGCCGTGTCACCCCATGCTGCCGCCTGGTCCAAGAGAGGGTGACGACGCGTCTTCCTCAGCCGGCGGCTGGGCCGCTTCTGACTAGGCCAAAAGCGGTGTTCTTCGCGCATGCACACAATGCTGCTTGAAGCCTCTTGCCACTGTCGGCCTAGTCAAAAGCAGCCAAGCTGCCGGCAGAAAAAGACGTGTCGTCACCCTCTCCTGGCTCAGACCAGGCGGCAGCAGGGGGTGACGCGGCGCCGGCAACAGGGGGTGATGGCGAGTGGTTTGGGAGGGGGTGACGTGGCCCACGACATCGGGTGCATCACCCTTGGCACGTCACCCCCCTCCTGGTGCGTCACCCCCGGCGTCCCGCCATCCCCCCACCACGTGGTAGTGACGCCACTGCCTGGAAGTAAGTGATTTTGCTAGCGCAAGTTGGAGTGGACCTGGGAAGGTAGATTGAGGCCAGGAAGGGGGATTATTGGTGGTGCCGGTGCTGCCAATACTGCCCCCCCCTTCCTGGCCTCAGTACTGAAATTTCTTGGTGAGTTATAGCTTCTGCCTTAGGATGCAGACAGGTTTCTTGGAGAGGTCTGGTCTTGCACCTGTGCTCTTTACTTTTAACCTTGGTGGTTTGTTTGACACCTGTGTGATAAGGTACTGTGAGGCTTCCGCCCTGGTCCCGCTCATGGGGTAGGAATAAGCCTCAGACAGGGCTGGGGAAGGGGTTACTACACCCACAGCCCTCCTCCTTCCCAGGCTCGCTTGCTCCTGATATCAGGGAGCTCCTGATCTCAGGGAGCTCCTCACTCACTGATTGCCTCTCAGGTACTGAGGCTCCTCATCGGCTTCCCCTTCCCTTGACTGCGGCTCAACCCCCTTACCTGGCCTTGTCCTCCTCACGTGTCAGGGGCAGGATCCTGCCGGCACTTGGAGGGCTCAAGTGTGAGATCCTGCCTGCACTCGGGGGTGTGATCCAGCCGGCACTTGGAGGACTCAAACTGGGCTCAGCGGGGTTAGAGGGGGTGGCTTTGGCCCCGCTGGGGGCTCTGCAGCTGCTAGTTGGAGCAGTCGCCCAGGAGGGGTCCCTGGAGTGGGGGCAATGTGGGGTGCTGGCTCAGCTGATGCCGAGGCCCTGGAGGGGTACAGCGGAGGGGAGTCAGGGGCACTGGGGGTGGCGGATCCCTGACAGGTACTTAATTAATGCTTTTCTTATGAAGGGAGTGGTTCTCACAAGCTCAAAGAAAGCAGAAGTTCAACCACTCCTGAAGAAGCCCTTTCTTGATCCTGATGATTTTATAAGCTACAGGTTGATTTCCAGTCATTTCCAAGCAAAGCAATAGAAGATCAGATAATCCCAGATGTTTGAATCCCAGGAGTAAAAACACAGATTAGCTCCCAGAGAAGAGATTATGGATCACGACGACAATATAATGATGATATAAAGAGGATTGTTTAAAATGATTTTCTGAAAGAAGCTTTCAATGAGTTGCTGAAAAAAAGGAAAACATCAGAAATCATCTCAGTTTATACTCCTTTGGGAATCCTGGCAAATGAATTTCCCATTTTTCTAATTCATTTGCAAAGGTGAGAACATGATACAAATATTTGTTATACCAACAAATGCTTTTGTCACATTATAAGAAAAGCTTGTTGTATCACTGCAGCTTCTTTAAAAAAAAAACTAAACTACATATGCTCTAACTATGCAAGGAAGAAATTATAGCCTTACAGCCCAATCCTGTGTTCCAGACACTCCAGTGTATCCCTACATATGCCAGTGCAACGACAGTCCTACCAGCATAGAGGTCCACCCGTCGATGGATGTGCTACAGACACCAGCACAACACCAGGACAACATAGCTTATATATAACTCAGATGCCAGGGCAACTGCACCAGTGGAGAAGCCAAAACAGGAAGGAGGTTGTAGTGTGATGTGGGAGGGGCATAGGAGGGATGAGGAGTCAACATGTACCATATCCTATGCCCCCTTCAGACGATGAACATGCCCGACTCCAGAAAAATGCTACGCCAACGACACACCTAGTGTAGGTAGAATTAACCCCATAAGGAACAATGGGGAAGGGGGAAATTGCACCTCCTACCACCCCCTGCCTTGCCCACTCTCCTACAATGGAGCTTAGGAAACATACTACATTTGGCAGCCAAACACAGCATACCAACTGCAGTAGAAGTCCCTACCAGGGAGGCTATTTCTTAGATCATCAGACATGCGGCATGGGAATCTCTGGAATCTCAAGGAGGAACTTTGCTGATGGGAAACATGGTGAAAATGCACTTGGAGCATGAAGGGGGCACTGTACACAAACAACCTCTTGTCCCTCATAAAATGCATGAAAATATATTTTATTGAGTTGTCTTCTCAAAATTGTTATTGCAGGTATTCTGCCCCAACTGGAACCTCTTCCTCACCACCCCAACAGGGGAAGATCAATGCACCCTGCATAGGTAAGCAATGTGAGGGGATTGTTGGCAGGGAGGGGAATAATGGGGGAGTGTTGTGGCGGGAGGGGTGGATCTGACAGCAGTCATGCACTTAGACCCCATTTTTTATGCCCACCTTATCCCCTGTCTGTTCTCAGATTTGCACCAGCTATAAAGGCAATTGGGCAGCCTACTGGGGGGGGGGGGAAAGGAATTTTTATTCTATTTTTACTTACCTCCTGCAGGCTGTCTGATTGCCCTCTCACTGCAGCATGGAGTGCAGTCTCTGTTGGTGCTGCTGCATGCTATAATATGGCGGGGGATATGTTTGGGCAGCCACTTTCTTAAAATTGAGAGAAAATTCAGTTGCCTTGATACATTTGTTTTTGCACTTCAACTTTGAGTGTTTTGTATACTGTCTTACACGTTACAATAGAAAATCTCTTAGCATGATGGCCTGCAGCCAGAATTACCATATACTGTTATGGCTCTCAAAGTGTGGGTCAGGTCGAAATGAGGAGGTGAGGGCCAATGCTTTGAGAATAAGGACCCTTCTTCACAGACTCTAGATTGTGTGAGTGAATCTTGTCAGAAGCATTGTGTGAGAAATAAATACTGTCACATTAAAAAAAAAACTTTCAAGAATACCAGTTGATGGCCTGCAATTTTGTCCACGTTCTACCAAAAAGGAATATTCCTTCCACTTACTAACATTACATAGGAGCCCTCCCTCCCCACACACACATATCCACTACTTTGATTTGGGCTGCTTAACAATGGCTATGCCAAGATCATAGCTAAATTTGAGAAAACGGATAGGGGGAACATTACTGAAGGATGAGCTTGTATACAATATACAACACAAAGTAGTAAAACAGGATACAGTATATGCAAATATACTGTAGAACCTATTTTAAGATCCCATGCAGAATATATGAAACTGCATACTGTATTGTTCAACTTTTAAACGTAATTCCTTGCTCATGAGACAGAAGGTTAATTCAGACAGTGAACTTGCCTGGATCTCAAGACACTAAAGGGGAAAAGAGACCATTGCAATACTCTAATCAAATGCTTTCATATCTTAATGGGCAATTACCTGTAATTGACAAATCTACAGTAGAAGACTTTTATACTTGCAAATTCAGGATGCATTGATGTTTTGACTTCCCCCAGGCAAAGAACCCCTGTCTGGCTAATTGAGACATCTAATTGTCTTCCTTCCCATGCTTGTTTCTGTGATTTCATTTGCAAATTGACATCATGATTTACACTAATTTGCATAATAAGACTTTGTGGGCAGCCATATTGTGCAGACAAAATGAATATGCATTCAAAATGGCCTCCATTCTATAATGCTTTCCTAATGATTATAGCCTTCATGACCCTTTTCCATTTATTCCCCTTTTACAAATGACCTAGTTTTATAAAAGTAATAACAATTGTATTAGGTAAGCAGGTACATAAAATATCTAAGGAATCATTAGAAAGATCAGTGAAAATTGGTTTGACTAAATTTGGATGAGATTTTCACTTGCTTTGATATGAATACAGGTATACAGTATTTAGGCTATATCACTTCATTGCTTTGTACTATGGATTTTACCTGCCATGATTAAAACTACTGCCATGCTCCATTTGAAGCAAGTGTACCTTCCAATTCATGACCTATGTCATGTCTTCTACCTCTTTCCACTTGGGGTTTTGAAACACCTCCAAAGATTCCTTAACTCAGTCTTCCTTTTGGTTCAAACTTCCATCCACTTGCTTGGGCTTAACTAACGGTATTGAGCTAGGCCAGGGGCCTTCAAACTCCGGCCGCAGGCTGGAACCAGTTCACCAGAAAATGGCGTCTGGGCATGGCGTGGTACTAGTGGCGGTGCCTTACCGTTCCACCCCATAGCCTCCTATCTTTCTGTCCGATCTTTGCAGAAATAGCTGCTTCTGCTGCTCAAGCTGCTTCTGCTGCACGTTGCCCCAGATGGCTCTGCGCCCTGATTTTCCAAGGGAAGCAGCTTCTCCCAGCGTGAGATTCTGCAAAGATCGGAGGCTGCAGGGTGGAACGGTAAGGCTCTGCCACCGTTGCGCTGCACCTGGATGCCGTTTTCAGACGGACAGCTGCTCGGCCTTTCTCAGAAGGGTATAATGCAGGTAATGAGAGACTGCTTCTCTTCCTTTCCAAGTAGCAGCATTGTCCTTGGAACTGCTGTGCACATACCCCTATGCTAATGCAGCTTGTGCTTATGAAACAAAAGGTGATTTGTGTACGTGAAAGAGAAAATTGTGGATGCCCTTCTGAGAATGCTTGAGACAATGTCTGCATGAGTGAATGCCAGCTTCTACAAAAGAATAAACATCTACGTGTGTAGATTTAGTGTAAGATTTATAATATATAATTTATATAGTACATAAAAAAACACTCAGCACAAAAAGTTAAAATAAATCCAACCAACTAGCTCAGGAAGGAAAGGAAATAAAATAGCAAAAGGATATGCAAAAAGATTTTAAAAAGTACATATAGATCAACAGGTTGAAAAGAAATAATTACTAGATTTCTGTAGCTCCTAGATATTTGCGCTGTCTGTGTGTGTGTGTGTGTGTGTGTGTGTGTGTGTGTGTGTGTGTGTGTGAGAGAGAGAGAGAGAGAGAGAGAGAGAGAGAGAGAGAGAGAGAGAGAGAGAGAGCCATCACCAAAGGGAATGTAGATGCCAGGGGAATATAACTTTCCCATTTTGCATAGTCTGTATGTGTTAATCAGGCAGCCAACGTGAAGGACATGTCAAGTCACAAAAAACACCATAACCCTATGTTCAGTTTTGATCAAAACCCAGTACAATCTTTTGTAAGTATTGAAGCTATACACAAAATAGAATTATTTCACAACAATGTTTCCCGGGATGATATTTTTTATGCCCCCACCCCTTTCTTCTTACCTTGGGTTAATAAAAAAATATCTAGGTTTGCTGGGTAGTGGCTAAAGTCACAATAAAAAGCAGCAACTAGTTAACTTGTGTAAGCAGGCAACATAGGAATGATATAATCTCATTTTAGGAGCCAACAGGGACTTACAGAGAGTAATATTTGAATGGCGCTGTGAATGACCTCTAGGTATTGGAAGTCAATGATGCAGCCCGTCACAGAGACATAGGAAAAATCGTCTAAGATCCCAGGAGCTGAGGGACGCACCACTCTCCGTATGCAGCCTGGACCATGCTCTCGCCACCAGGATCGATGCATCGAGATGTTAAAGGTCATGAGATCAGTTTCCTAATAAACAAAGAGAACGAGGAAGATGAAATCTTATGTCACAACACAGCCCCTATTTAAAGGAAACAATATAATGATTTTGCTTAAGAGTGTCCTAAGGGAAATCTATCGCAAACAAAATGCATGCTACCGTATATCAATGGAGCTTTTGATTCACCTGTAAAATTGGATGAGTGCTGTGAATTCATAACCTTTTTGGTATTGTTATTGATGTGTTTTATAAACTGAACCAGTATTTCATCCCCTTTACCAAGTATGGCAAGAAATAAATTGCTGAATTAAAACAAACGGCACAAAATTTTCTCCATCTTTGGAAAACTGTAGTGAACATTTGTAGCCTACTTGTCTGGCACAGGGGGCATATCTTGGAAGAATGATAGTTTCTCTATTTGTGACTGCTAGGCATTACAGAACAGCTAATTTTGTAAACCATAAATTACATTTCTTTAAAAAAAAAATTGCACCAAATGGGAAAAAAACTCTGCTGTACATTTTGTGTAATTATCACATTGGCCCAGTACAGACGTAAGATTTCCAGATATGTCATAAAAGATCAAGAGCATCTTGTACGCATGCTCCCTCCCCTCCTCTGTAAATTCTCCTCTCATCAGCATCAACTATTGTGTTGCATTATGTCAGCACTACAGTTTTAACTGGGGCTTGCAAACCAGCTTCCAACCAGTGGCGTCACTAGGGTGCGCGTCACCCTGTGGCGGGGTTCTGTATCAACCCCCCCTTACCCCGTCACACCCCTGCCGCCACGCGTCACCCACCGGGGTCTCCGGAGGCTCTGCGCGTTACCCTCCAGGCTTCGAGGCTGCCGCCGGCTCCGCATCACCCCCTGAGGCAGCCTGGTACAAGCCAGGAGAGTGGTCTTGACGTGTCCTCTTCGGCCGGTGGCTCGGCCTCTTCTGACTAGGCCCTCAGCGGCGTTTTTGCCATGCGCACAACGCCACTGAGGGAAAGGCTTGCCCTCTTGCCCTCAGCGGTGTTGTGTGCATGTGCGAAAATGCCGCTGAGAGCCTAGTCAGAAGAGGCCGAGCTGCCGGACAAAGCCGGTTCGTACTGGGCTGCCTCAGGGTTAATGTGGAGCCGGAGCCGGCGACGGCCTCGGAGGGTGACGCGCAGAGCCTCCGAAGGCCGTATGCAAACATACATTAGGCTGTGCATATAATATTGTAAATTTAAAGGTGTAATTTTGATTAAGCAGGAGATGGGGCAATGGCATGGGGGCGGAGTGATGATGTGTTTCCCTGCCCACTGCATGGGAAAAGGTTCATCATGGGGGTGATGCACTGACCTCCCGCACCGGGTGACGCAAACCCTAGGAACGCCTCTGTCTCCATAGGATTGGGCCATAAAATGCTGAAAAGGGAAATGAGGGGAAGGGAACACATCTCTAAAGAAAGGGACACATTACATCTGTGCTAGTCTCTCTTTAGAATGCAGGCAAAACTTGCAAACTAATCTGCTAAAGTTTTAAAAGCACTTTTAAAAACTTTTTGCTTTGTAATTTTTTATTTCTTTTCAACCTGTTCTATGTGTACTTTTTCTGTTTTTGCATATCCTTGCTATTTTATTTCTTTTCCGTCTTGTGCTGGTTGGTTACATTTTTTAAAACTTTTTAAAGGTACTATTTAAATTACAGTATATAATAATATGATAACCTACTGGAATGAATTCCTTTGAAGATAAATGAAGATCCCTTCAACAGCAAAATGTTCAGATCAGATAGTCTCATTAGAATGACACATTGACTCATTAGAGTCTCATCACTTAATTGTGTCTTGTAGAGCCATTAATAATGTAGTATTCTTTTCCCCTCACACGGAGACATTTGTACTGAGAAGCTGGATATTAAACTACGCTTAGATGTTTTTTTCTGGTGACTGACTATCCAGACAACACTGTAAAAACAACACGAGAATGACAATCGGTGTACTGAACAAAGAATATGCCACCATTACAGCTATAAAAATAGCCCATTGAGTGCTGTAGAAGTGTGAACTATCTACAACAGAAGCACAAACTCGAGGGATATGTTTGATTGGCAACCACAAATAGGTCACAATCCTACACTGTGCAAAAATATTATAGGAAGACCCTAAATGTTGCATGACACCAATTGTTTAATGACTCACAACTGAGAGAAGAGCTTCTTTAATAAGTCAAATGAGAGCTCTATCTTTGAAATACTTCTATCTAGCTTAGCTACTATCTAGCTTAGCTACAGCTGGAGTATCTTGAAGAAACAGCAGGGCATTTGCACAGAGAAGGAAAGCACACTCTCATTGCCCATTTTGTGGATGGGTCAGATTGGGGAAAGGTATCTTCCCTGGAGCAAGTGCCGCTGGAGAAACAATTTCAAGGAATTGCTATCTGGTGGCTCTCTCTTTTCAAACAGCCTTTGAAAGGGAGAGGCCATACAGTAGCTTCCTCAACTGTAAGAAAAGGCCAAATGGAGAAATGTGCAACTATACAACTACAGCTATAACATGTTCTGTGTTGCATTAAAAAATACTGTTTTATGGTCATCTTAAAATGTGAACTATGAAAACAAGATAACTCAAAAACTTGCTTATTCTAAATTATTAGAATAAAGGTGATCACTGGGATTGCGTTTCAGTTCCTAATGGAATAAATTCATTTTCTAAGCATAAAACAGGACTTCCAGCACAATCCTATCTTCAGATACCAGCTGGACAAGGACAGGAACGCTAAATTTCCTCATGCTAGCAGAACAAAATGTTCTGCTGGTAAAGGGAATTTAGACAGGTTTAGTAATACTAGTACAATGCTCCAGTGTAATCCTTATACAATGGGCAGAAATGGGTGGACTTGGGGTGGAGATTGAGCCACTACTCAGGGGATGAGTAGAATTTAGAAGAATCTTCTGCTTGAGAAGTCCTGTTCCCAACACTACCATAACGTTATACAAATTTTAAAAATGGTGTAAGTAAAAACATAACAGAGTCAATCGAAGGCCCCAGATGCAACTTCTTCATTCATCCCCACCTATGGCATATCCGAAGACTGGTTATGATAAGTTGATATTCTATTGTGAGCAGCAGGAGTATATTAAAGGAACATAGCTCAGGAAGGCAAATTTGGTAAAAGGACACTTTAAACAAAAGAACAAATAGCCGAGTTTAAGAGCAGATGGGTAACTCTTTGTTCTCAAAATCTGCTTATATAATTTATATACCAGACACTCCACTGCTGCAAACCGAGAATGCAAATACAAGGCCATGCTCTACTCATCTTGACCATCACGTGTATATTCATGGAGCAATAAAGACAAAACCCAAAAAATACCTTGTACGATTCAATTTTCACAAGGTAAAATGAACTTTCTTGGACCAGTGCAGAGGCTACTGATGGTCAGCCACCCAAAAAGATGGTCAATGTGTGATGGATGAATTATGAAGTTCACTTTAGGATGTGACAAGAGAGAACCTCGATGCACTTCAGTTGTGGCAAAGAAGCAAGCAGGAAGGAGTTCTGGTTTTTCTTCCTCAGCTTCTTATCTGAAGGGGCACACACACTCACACCTCAGCCCCTCCTCTGAGGGAGACAGATGTACAGGTTCTGAGGGACTGGATGGATACTCCTATGCAGAACTATCAGGCAATTGTTTTAGCTAGCTTCCTGTTTTATTAGCTTTAAAAAGCCTGAGCTTTGTCCTCCTCCTGAATTCAAAACCTACTAGATTCTTAGATTAACACAAAGAGCTGGCTAGCTTGAATTCTATCAGATAGGAGCTGCTGATTTAATATTAAAATTATACGTTCCAAAAACCATTTCCTAACCCTGTAACAACATGTTTCATTCTTACTAATCTGTTTGAATAAGTAGGCGAGATCGTGATGACAAGCAGATAATTATTTCGTTTATTGCATTCTTGTCTGTTATGTTATTTTTTTCCTGCCTTGATTGCTTTGCTAGAAAGGCAGGATATCAATGTCTGAAATAAATAAATAAAATACCACTTGAATGTTGCTGTGAATGTTACCCTAAGAAAAGTGCAAAAGGCCATCAACGCAAGACTGAAGGTTGGGCATATTCAAGTCCCACTACAATTAGGCTTGCCAGGTCACAACCTAAGAGATTATACATCTCTCTTGTTCTTTGAGGGACCAGCATTAGTGAAATACAACACAGCCATGAGTCCTCCTGCTCCATGCCTCCTTTGGTGCTAAGGGGAACTTTTCTCTGGTCAAATAACAGCCACAGGGGCTGTGATGTGCACTGACACAACTGTGGATGCAAAGCCCCTGGCCACATTATGGGCTCAATCTGGATTCTCCCCACCCTCCGAACATGCTAGTTAAGAAAGAACCAACCAACCAACCAACCAACCAAACAAACAAACAAACAAACAAACATATTCATCTGCATATTCATGGTTTGAGCTTCATTATATTGAAAAGCGTTTCTGCTGCAATTACACCATTAAATATATTGAACATGGTAAAAGATTTGGCTAAGAGTCCCTATTTCTGTTTTATTTTTCCTGATAATTCTAGAACCAGACATAGTCAGCAAAATACTTGGAAATCGTCCCTGACTTTATCTTGATAAACTGTTATATACAGTACTTCCTCATGTACACTTCTGGAAACTAGTATTTTCAAGAAAGTATCATCTCAGTATCATTCATGGAGTTTTCATGTATACTCCTGGGATAAGACAAAGAAATGGTTCTTTTTGAAGCAAAGGGTGTGACTTACTCTTTAGTCATTCGCTTGCAATGAATGATCTCACAACCACTTATCCAGCTGTTGCACATGACAGTCACATATCTCTTTAGTACCACAATCTCAACAGTGGTGCTAGCTCCACTGGAGAAGAACTACTAACAATTGCAATTTTGAGTACTTGTAAAATGCAAATATGGACATGCAACCTGGTCTGGAAATATCTGCATCCCCCTACGCCCGCCCGCCCGCCCGCCCGCACGCACGCACACACACACACACACACACACAGAGTAGCTTGTTGCACAAGCCTCTTCTAACACTATAGCACCTCCACACATTTGCTGATGGCCAATATGCAAGGAACCTACTGCTGCAGTAAGCTGGGAGAGTCCCACACACCCTGGACCCAGTATCAGTGGTGTCGCTGGAGGTGGGGCGGAACGCTAAGTTCCGCACTGCGCTGACCTCCGTTACTCACCGGCACGAGGTGGCCCTGCCCTCATGCCTTCGGAGCCATTCAGTGGGGCGAAGGCAACGTGCAGGGAGTCTACTGCGCATTGCCTTTGCCACACTGAATGGCTCTGACAGCGAGGGGGCGGGGCCACCTCGTGCCGGGGAGTAAACGGAGGTTAGCACGATGCGGAACTTAGCGTTCTGCCCCACCTCCAGCGACACCACTGCCCAGGATAGGTCTTTGCTCCAGAGTCCTCAGCAAGCTGGTGCTGGCATTAGTGGAAAATCCCTTGAACGTTGCTGTGACCACACACAGAATAAAATAGAGTTTACTGAGGGTAAAAACGTTTCTATTCATTTGGGGTTAAAAGTTCCTCAACTAAGGCATCAATTCTATACACACTTTCCTGGGAGTAAGCCCCATTGAACACAATGGGACTTACTTCTGAGTAGACATGCATAGGATTGTGCTGCAACTCTGATAAACAGTAAACCAAGCTAAAGATATACATTAGGGGAGAATGACTGTTATTTATTAAATGCCAAAAGAAATTGGTTTGCTGCAGAGAGCCAGCAGAAGGGAATGAGAATTTATTAAATTTGTATCATTTCCTGGTGAGGATTGGAAAGATAATAAAATGGAATAAAACAGAAGGTGCTACTCAAGTCGGTGACCTGGGAATAGGGACTATACAATTTCTAAAGTGTCTCATCAGAGTAAATAATCTACTGGTATTACATTCAGGCTGCTAAGTGAAGGGTTACTTCAGAGTACAAGGATTAATGATACCATACACGTAATTTCTGATTTCTCTTAACAACCCTGTTGAAACTCTGATCTTCCAATTACCTTACATCAAACAAATAGCCACTATCCACAAAGGCTAATTAATACTTTGGAAGTTGAAGTAGGGGAGCAGACAGAATTTTCCAATACTGTACAGTCTTTGGAAAGTACGGTAACTGATCCATTCTTTATTTTAAAGGTGAAGAACAAAGACAAAAAAGGGATGACAATAACAATTTGTCTCAGGGCCAAATCATTAGTTAAGAGAGGAACAACGAAAGAGTCAGTGGAGAAAGTTTAAAAAAAATGGATTTTTTTCCATTCATCAACTATCAATTATTTCAGAACTGTTTAATTCTACCAATCCAAAGTGCTTATTGACTTCTAATTGATAGAAATAGACATGCTACTTAATTTGCAAGTAGAAGTGCAAACCTAAACATGCTTGCAAGGAAGGGGCAGCCCAATCCTGCGTAAGGATCTGGTGGGCAATGGAGGTTGTCCACCGGGTCCTGATCTCCGCCGCAGGCAGCCTGCAGCAGGCTTTTGTTGGCGGATTTCGGAAGAGGCCGTACCGCCCTGCGGAGCCCAGCAGGGACCAGGATATGGCGGACACCATGTCCCCGCCCGGGACGGCTGGGCCTATGGCCGCCCTCGTGGCTCTGCCGTTCCTCCCCCCATCCACCGACCCTCCCAGTCGTCCGCCAGATCCACACTTGCCTGTGTCTGGCGGCGGTCCGAGGGCTCCGGCGGCGGAGCTGGGAAGGCCGGCCTTGTGCTGGCCTTCCCGGCTCTAAAGTAGTCATAAAACGTGCCTTATGGCACATTTGCGACTATTCCGGGCGGCGGATGCTAGGTCCGCCGCCCGTAACTTGCGCAGGATTGCGCAGTGAGAGTCCAATCCTATCCTCCCCCCCCCCGCCGATGCAGTGAAATGGCAGCCACTGCATCCTGTGTGTTTCTGTGGGGACAACAACCGGGAGGCTTCCGCAGGGCAAGGGGATGTTCAATCCCCTTACCCCTGCGTAAGCCTCTTGGCCCACAATTGGTCGGACCTATGCTAGCAATTTCACTAGCGTAAATCCGAGGAGAGAAAAGGGTTGGGGAAGGTGCAGGGAAGAGGTATAGGATCCGGCATGGGCATTCTGCGATGGATACTCCCCCTCCAGCAGCCTCCCTGCCCCTGTTACACCCCCTCCATGTCCAGTTTCACTCCTCCCCGTCCCATTCTGCCCTCTCCCCACCTTCCTGCTGGCTTACCTTTCCCGGCGCACGTCCGGACGTCCTCCGGCGTGGCTGGGAAAGCGTAGGCCTTTCCACTAGCATCCCCGGCAGCGCGCTGTCAGGGAGACTTTTGCGACCGGCGCCGACTGTTAACTACTTAGCAGGAACAACAGAGCTTCTGGTTAAATTCAACATTTAATTTATCTATAAAATACAGACAGCAATTCTTATATCAGTTGAAGAAAATCTGTTAGCTGAAAACCACTTGCAAGCATTGGATTGTATCCTAATTTTGCAAAACACAGCTCCTTTGTTGCACTCCTTGTTGAAGGAACGCTGCATTCTCTCAAGGACACTTTCTGTTTGTGGAGGGAAGGGACTTGTTTGAGTAAAATTCTCCTACTGTGCTTAGTTTAGCTTAGGATTCAACTCATAGTATATATTGAAGATTTGTATTTTAGGCAAAGCTATCACTGAAAGCATAGCAAATTGTGGACGCAATCCTGACTAAGGATCCAGCCGGTGGCCTAGGGCCGCCCGCCGGATCCTGTGCACGGGCTGCCCGTCGACCGGCGGGCCAGAGGTCTACTCGGGGAAGGGGACACTTGTCCCCTTCCCCAAGTGTAAACCTGGGCCGGCCCTATCAGCCTCCTCGGATTTCCACCGGCCTCCCTTACTCCCAAGTCGTCGCGAACGTGCTTTTCGGCACATTTGCGGTGGCTTCCAGCGACAGAACGCTCGTTCTATCACCGGAACTATTTCCAGGATTGCGCTGTGCATGCGTAAATAGTCAATTTATGGATATACAGTGGCCCCTCCATATCCACGGGTTTGGCACCATTTTTATCCCAGCTGAATTGAACCGAAAACTGAAGGTACATGCTGAGTGTCATTTGTGTATGTACAAAAACATCATTATTGAGCCCATTGTCTTTGCTGCTATTCTCTTCCTGCACTGCCAAAGGAAATTCTTAATCAAGGGTTGTTTGTCTTTCTTTCCAGCTGGTATTGATGCTCAAAGTAATCCCCCCCCCCAAAAAAAGTGCTTATTTTTATGACTTACTTTGGGGTATATCTGACCACACACTAGATTAGTAAAGTACATGTTTTATTCAGACAAAGATTTAAAGAAAAAAAAAGAAAGGTGTGACTCGTGCATGGTCTCCATCTACTTTTCACTTGTAATGGAGTTTTAAGCTATTCAGAAGCAGAATGGTACAGAAAAATAGAAAGCCTTTCAGAAAAGCAAACTAAATTACTGAAGCAGTGGACTAGCTGATGTATGAGAACATGTTAGCAGGATAAATTGTCCTTAACTTTGCCAGATGGCAATGGTGTAAGTCATATATAACAATGCACTAAAAGTTGGGAATGTCAATGAGAGAGAAAGCAATCCAGGCAACGACTAGGAAAAATAGATTGAACGGAAGAAAAGAAAGCAGTATGAGAAACAAACAAAACATGTCATTGAACGGAAGAAAAGAAAGCAGTATGAGAAACAAACAAAACATGTCACCAAGGGTAGCTTGTCAAGGATATGCTGGAAATCCCACTGCTCTCATATAAAAACGTTGGCTGGTGAGATGCTGGTAAAGCTGCAATTGTTCTGCTTTACAATGAAACTGTTACATAAATAATAAATACCTATTACACACAACTAATAAGTAATAGTAATTTGAGTAACTTCAGTGCTGGGGTTATTAGTTTTCATTTTCCAAGACATTAAAGCTTGCAGGCTATGTCCTTAATTCATTATGAAGGAAGGGCTTAGGAGCAACCCATGTGCCTTATGAAGTATCCCATAGAAATAGTTTCTAGTTGACTTAAATTGACCCTGAGCATGGTGGGATAATTAAGTGTACATATATAGCAACTGACAACCCCAAAATTATGTTCAATTATAAGTTTAAACCACATGGCAGACATTTTAAATGTTGTACTGGGGAAGCATCAGAAAACCATCTTCCCCAGTCAAAATGCAGCACTCTTTATTAGGCAGACAAGGAGAACAGGTAAAACATATGACAGATACCCTAAATATTCAGTGAAAAGTCTCAGTGAAGAAATTAATTTTGCCATCACAGATCATGATGGTAGTGGAAACAATTTAGGAATGAGATAACTTTTTTCTAAAATGTATCCAATGAAGATGGATAATCCTCCATTGCTGCAGAATGTGTTGGGTTGATGTTTGGAGAACTGACTGCAAAGATTTGGTATACTGTACATGTATCATTCTGCTTACTGAGGAACATTAATTAGGTTAATTCACTCTTGAAGAAGCGAGTATCTGCTAGCTGAGGGATATGACATCATAAACATTTATACATCAGAGAAATAGCCTGAGTAATAGGGAAATAGATCACTCATGAGTAATCATTACTTATCAATTGCTAGGTGATGACTGATTGATTAGAACATTCCTGTAGATCAAAAGACTGTAAGCAATGACTTTAAAGTAATTTGCCCCCATAAAGCAGTCAGTGGCTTAGGGGCAGCTGTACTTTGGAAATGACTTAGTGTCTTTTAACCAATATCTCACACTACATTCATCTGACTGAAAAGATCCTTTGGGGTCTATAACTCTGGCTGTAGCTTGAATTATAATGAAGGAGGTCTAACCCTGTCTTTCACTTCTGCATAAAATTATTCCAGGCCATTATATAGAAGGTCAGCCTAAATCTGTCGAGCTACTGCTTTCACTTTTCTGCTGAAAAATGGCTGTACGGCAAAGATAAACCAAGGCCAGCATGCCCCCCAAGAAAACTGAAGATCTTCACCAGACCGGGGGGTGGGGGTCATGCCACTGTTGCCCTGCCACCTGCTAGCACCTGCTACTCCTGTCCATAACTAATTCCCCCCCCCCCCCGCCTCTCCTAGACCTGGAAAAAAAATCACCAGCCAAGTTTTAAGTGCCAGCAAATGAACTAGAAAAGGAAAAGAAAATTTGAGAGATTCAGAGCTAGGAGGCTAAAAGCAATCAATCCTCTCTCTAGTCAAAATTCTGAAACATTAAGCAAAAATCCACAATCCTTGAATTTTATTCCTCAAAACGGAAGCAACACATCACATGCACACCAACCAGCATGTGGAAAACCAGCTGCACCAACTCCTTGCCACAGGACATTGTGATGACACCTGGCCTAGATGCCTCTAAAAAGGTGATTGGATTTATGGAGGAAACATCCATCACAGTTTACACAGATCCGGAAGCGGCTTCCTGGAGCACGCCAGGGCCAATGGAGCGGTCTGCAGTCGGTGAAATCCATGGTTGGTAGGACTGCAGATGACAAAGGCCCACTGTAGTTATGCTGTATTGGATAGTTTGATTTAAATTTACTACTTGATTATCTTCCTATGCTCAATCATTGTCCTCGCGTATTGCATTTTATCATCTTGCGTTGATTGCTTTGTCAATTTCACTTCTATTCACTGTTCATATTTGCTCCATAATCACACGTGCCTAGTTATTTTTTTTATATATAAATCAATAAACTGTTTGATTGGCCGGCACCATCGTTATCCCTGAAGTAAGGAAGAAGCTTCTCCCATTGCTACTGTCTCTTCATCTCTCTTCCACTATGCATCCCCCTTGCCTGATCGTGCCTCTTTGGAACAGCATGTCATGCCTACACATGCTACAAAGTCATGCCTTGCCGCTAGTGCACCGATGCCCTGGCCATCTCCACTTCCTGCAGCGTGAAGCCAGGCAAAGCAGTGGCTTGTGGCCTCTACTGGGGAAGTAGCATCTACTGGGCCTCTATGTGGCCTCTACTGTGGGCCTCTACCCTAGGGGGGGGGGAAGTGGGATATAAATGTTTGGGATATAAATATATATGTTTGTTGAACAACAACAACAATAATAATAATTAACAAATACAAGTGAATAATGGCCTAGTACAGTTACCAGTTTTAAGGAAAGCCTCAGAGACATTCTCTCCCTATATACTATATATTTGGGATGCAACTGAAACACTTGTGAGGCTACTGGGACCTTAGAAATTCACCAACATTTTGAAATCAAGGGTTACACTTTCTCTGTCAGTTCAGTTAGGACGTTTTGTGGGGATTTTGAGTGGACAGTAGCGCACACAACATAGGAAGTTGTCATACCAAAAGGGAACATTGGTCAATCTAGCTCAGTACTGTTGACACTCACTGGCAGTGGCTCACTAGGGTTTCAGACAGGAGTTTTTCTCTGCCCTTCCTGGAGGTGCTAAGAATTGACTCTGGAATCTTCTGCATGCAAAACAGGTGCTCTATGTCCTTTCTGAACTGAACTATGTCCTTTCACAAAGGACAACACCAAAACCTCTCCCCCCCCACCAGCCCAGCCCTGACACAACCTAACAGATCATTTGCTGTTCTTTGTTTGAAGTCCTGTTTTTTCATTGACTAATTGCCATCTAATCTGTAAATTGATGATGTTGATTTATAGAAGATTGGAAGTGAGATGCAATTATCTACTTCTAAAGGTATCGTTTCATCCATTTGTACACTGCAATTGTGAAACTGGAGGAATATGATGTGACAGACAGTGCTCTCCATGCAAATTGTACTCCAAAGTATGAAGTATGAGGGCAGGAACTATACCACCAATTAGGTACCACACAATCCAGGATGTTGTAGTGGTTTGGGAGTCGGACTCAGACCTGGAAGATCCAGGTTCAAATCCCCGCTCAGCCACGAAGCTTCCTGGGTGACCTTGGGCCAGTCACTATCTCTCAGCCCCACCTACCTCACAGGGTTGTTGTGAGGACAAAAGGAGGGGAGGAAATATGTACACCACTCTGAGCTCCTTGGAGGAAGGGTGGTATAAAAATGTGAAAAATAAATAAATACTTACAGTCCAAACCTATAGGATTGTAGCGCTGGTGAAATAAGAGTTCCACCACACATCAAAGGATCACTGGCCGCCCACCAGAGAAGGTTAAGACAGCAAGGGGTGGGGAGGGCAGAATGAGGTGGGGAGTGAGTGAAACTGGGCGGGGGGGGGAGTAATAGGGACAGGGAGGCAGCTGAAGGGGATGAATCCAGCAGCAATGGCACACGTTGGATCCTACCCTCTTTTTCCTCAGCCTCCCCACCCGTTTCTCTCCTTGGACTTGCACCAGCAAAATGAGGAGAGCCATTGCAGCACAGGAGGCTTACTGAGGGGTAAGGGAATTTAAATCTCCTTTTTCTTCTGAGGCCTCCTAATCTGCCTGCCCCCCCAGTTGGATATAGCACACACCTTTTCAGCGCAACTGCACCAGCGGGGGTGGTGGTGGAGAATAGGATTGGGCTGTTATTTTGAATAATAATAATAATAATAATAATAATAATAATAATAATAATAATAATAACCTGTATTTATATATCGCCTTTTCTTTGGTCATCAGATTTCTCCTCCGACTTTAATTCAAAGGCAGTTTACATGGGCAGGCTTTCTAAACCCCAAGGGGTTTTTATAGTATATCATCATCATCATCATCATCATCATCATCATCATCATCATCATCATTATTACCCCACCTTTCTCCCTATAAGGGCAATCAAGGCGGCTTACAATTAAAGCATGTTAAAACACACAATACAATACAATACAATACAATACAATACAATACAATACAATACAATAAAAACAGGTATTTAAAACAATTAAAACAAACCCAGTGGGTCACCTTATGATTGCATTTATTAAAAAGCCAGCCCACCATGTTAGCCATCGAACGCCAACCTGAATAAAAACGTGTTGAGGCCCCGCCGAAAGGAAGCTGTTCTTAATTCCAGGGGGAGGGAATTCCATAGTTGGGGCGCCACAGCCGAGAAGGCCCTATTCCTCACTGCCATCCCCCTCACCTCCGTCAATGGCGGCACGGTTAACAGGGCCCCCCCTGATGACCTCAGAGTACGGGTCGGATTATAAGGACGGAGGCAGTCCCTCAAATACCCTGGTCCCAAGCCATAAAGGGCTTTAAAAGTCAAAATTAGCACTTTGAATTGTGCCCAGAAATGAACCGGCAGCCAGTGTAGCCGTCGAAGCAACGGCCCGACTGAGTCAAACTGACAAGCCCCAGCAACCACCCGGCAGCCTCATTCTGCACTAGTCACAGTTTCCGAACAGTCTTCAAAGGAAGCCCCACATGGAGTGCATTGCAGTAATCTAATCTAGATGTCACTAGGGCATGGGTCACTGTGGCGAGGTCTGCACAATCCAAGTATGGGCGCAGTTGGCGCACCAGCCAAAGCTGGGCAAACCCCCCCCCCCCCGGCCACAGCCGCCACCTGGGAATCCAGGAGCAGCTGCGCATCCAGGAGAACCACCAAGCTGCGGACCTGCTCCTTCCTCTCTCTCTCACCCTCTCTCTCTGGCGTTTGCTTCACCACGCTTCAGCTGACAGGGCAACCTTGACAATCACTCAAGTGCATCTAAAGTTCCACTCCCCCACAGAGGCTCTGCAACTTATCAACCTGGCGTGCCGGCAGCTCTCCGACAGACACAGACACTTCAGTCCGTCTCAAAATGCCATCCTTCAGATCTTCAGGCATATATGAGACGGTCGCTCTACCAACTGAGCCAGATGTCCTGCCTCCTGCCTTCAAATGCTTGTGAAGATCCTCAAAATACACGAGCACCCTCAGAATGCACTTTGCCTGAATCCGACTGGTATGATATATACACCAATATGGAACTCAGTAGTTGAGTGCCTCTTGTTTGGAAGTGGAATAAGGGCACCCAAAACTAAGGAAGTGGGTGCTAAGTATTCAAGGGGCTTCCTAGGTGTACAGAAGTACTGTACATAAGTTTGTGTGTGGAAAGAAAAAAAAGTGCTTTTTTAAAAGAAACAAACAAATAGTTCTGAGAGCTTTGAAGCCCCTAAGGAATATTGAGTACAGGTGGGCCCCCATATCCACTAATTCGCTATCCACGGTTTCAGTTATCCATGGATCACGGGGACACCCCCAGTCTTTTACTTTTTTCCCCAGTTAGCTTAGTTTCTTCCTTAAAGAAACAGGAGAAGCAGCCTCTGGCTGCTTATTACAGGCAAGTAGAACGAGACTAAGTACTAGAGAGGCTCTGCAAGGTTAACAGAAACCTTGCAGAGCCTCTCTAGGACTTAGTCTCGTTCTACTTGCCTGCAATGGAGGCTGCTTCTCTGTTTGTTTTAAGGAAGAAACAAAGCTTGCTGAAAGAAAAATAAGAGCTGGGGGGGGGCAAGCATGCCTGCCTGCAGGGGAGGCAGGGTGGGTGGGCCCTCAGGAAACCATGGATGGGGTGTTCGCTCTTATCCACGGTTTCAAGTATCCACGGAGGGGCCTGGAACATATCCCCAGCGGATATGGGGGCCCACCTGTATATAGAAGAACAGCTGACACAAAGAACGCTAAGGTTACAAAAATACAGGGCAATGGATGGCAGGAGAAGAGAGAGAATAATAATAAGCAACAGCTCAGGTTCAGGGTTTGTATTCAGCCCCAGCCTCACTCTGCAGTGCTGTATAGCACAGCACGGAAAGACCTTAAGGGACAAGTGTCTGCTTGTGCCCTTCCAGAAACACGCATAACCTGCAAGTGTTGAACATGACAACAAGACTCTTGTTCCAGACTGTTAGAGACCTGACCCGCAGCACTCTTCTTGGGGGCTGGGGAGATGCTGCCACATTTTGTGGCAGGATCCACTTGTCCCAAAACAGAATTTACACAAAATAAGGACATTGGTATTCTTGAGCCCAAGTGAGACCTGGAACAAAATGTTGCAGTTTGGCAGCCCCAATTAGTTAAGGCAGGCCAATTTCCCCCCCCCCCCCCGGTGCTTTTTTACTAAGTGATCTCTCTGCTTCATGGCTTTTTGGGGCACTAAGTATGTACTGGATGTTTTGGTGTGTTTTCCCCCTCCTTTTCTTTTTCTTTTCATTTACAAAATGTATGTGCTTCTGTGTACTGAGTGATGTAGAAACTACTACTTTGTCTTTGGGTGGCGCTGTTTTGCATATAAACCATTAGAAAGTCAGCTACCTGAGTATATATGTTTACTATAGTGTGCATTGTTGACAAACAACAGGGTAGAAATGGACATATAATGACTGTAATATCAATGCCATATATATGGCTTCAGGGCAAGCAATTTATATTTAAAAAATGTGCTATGAAACTCATGGATATCTATGAAATAAGGTTTATCAAACTGATATAAACCTTCTTAAGTCACAAAACAAACTAAGGGCTCCTGGCCACTGCTATAGCAAAGAGATATGCAGTTATCTGGCTGGATTTAATTCCATTATTGGTCTAGCCAGGGAAGTGGGAATGAGAGATGAATGCAACATTAACTCATGTCATGCATTAAGTTCTCTAGAGCAGGGGTTCTCAACCTGTGGTACAGGTACCCCTAGGGGTACGTAGACCTCTTGCTGGGGGTACGCCAAGCCCTGCCCCTTATCTGCCCCATCAGCAGCTAATTAAGTGTTAATTAACATGGATTTTAAATTTTTATTATTTTCAGAGCCCTTCTGTCTTTGGTTTTGGGCTTATTTTTGTACTTTGGAAAATGTACTTTGGTGGGGTGGGGGAGGGAAGAGCTGATTTTGGGAAGTGTGACTTGGAGAAAAAAAAGAGATCCTTGCATGTGTGTGTGTGTGTGTGTGTGTGTGTGTGTGTGTGTGTGTGTGTCTTTTTCACATTTAAAATTGTTTTAGTACTTTTTATGTAACAATTGATTACCTAATTAATTAATTGATTGATTAATCCAATTAATTAGCAGTTAATTAGCAGGGGGTAATTGGACCGTGATAGGGGGTACCCGGGCCTCCAAAGGTTGAGAACCCCTGCTCTAGAGAAGAACTTTAGGGGCTAGGGGAAAAGCTTAAGCAGTAATCCCGAACAGACGCCTTTAGGTTCTTATCTGGTATGGAAGTGTTGCTGATCTCAGGCAACTTTGACTGGATATGTTAGAATGTCTTCACCTGTTTATAGCATAAAAGCTCTTAGCAGAAAAGATGGATGAAAGAATCCTTCTAATAGACTTAGCTGTTACAACTGGAAAAAAAATGTTGTTCACCTTTCCCCCCCCCCACCCCAAATTTTAACAGACTATCACACCATTTTCCTGTTCTGCAATGTCTGAAGACTGAATTGAAAGCAAATGTTGAGAAAACAAAACCAACACAAAAACAAAAGCTCTGCAGCCTTGTGTAAATGTAATGCTTTGGTACAATATAGAAAACACTTGGTAGGTTTCCAGGCTATTTTTGTCAGGATAAAAAGGCTTCCAACATCCGGTTGCACTAGACGGATGGATTTAAAATGACAGTTTTAACCCACCAAGTGGAAGGAGACAGTGAAAACACAAGGCAGAATTTCCGAGGCTCTAAAGATATCCCTTGGAAGTCTCCCTTCTCACCCCCCCTCAAGAAAATTAATAAGAGACTCAAAATGCATGAAAAATACATTTGGCAAGAAGAGTGGGGATTTTCTAATCCTGTGCATGGATTATAGGGCAAAAGAGAAAAAGAGAAAACAATTTATTGGGTGAGTTTGCTGCTGCCCTCAAAGATCTCCCTGCCAGTACTGTAGTTCTTTCCTACCTCCCATCAGGCACTGGAAGAAAGGATAGGAGACCCCAGAGCACCAGTGCTAATGCTCAGTGGTTGGAGATTCACTGCACATTGTCTACACATCGTCTGGAAACTGGAAATGGTCGCAAACACGCAGGAACGTAACAAGCTCCCGTGCCACCCTGGGGCACGGGAGCTTGCTGTGCCCTGGAAGTGATGGCACGTGGCGACACTTCCAGGTTCAGGCACTATCGGAAGCCCTTGTGTTCTACTTGGAGCAGTCCAAGTGGAACACCACAGCTGCTAATTGCCTGCTGCCTCCACGCACCACCCCTTCTCTTCACGATCGTGAGGAGAAAGGGCAGCGCAACAAGGCAGCAGGCAAATGGCTGCCCTCGCGTTTGGCTCAGAACGTTCCGAGATGAACGCAAGGGCAGCCATTAGGTGGTAGAGCCGGAGGGTTGCACCACAACGGCGTTGTGCCCAGGGTAGCTGCCCGTCAGGCCCCACACTTTTTACGCCCCTGCAAACATGTCGGAGCGGCGATCTACAATGCAAGGAGGCCTGCAGAGGGGGGCTGCTGGCCTCCCCATACCCTCTGGAGGTCTGACAAGACCCCCGGTAAGTTAAAAAAAAGCCATTTTTTTTCCACAGCAGCAGCGTGATCCCCAGGAGCATCGCTGCCACTGTTGCGCTGTCCCCACCCCTTAAGGGGGCAAGGGCCAGCATCCAGTTCTCCTGGTGGGTTGCGACCCACCAGTTTGAGAACTGCGCCTAACCATGCCCAGTGTGATGAGTGCTATGGCAATTCTCATGCTTCTGCTTATGCAAACAAAAGACGTTTCCTGGATTTAGTGTCACTTTTCTCACATAACGCTCTGGCATGAGGTTTATAAACAACCTTTCTGTGAGATATTCCACCTGCGCAAGGGCACCTATGGATCCAACCCACTGCTTTTTCTTTCTCTATTGGCTTTAAGACCAGCTCTGAGCTGAGACATTTTTGCTTGTTTAGTGCAAAGCTAGAAATTAGGATTCAAAAGCAAAGCAAGAAATCAGTAAGTTGTATTAAACCAGAAAGCAGTATCTAACTCTAAATCAAAGATTGGAAGCAGGTTACAGAGTCAGTGGGGAAAAAATAGACATGTTGGCCTATGGAAAATTTACCTACAGAGTAAGTGAGCAATAACTCAAATGCAGGAAAAAACACATCCCGTGTCCAGCAGCTTAAGCCAGGTACTTGTTACATTGAACAGTTTATTTCCAAGGACTCACATAAACAGATTTTAAAAAGTTCAGGCAAAGAGTACAAAGCACAGATGCCATGAATCTGAAGATATACCCTGAATTAATATGATTTGGACTCAACTAGCCTATACAGATTGCAGCTGTATGTCTACATGAGTGAGTACTGTATTCATGATAATCTAATTCTACATCATTCCATTGTGAAATGAAGTCATGTGATTTAGCCCAAAATTTCCCACTGGTGGAAAGCCAACAGCTTTGCTGCTTAGCAATACACATCTATCATTCACTCTTCCCTCTTCTGTTCTTCACACTGCATGTCCCATTCCCAAGATTTCGGGCGGGGGAGGGATAGAAGCCTCCATCTGTTCCCATCAGAACAGCTAAGAGGTGAACAAGAAGAAGATAGATTGGGACACGGACACACACCGTTTCATGGTATTTCAAAGAGCTCTGGGTGGATAAACAAACTCACAATTTTTGGGGTCAAAGACCATGGACTAGAAGAAATGAGTTTTCTTTCTTCTAGACCATGTTTTTTGATCCCGGATATTGTGTTTGTTTATCTCTGTCGGCCATGAAAACCTTAGATCGCAGCTCTGGGTGGATTTGTTGGGAGGAGAACAAAATGGGAAGTGGTGACAGATGAGAGAAATTGAGAGAGAGAGAGAGAGAGAGAGAGAGAGAGAGAGAGAGAGAGAGAGAGAGAGAGAGAGAGAGAGCCACATACCACATATCCTTCCTGTGTCTTTAGTCATATGCTCCACAGAAGGAAGCCACATGCTTAATGTAGGTACTTTCAGCAAGGAGATCCATACAAGTGGGAAAGTTGCAAGCCTCCTTTCCTGCAACTTGGACTACAATCCTACACCCACACTTTCCTGGGAGTAAGCTCCATTGAACACAATGGAACTAACTTCTGAGTAGGCATGCACAGCATAATAAAAACAGCAGCACCCACAGAGCTTCCCCCCTTCTCTCTACAGCAGGAAGAGAATCAAAGCCCTGACGAGAGGGGCTCCATTGGCTGTCCTGAAGGAGGCTTCCCCTCCTTTTCCTTTCTCCCCCAGATCCCAACCAGATTCACAGAGCAAATGATAAAGCAAACGCTGCTTTCTTTCCTACATGCCAGAAGTGAAGGGATGGAGACAGCTGCCCTTTAAAGCCAGAAACAAAGGGGAGGCCAGCTCTGGTGAAGGAGGGCTCCACCAAGAGACTGTTTGTCTCGCATCCTCCAAGGACTTCAAACTCCTGGATGTCAACAACCATGTGAGTTTTGCAACCATACATCTGACCTCCAAGGACTCCAAACTCATGGATATTGGCAGCCACATGAGTTTTGCAACCATACATTCAAAACTCATGTGGAAGATTTGTAACTCAAGGAATAAAAACTAAAAAAAAAATCACAGTCAATTCTTACCATACGCAGATTCGTGACTTGCGAATTCACGTATCCGCGAGCAGCAGAAGTGAGACCAACTCGCACCATTCGCAAGGTGTGTGTCACTTTCTGCTATCCCTGTTGCCTAAGGTTTTATGGCGAAACCGGAATTGGGTCGTGATTGCATCGGAGGGCTGCTCTGATGCTTGGGGAGGCCTGCAGAGAGGTCCGCAGGCTCTCCCCCCCCCCCCGCAGGACCTCCAAAGCCACCTACAATGGTAAAACGGGCACTTTTGCCCCCTGACAGCAGCAGCGCGAACCTAGATGCGGCGGTGCATTCCTGAATGCGTCATCGCTACTCCTGGGAAGGCCCCGCTGCCACTCAGGGCAGTGGAGGCTCTTCCCAGGAGATTGGGAACCATACCCCTTTTGGCCCTCATTCTCAGGAACTTCACTTAGGATGGAGTTAGATAGTTTAAAAGACAAGGAATTGCTACCATTCAAAATCTCTTTCATCCCTCTTCCTTGTATCATCAAAGTTTAGTCAATCACGCTCAGTATTGCCTATATGTTGGTAGGGGCTCTCAATGGGTTCAAACAGAGGACTTTCTATGCTATATCTATTGGCAGGATAGGAGGGAAAATAAAACCGTTTAATGACATCATAATACACAATGTATTATGCTAGGCATTACCGGGAGGAGGGGATAATAATAAGCAAAGTAAATTGCTTTATTTGGTCTGTAGAAAATTCACAGGAAATGTTTCTGACACAGAAGGCCAAGAATTTCAGCACTGAGGTGATTCCATTAAAAATGGAATTACAGAATCACATTGAAGCACAGCCAGGCACTCTTATCCATGTGCTTTCCAAAAGACAACAGTAAGAAGTTCGCAAAATGGTGAATGTTAGAAGATTATTTGAGAGAGATTTACTTTATTCCTGCTTTGGTCTTTGGAATCTTCTCGAACAATTCAGACTTTCAAGTGGGGACTTTTTAAAAAAGATGTGATATTCTTTTATCATGCAAATACGAATGCGAAACGTGAACAAGAATTAAAACCACAGGTTACACAAAAAAGAAGGGAAAAACATATCAAAGTTGCTCTGAAAAGCCCACTTCTCCCCAGGGAAATTAAACTTGCAAATATATTCTCTTTTCTTTCTCTCTCTCCCCCTTTCTTTTTAAACCGACTTTTTTTTTTCTTTTGCAGGTGCTGGTTGGAAGTAAGAAAAGGTATTCAAATGCAGATGCAGTTCAAAAATATACATCTTATTGGAGGCTATATGCACTGCATGCTTTTTAATGCAGTTCAAAGGCTCAATTAAGATACTGCGAGGAGACAAAGGCATAGCATTTTTAACAGAAGCTTCTCTTGGTAGGAAGAACAAAATAAAGATGGCTCATTTAAAAGGTAAGGCGATGTAGAGTCTGATTCCTGTAAGAGAACCATGAAAGTCTTTATTTTGAAACACCCTTGTGTGAAGGATGAGGACACAGAAAGCAATTGCTAAACACACTTGTGACACTCAGCTGTCAGAAAATATTTTAAAAATATACCAAATGCTTTTCCTGTCTTCCTTCTAACATATCCCTCCTCCTCAAATCAATACTGTAATGGAGCACACCATCTACAAGTACCCACATTTATTGATGATCAACACAGAAAAAAAATCAATCATTCAGATACTAGTCTGTTATATATTTTTTTCTCAACACTCAATTAGAGTCAGACACCTCTTGCTCAAAGAATTGTGCACAGACACCAAAGGGTGCATAATATACACTGCTAAAAATAATTTTGAAAGTACGGTTACAGGCTTGCATCGCTTCCCTGAGTGATAAGAAGTTCCAGGGGCACAATGGTACCCTGGCTTCTTTTGGAGGGGAAAGCACAGGAAGCTTATGCTGTCTGCAATATTTGTTTTATTTGCAAATTTACAGGTTAGGCATTGGATAGAGATAGATTAGCAGAGCACTCATTTCCTGCAATCACAGATTACATCAGTTCTCTAAGCATTTCTGTACCCTAAAGAGTTTTGGCTCTTGGCTTGTTCTCACCCAGCTTCTCTATTCTAGTCTGTCCCTTACTCAGATCAAATCAACTATCTGCTCCTACTCAGAAAATTGCCAGAAAATTTATTTTATTTATTTATTTACAATATTTCTATCCCGCCTTTTTCCCCAAAGGGACCCAAGGCGGCTTACAACAAAAAGAAAATACAAAAAATACAGATAGATAATTACTTTTTAAACAATAAAAAACAGTTAACAAACTAATAAAACATCTAAAAATTGATTAAAAAATTACATTTAAAACAAGATCATAAAAACAGCAGCACCCCACCCGTACCAGCAAGATGTTAAAAAGGCAAAAGCTCAGAAGGCTTCTTTGAACAAGAAGGTTTTTAGGCCTCGCCGGAAAGTGTCCAAGGAGGGAGCAGTTCGTAAATCAAAGGGGAGGGAATTCCATAAGGTTGGTGCCACTACTGAGAAGGCCCTATTTCTGGCCGCTGCCCCTCGCACCTCCCTGGGTGACGGCACCCGCAAAAGGCCCTTCTCTGATGATCTAAGGAGACGAGCTGGACTATATAGAAGTAGGTGGTCTCTCAAATATCCTGGCCCCAAGCCATATAGGGCTTTAAAGGTCAAAACCAGCACTTTGAATTGGGCCCGGAAACAAATCGGCAGTCAGTGCAGCCGTCGGAGGAGCGGCCTGACAGAGTCGAACCGCCTACCTCCAGTGACTACACAGGCCTCCGCATTCTGCACTAATTGCAGTTTCCGAACTGTCTTCAAGGGCAGCCCCACGTAGAGTGCGTTACAATAATCTAGTCGCGATGTCACCGTGGCATGGATCACCGTGGTCAGGTCTGCACGATCCAAGTACAGTCACAGCTGGTGCACCAGCCAAAGCTGGGCAAAGGCCCCCCTGGCCACAGCCACCACCTGGGAATCCAGGAGCAGCTGCGGATCCAGGTGGACCCCCAAGCTGCGGACCTGCTCCTTCATGAGCAAGTCAAAATGCTTCCTTTGTCTTGCCTTATGCTGACCACATAAAGGCAGAGGAACATAACTTCAACCCCTCCCATCTGGTAGACCTTATGTGAGGATCTTGCAAGTCTTGATGGAGATGGAAGAACCCAGCGATGTAGACTTGAGTCTGTTGACTTGGACTTGAGTCAGACTCAAATGCGTCAATGACTTCACTCGGACTTGACTCGCCGATTGTAAAAGACTTGAAAGACTCGACTCAAGACTTGGAGCCTTTTACAACAAGTCGAATTTTATTCAGGGTTAATCCCATTTTTCCCATTAAATAGATAGGGACTCGCAACTAAAGAATCGGGACGTGGGGGCAAAGACTTGATCCACATTCCTGGAAGAACCCATCCTGAACCATTAATAGTCACTAGACCTTTTTTTTTGTCAAATTCTCAGGCACACTGGCCAGGCATTGTCTTAGGGCAGTCAAGGCCCTTCACATATAAAATTCCAATTTCATAACCAAAGTGAGAAAGATACATCATATTTAAATTGCTTTATTTGGTTGACATTTGAGAGAGTTGGCTTGCTTCCTTTGCCCTGCGCCCGGCCGGCCGAGTCTTCGCATATCATATGGCTTGCTTTTTTGCATCCTGGGAGGGAGACACACACAGAGAAATAAGCAGGAGCCAGGAGGAGGTGGCGGCGGTGGAGTAAATCGGAGAGGGGGGGGAGGAGGGAAGAAAGGGAATCGCTGTTTAAAAAATCGCTGTTAAACATCGCTGTTTAAAAATTGCAATACTTTCTTCGCCCTGCGCCCGGGCGATAACCCCCCCCCCAGGATTTTAAATGTTTGTTTTCACCCCCCACGGAAGCAGCTGCCGCCCGGGGGGCGCTGCTGGGGGCATTCAACACAGTAAAAAAGTGCGGGAAAAGCCGGGAGGGGGGAATGAGGGGGCGAAAAAATGGGGGGCGCCAATTCGAGGGTGTGCCCCCAGTAGATTTTGACCTAGCAACGCCACTGTTTACTGGAGACTTGAGCCTTTGGTTATTCCAGTCTTCTCCATTATGGCACCCTTTGTATATAATGCATGTGGCAAAATGATATTAATTCTCGTTCACTTCATATACTACACCTGCACCAGATTCTGGTGGTACAATAATACCCAAAACCATACTCTTTTAACAAGGGAAATATCAGAACTAGAAAGCAAAATCAAGTAAGGACTGCTTCACTCACTTCATGTGTATACTTACGGCAGCTATACCAGTACTACACTGGTGTCTCTGTTCAAAGACAAGTGGTGTAAGATTGGCAAAGACGTCTACATGAGCTGCAGCCCAGTTGGGTACCCATAGGGAAGACCATTCACAACAACAACCCACTGGTTTTGAACTTTATTTTACATGGTAGATGCTCTTGCCTGTGGACCCCCCTGATAAACACGCAAGACAGGGGCTTGGGTCAAGCTGGGCCACTGTATTGATATCAGATAGAAATACCTGCAGCAGGTAGAGACTAGACTCCTCCCCCCAAAGTGCTGGCAACTCACTTATGGGAGATGTCAAACAACGTCTCTTCCCCCAAAGAGGAGTTCCCACTGTGACTCCAGGCTGCCACTGGGATTTTTCATGGTACATTTTCAGGGACTTGCAGAATGCTTCTGTGCCTGTCATTCTTAACACGGAAAAGAGACCAAAATTGGTTTAGCGTAGCTTGTATCACTTTTCTGAAAAGAACTAGTTTCCATGACTAGCATTTTCCTATTTCTTCTCCATCAGCAGGATTATTATTCTTTGCTCTCCTTGTTCCCGCTTGTTTGTTTATGCAGACATAAGATTATTTTATGTGTTTGTTGGCTACAACAGTAGATAAATTGGAAAGTGCTGTCCCTTCTTCCTCGTCAATCATAGTCATTATTCTATCTGCTGTTTTATTGCCTACTATATATTGGCCAATTATGACACTTTTTGACTGATTTAGATTTTCAGATCTGGAGCCACTGTTGCGGAGGAAAAATTCTTAAAGGGGTAGGAGACAGAAAATAATATTCTGCCTTTTGCCTATATGAGGTTCTAAAACTGGTCTACATTTGCTCACAAGAGCAGCTCAATCCTAACTAAGTTTCCCTGTATACTTTTAGATTCTGTACTATTCTACTTGTCCTTTCTCTCATGTTGGACCCCAACATGTCCACACATAGAGGGCTCCCCTTTGCCTTTACTAATACTGGAAGCAACTGTGCTGCTACATCTGACTAGAAGTTTTGAATCTTATTTTGGTGTTTGGGAATTTTTTTAATTGCGGCTGTTTATTTCCTTGCTTGTGCCCCATAGGTAATGTTATGAGCAAAGGCTGAGCTACTAGGTCTCCTTCTGTGTTTGTTTCCAGCAGTTCCTGATTCAACTGTCCACAAATGAACAAGGAACATGTCAGGTATTCAAGCTCATGTAGTCTCTGGACTCTATGGGGCTGCTGCTCCAGAGGATGCACTGGCTGCCAATTCATTTCCAGGCACAATTCAAGGTGCTGGTTTTTACCTTCATGACCTGGGACCAGGGTATCTGCAAGGGACCATCTGCTTTCATGCATTCTGACCTGTCCCTTAAGATGACATGAGAGGGCCCTGCTACACGTGCCGCCCTTGGCAGAAGTCAGGGGGTGGAAGCAGGAAGTAGGGTCTTCTCTGTGGAGGTACCACAGCTGCAAAATTCCCTTCCCTGTGACTGAAGAACTGCCCTCTCTTCTGAGATGTTCAGGCAGGGGAGTTATTTAGATTGGCTTTTTGGGGTGGTTAGGGTTCGATGGACAGTTTATTCTGTGCATCATTTTCATCGCTGCTAATTGGCTGTTTTGATCTGTGTTGTTTTTTTATTTACAGATTGAAGTCTTTATGCTGCTATTGCCTCATGGACTTTTGAAGCTGTGAGTTATTGGACAAATTTTATTGGATGTATTTTTTTTTTGTTTATTATCGTTTTACAATCTGGTAGTTTTTATTGATTTATATTGTAGCTATTTATGACTTTGTTGTCCGCCTTCAGTACCTACTGGTTTAAAAAACAAACAAACCCAAATGAATGAATGGATGGATGGATGGATGGATGGATGGATGGATGGATGGATGCTATGGTCGCGAAGCCAATGGCTCAGACTTGGAGGTGGGCATGAAATACCAGTTTTGATGCACATAATGGTCAATCAGATGGACTCTATATGATAACACAGAGAACTGGTATAGTAGGACAGCTCTCTCAAAGCATGGAAGAAGAATTAAAATAGGCTCAAAACATACATTATCCCAGTCACTATCAAGATATGAAAGCAGTTTCAAAACTGTTACCCAAAATAAGCCCAAGTTGAAACCCTTCCGAATTCAGATCTGGATCTGTCCCTGTCACTGTTGCCACCACCTTTAGTCCTCCCCTTCCTGCCACTGCCTTCCCCTTTCCCAAAACTTGGGGTAATGGGCAGCAGTGGCACAATCTCTCTGGAAGTCCCAGGCAAGGTTTCCCTCTCTTGTACCTAAAACACTGTAACAGCAGTATCCCAAGCACTAGGGAGCCTGGGTAACATTGTTCTCAAGGACACCTCACTCCATAGCACAGGCTAAGGCAACCTGGGGAACTAGGCTTCCCAGGATCCCTGGCACCATTACAGCATTCTAAGTGGATAGGTAGAGAGACAGTCATTCCTTCCCTTCAGCTCCCTTTGGGTTGCAGGCAGGGCCTCTGAGATGGGGGTTAAGGGGGTAATTTGTACCCGGGCCCAGGGTAAAAAATGGGTCCAAAAGGGGGCCCTGGAGCAAAAAATGGTCCAAAAGGGGGGCCCTGGAGCAAAAAAAGGGGGCCCAGGAGCCAAATTCATATGTAGGGAAGGGGCCCAAAAGAAACTTTGTACCCCTGATAAAATTCCTTTGAATGGCCCTGGGTGCAGGAGAGCAGCAGAGTTGCATCCAGCCTCAGATGAGAGGAGAGTCATGATGTCAGCATGCAGGACCATTGTTCCAGTTCTTTGACCAATGGGTCAATCAGAAGTGGCACAGCGAGCCTATCGAAGAGGACTTTACCCACTGCCAGCCCTCTTTCCAGCATGGCTTGGCACCCATTTCCCTATTTCAGTATGGGACTAGCTGGTCACCTGAGGGCCAAGTACCATTTTTTTCCCTCCCACTATTGCTTTTTAGTTACTAGTTTTTTGATTACTCCTTACCAATGCCCGATTGGGCTGATGCTTAGTGGGTGGTGCTTTACGTAGTATAGTCCCTGGTCACAACAGCAATTGAGTACAGGTACTGAGGAGTCATCTCAGATATCACTGGTGTGCACCTGGAAGCACTGTTATGGTGAAAGGAGAGGTTACAGAACTACCCCTCAGGGCTTTGGGTTCTGAGGTGTGTCTGGGGAATAAAACTCCTTGGGCAAATTGCCTACCTCACCCACTTGAGGTGGGGTGATTCAAGCAACTGCCTCCTCGCTCTCAACAGAGTCAATTGTGTGACTTTGAGGAAAGCGGGAGCAGTTATGGGGTTTCTACTGATCTCTGAGCCCAAGTGCTTTGCCTGCGGGGGAGGGGGGTCACAGTGGTGACAACAGTGTCACCTTCAGGGTTGTACCCACACTATATCATACAGTAGTAGATTGATATGCTGCAGATCTTTGTTAAACTGATTAATGAAGTTGTGGCTCACGTTTAATCCAGTACAGGTGTCTCATCTCTTATTTCTGAGTCTGAGCACAAAAGTCTCACACAAAGGTTTGACAGAAACCTTGCCATTGCTACCAGGTAAGTTGGGGAGAAGGGAAGAGGTGACAGAGCAGGATTTGTGGCTTCAAGGAGGAGTTGTAGGGGTGGGCGGGGAGGGGGTATTCAGAAAGGGCTGACAGGGTTCCGGTTTTCCAAATTCAGAACTGAACCTGGGCAAAAATGAACTACTTGCAGTTATTTTGCAGACTATTCTGCAAACATTAGCAGACTTTCTTTTTGTTAAATAGTTTGATTTTCTGAGCCCCATTCCATATCAACCTGAGAAGATTTCACCATCAGTACTTATTTATACTAGATGAAAACCTACCTGCTCTTAAATATTGGATAGTATATGACAGCTTATTTATGCATCACAAAGAAGGGTCTATTCTGCCAGATCTATTTCTAGCTCAGCTCCTCTAATTATTTTCTCTTGTTTCCATTTTGACTGAGATCAAATAGAATCAAAAATTGGTCTCTTCTTTCTGCCACATAAAATTTAATAGGTTTCTGGGATCTTTAACAGGAGCCTGAAGATTTTAGGAAGTATGCTTGGCAGTTATTCTTCTAATGTCCAAGTTTTTTCTTTAAACTGTCCATACAGCTCAAGTTAATGATCCCTTCTCTCTCTCATTACTACACCCCACAAACTCAGTTATTATAGCTTTGACAAATCCAATGACATTTCTCATCCGTTAACATGGGAACAACTTTTCCACTATGTTAGCATGGCAGAGCAAAGCAGACAGTTCTAGTAATCGGTTTTGGCACTTACAAAAGAGTCTCTCTCCACATGGTTTCGGGCAGTCTTCTTGGATGACATGAATGTTCCTACAACTTTAAATTTAATGTTGTGCAACAGATCACTGGAGCTTTTAAAAATATACTTTATGCTCTCTGTGGGGTCAATTTCTTGGATAGTTCCTCAACAATCTGTCTCTGACATAAGGGAAACATTGGCCGAATTCCCCTGACAGTCTGAAAATGAAAGGTTGTCTGGATCATTTCCTAACCACCTTCAGAATGAAGTGGGTCATGATATTCCTAGCTTCACTGAACTGCTAGTTAGATTTTGGATTGTAGCAGTGGTTTGCTTGTTTTAGAACTGTAAATTATTAAGGGAATAATTGTTGGACAATTTTGAATGATACATGAAAAACAATTTACTGCAACATGAACACTGAGAGGTGTTTTTCCCCCCAACAAATTAAGCTGTATCATTTTGAGACACATCAGTGGTCTAGCCAGCCCAAAACTGTCTACACCAGCTGGATCTCCAAATATCAGGCAGAGACCTTTTCCAATCTTGCTACCTAAGATGCTTCTGCAACTGGAGACTAAACCCAGAAATGTCTGCATACAAAGCACTGAGCTATGGTTCTTCTCCAACTGTCAGATGCATGTCCGCTCTATGACACCACAGCAAACAATTTGAAACTGGGAAAGATGTGATTTGCGGCTCCGTCAACTAGGCTGCAATCCTATACACCCTTTCTGGGAGTAAGCCCCGCTGAACACAATGGGACTTAATTCTGAGAAGACATGGATAGGACTGTGCTATTAGAAATTACACTATGCCAGCAATTAAGTATATAATTGCCTTATATTTAGGGCAGTCCAGCACCAGTTATGGACTGTCTGAGTTGTTTGAGAGGGTAATTAACTCTTTGATTGAGGGGACTGTCCCTTAAATTGGCAGTAGACTGGCCTCTCTTGAAGGAACCCTCCCTAGACTTTCTTCCTGGTGGTAGCATCTACCCCTTTTCCAAATGGCTCCTAGGTACCTACGAAATACCAGACAATGCAAAGGAAGGTCAGGTGGGCAAGCTATGTACCTCACTTCCCCACCATCACTATGAAAGAAGAGGGTATTCAGTGGTCTTGCTGGATCACTACACCTCCTTCCTACAATAGGCCTGCTCAACTTGTAGTGTTCAACTGCTCAACTTGTGATTCAGCAAGCTAAAACAGGCAACCAGGGCTTAATATACTTTTACCAACTGCTTGGGACAGCAAAAACAGCAGGAAGGGGTTAAGAAGTCCCCAGAAGTCTACAATACATGTTCTACAGTCATTAAAGTGAATTGGCCAATGAAAAACCTGCTGCTTTATTTCCCCCGCCCCCCACCCCAGGTGTTTGGTGAAATGTTAAACAGATACATTTCATGCTGGAACATTATGTATCCAAAGGACAATTCATATGCCCCTACAGTTTATGGGCATATGGCTTCTTGAGTATATCTTATAAGACAGATCAAGAGTCCAAGCAATTAGCTATGCTCAAGCTTCTAAACCAGGGCTGGCTGTATATAGATGCAATTTTGTGATGCAACAGAGAGTGGTTATGACTTTTTCCCTCCAATGCCAAAAATAGATTGAGGATGGCGCCTGTGGCTGGGAAGGCCTCGTTTCCAAGTCCATTAATAATTAACTTTATCACCAGCAGCCACTTCCCATTTTCTGACAGGAAGTCTGTAAAATGTCATCCCTTATCTGCTCTGGATGATAAATGTTCCCTATAGCCAAGGAGGAGCGATGCAAGTCTCCCCATTTTTCAAAATTGCCATGGCACTTGGGGGAAAAAAAGGCATCAGCCTGCAAAATAAATGCAAACCCACTTGCAAGAAGACAATGCAACAAACCGACATTGTCCTTCCTTTCAGAACTCTCCTTCTGTTGTTCATTCACAGTGTCACACAAAGACAAGATCAACACACACACACACACACACACACACACACACACACACACACACACACACACACACACACACCTTTGTTTCTGGAAAAACAAAAGTTTACAGCTGCAAATATATAAGCACATAATTATTTTTTCCCTAATGAGGACTGATGTTTTAGTAGTTAAAACAAAGTGGGATCTGGTTACTAGAAATAAGCATCACAATCAAATTTAAATTCATAAAGTATTATAAAAATAAGTCATGACTATCATTTGCTGCAACATTTAAAAAAAAATAGTTTGCAGGAATCTGACTATTGCTTTAAGACTCCCCAATTTTAAATATTGTTTTGCTCAATATCACTTTAATGATTCCTTTAATGGGACCAAATAGCAGCCTAGAAATATTTTAAATAAATTAGGTCTTTAAAAAAAGTATTGCACGATTATGTACCAGTTTAAGGAGATGTCATTATTATGGGCTGCAACCCCAACATATGATGTAGGAGATATGCCCCATCTCCTCAGTGAGACTTATTTCTGACTAAACATGCTTAGGATTGCATCCTTCTTCTCCCTGGTGAAATAATTTATTTAATGAGATAGAAATATAGGCATCCCCATTTGTAATATTGAAAAATAGGTGCCCTGCTATTGCTCTGGAAAAGTGCTGCATGCAAATTGGATCCCACCAGAGATGAACAGCTGTTGAGCTTCGCTGAAAAGTATGATGAGCCCATCAATAATTCAGTGACTGCTTAACCACCTTTCAGGAAAGACTTGTCCCTCAACAAAACAGAATTCAAAGTGCAGAATACACCGACAAACTGCCTGAAGTGAATGCATGCAAGCTAACTAAAATGATGGACAAATAGATCCTGTGCCACCTTCAAGCTCTGTCAAGCAGGTTCATAGCCAGAATGTTTGCGATGGGGGGGGGTCCAAATGGGCAGGGAATCATTGCAGAAGGGCCAGTGCATAAATACAGTACCCCAATACACTGATTATTTAATTGCCACACTTCTAGGGAGCAATTGGGTGGGATGTTGCCATATATCCCATACATAGCATGCTTTCCCCTGTATTCCTTCAAGTAAAAAAAGGGGATGTGGAGAAGGGCCATAGCTCAGTGGCAAAGCACATGTGTCATATGAAGGAAGTCCCAGATACAATCCCTAGCATCTCCAGGTAGCCCCCACATAGAGAGCCACGGCCAGTCAGTGTAGACCAGGGGTGGCCAACCTCCCACCATTAGGGTTTCTGCATTCTTAAGAGTTGTGTACAGAAGTCAGAATCTTGGCAGCTGCAACTGCTGACAGAGGCGTCGCTCCGGTAGGGGCGGGGCCGTAAGTATCGCTCCGTCCTAGACCCTTTACCGAGCGAGCAGGAGACGGCCCCGCCCCCTCACTGTCGGAGCCATCCCGTGCGGAGAAAGCAGCAGACTGCTAATGGTGCTGCTAAAGTAGCTGCACCTGCTGAAATGCCCTCACCTATACAACCATTCCTGTGTCAAAGGGCTAGAGATGTATTTTTCTTTTAATGGAAACCAGAGATATCCTGGAATATCCTTGGGTGCGGGCAGGTCACCATAGTTTCTCCTTTGGCTACAGCTCTGTCCTACAGGAGTATTTGCCTTGCTTGTTACTTCCAGCTCAAGAGGCATGGGACCATTTCCCTTCAGTTCCCAGTCAAACATGTGTGGTCAAAGGAAATTTCATGGAAATCAATTTCCTATTTCTAAATGGGTAGCATCCAGACTAATGCTCCCTCCATGAATGCAAGAAGTGTTCTGCTTGTGCAAGGGTTCCTTACATGACTGGAATGTTCCTTCAATTCACTGAGGAAGCTTCCAATAACAGATGTGCTAGTTTGCATGCATGGTTATATTAATATGTATACTGTATATGGGTACAAGGCTTCTCCCATAAGCTTCATCAAGATAAAGCTAGGGCCTAAAGAATTACCCACCTTCAGGAATTTTACCAAGCCTGTGCAGGGTGGGTGCAATTTTATGATGCAACACTGAGCCTGGTCATGACATCAATGGAATGTGCTTAGTTTTGGGGTACAAGTCTGTAAGGCTTGTTTTGCATGAATTCAATTCAACAGGAAGTTCAGAGGAGTTTTCCATCTCTTTTTTCCTGTGTTCTGCAGCCAAGAATTGATGAGCAAATAATTACGCCTGAGGCCCCTCTTTACATAGGTTTGTATTCTAAGGAGTGCGTGTGGAAGTAAAGCAGTAGCACATGCACATGGAGAAAATTCGAAACATTACACCCACCAGTGTCACATTGTGTAATGTGCTGTAGACATGCAACACCTAGCCAGGATTCCACCTGGATTTTTGTGTATAACAGCCTTGCATTATCACTTCCATGTGTGCAAGTCTCCTTATGCAAGCAGACGGCTCATATAGACTACAAACCATACTAAAGTAGAGATTAAACATTCTTTTTAAGAACGTTAAAACTCTCAAGAGATAGCATTATACCGGTAATTAAATTCTAGATGAATCACCACCACATGCTAATCTCTGTCATAGAGTCACTTCCCAAGAGTAACAGTTTCATTCACTTAGGTGTAATGCATATCTTTGCAGAAGAATTCAGGTTTAACCTCCAACAGTGGTCTGTGTAACTCAGCTGAGCAGAGAATTGAACTATGAGAATGACAAAGGATGAGACATTATTTCAGTGCAGTTCTTTCTTAGACTGTGTACAACTTATTGTGACTTTTTCTTAAGATTACCACTACACTCGATCCAATCCAACATTGGTAACTCAGCATGTACTAACATTATGCAGAAAGAGACAAGGATACATCGAATAAAACACTTGTTTACTTCTATCCCAGTTGCAGCCGCTTCTCCTAGGCTACAATCCTATATACCCCAGAAGATGTGCCTGTACCAAGGCACGAAACGTCGGGTCCTTTGAGTTCCAGAATTTTGATTTTAAATAATTTCTTTCTATCCGGGTTTCTGGGCTGTCAAAGTCCATACCGGGTATTTTCATCATTATTTTTAAATCGGCTGGATCGCTATTTTTAGTTGCAAACATGACCGGGTTACCCGTGTTACCTAATTCCTTAAACAAAATCCTATATACAGTTACCTATGAGTAAGCCCCACTGAAGACAGTGGGACTTACTTCTGAGTAGACAATCATAGGATTGCATGGTTAGTTTCAAACAAACCAATGAAATGGTGAAATTGACTAGTGGGCAGCCCAATCCTGTGTAAGATATGGCAGCCGGAAAAGGCCAGCCACCATATCCTATGCAGGTTATGGGCTGCCTCTTGCACTTTGAGGGAAGGGGACAATTGTTCCCTACCTTTCCCCGGGTGTAAGCGGCAGGATGTACGCGAGCTCCAGAGCTCGCATACATTTGCTCTGACCGTGTAAGGCTGCGCCGGGCTTGGAGAGGGCTTTGGATATCGACGTATCTCACCGCCAATATCCCCATTCTCTCCAGGCCCAGGGTGGCCAATGGCCGCCCCCTTCACCACCCGGTCCGCCCTCCCCCCGCCCCTGCCCCAGCCAGTGTAGGTCTTACCTGATCCAGTGGGCGCAGGGCCAAGTAGGAGCCCGGGTAAGGGCTGCCAGCTGCTGTGCCGGAAGTCCTTACTCGCCAGATGCCGTAAACGCGCTTTACGGCACGTTTACAACACCCTACGCCGGGGGAGCACGCACTCCCTGGGTGCAGGCCTACCCAGGATTGCGCCGTTAGTCACTTAAGAAAAAAAGTTATTTAGGGAAGAGACAGTGTTTGTATTTTGTTCCTCCTTCTTTTACTACTTGTGCAGCCATCCTTTCATGCGTATATATGTTCCAAAACCACTTCGGCCTTCAGGTGTTGAGCATGGCTCATTACGAGTACTATCTAAAACAGTCATGAACAAAACCATTTTCATGCCATATTGTCTTTTTACAAAGTGCTGGAAATTGCCTATGCACAGTCATAATATTGGTGGTTGTGCCTCTTCTTTTAAATTGTCTTCCTCTTGAGATCTACTAAAGCCCCAATGCTGGAACTCTTGCAGAGGCAATTTCAAATGAGTTCATTTGAGTTGGCATCAGGTGGCTGAGAGGATGACCACGTGTGTATGTTTGTTTAGTTGCATTGTTCTTTTAAAAATGAATTCCATAGTTTTACTCTATGTTGTATCATTTAAAAAAAATGAAAGACTTGGCATATGGTGTGGAATAAACAGAGACAAATATTACTTATGAGATTTTATATCTGTGCAAAAAAAATGATAATAATTTGACATACGGGAATGTAATAGCACATTCCCTCCTGTCGGCAGCAAGGAAGAAAGCCATATATAAGCAACAGCAGAGAAATTGCTGCTACTCTAGCCTGTAGTGATATGTTTATTAGATGCTTATCATGTGCCTGGAAAAGGATATATTCAAGTGACAATCAGTTTGAACAGCTGAGTGCTCATTTTATTGGCTTGGCAATGACTCTTCTATTTTATAACGCCTTGACACGCTCTTTTCTGGAAAGGATCTTACTGCTTAGGTCTCAGTATTTCTGCTCTTGCCAAGATTTGAGGAATGTTACTTCAGCAGCATGGATAAACACCCAGTCCGTGTCAAGTTCCAGCTGTGCCAGCCCATGCACTAAACTCAGCTCAAGTTCTAGCGCACCACTACTGTATAGTTGCTTGGGCATTCTATCCGATAAGCAAACTGCATTGCATACTGTAGAAGAGGCTACAATGGGACCTAGAAAAAGAGCCAATTTCAAAAGAAATGTTTGATTCTCTAAAAGCTGGATCTTTGGATATCAAAATATTTGGATCTGCCCGAGGTTGGTGAGATGAATGAGATTAGATTATAGGAAATAAAAACAATTCAACATCTTAGTGGCCTTTCTAGATAGGAGCTCACATAATGAATGTCCTAAAGGCCCTGAAAGGCACCTGTAACCCACTGGTTGTGATATTATGTGATAAGACTGGAGAGAAACCAAGAAATATATTTTATCAAAATACTTGGTGAACTTTAGGCATTTGGAGACCTTGGTAGCGTGCTTATTCCAGATTGGTAAACAACCATGTACCGAGTCACCTGAGCAGGCAAGAGAAAGTTTTGAAAGTTGAAAGAAAGCTGGTTCTCTTTTTCAAGTCACTGAAGGGTGGAGGCTAGTAAAAAACGTTGTGGACTAGCAATTTTAGTAGACTTGTTTGCAAGACTAGCTTCTTGCAATAGTAAATTGCATTTTCACTTTCCAAAGTTCTAATTTCAAGACAACTTCAAACATAGTGCTAACTGAAATAAAATATTCCTTGTAGTTTGCACAGAGGTCAGTTTAGAACATTTGTAAACAAAAAGAGAAACTAATCTTGTTCTGTAACTTTCATGGCCCGAAATTACTGCACAATGAGACACATATACGGGTTTAGATGCCATGTAGTAAAAAGAGAAGACTTGTCCTTTACCCGTTCTCCAATACCGCTGACGGATCTCCTTTCAGGCAGCCACCACAGGCATAAAAAACACATAAAATCCAAGGTTTTGCCAGGCCCCAACGTTTCGCTCCGACCTCGGAGCCTCTTCTGGGGGAAACGAAATCACGAAGATTGCGATGTTAGAGGTCAACTCAGGACAATAACATCGCAATCTTCGTGATTTCGTTTCCCCCAGAAGAGGCTCCGAGGTCGGAGCGAAACGTTGGGGCCTGGCAAAACCTTGGATTTTATGTGTTTTTTATGCCTGTGGCGGCTGCCTGAAAGGAGATCCGTCAGCGGTATTGGAGAACGGGTAAAGGACAAGTCTTCTCTTTTTACTACATGGCATCTAAACCCGTATATGTGTCTCATTGTGCAAAAAGAGAAACTGCAAAAAAAATCTTATCACAAATGTAAGAGTCAAGCCGCATCTGCCCAAATAGGAGATAACTGCAGAATTTCAGGCATCATCATAATGGAGATAGAGGCAGTCAATATTCCTGCTAAGGGGTTCGCACCACTGTGCAGAGTCTGCTGACTGAATGGCAGCTCTTTGTCATTTCCAGATGCAGTGCTGAATTTCCAGGATCACTCCAAGCAGCATGAAACTTATCTTTGGGGGACTTTGAGCTGTGCGGCCGTGCAGCTTAAAGGGAACAGTGGATGCAACTATACAAAGAAATAATTGTATTGCAAGGGGACCTCATGGTCACAAGATTTTTTCCATTCTTAAAAAAAAAAAAATCCAAATATGGTATACAGTATGTGAATACCACTGCTGAAGAAGGGGGACATACAAATTAGAAGAGAGCCAGTAGCATCTAAGAGACTGAGCTGCAAATCAGAACTTCCCAGTTCAAATCTTGCCTCTGCCATGAACCAACTAGACAGGCTTCGGCAAGCCAGTTCTTCCCAGCCTCAGCTCGATGTTATGGCTCCAACTTCTCTGACGACCACACTCAGCATGAAGGAACTCCTCCTTCTAATTCCAGCTATGTGGAATGTGTAATGGAAATGCATTCTGCATATGTTCAAAAAGTACTTTGAGCAGTTTCTACTTTGCACATTCAAGGGCACTAACACAGTGTTGTTTGCAGATAAACAGGACACTATGTATGCTCATAAATCACAGATATTATATGTACTGCTGTAGACAGAGGCGTCACTAGGACGCGCGTCACCCCAAGGCGGAGGGGAACGCGTCACCCCAAGGCGGGGGGGCACGCGTCACCCTAGTGATGTCCCCCAATTATAACTATCGGCGCGGCCATAGGCCGCGGCGTGTTTTTTTGGGGGGGCCACCCGGCTGCACTCTGCTCCAGGTGCAACCCCCGCCCCTTCGCGTCGCCCTCCGGATGCTCCGAGGCCGGCCCAGGAGCCGGCCTCGGAGCGTCCGGCCCAGCCGGCGCTCCAGGGCCTTCTGAAAGAAGGCCCAATGCGTCATGAACTTTTACTGTTTTCACGCATGCGCAGAGACCGTTTTGAGGGCAAGGGCCTGCCCTCTTGCCCTCAAAACGGTCTCTGTGCATGCGCGAAAATAGTAAAAGTTCGCAACGCATTGGGCCTTCTTTCAGAAGGCCCTGGAGCGCCGGCCGGGCCGGCCTCGGAGCGTCCGGAGGGCGACGCGTGTCGGAGGTGACGCGCACGGGGGTGGCATGGCGGCCCGCTCCCGTTACTTGACGGAAGCGACGCCATTGGCTGTAGAGACAAAGGAGTATGTTGGAAGGGGTCATATTCTATATAGATTCATAACCTTAGCAACACCAATGAAGGTAGTTGGATTTGACAGGGTTCCAGGAAGTCAGGCGCTTGTTATCAAAGATCTGAGAAAACTCTAAAAAAAAGAATATGAGCAGAAGAAGCATCTTATTGTATTGCTTTGTAAGATTTCAGAGAACTGCTCGCGTTCAGGTAAGAATCATATGAGCTTGTCAATAAGGCGCAGACAAATATCTTTGATGCTCCAGGTATAGCTGAGAAAGTAATGACTATTTCTGGCCCAATACAGAATTACTTCAATGGAGGAGAAAAAAAATCATACTCAGAAACTATGCATATTTGATAGCCTTTTTGGAACTCACTTCTGCAATACTGATCCTTCCCATATATGTAACAGAGTACCAAGCTAAGAAACTAACAACCCAATCCTATGGGTTGTGTGTGCTGCAGGAACCTGTGTGCACGAGGATCCTATCCCTGTCTCTCCCCTTTCTTCTTACAAGGAGACCCATAGGACATCAGGGGGCTTACCCAGAGATAGGGGAACAAATGTTCTATGAGGAGGTCTCCTGATCACCCCCCTCCCATTGAATGCAGTTCATGCCTCCACCAGCACCAAGAGTGGGGATGGGATTGAGGCAGGCTGTAATCTTATACACACTTTCCTGGGAGTAAGCCCCACTGAATATAATGGAACTTACTTCTGAGTAGAGACGCATAGAATTGCACTGTATACATTTTTTATTTGCTGCCCACTTGACGACTGTTTTTATGCAGCTCCATACCTTCCAGGTTGGATACATCCAAATCTTCCCCTCACATGTGACTGAAATACAAGTTTAAACTTAGATCAAGTGTGGGAGTAGGTTTGGATCTCCACACACATAGTTGAAAGAACTGCCCAGCTAGGAAGAACCAGAACCAGGAAGCTGTGGCTGGTAGAGGGCCTTGCCTAAACTTGCATGTTACAGGTTAGCTGGAAAAGTATCATATGAATTGGCCTTAAACTTTGTATCTAAAGTGTCTAAGGATGAGCAAAAACACAACTACATTTGTGCAGGGGGTCCAGGATTTCAACAGGCACCACCTGATGTCCCTGGCACCATATTCCACACCATTTCTGTGGGTGCCGCAACTCTCAGGATTGGCTTTTGGGGGAGGCACTAGTTCTTAGGAGCCAAAGGGATAAGAACTAGAAAGATGCTGTGCAATTTTAAGTAGAATTGTTTTTAGATACAGGGGTGGCATGACCCAGAATGCCACCAGATGCTGCCTCAGATCCGCCTTTGCCTCCTCGGCACTACAGAAGGAAAAAAAAAAAAAGCCCCTTCGTGTGGTTTCTTCCAATGCAGAAATGCAGGACTTCTGGTTTTATTTAAAGGGCCTGTACAAATGAAGGGGCTCCGTCATTTGCACAGTCCCTCTAAATATAACTGGAAGTCCCACAATCTGCTTTTAGCATGCAGAAAGTGGATCAGTCCATGGCAGGGTGGCGAGACACAGTAGTGATGGCCGACTCAGAGTAAAGGGCACTCTACCACCCTTTTACCCCTGCAATCTGCCACTGCTGTGACCTGTATCACCTCGTCTCACGGATGGGCCACCCCTGTTTAAAATATAAATCCCTGAGCATTCGCTCTGAAGAGACACAGCAAGATAAAACTACTATATATTGTTTTGGTGCCAGCTGTCTGAAACATTTATGATCAAACTTCTGACATATCCTCAGAACAGCGGTGATATTTAAGAAATATATTACTGTGCTTATGAGATGTAAAATGTCACTGCTGTAGCATATACCACCACATCACATGAATGCCAAAAAAGAGCATGTATAATTTTCCTTCAAAATGCAAATTTGCATGCGCGCATACTTCAGCTCCGGGGCTGGCCCAATGTGCTTGCTTCTGAACAAGCAAAAAATAGAGCTGAGGCTCAGCTTAAAAAGGTCCTCCACTAAACTTTATACCTGTACTCCAACTCCAGATCCCAGTTAACAGCTTTTCAGAATGACAGTTTAAATCAAGAAAATGTCACACAATGTATAGTAACAGCCCTAATCTTTCCTGGAAATTGCTGCCTGTGGTTTTCAATAACATCGGAAATTGCTGGCAATTGACAATGTGTCTCACGGCAAGGATAACTTGACTTTTGCACATTTAAACAAAACAGTCTTAAATTATTCATACATATGATTCAACACTTAGGCAATCCTTCGAATCTTTGATTTCAGGAACCTGAAGTCTTCCTTTCATTTTTCTCTCTTTTCCGTCTGCCTTTTCTCCTCCTTTGTCTTCACAAAGGTAAAATTATTAATATTGCAATCAATCAATAAAATTATCCCAAAGCATTTCAGTACTCATTCATCATACCTAAGCTGCTGTTTTTACAAGAAACATAGCAATGATAAACATCACCATGGGCAGGCTTTTTTATTTTTAAATGATGGTCAAGACTGAGGAAAAAAGTCACAAGAAGCAAGTGCAACAGATACCTGATTTTCAAGAACACACAGAACCAAAGACCTCCATTGTAGGGCTTTGAAATATTTAATGAAGGCCACTCACCTTGACTCAAATAAGTTTTAGATCAGATTTATGGCGCAATCCTGCGTAAGGATACGTGGCCAGCCTAAAGGGCCAGCTGCTGTATCCTATTCCATTCCAGGGCTGCCCCGGGGTAGCCCAGGAGTACCTCGGGAGAAGGGAACATTCGTCCCCTTCCCCGGGTGCAAGCTGGCCGGGGTCCTATGGGCCTCCTTGGATTTACGCCAGCTATGAAGCTGACGTTCATCCGAGGTGGGGGAGTAAGGCAGGCCAGACCCAGGAACGGGTCAAGGATATCGGTGAGCGCACCACCGATATCCCCGCCCTCTTCCAGCCCAGGCCGGCCAATGGCCACCTGTTATGACATCATAATTATTCCTACATGTTATGGGGATTAGAGAAGGCCTTGATATGGTGATACCATTTCAACAAGAGCCTTACATGTCCTGTAACATCTAGTTATGCTTTTATTCAGCCCTAATACATGAAATTCTACATTTGAACACTATACAGTAAGTTGAAATCATAGCACTTCCAAAACCTTGTAAATGATTTGCCAAAATATCCTCTAAGAGGAATTCATATTATAGCTCTAACATTTATTACATATCTTTTGAGACAGTCTACATATTTTAGTTATACAATCATCTTGTGACATAAGTCAGACTTTACATTTTCATTTTCATAGCGGTTTGGATACTTTTGTTACCATAACGTAAACCAAAAGGAAGTTCAAAATGGGAATGGAAGTTGTACATATGAAGCACGCATCTGCCTATTATGTGCCAGAGGTTCCTATTTTTCTAATTTGTCACGGAAACTTACAGCCTGTTGGAGACTGCCTCACGACTGCCGAAAAGCAGCCTCTGCTGGTGCAATGCTAGTTATGCCAGAGGGGGAGGGGGATAGGGTTGGGCTGTTAGCAGTGGCATTCCTGAAGGGGGTGCGGCACCATAAGTGGTGCAAGGCGCTTCACTGCAACTTGAAAACTGGTGTAAAGTGACCCCTCCCACTCACCCCCGGAGCCATTCTGGCAGCGAAGGCAATGTGCTGCGTGTTGCCTTCACTAATGGAATGGCTCCAGGGACAAGTGGGAGGGTCCGCATTACACCGGTTCGCAAGGCACAACGCAGCGCCTTGCACCACTTATGGTGCTACACCTCCTCCAGAAACGCCACTGGCCATTAGTATACATGTTTCCCAACTATGCAGAAGTACTTCCTCATGACAGCAGCTTCACATGGGCTTTGACATATAAATGTTTACCACTATTCTCATTTAGATTCTTCATACCAGTGCCACTCTTTCCTGATTGGCTCTGATGGGGATACAGAGAGACTCCATGACTCATTAAATAAGGTTGTAAGGATTTCCTAAGAACATAAGAAAAGCCCTGCTGGATCAGACCAAAGGCCCATCTAGACTATCATTCTGTTTCTCCAGGTCATTCACCAGCTGCTTCTGAGAAGCCCACAAGCAGGACAGAAAGGCACATTTCTTTCCTGCCATTGCTCCCCTGCAACTGGTATTCAGAGGCATATTGCTGCTGAACCTGGAGATAGTGCATAGCCGTCATGACTAGTAATCATCGATTTCTATATTTTTTACCACCTGTGGATCCATAACCATGGGGAAGCATTTCAGAGTGACTTCTAATACAGCTGGAGTAACATATAAACAAGCCCCAGGATGAAACACAATACAAACTTGTCAATACTGACCTTTGTACTCCACTAAGAGACAAGCAGATCAAATAAAACGGAGTGGACAAGACTACAAAAGACAACCACATTGTCTAAAGGGGCAGAAGGTGTGGTCCTGAGATTGAACTGCCCGAAGATTGCTGGAAGCTAAGCAGGAGCAGCCTGTTTGTGTTGGAAGAGGGCAGACCGGAAATCACTGATATTACTTATATGCTGTTACAACCCTCGGTGGCAGAGAGGCATCGCTGTTGCATGCTGTGGTGAGAGTAATGTGGAGAATGTCAGTGCCAGAGCGATAACAACTGGAAAAAAGTTCCCCTGTTCAGCATGATCTGTGGCGTCCTGCGGAGAGCTCGAGGCTTGTGTTTGGTAGCTAGTGAAGATGACTACACCGTGGAAGAACCATCTGGAATTGTAGGGTTCTATATATAGAGAACAATATTGTAAAGATCCTTATTGGATCTAGGCAAGCCTGCCTATGTAAACTGCCTTGAGTAACATCTGAAGAGCAATCTGAGGATAAGAAAGGCGGTATATAAATACAGAAATAAAAATATAATAAATAAAGTCCTCAAAAGAGTGATATTAGTGAATCAGGATTGTCTCGTGGCTATCTAAACGCCCGAGTCAAAATACCCCTTGCACCTCTTGCACTGATATGTTGGCCCAATGAAAGCCCAACTCAGGTACATATTTATGAGGCAGTAAACTCACATGTGGTTAGCTGATGTAGCATAGTGGCTATGAGAGTCAGTTACGAGCCAGGACTTCCCTGGTTCAAATCTCATCTCTGCGATGAACTCACCAGGTAGTATTAGGCAAACTACTCCCTCTTAGTTTCATTTACTTAGAGCCCAATCCCATGCAGGTTTACTCAGAAGCAAGTCCCATTATAGTCCATGGGGTTTACTCCCAGTAAAGCGTGGAGAGGATTGCAGCTTTACTTCACTGGGTTGTTGTCAGGATTACATTCAGGATAATACTGTACTTATGAGCACTTTACACATCAAAAAAGTGCTATACAAATATTGATATTATGCAAAGAGAGGAACTTAGAGAGAAAGTTTAAAGACTACATGGCAATTTACATGATGTTCATAAGAGCTATTTCAGTCAAGTGCTTCCCAATGTGAAACTGTCACATCACCTTTTCTGGCTGAAGACTCGGTCACAGCTTTCTTAATAACAAGTAATTGATAAGGGTCAGGAAGAAGCTTTGGAAACTTCAGACACTTCTTTTAGAGATAGGAAACTTGCCTCTCCTACTCTAATTAAGCACACTCATTATGGCAATGGTTAGCGGTTCCTTTCACTTTTTTCTTGGGAGTTAGCAACTCCGCCCATTTCAGTATTTACTGTACTGATCTACACCTAGCATCAGCAGAGGGATCCGCAATCTCTCTCTCCAAGTGTCATTTATGCCGGGGGTGGGGTGGGGTGGGGGAGAGGGATTATACAACTAGGCTGTGTGCCAGTTTTAAAACAGAATATGACTATGTCATAAAAGAAAATGAATTTTCTACTTAAAAGCAATATTGCTGCTTTATGGCTCTGTTTTATGCAATCCTATGAAACCACTGTAAATGTCACCAAGGAAGATGCAAAATTCTATTTTTGGCACCATCTGGAAAGTGCTTCTAATTAAGTTGCAAGGAATGCAATTGCTGAAATTAAACATACCTTGTAACACTGTGATATTCTAAAGTTGCAGGGAAGGGCCTTAAAATGCCTTGTTCATCCACACTGTAACAAAACTCTGGTCCAGCAGTATCAGAAGCCCGGTTCTTACCGCTGGCTCTGTGCACTGACCAAATAAATGTCAATGGGGAGAGGGGTATTATACCAGTTGGCTCTGCCCCCATTCTTTGGAGGTTGGACCAAAGGCAAGAACAGGCTATTCGCCTGTACAGTCTCAGAAGGATTCCAATTGCATGCACACATTTCACAAGGATTCCAATTGCACGCACACTTCTGCGCACACATTTCTAACGTGGAGAGAAACTGTTCCCACATTTGGCCCAAAGTTGTCATGAGTAACCCCTGAGAAAAACTCTTCCTCCCCCCTCAATGACAGCTCTCTGTATACACCTAGGAAACAGCCTGTCACATTCTCCATTCTGACCAGAGCTCTAGTCGCATACCACACATGGCATTCCTCTTTCAGTTGTAAGCTGAAGTCCCAGGACTGCCTGGTATCACCAGAGAACAGCAGCCTTGACCGAAACCTAGCTCACACCTGGTCCAGTCACTCATTTGCCTTGAGAGAGGGAAATCTGAGCGTTGGCTAATTGAAAACCACCATATCAGAGTTTGTGGGGCTGGGCTTTCTAAAACAGGTTCAAAGAGCTCTGCCCAGCTGGGTAGACAGGCAGGAGATGCAAGATGCCAGCCAGGCTTTGCAAGATGCCAGCCAAGCTAAGATGAAAGCCAGGATGCTGTCCAGCTAAGAAACAGTTAACTACTAGGAAGATCTTTCCCTCCAAGTGCCAGGAGGATTATCAGTTGTAAGTGGATGGTTTAAACCAGGGAAATCTTAGTTTGAATCTGTTTTTACTTCATTTTGAACTTTGCTTCTTGATCTCAAGTACAGAGTTTGATTATCTGTTTGTCTGTTCCTTTCTGTGTTCTGTTTTAATCCTTGATCAATCTTTTCCTTTGATCTTAATAAAACCAACCTGCATTGTGCTTTAACCCATAAAGCAATTGGCCTCCTATCTCTGATGCCTTGCTCAGCCTTGAACACTAACCAGAGAAGGCGCACGTGTGCGTGTAAAAGAGGGAGAGAAGTGATGCAAGGAGCTTGCTCAGGATGCTCCCCATCCTTCTCCCTCCTCAGGGATCTATGTGTGAGGTCTGTTGGATGGATGGCAGACAGACAGGACTCCAGCTGAGGGAAGGGGTGGAAATGCAGGGCTGGGCCAAGACACCTGAGGCAGCATGCCATATGCTGCCCCTCCCTTTTGTCGCTGTTGTTCAGTTGTTAAGTCGTGTCCAACCCTTCGTGATCCCATGAACCATATCCCGCCAGGCCTTCCTATCCTCCACTATCTTCCTGAGTTCGCTCATTTTCATGTTCGTTGCATCGGTGATGCTGTCTAACCATCTCATCCTTGGCCTTCCCCTTCTCCTTTTGCCTTCAATTTTTCCCAGCATCAGAGTCTTCTCCAGAGAGTCCTCTCTTCGCATTAGGTGGCCAAAATATTTGAGTTTCAGCCTTAGTACCTGTCCTTCCAGGGAACAGTCAGGGTTGACTTCATTTAGGATTGACTGATTTGATCTCCTAGCAGTCAATGAAGTGCCAGCCTCTGCTCTTCCCACTGTTTAATGCTCTATCTCAGCACTCTCCTCCCATCCACATTCTTCTTCCTCTCTGTCCTGCTCTTCCTTTTCTAGTCCAGGGAGTGGAAAGAGGAGGAGCAGCAGCAATGGAGGCAAGTAGGCAGAAAGAGATGGGTCCCCCCCCCCCACACACACAAATTTGCGGTCTGAAGTGACCACTTCAGTGGTTCTCATAGATGGGCCAGTTCTCTGGAAATGCGACTCTGATCTTGCATTTCTAGTGAGAGTGAAATCTATCCCCATGTGCAGCCAGGACATGACTGTATGTGTGGTTTTGATGTGATCTCAGGGTGGGGACAAGCACCATATTTCCCAGAGAGGAACAGGGTCCTCGGTGCTACCCTGGAGACCACCAAAGGAGCAGATGCATGAAGATTAGGGCAAATGTATGAAAACTGCTGCTCTGATCAGTGCAATTTCTCTCCATGCATTCAGTCAATATACAGTATGTAGGAAAAGGCGAGAACCGGTATTGAATAAACACTTTTGGAAGCAAAAATAATCCGGTTTGCATGCTAATGCCTCTGGCAGTGAGTTACTGCTGGTTGCAGAATGGAGGGAACATAGGAGGCATTGTTCTCTCCAGGCTCAAACATCTTCCTCCTTCTGAAAATGCAAGATTGGTCTCTATAAATACTTCCATATCAGCTGTTAGTCTTAGCCTGAGCAGTAGCTGGATCTTGCCCATCTAGCTTTTCTTTCTGAAGTCTCTTGGCTTCCCAAATCTGTACATCCTGCTTTCAGACTCTCTGGAAGGAAACATCAACTTTGACACCATGGTTTAATATCGTAGCCCACAAAAAGTTACTAGCCCAACAAAAATGGGTACTACCTCACCTGCCCTATGTAGGTTTTTTGTGGCAACTGAGAGAGAGAGAGAGAGAGAGAGAGAGATGTGATGAGTACTTTGTTTCTTTTCCTTATTTTTGCCTATTTTTCTATATTTGTGGACACTTAACTCCACAGAAATTCCTGTGCAGTTACATTAGTACTGATGATTCATTAAGGACGAAGCAAAAAGAAAAGAAAAGAAATTACAGTAGCTGAAATAAAATTAATTTCACCCATTCAGTACTGTTGAATTCAATATAGGCAAAAGCCTTTAGCTTCAGTCAACAAAACCAAACAATGCCACTCAGGGGGCAATCCTGTAAAAAAAAAAGCCATCGACGGAACAAGCGTTCCGTCGACGGAAGGTGTCGCGAATGTGCCGTAAAGCACGTTCATGACGCCTCAGGAGTAAGGGAGGCCGGTGCAAGGCCAGCCTCCCTCACTTCGGCGCCGGATCTCCATGAGGGCGGCAGCAGAAGATAAGTGCTCTGTCACTGGCCGTGTGGGTGGTCCGACCAGGCAAGGGAGGGGGGCCATTGGCTTAGCCGGCCTGGGAGGGGGATGGCGTCGGCCATATCCCCGTCCCCGCCAGGCCGGCTACGCCGTTATATGGCCTCCTCTACTTCTGCCAGCTATTTAGCTGGCAGAAATCTGAGGAGGCCGATAAGTCCGGCCCAGGTTTACATTCGGGGAAGGGGTAAGCGTAACCTCTAGCCCACCGGTATACAGGCAGCCCGTGCACAGGATCTGGCTGGTGGCCCTGGGCCGCTGGCCGGATCCTTAGTCAGGATTGCGCTCCCCAACATGTTTACTTAATTTGTACTTTATTTATCACATTTAAATCCCACCCTTCCTGCAAGGAGCTCAGGGTAGTACACACTGTTCTTCAATCCCCCGTTTTATCCTCACAACAACTCTGAGAGGTAGGTTAGGTTGAGAGGTGGAGACCAACCCAATGTTATCCAGTGAGCTTCATGTCTGAGAAAGGAATTGAACTCAGTTCTCAGTTTGTTATTCTCAAGCACTACATCAGAGTATTGCTGGTTCATGTATTTTTGATATAGCTACAAAACTCTTACATACTAATATATAGATATACACCTCATCAAATCTTAGGACCTGAAAAGGGTGTGTGTGCATGAAAGAGAGAGAGAGAGAGAGCTTTAAATGAAAAAGTAATACTACTATAGCTATGAAATAGTAATAACAGTAGGCTATTGCTGTATAGTGGTTCTTCAGACAGCTGTTGCTATTTGTTTTGATGCTGTCTCTGTGTCAATGCCACATAGACAGCAACCAGTATGTTTTTCCTCCATCTGTACTCAGATGCTATGACCGTTGCACCCCAGTAAGCGGGCGGACCATGCCCACAACCACCAGGATAAGCTGCAATGATCTTCCGAATATTCCAGCAGGGGACGTTCTGCCTCACCTGCTGCCCCCACACCACACGTCCCTGGTACAGATACAGTCATCAGAATCACTTTAACCCATTCCTTGACCACTTCATATAATGTTTATGAAGGGTTACTCTGCACCAGCAAATCTAGTTGATTGGGCAAACCAAACATTTACTGTCACTGTTCACAGACAACATACCAACAAAAAAAAGGACACTATCTTTGTTGAGTTAAAAAAATAGCTCTCCTGTAATGCTGTTACCAAAGCCCATGTTGCCCTCATCTCAGAAATTATATGGCACCTACCTTAGAAAGCCCGCCCACTTCCAAATAGAAGCAGATAATGAAAACATTCCATGTGACCCACAGAGCAGTCCATACCGAGTACTAGGGGTAAAAAGAAAAGAAAATGTGAAGATGAAAACACTGTACAAGGTGCAGATCAATAATATAAAGGATCAATTAATACAGCACTTCTGGAAACCACCAGGCAGGGACTAGCCAGAAAGATCTCTCTTGCTTGAAAGCCCTTCGAACTGAAGCCAATTGCAAATCCAATATTCTTTGCTGCTCTAACTACTATACTCAAGGAAAAGTTAGATTTATTATTTATGGCACTGTATTAGTCTACTGACACCCATAAATCCCCAAACATTGACCCAATTACAGATTTTGTACTATACCTTTTCCTCTTCATGATATATCCTTACATATAAATATATAAAAATAATCACCTCATTTTGCAGAATGACCTGAGGAATATCCAAAGAATTCTGGTAATCAGGTGCTGGGATAAATAGGGAGCATTACACACTAGTTTATACCAACAAGAGGTTGCATGAAGGACACAGTAAGTGCACCATGCACTGATAGAAAAACTTCAGATAACCAAAGTTCAGGCATGTTCTTTATGGGTCTATTTGGTATCCTACCTTATCATGGTTTGGAATAATTATAATACACAAACATACATACTGTATGGATGCAGGAATATATCCATAACAGGAAGAAGGGAGGGAGAAACAAAATAGTCTAATATACCTCTGCAGATGTTCTGTTCAGCCTGAACAGTTCAGGAGTGGCCCAACCCTGAGAAACAGCAGATGGACACTCCCTGCCAATCTCTATCCACTTACTTTCCTGCTTCTCCTTCTCCCACTCCTTGGATTGAAATGAAAGAGGGGGGCAGAGTGGAAGAAGTGTAGTGGTGGGGAGAGTGGTGGGTCAGGGCACTCTCCGCCACTCTCTTCTCTCCCACTCTTCTTCATTCTATCCACTTGTTCCATCCGTCTCTCCCACTCTTTTCCAACCCAGGGAGCAGGAACATCACCAGATTGAGGGAGGACACCTGTGGACATGCTACCTTAGATGTCAGGAGAACTTGGGCTAGCCCTGATTCTGTTATAGCCTAGAGATGCTACTGACCACATTTATGAACTATCTCAGGAAAAGGCAGATTGTATTCAAATATGGGAGATTAAGGGTCCAAACCTATCCAACTTTCCAGCGCTGATGCAGTCATACCAACAGGGCATGCACTGAATCCTGTGGGGAGGGCAGTCACAGAGGCCTCCTCAAGATAAAATAATATCGCAGCCCATCGTACCGCCCAGGCTCAGCCGCTTTTGCCAACTCTGACGTGGCTTGGCTTGCTCAGCTCCAAACTGAATCGCTGAGTCAGAGCGGGCGAAAGGAGCTGAGCAAGGGTAACATTTGTTGTGTTTTGGCATTGTGAAGAGCTCCAGAAGGACCTCTCCAAACTGGGAGAATGGGCAGCAAAATGGCAGATGCGCTTCAATGTAAGTAAGTGCAAAGTGATGCACATTGGGGCAAGAAACCAAAATTTCACATATACGCTAATGGGTTCTGAGTTGTCTGTGACAGATCAAGAGAGAGATCTTGGGGTGCTGGTGGACAGGTCGATGAAAGTGTCGACCCAGTGTGCGTCGGCTGTGAAGAAGGCCAATTCCATGCTCGGGATCATTAAAAAAGGGATTGAGAATAAAACGGCCAATATCATTCTGCCTTTGTACAAATCGATAGTAAGGCCACATCTGGAGTATTGTGTCCAGTTCTGGTCACCACACCTCAAAAAGGATATAGTTGAATTGGAAAAGGTGCAGAAAAGAGTGACCAGAATGATTCGTGGGCTGGAGCACCTCCCTTATGAGGAAAGGCTACAGCGTCTGGGGCTTTTCAGCCTAGAAAAAAGGCGCCTGAGGGGGACATGATTGAGACTTATAAAATTATGCATGGGATGGAGAGAGTGGATAGAGGGAAATTCTTCTCCCTCTCGCACAACACCAGAACCAGGGGAAATGCACTAAAATTGAGTGGAGGGAGAGTTAGAACAGACAAAAGAAAATATTTCTTTACCCAGCGTGTAATTCATCTGTGGAACTCCTTGCCACAGGATGTGGTGATGGCATCTGGCCTAGATGCCTTTAAAAGGGGTTTGGACAGATTCATGGCGGAAAAGACCATCACAGGTTACAAGCCATAAGCAACCTCCTGGTTTTAGAAGTGGGTTTTCTCTGTGCCAGGTGCAAGGGAGTGGAGACTGGACACAGGTATCTTGTTGTCTTGTGTGCTCCCTGAGGCATCTGGTGGGGCCACTGTGTGACACAGGAAGCTGGACTAGATGGGCTTTTGGCCTGATCCAGCAGGGCTCTTCTTATGTTCTTATGTTCTTATGTGTGTCATAGGAGTAACTGGGAGAGTGGTTTTCAGTGCAATACTATGCATGTCTACTCAGAAATCAGCCCCGTTGAGCCTTTCAGGGAGGTGTGTCACCCTTGCTTGGCTGCTTTTGCCTACTCCAGCTTGGCTAGCTTGGCTCTGAGCCAAATCGCCGAGTCAGAGCGGCAGAAAGTGGCCAAGCAAGAGTGACATGCCTGCAGAGAGGGGTGTCACCCTTGCTCAGCCACTTTCGCCTGCTCTGACTCAGTGACTGGGTTCAGAGCCGAGCAAACCGAGCCGAGCCGGAGTGGAAGAAAGTGGCCAAGCCTGGGCAGCACGGCAGGCTGCGGCGGGCTTCTCCACCATGCATGTTACCCCTCAAATGTGAGTCACCTGGTGCAGGCTGCACCCCCCACACCCCTGTAGTGACGCCAGTGAAATAGAGGTTACCAGGGATTAGCAGCTAAAATAGTGTCTGAGCAGGAACTCCAAACATACAGGGAAAGCAAGACACAAAGGCTGCAATCCTATATACAGTTTCCTGGGAGTAAGTTCTATTAAACTCAATGGGGCTGATTTCTGAGTAGACATGCATAGTATTGCACTGAAAACCACTCTCCCAGTTACTCCTATGACACACAATGCCAAAACACAACAAATGCCAAAATTGGAAATACTGTCAATAATGTGATATTGTAAATAATGATGTCCTTTTAAGAGAAAGGGTTGAGAGAAAATGAACAACACACAGGGATTGCAATGGCAAAATGTAAACATCCAGCACTATCCCTTTAAGAGCTTGGAACAGAAAAGAGCCTGCAGGCATAGCATAGGCAAAATCAAAGGCTGTCCCTTTCGAAGCTTGGAGGAGAAAGAAGAGTGCAGGATGAAGTGTGGGGAATTTTAATATACAGGTTGTCAAAAAGTTGGACTTAAATGTGGAAAAATTAATAATAGGGACGCATACACCCCGAAACATTTAATTTACAAGTCAAGTTCTAAGTCAAAATAAGCAAACACTGTTCATGTAATATAAAATTGAATCCTTTTTTAAACTTGATATTCAAAACCACAAAACATGCATAGAAAGCATTTTGTAAACAACACATGAATGGGAAATTTACACTTTTTCTGCACAATAATATTCAGTACTAATTCAATGATGTATGATAATCCTCCCATGGTGTGACCATATTTGGAAAGCTCTTTACAGCCCTGGTTGTTACATCTCAAAAAAAATATTGTGGAGTTGGAAAAGATGCAGAAGAAAGCAACCCAAATGATCAGGGGCTGGAAGACCTTCCTTATGAAGGAGGACAACAATGTTTGAGACTCCTTAGTTTAGAAAAAGGTGGTAAAGGGAGGGAACATGATTGAGGGCCCAATCCTATCCAACTTCCCAGCACTGATGCGGCCATTCCAATGGGGCGTGTGTTGCATCCTGTAGTGGGGAGGCAGTGATGGACATCTCCTCAAGGTAGGGGAACGTTTGTTCTCTTACCTCGGAGCTGCATTGAGGCTGCATCGGCGCTGGAAGGTTGGATCGGATTAGATCCTGAGGCTTATAAAATTATACAGGCTGTGTAGAGGGAGTTTTTCTTTCTCTCACACAATACTAGAACCAGGGGTCATCCAATGAAACTGATTGGCAGGAGATTTAAAACGGACAAAAGGAATCAGAGGCATAGGAATGGGGGGGACAGTACGCCCCCGGGGCAGTGGGCAAGAGGCACGGGGGGGGGGTGCGCAGCAAAAATAGCAGCCATGGCAGCTTTTTTCCGGCACCACAGTTGCGGTAGCGTGGCCCACCTGCCCGGTCTGTTAGAGGTCTTTTCTGACTGAAAAACATTGTGGGGGGGGGGCAGAAAAGACCGTGATTGCAACTTGGCAGCCGGAGGGGACGGGGAAAGTGACGTCGCCGGGGATGCGTCTCTGATTCCCGCCTCCAGCAGCACGCGACACCCCCAGCCCCCTAGTGGCTAGCAACGCCACTGAAAGGAAGTGCCGGTACTTCTTCACGCAGTGCATAATAATAATAATAATTATTATTATTATTAACAGTATTTATATACCGCTTTTCAACAAAATGTTCACAAAGCGGTTTATAGACAAAATTAAATGATCAAATGGCTCAAATAATCTCTCAAATTCACTACCACAAGATATGGTGGTGATCATTAGCTTGAATGATTTTAAAGGAGGATTACACAAATTCCTGAGGGACACCTCTATCACAGTCTACTAGTCACAATGGCTATGCACCACCTCCAGGTTCAGAGACAACGTGCACCTGAATACCCATTGCAGAGGAGCAATGGCAGGAAAGGGGCAGGGTTCATCTCCTGCTTGTACGCATCCTGAAGGCAGTTGGTCAGTCACTGTGGGAGACAAGTTGCTGGACTAGATGGGCCTTTGGCTAATCCAGCAGGGCTCTTCTTATGATGATCACAGTATTTGATGATGATACCTACCATTAATCTATCACACATTAAGGATTCCAACCACGTCACAGACATTAGCTCAGTAATACTTACAACAGCCCTGTACAGCAGGCTGGTATTATTAGTGAAGAAATCTCAACGATGACTTCAAGAGGTTGTTTGTCAAGAAGGAAAGGGCATGGAAGTGTTTCGAACTTTAAGGAGCAAAAACTTTAAAGATAAGAAATATGTCCCGTTGCACTGTCTTCGGAGCCGTACAATGCATTAAGAATGCCAGTAACAGCCTCCCATAACAAGGCAGTGCACCTTACAATCATCCCTGACCCAGCCCTGCTCAGCTTGTGAGTGACAAGGGAAATTACAGACCAAGGCAATATGACAGAAAATGAAAGTGATCAGCTCAAAAATTTTACCAAAATCACTTTCACAGAAAAACTCTGCCTTATCAAACATTTTATTGTATTTTTGAAGTCTGTGTGGAATTGCCTTTCTTGTTGCTCTTCGCTGTCTAGGCTGGCTTAAATCCAAGTAATCTGGTTTCACTCCTTGTGGATATTGCATTTATTACTCTCAGAAGATTCAGTTTCTTCTTCCCACTAATCTAACTCTGTCTCTGTAGACATTTATATTACACATATACCAATGCTATAAGAGCACACTAGGTTGAATAAAATTACCTATGCAAATAGGCAATTTCTTTGCACTTCCCTGAGAGGAAAACATGTCCTATTTTCATAGATCAGAGAAAAGTGTAAATTGATTTTTTGGGTATGTATGCTGGACTATGTTTGGCCAATCTTAACTATATGACTCATCACTTCACAGGCTTTTGATGTGAAGCACCAAAAGTATTCGGGAAAACCTAGTAAGCACATCTCATCATCCTTAATCAGTTTTAACAGCTTGGGAATCTCTCATGCTCTGGGAAAATGTGGCAGGAATAAAAAAAAGAATGGACAGAGAAATACCTTTAGTAAAGTACTTAAAGCTGTGCCATATACTACACAGAAAGAATTCAAATGTAGTTCTCCATACTTTGCAAGCATGCAATTCTTCATACATGGTCTTTTTACAGATACACACAGTATAAAAGGTAAAGGTTCCCCTTGCTCGTAAGCCAGTCATTACTGACTCTAGGGGTGGTGCTCATCTCCGTTTCAAAGCCAAAGAGCTGTCCGAAGATGCTTCCGTGGTCATGTGGCCGGCATGACTCAACGCTGAGGCGCACGGAACACTGTTACCTCACGCCAAGGTGGTACCTGTTAATCTACTTGAAATTTCTTGCTTTCGAACTGCTAGGTTGGCAGGAGCTGGGGCTGAAGACGGTCAGGGCCGTCGCCTGATATGGGGTGGGGGCCCCAGGGCGTAGGGCGCAGGGCTCTGGGGGTGGGGCGGGGCTCCTTAAGTTTCGGTTTCTTTTTTCCTTTTTTTACGGTTTTTTTTTTACTTTTTTCGGGGGGGCGGTTAAGTGTTAACGGGCATATGTTAGTGTATGTTTGCTTTCCCACACTTATCTTGCATATGGGACGGTTCCAGCGACGATCTTCTTCCTGCGCCCGGGCACATCTTCTCCCTGCGCCCGGGCGCGAACTCCGTAAAGGCCCCAGCAACGCTTCCCAGAGTTTGCGCAGGCGCAGAACGACAAAGTTTCCAATCGACGTTCTGCGCCTGTGCAAACTCTGGAAAGCGCTGCTGGGCGCTTTACAGAGTTTGCGCCCGGGCGCAGGGAGAAGATCGTGCCTGGGTGCAGGAAGAAGATCGTTGCTGGAAGCGTCCCATATGCAAGATAAGTGCGGGAAAGCAAACATACACTAACATATGCCCGTTAACACTTAACCCCCCCCCCTGAAAAAGTAAAAAAAAAAACACGTTAAAAAACTGTCAAAAATAGGTTTCGAAACCGAAACCTAAATTTTTTGACAGTTTTATTGGGGGGCGTCGCCTGGCGACGCTTCTGAAGACGGTAGCTCACACCGTCACGCGGCACTCAGGTCTTGAACTGCTGCTAAAGAGCCGCGATTGCTCAGAATTTCCCATGAAATGTACACACCATTCCCTATGCACATACTGCTTCAGTTCTAGGGGGTCTGTATGGAAGTCGGAACGTATGCAGCACAAAACATCTGGCTCTTGCTGGCCCAGCACTTGCGCAAAAGCACCACCAAAGGATTACGGTGCCTTGCCAGTAACTCAGACATATGTAACTTGGGGAACCAGTGTAAACATTTTTGAAGAACACCCACAGCTGTCTTCCACAATGTGTGAAGTAGCCTGAGTCAGGAGAAGAAACATGCAAATGAATGTTTCCTTTTTATGTTCCATTAAAAATGCAGGCTGATTGGCCAGATCCTGAAGCAGAGTGGATTCATTTGTGGAGTTCTGAATCTGGTCACATACCGTATGACATTTAGAACTACATAGATGGAACTGAGGGCTAGCTTAAGCATTCATAGACTGAGATAAGGTTCTCCCACAAAACCGAATCATCTCAGGACCAAATGAGCTGTGACTCTGGGAGATCTGTGATTGAGTCTGTTTTATTAAACAGTAACTGCAGACATTGGAAGAGGAGTAATTTGGCCCAAGACCACAGCACTGAAGGAAAGCAGGTTCAGGGCTTCTGAGAGGAATTTTATCAGGGGGTACAAAGTTACCTCTCCTTTGGTTCCCAGACCTCGTTTTTGATCCTGGGTTGAGATACAATGTACCCCCTGCACACACACACACACACACACACACACACACACACACACACACACACACACACACACACACACACACCCTCAGAGGCCCTGGGCGAGTTAACCTTTTTCTTCTACTACTTATCTCAGTTAAGATATTAAACATGTAAATAAAGTTTATATTTATGAGAACCTGTAAGTTTTCAACCCCTGGGCACATAACCTTGCATTGGAAAAAGGGTGCAAAGGGAAGGGTGAATCCCTCTTCCCCCATGCATAGGTCCCATCAGAGTCCACCTTCCCTCTTGGTCTCACGCACTGAGACCTGCTATGAAGCTGGGGGTAAAAAACCAACAAGAAATCCAATCACAGATGACATTGTTTGGCCCTCAGTCTTCACATACAGAGTTGTTTGGCCCTCAGTTTTCACACAGGGAGTTGCTTGTTTGAAAGCACGTATTCATAAAAATTATAATCCAATTTTCAAACTTCAACTTCTTTAAAGTAGTGTCCCAGAGTTCTGTTCAAAAGGTTTCTTAGGTGTCATTATGTTTTTAAAAATGAAAAAGAAATGTACAACTCTAAATTGTCAATAGACAAATAAACTTTAAAATGGATATCCCTCCCCCCAACCCCCCCCCCCTGATATTTACACCTCAAAAGCCACAGCTGATAATATTTCACAGTCCAAATGCTGGCATTTTCAGGAGAAAAAGCAATAAACGGTCAACCTTTCCAGCCAGCTAAGGGTCAGCAAAATGTGAAGGAAGCTAGTTTTTCAAGTGGCTTTACAATTCTTGATTTCTGGATGGATTACATTTCTCAGAGACCCTTTCTCAGTGGAAATCTAAGTGACTGAAAGTTTTATATATGAACTGCGTCTGGAAGTATGTGTTAGTTCACACAGCTACAGTAAACGTAAATGACACTCTACGGCATGTTTCTCAAAGTAACTTTGCGTATTGCCGGGGGCGGTGACAGTGGCGGTGGCGATCCCAGGGGCGTCGATCTGCCAGGGGAAAACATTTTTACACTTGCTGTGGGTCCCAGCAGAAAACCGGAAGTGGTTGTAATTGCCGTTCTGTGGCAATCTACAGTTCAGGGAGGTCAGCAAAGGGGGCCGTGGGCCTCCCCGACCCCTTCGGAGGCCTTCCCCCCCCAATAAGCATAGAAAACATTTTTTTTACTTTTTCGCGGCAGCGATCCCTGGGATTGCCACCACCATGCTGAGGCTTAAGGTGCCAACCTTAAGATAGCAGGGGACAGCATCCGGTTCTGGTGGTGGGCCATGACTCACCACTTTTGAGAAACGATGCTCTACAGTACTTATTTATTTATTTATATGCACTTCGATCTTGCTTTGTCCTCCAGACTAAGACATTAAGATCTGAATGATGATATCAGTTTGGATATCAGAGCCCTATTAGCCCATTAGGTAAAGGTGACCCCTGACAATTAAGTCCAGTCATGTCCGACTCTAGGGTGTGGTGCTCATCCCCATTTCAAAGCCAAAGAGCCAGCATTGTCCGAAGACGGCTCCGTGATCATGTGGCCGGCATGACCTCCTTGCCGCAGTGTGTAGCATGCAGCTGGAACACGGAGCGCTGTTTACCTTCCCGCAAGCGGTACCTATTTATCTACTCACAGTAACATGCTTTGGAACTGCTAGGTTGGCAGGAGCTGGCCAAGCAACGAGAGCTCACCCCGTCGCAGATTCAAACTGCCGACCTTTCGATGGACAGCTCATGGTTCAGCGGTTTAACCCACTGCGCCACTCATTAGCCCATTAGAGATCCTTTAAAGAGGGGTTGCCCATTCAAAAGGTCACTGGGGGGGAATTGAACTCAGAGGATGTAACTGAATCTGTGATGGGGACTTTGGAGCTTAAAGGATTGGCCAGGAGAATAAGAGAAGGAATTGGCCATGGAGGACATAGTGCTGCATATATTACCCAGCATTCTTGACGCATATTTTCATAGGTTCTACAGAATAGATTTCTATACTTGCCATATACATTTTCCATAATTTCATTCTCCTAGTAAGAACTTTAGTCAATTTATTTACACTTCACTCCATCTGAAGTGCCAGAAGTAACCCAAAACAGCACAAATACATACCGGTAATTGAAAGTTCAAATAGATTTAAACACAAGCCAGCAATTAACTATCCAATGCTCATATTTTATTTTCAATGTTTTATCCACTTTTTTGTATGTAGAAAAGAAATGAGATTGAGGATTACTCATGTTGCAAACACAGTACATAGACTGGAGAACTGAACCATCACTGAATTATCAAAAACATACAATTCTAATGTTTTCACACACACGCACGCATGCACACACGCACACACACTTGAATGAAACATTTTAGAACTACTTTATGAAACAAATCAATGAAAACCAAACTTACCACAACTATATATCGAGGTCGGTACTGTATGGTTCCAAACAAACCCAAAATGACAGCAATTATGTGCAGAAAATTACCAAGGATAGGGGCCCACTGGAATCCAAGGAAGTCAAAGATCTGTCTCTCCAGGGCAGCTAACTGGAACAAAACATAACAGGAAAAAAATGGTCTTAGTTAGGATTAAACCAGATTTTCATTCATTATTAAGCCATCATTCTTGAGACCCAGCACTGACCTTTTAGAACAAGTCTGATAATTAACCCTTACTTTTGTTGAAAAGGAATTTCTTAAAGGTTTCAAAAATGGCTTATGGGTACCAGTATATTCCTTATTGCTAAATAAAGCAAGGTGTACAAAGAAAATGTTTTTGATTCTTCAAAGAAAATGTTGCCAGTGATATGACAGATCTTGTTCATTAATACTGTTTTTAAAGTCCCTTTATTCAGAATTCATTGATGTTCCTGATCCTACACAATACCTCCCCATCTGTGAATTTGATAAGCATTTCCTTTATTCCCCTTATCCAGGTCACGTATAAAAATTTTGAGCAGCACAGGGCCCAAGACAGAGCCCTGTGCCACTTCATTCAACACCTCCATCCAGGCTGATGTGGAGCCATTTAATAGCACTTGTTTGGCATGGGCTTTCAACCAACTTTGAACAGTAGTTACCACCTAGGCACATTTCACCATTTTATCTACAAGGATATCATGGAAGATATCCATGAAATGAGGCACACTATGTCCATAGCATTCCCACAGTCCATCAGTCACTCTATATAGTGAAAACCAAAACTTGTAATGAAGAAAATTCCTTAGGTTAGAAAAGATTTCATCACACAACTGTGTCAACGTCAGCAGGAACACCACTAGCACTGTCCAGAGAGAGAGAGAGAGAGAGAGAGAGAGAGAATGACCAGACGTTTAAAAGTGTTCTCTAGTTCCTACTATGTTCTTATTGATACGGTAGGTGCACCATACTCCCTCCCTCTCTACCTCTCCCCCCCCATTCCTCTTTCCCAGTCCATTTTTTTCCAAACCTCCCCATCCTCACCACAGATAAAGCCAGCTATAGTCACTAGGTAGCAGAAATGGTCGTCTCAAAAGGTCCAACATGTGATGGGTCCTTTGACGTCATGTTTTGTACAAGAGCTAACTCAAGTCATGGTGTCAGTGGATTCCATCCAACATCAGATATCTTCAGGCACGCAGTTCCACTTGAATTTTAACTTATTCAGCCTCAAAGGTAAATCACATGATTGGGAAATACAGCCCAAATGTAGCTTATATTTCAATCTCGGCAATTCAAGTAACAGTATAACCATAGTCCTCCTTGAAACCAGACGTAACCCTAACTATATTCTGTCTTCAGAATGACTCATGGTCTTTGCCTTGGGCTTCTGCTCATCATCCACACACTGCCGCAAGGTAGGCCCCATAGGTGGGATTCTCCACTACTATACACAGATAACACTCCACTTAATGCTAACATGGAAGGGAGCTGTAAAGTAAAAAAAAAAAAAAAAAAAAAGGCTGAAGGAAGCAACCCTCATGAGAATCATTTATTCTGCTGTTGTCTACCATACAGTTAATATGTCACTATAACTGAATTTTAATAGAATCTCCTATTGGCACAAAGCTACAATTTTTTGTTTTTTAAAAAAGACTTATAACCTGGCTCCCAAATACTTGTTTTGTAGATAGTTCTTTCTAGGAGACAGAATGACATAATCTATTATTGGCACAAAGTATGCATATGTGCCCACAATAAAACTGACCAGGTGATTTGGAGCAAAACATTTGTTAAAATTTATTAATTTAAAATATTTATATCCCACTCTTCCTTATCCATCCAAGCAGAGGTGTTCAAGGTGGCTTAGAATGGCAGTTTAAAAACAACAGAAAATTAAATTAACACAAACTACCTAAATATACATCTACCCCCCCCCAAAAAAGAAGGGGGAGCTAACCCAAATCATAAAAGGAGGAACAGAAAAGAAAGATACAGGTGGGCCCTCATATCCACGGTTTCAGTTATCCACGGATCACAGGGACACCCCCCCCCCCCAGGCTTTTACTTTTTTCCAGTAAGCTTTGTTTCTTCCTTAAACAAACAGGAGAAGCAGCCTCTGGCTGCTTATTGCAGGCAAGTAGAATGAGACTAAAGGCTGAGCTACATTACAGGCAGAGGCTCTGCCACCACCTCTGCCTCTGCGCTTGGAGCGGGGGAGTGTCTTCCCTTCTGTTGTCCCTCCTGTTGTCCCACCTTCTTAAGAAGGTGATTGGAGGTAGTTCAGATTGGCATGCAGCCACCCTCCTACGATTGGCAGGCTGCAGTAGCTCTGCGAACCGCCCCCTAGCTCTGTGCGCCCGCCCCCTGAAAAGTTGGATTCCAGCTTGAGGTACGCGCCGGCTGTGCGGAGGTCGCAGCGGCTCCGCTTGCTTCAAAAATCAGGTCAGAGTCTCCGCGACGCGTGTAATGTAGCTCTGGCTTAAGTCCTAGAGAGGCTCTGCAAGGTTAACAGAAACCTTGCAGAGCCTCTCTAGGACTTAGTCTCGTTCTACTCGCCTGCAATGGAGGCTGCTTCTCCGTTTGTTTTAAGGAAGAAACAAAGCTTGCTGAAAGAAAAACAAGAGCTGGGGGCGCGCACACCTGCCTGCCCTACTTCCAGAGGGGTATCCATGTTAGCCTGCAATAGCGAAAACAACCTGCAATACCTTAAAGTCCAAAGGTAGCGTTCCACTACCATTTCCACCATTGGGAGCCTCCTCCCTGAATGGAGCAATCCCTTCCATGAGTAGAATGCTCCTTCCATTGACAAAGAGAGTCTCAACAGTGAAAGCGCCTCTCAGGATGGTATCCTAACCAATTTATTGTAGCATAAACTTTCATGGACTATAATCAGATTCATGAAGTATATACCGTATGTATATACATATACAGTACTCCCCCCATATCCGCTGGAGATATGTTCCAGGTCCCTCCGTGTATACTTGAAACCGTGGATAAAAGCGAACCCCCTTCCATGGTTTCCTGAGGGGCCCCCACCCTGCCTCCCCTATGGGCAGGCGTGCGCACCCCCCCCCCAGCTCTTGTTTTTCAGCAAGCTTTGTTTCTTCCTTAAAACAAACAGAGAAGCAGCCTCCATTGCAGGCAAGTAGAACGAGACTAAGTCCTAGAGAGGTTCTGCAAGGTTTCTGTTAACCTTGCAGAGCCTCTCTAGGACTTAGTCTCATTCTACTTGCCTGCAATAAGCAGCCAGAGGCTGCTTTATGAAACAAATCAATGAATGGGGGGGGGGGGGTCCCTGCGATCCGTGGATAACTGAAACCGTGGATAGCGAATCCGTGGATATGGGGGCCCACCTGTATACACATGCACACAGTAAAAATATTGGGAAAAATATACAGGGAAAGAATATACCCAAAATGAATATATTATTTGATAGAAATTCTGTAGCTCAATCATAAACAAGCTAGTAAAAATGTAGAAGGAATCTATAAACTGGGCAGAATTTGACTCCGTAAAATCTCAACTCTTTTCAAAGAAGTGTTTTTATCCCATGTGAACATGGAATATTTCTGAAAACATGTAGAATACAATTGGAAATGTTTTCCTTGTTACAAGATGGTTCTTCCATTTTTTCCGTCTCAGCACCTGTCCTCCTTTACTTACAAAAGAATGTCAATACAATATCATATGGTAATTTTCTCCTACAGTGATGAAAGGTAAATGTGACACTTGAAAGCTGAATTAGGACCAGAGAAGATGTAGAAAAGATTCAGACCAAAAGCCAGATTTCTCACTGGCAATGATTTCTCACATTGTAATGCAGACTTTCTCTTACTCCACTGCCAGTTCTCTTTTCTGCTACTCCTGTTTCCCTAAATCTTAAGATAAAAATGAGAATTGACCAAGCTTTGCCAAAACACCTATATACTGTATGTGTCAATGTCTGCTGAATTTGGAACACAACATTTGGGGTTATTTGCATGGAGTAACAGGTCTCCCTGGCACAGACTATGAATAGCCGTGTGGTTTATATATTAGCAAGCAAGAGTATATGCAGGACAGTGGCAACAGCAACACATATCCTTCAGTGAAAGCCCAGAATATTATGAAGACCAACAGTGCAATCGTATATTGTACATATTTACTCAGCAAATCCCACTATGTAAGTCTCAGTACATAGTGTCTGTGCTTAGTGTGTAAGTCCCACTGTGTTCAAAGGAACGTATTCTCAAGTTAGTGTGTATAGGATTGCAGCCCAATGATGATTATATATCACCAGAAATGTTGGAAGTCAAACAAGGGTGCAAACTCAGCTCCCTAACCATATGAAAACATACAGTAGCTTCATCTGTTAATAAACCCAGCAGAACAATTCCGTTTGATGTTATTAAAAGGCACAAATATTAACAGTGATCTGAAAGGGATTCTGTCTAATGCAAAAGTTATGTACACTTCAATGCTCCCATGCTCACTCTGTGGCTTGTAGCTACCATATTCCATACTTCCAATTTCCCTCCACTTTCCAGTTCAATAATATATGTACACACTGATGCAATGAGAATAAATTATGATAATTAAAGAAACACATGTCATTTTTACCTAATTAATTAAGATTATAGGATTTCTGGGGAATGTAATACACAACTCTGCAACCAAAACATACAGAGCATACACAGCCCTTTAAAGGGTTTCCAGATCTTGGCTAGCGTTCTAATAAGCAGGTCATTTAGAGAAGAAAAGGGTCATTAGAATTCATTTGTTTTAAAAAGGAAACATTTCATTAATGGCTTTTCCTCTAATGAACCAAATGAAATAACACACTTTAAATTAGCCATGCTCTTCCTGTGCAATATCTATCTGGGTTAATTTCTCTGAATCCATTCTTAAACATTCTACCCTTGCTGTGTTGCAGAATTCTCATATTTGCGACTGAGTTCAAGAAGGTTTCTGCTTTGTTATCTGTGTACCAAACTCCTAATGCATCAAGAAAAAGAAAATAAATCATTTGGGGGATGTAAGCAGGAGAATAAGGAATGGTAGTGTAAGGTTTCTAAAGAAGTGTATAGATGTCTCAGTAACGAGTATGAACATGTACACAAATGTACTTGGACTACCACACTCCGGAAAAATGGGTTATCTCCATTGTTAGTTTGTCTGCCCTTTAGTTTGAGTCTTTGCCCTATTGCATATCAGTCCTCTCTTCTCCAAAACTTCATTTCTATAGCACTGCACAATTAATAGCTTTAATTATACATTATATGCAATGGATATGCAAATCCTTCATACATCATAGACTTCCAGAATTTCATGCTAAGGGTGGTAAACTTGCATACTTCCTTCATGGACATCTACACCACTGAATGACACTTAAGAAGTAGAACATAGAAATGATATTCCTTTAAGAACTTAATATCTTCCTTTTTCCATCCACCTTTGATGGCTGAGTAGTAGATACTGCTTCTGATTCAGTGCAAATGGGTTCTGGCCTCTTTGTTACAACCACCACTTAGCTATTGTTTTAGCAGTATTCAGGAAAGGCACAATTTGGCTAAAATTGGGGAGAGTCTAGGGAGAGGCCTGTAGTTTTCAATAAGAAACTTATCCCCATAATTCAGGCACTAGCCTGCTGCATTTGTGATGTCTGGTTTTATCTAGTTTTAAATGCTGAATTTTAAAAAAAGGATATTACTTCAAAATTATCATTAAGAGAGCAGCATACACATCTTTAAAAAAATGAAACTATGGAAATGGTGTTGACTGAGTCTTCTGTAGCTAAGTTTGAGAAAAAGTGAGGGAGAATGAATCATTGCAGCGCAGTAGATGGAAATGCTGGACTTGGACAAATGAGAATCCCAGTGATCTGACTCATCAAATGGACACCACTGGATTACTTTGGTCAAGATATTATCTTAAAGCTTAACCTTCCTCCACAGGACCATTGTGACAACAAAATGGGATTGTTCCATATACCGGTACATTACCCTGGAGCTTCTTAGAGAAAGAACAAGACACAAATAAATCAAACAGGAGACAGCAGGTCAGGAACTGAAACTGAGAACCATTTCAAAGATTATGAATGTTCTCTATGGATAGGCTTGCCATTCGTCCCGGAAAACCTGGGACTGTTCCGGTTTCCGAAGCCTGGTCCCGGTTCAGTCCCGGGCTTTCCAGGCTCCGCCACTGCCTCTTTTAAAACGTACCTTTTATCACCGGTGTCATCTTGGATCTTGCGAGATCCAAGATGGCGCCACACAAATCTCCTGAGGGCACGTGAGATTTTGCGAGATCCAAGATGGCGCCACCGGGAAAAAGGTAGGTTTTAAAAGCAGCAGCGGCGGCTTGAGGGGGCGCAGGAGCCCTGGCCTATCTATAGAAACACTATGTGCATGACCATCACACATAGAATGTCAGGTGTAATGATCACACATATCTATTTCATTGTGTGTTCATGCTCACAGATAAGTCACAATCTAATTTGGGAGCTACAGTAGGTAACAGTCCATTTTGGTGTCCGGATGATCACACATGTAAGTCTACATGTAGGGTTAATGCATTTTCCTGTATGGAAATGCTTGCCTTGTAGAAAATGGGCATTTCATTTTTTACAAGAAAACATCTTTTTTACAGGTGTGTGTGTGCGTGTGTGTGAGTGTGAGTGTGAGTGTGTGACGGATCACTCTGATTTGGCCCATAATTGGAAAAACTCACCTTGAGCTCCTTGGAGGACGGATGGGATGGAAGTGTTTTAACCAACTACAATAATCATATTAATATGCAAATTTCAGATGTCCACTGCTTAGAACTGAGGCTGTTTAAGCACACACAGATGGGAGGGAAAACCAATGACTAGGGCAGAAGAAAATTGGCAGTCAACCATATCTTTAATTATCAGACCTAAAAAACACCATTGTTCAAAGTCAGAGTCAACAGAAGGAAACATTTGTTAACATTATTTCCTAAAACATATCTGTCAAAGACTATCCTGCTTCCTTCTGTAGATCACTCATGTTTCCTACTAGACTACTTCACAGCTTGACTGTTGCCTTTTCTCTAAGCAAATATTTTTAAACAAAGGCTACTCTCTCTGAAGAGATACCCTGGTCTGGTAATAGTGTAGCTACTGCAAGGCAGACCCACAGAGCCAACATGCTACAGCAGGGGTGCACAACTTGGAAGTAGGCGGGGGCCAAAATGAATAGGCCAAACTTCTTCGGGGCCGCACGGGGGGAGTGTCCAGGAACCGTGATGTCACTTCCTCAGGAAGTGACATCACAGGGGGCGTGTCCATGAAAATATCCCAAAAAGTTATTGAACTTTGGCCAATCAGCAGCAGAGTTCAGTCCAGTGGAGAAAAAAAGAGACTGGAAAAGAGAGGGGTTTAGGTCCTATTGCATCCAGCTTCTGATCATTCTCCATTTTGCTTTCTGGATCATTGGATCATTCTCCATTTTGCTCTGACTGTAGTGATGCCAGCCGAATCCATGGACCAGTTAGATTTTTTTTTATTTTACACCTCTTTCTACACCCCCGTGCCCCACAAGACATCTCCCACAAAATCCTGAAAGCAGATGAGCTCCATTAAAAAATACACCTGGGGTAGGTGGATCCAATGGGGTAGGTGGATCCACTAGTGGGGCTGCAGATTTTGTAGTGGGAGTCAGTTCATTTGGAAGTCCCTTGCAGAGTCCAAGAGGGCATGTGAGTTTCTTTGCACACAGGACTGGGAAAGACAACAGGATACTGGCCTCGAGGGCTACTATAGCTACTGGTAGCAGTTTCACTGTTGCCACATTAAGTGTGCAGCCACCGAAGAGCAGGCAGAGCGAAGGGAGCCAGTTCTTCATTGTGAGCCACTCGGAGCCACCCCCCCCCCCGCTAGTATAAACAGGAAGACACAAAGCAAAGCAACACAAAGGCTGGCTTCACCTCACTTTGCACTGTGTCGCCTGAGGTGTGTCACAGTCTTTAGTAAATATGTAATGAGCAACAGAAAAAAAGACTGGAAAAGAGAGGGGTTTAACTCTTCCCGCAACAGCCACTGGCCCACTCATACAATTAGCTTCCCCACAGTCGCTTCCCTCACTTCTGCGTTTGCTATGATGATAGACTCACTCTAAAATTTAGACGAGCGCCTTCCTGCCCCGCGTTCTCGTCCGCTTCTCGCCCGGGCTCCGTGGCCACCATGAGGCTGCGGAGGCGCGTCCCTGCAGAGCAGCTGCTGTGGGCAGCGGAGCCCCGCTGACGTCTAGGACCGCGGAGCAGGCCTCGCTGGAAGCTCTCGTACTCCGGCCGGGGCTTGACGATCGCTCCGAGCTGCTGCGGCCGCCAGAACGACGTCGGCGGCGCTCTGACCCGGCCATTGGTCAACGGGGGAGGCGGGAGGAGCTGTTGCCAGGCATCATTTTCAGATTCTCGGCTTGCCGCCGAATTTCGGCGGCAAACCGCTACGGACCGTTTTTCTTTTTTTGAATGAAAAGAGCGGGCACGGAGGATCTCCCGTGGCCCGCAAAGAACCTGGGGATCCCCAATTTCTTCGCGGGCCACGGGAAATCGTCAGGGGGGCCGCATGCGGCCCGCGGGCCGTATGTTGTGCACCCCTGTGCTACAGGAAGAAAATGGCTTCAGATTGAATTTCTACCCTCCAGCAATGCTGTAACTGACCCCAAAAGGCTGGTGCTGAGACCTTTGGCTGAAAAGACCCCACAAACACCTGAAGTATAATACTATTTAAATGTCAACACAGACTAAGCAAAAGACCATGAAATTTACAGTTTTTCCCTTTAAGGAATTGCTCTACTGGTGATCCAAAAATCAGCCCCAATTCTCCATTTTTCATGCTCTATACACTTTATAAAGCTCTAGACACACTCACTGAACTATAGAATTAGAATTATATCTAACTATCCATCTCAACAGATCACCCCTACCTGAACAGATGAATATTCTAAGCATTAGAGATAGTGATTGCATTATCATGAAGTGCGCAGTTAGCACCTTTAATTAACTGAGCTACTTTTATCCTTTGAGCTAGTGAAAAGGCAGTTTCTACTGTACATAGTATAGTCCTGCCATCCACTACAGACCTGCCCATCAGTAGAGATTTCAGTGGGTTCCTACCAAAGTACAGCACAGTTGGAAGATATGAGCGGGCTTTCTCTGTGTAAAAAGAACAGAGGCTTTGGGGTTTCTGTTCCTGGAAGATCAATTTGGCTTCCTCCCTTTTCATTTCAAAGGCCTTTTCGTTTCACCAGGACTACGATTTAAAATTTGTTTTCTTTGTTTTGAGTTGTAGATTTTCCTCCTTCTTGGCCTTGAGAACGTTATTCAGTGGTAGAACATATGTTTGGTATGCACAAGGTCCCAGATTCAATCCCTGGCACCAGGGCATCATTTGGTCCATCCATGAGGCCAACTGAAGCAGTCATCTCAGGCAGCAGATTGGTGGATAGTGCCCATCTCTGTCTGCCTACTAGTGTCCACTGCTTCTCCTACCCCTGGAAAAGGAAGGGGGGAAAGAGAAGAAGAGGATTTGTGGAGGGGAAGCGTGCTGAACTAGAACACTGAGTGAGAGAAGAGGCTGGCACATGATCAGATAAGGGGTGGTAGCATTTGTCATGCTGCCTCAGGCAGTCTTGACCAGCCCTGCCTGACACCTCCAGTAAGGCTTGGGGAAACTGCTAAGGCCCAACAAACACATGCAGAAATCCATGTGGTAATGGGCATTTTCCACAGAATAAGTGCATGTTAGGATGTGGAACTCACGTGGGTTTCCTTATCCCGAAGGCTTCATGTTATGGAATGTCCAAGTACCTCCTTGTAACTCATCACCCTCCTAACCCATGAGTTTGGATTCTTCACTGTGGGTTTTTGAATGTGTGGTTGCAAAACCCAAGTGGTTCTCGATATCCGTGATTTTGGTAGGCGAGATGGTATCCTACCTAGACCAACCTCCTCTGGAGCCCTTCTTCACCTCAGCGCCTCCTCTTGTTAGTCTTGCCCACAAAAGGCATTATACTGCATTGACTCATGATGGAGGGAAGCGATATTTCCATGGATATTGGAGGGGACAAAGATTGAAGGCAAAAGGAGAAGGGGAAGGCAAAGGATGAGATGGTTAGACAGCATCACCGATGCAACGAACATGAACATGAGCGAACTCAGGAAGATAGTGGAGGACAGGAAGGCCTGGCGGGATATGGTTCATGGGATCACGAAGGGTCGGACACGACTTAACGACTGAACAACAACAACAACAACATACGGGATACAGAATTGCTCATCTCAGCAGGGCCAGAGCCAGAGTGAAAAAAAAGAAACAGGTCAAGAATCCTGAAGTGAGTAAACGAACTTCCTTCCTCACTCACTGAATGACTGCTGAAGTTTCACAAGATTAAAAAAAAAAAGTGGTGACCTTTCGTTTTATGGATTTAAGGCACAACACTATGTGCAGTGCAGTGATCTGTGCAATGTGGCCTTTGTACTACAATATTTTCCATTTATAAAACTTGGGTGGGGAAAAAAACTGCGCTTCCAGAGGACACAATACACAGCATTCTTCAAGAGGCCTTCCTGTTGCCAGTTGCTAGCAACTAGTGCTATGTCTGCTTTTCAAACAGGACAAAAGGGGGGAAAAAGGTACTTCTAGTTTTGAAATTTATTCTTGAAAAAAACTTGTCAAAGAACTTGAAAGAACAGCTGATAGCACGACACTTTTTTCTTTGCTATAGATCCCAACAGTCTAATTCAGCGCTAAGGTAAAGGTGTAAAGGTGACCCCTGACAATTAAGTCCAGTCGTGTCCGACTCCAGGGTGTGGTGCTCATCCCCATTTCAAAGCCGAAGAGCCAGCATTGTCCGAAGACGTCTCTGTGGTCATGTGGCCGGCATGACTCTCCTTGCCGCAGTGCGTAGCATGCAGCTGGAACACAGAGCGCTGTTTTCCTTCCCGCAAGCAGTACCTATTTATCTACTCACATTAACATGCTTTGGAACTGCTACGTTGGCAGGAGCTGGCCAAGCAACGAGAGCTCACCCCATCGCGGATTCGAACTGCTGACCTTTCAATCGACAGCTCATGGTTCAGCGGTTTAACCCACTGCGCCACCCGCTGGCCTAGCAATGTTAAATTCAGCCCTAGCAATGTTCAAATAAGACATTAGCGCACTAGTTGTACAACAACATGAGATGGACAAGTGCATCCAAATGTACACATCACACCCAACTCAAAACAATACTGAGTAGATAAGACTCATCACTTGGAGGTGCATTCAGGAGCACATCTGACTTCTGCTTGTGGCTCCCCACCCAACAAGTGATATGCATGCCTAAACCTGCTTCTATAGATGGGTGTCTTTTGCTGGATTGAGGCCAATATATTTAGCACACATTTCTTTATGAATTATAAATGGAATATGCAAGCAAGCTGGAACTCAGTTTTAGCAATGGCCTGTAATAAGCTTATTAGCAAACTAAGGCCTTCTGTTAATACTCTGCTATGTGTCAATGACCTAGCATATTAATCCGGTTACTTCACTACTTTAGAAACATTAAAGTGAAAGAGGATTTCAACAGGGAATACAGTGATCGAGAGTTTACTACATCTCAGAATAAAGGTGCTACACTGATACTCTCAAATACCGGTAGCATATTTTAAGCACAAAGTAGCAGGCATAATCGTTGATAAACAGCACCTTAATTCTCCCAGGAAATAGAATATGGCTGTTTCAAAAGAATTTAAAACTGCTTCTTTGAATTTAAAGTACATCCTGATATCGCATTAAAATAATGAGAAGCACCCTAGAGGAACCAATGGTAAATGGGGAAACTTACAGGTAGAAAAAGAAATGTAAGGAAGATGACAGGAGGATAGGAAAGTATACACGGCACTAGTTACTGCAGCCTGAAAGTCAGAGTTCCTATTGCTTTTTATAGCGCAATCCTATCCTACTTACACCACCGGTGTAACCAGCGGTGCGGCGAGAACGGAAGGCCCCTGAATGGAAAGGGGATTCAAATCCCCTCCAAAGGGGGATTCAAAGGGGAATTGAATCCCCTTTCCATTCTGGGGCCTCCTGTTCTCGCTGCACCGCTGGTTACACTGGTGGTGTAAGTTGGATAGGATTGCGCTGTTAGTCTGGTGTGGACTGGCATCAGAGGTCAGTTAGGTCAAGCCTTGGCTCACCAAAGGGCACACCTTGCTGGGCTGACTCCTAAGCTTTCTGTAATAGTGACAGTAGTAGCACCCAATGTACCATCGGGGTGGGCAGTGACATGGTGGGGTCTGGAGCAGGGCAGTGCTTCAGGACGGGGTCATTCCGTGTCAAATCAACCAATGAAAAATCCTTGACGTCATGGATTTTGTTCATTTTCGGTACATTTGTAGCTTACCATGAGATGTTTAAAAATTATTTTTTTTCAGATTTTTTTGTCCATCCGTTTTTGAGATATTGAATGTTCAAAATTGCCAAAAAAGGCCAAAATCCACTTGTCACCATACATTCAAACGCCAGTTACAGGATAACGATGAATGCTATAGACATGGGAAAGGTGTTGTTTTTAAGCTTATGAATAGGGCTTTCATGTGATATACAACATGACAAAATTGTAAATTTTCAAGAAATTCAAAAATATTCAAATAATATTAATTTTGAAATTTTGAAAAATCTAACTTTTTTAAAATTTTCAAAAAAAATCACACTTAAAGGTATATGTCTTGTAGTCAATCAGTCAAAATTTCAAGATTTTAACTTATAGAGATAAATTTATAGAGCATGAATTCACTTTCTATTCTTTTACAGGATCAGCTTTTTGGTAAAACTATCAAAATCATGAGCTTTTTACTTCTGTTCGTAGTTTTAAAATTTTCCTTTAGTTGCTGAATAATTTCTGAATCAGCACAGTGATATTTTTCCTCATCTAAATCATCTTCAGAAGTAAAAAAATAATCATTTGTAGGTCCTTTTAATCTTCCCCATCTTTTCTTTGCACTTTAGATACTTTCTTCTTGCACACTGGAGACTCACCAAGGGAGGTCAAAGAGGCATTTAAGTGGGTTTGGACAGTGTGTTTTTAGTGAAGGTTTCTAGGACATTTTTGTTGTGAAGCTGCTTTATTAGATACAGCTTTAAGCCACTTAAATGCCTCTTTGACCTCCCTTGGTAAGTCAAGAAGAATGTCACTGTGCTGATTCAGAAATTATTCAGCAACTAAAGGAAAATTTTAAAACTACGAACAGAAGTAAAAAGCTCATGATTTTGATAGTTTTACCAAAAAGCTGATCCTGTAAAAGAACAGAAAGTGAATTCATGCTCTATAAATCTATCTCTATAAGTCCTGTTATAAATTTTTGGATTCATTTCAGTTTACCACATAATTTTATCAATGTAAACTGTAGAAAAATGGACTTGAGGGGTTTAATTCCTGGTCACTGCCAACAAGAAAATTTAATTTTTGTATGATACCATTGAGATACCATCTTGAAATTTTGACTGATTGACTACAAGACATATACCTTTAAGTGTGATTTTTTGAAAATTTTTAAAAAGGTAGATTTTTCAAAATTTCAAAATTAATATTATTTGAATATTTTTGAATTTCTTGAAAATTTACAATTTTGTCATGTTGTATATCGAATGAATGCCCTATTCATAAGCTTTAAAATGACACCTGTCCCATGTCTGTAGCATTCATTGTTATCCTGTAACCGGTGTTTGAATGTATGGTGACAAGTGGATTTTGGCCTTTTTTGGCAATTTTGAACATTCAATATCTCAAAAACGGATGGACAAAAAAAATCTGAATTTTTTAAAAAAAAATATCTCATGGTAAACTACAAATGTACCGAAAATGAGCAAAATCCGTGACATCAAGTTCCAAAATGTATTTTTTATTGGTTGATTTGACACTGAATGACCCGACTGCCAGCAAGCTGGTCCCGGTGCTGTCTATGGTGCTGAAGATCAAGGGCCAAACCAGATATGACTTTAATCACATCATTGGTCCTCTTGTGGCTTTTTTTTTCTTATGAGATACATACAGGGGGCTTAATTCATACATGTGGGGGTCAGATTGGGACGAGAGGAGGGGAGGGGTGTTGAGCCTGCCCTCGTCAATATTGTGCCCCCATGTGTGCTCTTTGCCCTAGAAAAAAATTCCAGTGGAGCAAGTGAAAACTTTTTTTCCAGGAGAAAAAACACAGGTGGGGAATTGATCTGCACTGGGATTAAAGACCATGGCTCTGATCTAGATCCCTCTCACACATGATATTTACATAAGAAAAAACAAGCACACCTAGCCCTAAGGCTCTTAGAATTACTATAAATGGATTTTACACTTGGAGTCAAACTTGCCCTGTTTAGATAGTAAAGGTAAAGGTGACCCCTGACAATTAAGTCCAGTCGTGTCCGACTCTAGGGTGTGGTGCTCATCCCCATTTCAAAGCCGAAGAGCCAGCGTTGTCCGAAGACACCTCCGTGGTCATGTGGCCGGCATGACTCTCCTTGCCGCAGCGCGTAGCATGCGGCTGGAACACAGAGCGCTGTTTACCTTCCCGCAAGCGGTACCTATTTATCTACTTGCATTGACATGCTTTGGAACTGCTAGGTTGGCAGGAGCTGGCCAAGCAACGAACGCTCACCCCGTCGCAGGAATCGAACTGCCGATCTTTCGATCGACAGCTCATGGTTCAGCAGTTCTTTACTTTGTTTAAACTCAATGCTTTTAATTAAAAAATGTTTAAAAAATAAAATTAATCCCATTGCCCAGATCATTCACCTCTCCCACTTGCTCAGCCCGGGCAACACCACTCCTCAAGTCCTTGCCATGGACTCACGTTCCCTTCTGCATTCAGTCCCGACTTCAATACCCTCAAATTTCTTACCTTATTCCCCACTACATCACTACCCATGATCTTTGCTTCTCCAGCTCCAATACCCCTGCCCATCGTAACATCTCTTGTTCTCAAACAACTTATTTTCTTCTCCCTTGCTGTCCCCCTTACCCTTTGCATCACTTCTCCCTCTACATCACCCTGAAAACCCAGCTCTTTCTTACCATTCGCTCAGCTAAAACTCAGGATCAATTTTAAGCTTTTCCAGCACTGATTACTGCAACCTTCTTCTGCCCAGTCTTCCACTCTCATACCTCTCAAGGCCGTGACAGACCACATGCCGAGGCGAACTAGCGAGCGCCGAGGCGAGCGAGTGCGAGAGGCTGGCCACCGTCCTCCGCGCCCTGAGCTTGTCTGTAGGAGTGTCTTCCTGCAAGTAGTCCCTCCTTTTGTCCCGCCTTCTTGGAAGAAACCTCCATGGTGATTGGCTAACACTAAAGTTTACACCCGATTGGCAGCCACTCCCCTCCCCCTTGGTGGCTGCAGTAGCTCCACTGTGCGGCAACTCAAACATGGCCCAGGAAGATTTTCGATCATGCCGGAAATCGGGAGACCGCTCGCTTCCGCTGTGGTAACCAGACACCTCAGCACAGCTCGACAAAGCTCATCGGGCATCTGGGACGCGCCAAAATTCGTGCGGTCTGTCACGGCCTTAAGGCCCGACAGGAGCTGCCATTGCAGAGCATCTTGCTCTGTTCTCTTGCCCATGACACACTAGGAGGCGCAGCAACCTGTTAAAATGCACCTACCCGATCACTATACATGATATTTAGATTTGACCGTCAAGTTCTTTTGATCCTGAAGTGTTAAGATTCTCTGTTCTGGATTATTATTTCTATCAAGCATTAGCATTTCTCTTTTCAAAGACTAGGCGTCCCTTTTTCCTCAATACAACAGCTTTTCTAGTACTGATCTGTTGATTTCGGGGTGTTTGTTCATAACACTTATGCACCTCCTCTAGATCCTTGCTTTGTTCACATGGGGTCTAACAGTTATCTCCCTGTTCTTTGCTATTACCAACTATGCTCAATTAGCTCTGCTGCTGCACTTCACCATTCACTGTTGAGAGGGAATAAGTGGAGCTATTTAGTAGAATAATGTTCAACAGAATTTTCCATGAATTCTCCCAGCAGTATCCCCAGAGCCCTAACAGGCTCCAGCTGTTCTTTTCGCTGGTTTCAAAGTCTAGCTGACAAACAAACATACCCATTCTTGTCAACTCTTGCATTCTAAGCAACGTCCCAAATAGCACAAGGACACTGAGGCAAAGAGGTATTATTTTTAAAGCTTTGTGCAAAACTACGTTGCTTAAATTGTACCCACTAGCCCAAAGAAGCATAAGGAATATTAGCACACTAGTCAAAGTCACTCATAAGATAAATTCTCACTTACCAGAGTTCATTTTAAATGTTGATACTTAAGAAACTTAGCAATCCCTTTTCACATATGTTGTGGTCATGTTGTGGTTATTGCATCTTTTGGGGATAAAGTTATTAATATAATTCAAATTGTCCTTCAACAATCTGTTATATTGATTGGAATTTATGTAATCTTTAATTATTTACCTGCAACTTGGAGAGTAACACCAGGCCAACGTAAGTGGACTCTCTGTGCCCTCATGATGGTTAAAAGACTTATTGTCCTTAATTGGAAAGGAAGATGCCCGCCAACTCATGCCCGATGAATGATTTACTGCATTTATCAGTTTTCGAGCGAATGACATACCAGCATCAGCTACGTTTGGATATGTTTGAAACTATCTGGAGGTCATTCCTTGACAAAGCATTTGAACTTGTGTGAAATGTGTAGATATAACTACTTCATTTCTTGATTGCTTATATATCCGAGGCTTTTGTTTTGTTTAACTGGTCAATTACTTTGGATTACATATCTATGTAATGCTTGTTTTTCTTTCCTTTCTATAAAATAAGAAAATAAAGCATTAAAAAAGAAAGAAACTTAGCAATTAAATTACTCTACACTTCCTCACAGGCTGTTAAATGGCTGCCAGAGATGAAGCAACATGGAAAAGTAAAAGGGGAGAAGTGTAAGAAGGAAGATGAAAAACTAAACCTGGGAAAGGTGAGAGCAAGGCCAGCTGGAGACCAGCTGCTGTCCCCCTTGACCTAGCGATGTGCCAGCCTCTGCTTCTCCCACTCCAAGGACAGGAAAAGAAAGAAGAGGCGTATAGGAGAGGAAAGCGATGGGCATCTAGCTCCATCCTCGTTTTCCAATCCAGACAGTGTGGAAGGGAGGAGAAACAGAGAAGGCAAGTGAGTGGACAGACTTGGCTGCCCTGCACTAATCTGTTGCCTCAGGCAACTGCCTCAGTTAGCCTCATGTATGGGCCAGCCCCAGAGGAGGGGAGTCATGTATGTTGAATAGACAGTATAAGAATACACCAGGGGTTCTCAACCTGTGGTACAGGTACCCCAGGGGTAGGCGGACCTCTTGCTGGGGGTACGCCAAGCCCTGCCCCTTATCTGCCCCATCAGCAGCAAATTAAGTGTTAATTAACATGGATTTTAAATTGTAATTATTTTCGGAGCCCTATTTTTGTCTCTCTGATTTTGGTTTTGGGCTTATTTTTGTACTTTTGTACTGTTCTCAAAAGCAGAGAGAACTCAGCTAATGCTCAGAAGTTGTTCCTGACCTTGTTCTGAACACACAGGGCTTTAAATTTTAGAACAAGGTCAGGAACAACTTCTGAGCATTAGCTGAGTTCTCTCTGCTTTTGAGAAAATCCAAAGGGTCTGGATGAAACGTCAAGCAAGCCAAGAAGAAAAAAGGACTTTGTTTTTATCACTTTGTCTGCTTTGGAGAGTCCGCTTGGATCGCCCGCTTTCCATACCGGTAGGATCAAAGCTACAGGAATCTCAACGGACTAGTGTAAGAACTTGCTTTATTTCTTCTAGTTTAAGAGCTGATTTCACATGGCAAAAAACCCCATAAATATTACTTCTCTATACATAGCAACGTGCCATGAAAATCTACACATGTATCTAATAGAAGCCTTGTCTGAGGTCTGGTGTGTAAATTCAACTTTGAACACTACACAAATGAAAGATAGCTCTTTCCATCTCCAGTCTCCATTACTGCCACAATATGACAATGATAATTTGTTCATCCAGAGAAGCAATTCCTATTCAAAGTTTCCCCATTGCTAGAAGGAAAGGTCATCTTCAATTTTTGGTACAAGTTGAGTATCCCTTATCCATTGGGATATCCTGCTTGGGATGGGAAAAGTTGTCTGGATTTCTGATTTGTCTAGATTTTGGAATATTTGCATAAATATATTGAGATATCTTGGAAATTGGACCCAAGTCTAAATATGAAATTTATTTATGTCTCATATACACCTTATACACATAGCCTGAAGGTAATTTTAGACAATATTTTTAATAATTTTGTACCCCAGCATGCCAGGTGTGTGAAAAAGATTTTTTAAAAAAATATAAAAATCATAGCCCCCAAAATGTCTAAATTTCAGACTAGTCTGAATTTCAGATGTCCGGATAAGGGATAATCAATCTGTACTTATTTCATTAATTAGATGCATACCATTTTGGTCCCTAACAGTGCAATCCTATAAGTGTTTACTCAGAAGTAAGTCCTACTGTATTTAATTGGACTTACTCCCAGGTAAACGTGCATAGGATTGTAGCCTAAAACTAAGAACAGCAGCAATTCATGAAAACAATACAAACATATTTTCCTATGTGCTGTTTTTTTACCAACACATCTCAAGAAAGTCACTAAACATGTATCTTTGTAAGCAGATGGTCCAACTTAATGGATATCTGCCAGATGGAACATTTCCTATTTTTAGTGTACATCCCATCACACCTAATGGTTAAAATATGTATCAGAGACTATAGAAAGTATCACTTTAGAAGATAAATTAAGGCTTCTGTAAGCTTTACTCTAACATTACTCCTCACATAATATTCCAGGGAACTTCATCTCTAGCTAATGATTGCTAGAAAAGCTTCCATTAACTTTCAAACATATCAGCTTCATTTCTTCTATGTTGTTCTTCTACTTATCTCTCACTTTCTCTTTAGAACAAACATGACATATGAACTTCTGAAAATATTTTATTCATTTACACAGTGGCGTCGCTAGGGGGCGGGTTTCTACGCTCTAGAACAGAAAAAAGCAACTCGGCTTTGCGCAGCTGAATAGCAGAGCCATCTTTGGCTGCTCCATCCATCCGCTTCCTGTTCTCACAAGCTATGCTATGCTCGTGAGAACAGGAAGATGACGGTTCAGCCATTTTTGGCTGCTCCATCTGTCCGCTTCCTGTTCTCAACAGGAAGAAGTGATTCAGACGAGTCGACCGGGCTCGGAGCAGCCAAAGAAGTGACTCAGCCACTGAACTTATTCATGTCCTGCGTTAGTCAGCAATTTGGAATTAATTGGCGGTGATGTGGTGATGGCGCTGCATCATCACCCATTACTTCCGAGTCACCGAGCAATGGATGGCAGCCACACCAGTGACATCAAGGTATATGACGCCACTGCATTTACAGTATTTTCCCAACAGCCCCATATTGCTTACATAAGCATATACATGCCCTATAAATGCAAGGAGCGGTCACAATACAAGAAGAAACCAATGTCTACCACGTGCTCTAATTCACTATGCTCTCACTGTCTGAAAATATAGTTAATTATCTGCTACTACAGAGCACTTCATTAACCCTGCTCTAGTTAAAGGTGTCCTGCCTTCTTTCCTAACCACCACCCCACACACACACACACACACACTTTTGTAGTACCGGTATTTAATGGTTTGCACTTATCGTGCATCCAAGTCTCAAAACACTCAAACAAAAATGTATTAAAGTTCATAATCTCTCTTTCTCCCTGGATGTAAAGAAGAAAAATAATTAGCAGGGTGCCAAATGCCTTGTATAAGTATACGGAAAAGATAGCAATAAAAACTAAGAATACAATCAGTTAGACCCATATCAGACAATGTTCATGGGATTCATTCTAGTTTTGGTTATTCATAAGCTGACTACATAGTACACTCTGTCCCTATTACCATCCTACATTTTTTTAAGTCTTAGAACAACAACTTAACAAAAGAAATATCAGCATTACCACACTTTCCCTTGATGTTGACTACGGTCATGTGGAGAACCTTCACTCTTTTTATAGGAAGAGGGTACTCTGTCAGAGCAGACTCACAAAGAGTATATGCTGAGGACATGGGTGGCTGTATCTGAAGCTGTGCTTTCTAGCTCAGGATTCCTCATTTCAATGGCTTGAACAGGAAGCTGGAACCAGACATAAGAAGGTTCTGCCTTTGTTTTAATAGAAAAGTAGACATGGCCAATCCAGATGTGACATACTACTTACCAATCAGAGCAGTTGATGCCACATACCCTTATCACTTATTCAACTGGAAAGGTCTCCAAGGATTGAACATGCACAGTCTACTGTAGATCATGAGGCTAGGTCCAAGTCTTTGACCACAAAGGTTCTGGTTCAAGACCCGGAGTCCCTGTCCGGTGTAATACAAAACTATAGTTTGGCACTATGACCTTATGTGGTTCATGTGATCCCTGCTTTCCCTCTTACAAGGAAATTAAGTCGCTTCTGACCATAGGTTGCCATTTCCTGTATTTCTGTATCTGAACAGGTGCTTGCCTGCAACTACCCTGGTTTGCAAGTACATGCAAGTACAAATCATCGCTTCAGGCAAGTACAAATCATAGCTTGTTCAGATTAAAATGGAAAACTATGACTGCTTCAAACCAGGACTAGAAGTTACTAATCACTGCATGTGAGGAGATGAGGGAAAATGCAAGCCCTTCAAGTCTCCATGGTGTTACTTATGTACTGTATAGAAATTCCCTACTTTGAGGAGGTTTTACATGAGCAGATACATTGCAAGCTCACTTATGGAGCCCACACAAATATTTTTTAATTCAGGCACTTATTTCTACAACTGCTGAAAAAAATCATTAGCCAAGAAGAGTTGCTGCAATACATTCGGTTGAAATAAAGGTATTCAAGCTCTTAAAAAATATGCCCTGACTCTGGCCAAAAATATGGCCCATTAGGGTTCCTGAGTGACCTACAGAATCACACTAAATCCCTGAGCCCCTGATCCAAATAATAATGAAGAAGGGAAAACCAGGCAAACTGTTTATACAAATTTTCTTGACATTTTAATAAGGATTTTTGTGAGAACTGTATTTCTTCAACTATAGTTTTCTTTCCCCTTAATATGTGTTCCTTTCAAAATTTAAGTGTTTGAATGATTATAATTCACGCTTTGGTACCATTTCCCTAATAAGCATTTTTTTAATGTAATCAAGGCCTCATTAGGAGGTAGAAATCTCCCTACAATGTTCTATTAGAGATAGGGATGACTACTTGATGGCTTACAGCCAAAACTATTATGCTAGTGTTGATTGAAGAACTCCACATGAGCTCAATCACCATTTTCTCCTCTTTCTACATCACGTGTCTCAACATAAGCCAAGGTAATATTAATGGATTGCTACTGAGTGGGCTCTGTTTTCCAAGGACCTTCAGTCAGCGTTAATCATGAAGTGCAGTTAATACATTTTTAATTCAACTGTATACATAGCTAGATTATGCACCTGCTAGATGTGAGCATACTGCACATCCTCAGGAGACTCATGTTCACTTTCAAAATGTCAAGATGTGCTTGGTAGCTAACATGGAGCAGGCTGTGCTCCATATAGAATGGGCAGAACGCTTTTTACCATAAAAAAGACTCTGAATATCAGACTTCTTATATTTTAAAGGAAAGCCAAACAATTTGAAACTTGGCAAAGGTTTGGCTCCAGCTTAGTGGAGAAAAGTAGTACTTTTCCTAAGAGTTGCAATTCCTAACACTTGCAATTGCCTAATGCAGTAAAGGTTAATTAATGCTTTTAGAGTGCAAATCAAGAGACCCAAATGTAGCCTCAGGGTTAATTTGTTCATTTTGGCCCCATTTCCTAAGTGAATCAGTCCATATCCCTCCCTAAAATACAGAGGAGAGGAATTTGTTATCATCATTGTCCTCATCAGTGAGATTTTTTTTTTGCACAGTTATTCATCAACTCAATCAATAATGAAATCCTGGCAGACTGGAAGTAAAAATTTTTTACAGACAAACTGTTTTGAAGAATAGGAAGCAATTAAGAAACCCATAATCAATCCAATTAGTTTGCTCTGAGGGTTTTTTCTTACTTGCCTGAAATAATGCAATGACAAAATATGCAAGGAACCAGCCAGAAGTTATCACTAATGTGCATTACAGAACTTTGCTAACTGGCAGTTGCTAGATGGCATTGAGCACAAGTGGTTAAAATGCTTCTTCCATTCATAGTTGAAGTAGGACTTCTTGTTGCTTTTAATTTTCTAAAGGTTGCTATTGAGCCATTTATTTTTTAGACACTCTGAAATGTTTAATTAATTCAGAATATATACTGGAATGAAATTGGTTTTTCAATCTGTTTTATTATACAAGCAGCAATTAGATCAAACCACCAATCAATAAATCCATACACATATTTACACAAAGCCTACACAGAGACACTCTATGTACACAAACATCTATAGACTGATAGCTGGTTATTCAGGGCTGGAATCAAGCCTCAATCTTTGGAGATCTGCAGCTAATTAAGGTCATAAGAACATAAGAAGAACCCTGTTGGATCAGGCCAAATGCCCATCTAGTCCAGCTTCCTGTATCACACAGCGGCCCCACCAGATGCCTCAGGAAGCACACAAAACAACAAGATACCTGTATCCTGTCGCCACTCCCTTGTACCTGGCACAGAGAAAACCTACTCCTCCAACTAGGTCTGGGTATTTACAGCAAGTTAAGGTCTATTTATTATTATTAACAGTATTTATATACCGCTTTTCAACAAAAAGTTCACAAAGCAGTTTACAGACAAAATCAAATGATTAAACGGTTTTTAATTTAATTTTAAGATTAAATGGCTTTTAAAAATGGCTATTTTTAATTTGTAAGCCACCTGGAGTTCCCTTGTGAGAGAAAGGTGAGGTATATATATATATATATATTTTAAAAAATGCCTATTAAGAGATAAAGGAGACTCCAAAAACCTCACACAGCATCACATTATCTGCACTGACTACGGACACAATATGGATGTCTTACCTTATTCCATCCACCCAACACTTTAGAGACAAGAAACGGCCAACTCCTGGTTTTTAATTCCTGTGATGCAGGATTCTTAAGGCAACTGTAGCAAACACATCTTGAGTTTATCAAGCAGTGACCCTTTCCATAAACAGTGCCAACTACTCTTATCTTCAGACTTTGCAAAAGGCGTAACAGACAAGGAAAGGACCCTCTCTGTCTCCAGAGGTATTGCAGGCACCTTTGTTAATTGTATGGAATTTCAGAATATACGGTAATTAACTGTACCATATACAGATCCATGTACTGTACACCACCCTCAGCTCATTGGAGGAAGGGCAGGATAAAAATGTGAAACATAAATAAGGGTAAAATGAGGAATTGGTCTTCATAGGGATAGTCAATTACCACTGTGAACAGTCATACAACATTCTAATGGTATGACAGATCATAACAGGTCTTTTGGAACAATGGATTAATACTTTAAAAAATAAATGCATAAAAGCTGCTATGCAGAGAGCTCTAAGAAGAGAAAAATAAGGCTTGTGCAGTTTTTGTGTCTGAATTTGCAAACACTTACATCAGTTGTGTATACAGTTAGCAGTGTGAGACACGCTTCTGCATGCAGAACAGATTCTCAGGATCCAGCTTGATCTTCCTCACTTAAAGGAAAATTTTCACATCAAACAAGGGATCTCTGGTCAATTAAAAAAGCACACACACACACACCCAAAAAGCACTGCTAAACTAACAGAAATAAATGGTAATTTCCATCATCAATGTATGAACAGGTAGAATCCCTCTGAAAGTAACATATCCCACCATCAACATCCCTTTTTCTCTGCCTTCTCCATAAGTACCTGGATCTCTTGCTGCTGTTTGCAATGTGAGGTACCATTTAAGACTGAGCAGAATATCATATTTCACACACGCCTGTGTGAAGACAGGCTTAATTTGCAGACAAATCTCTTCCAGTATGGGGGCTGTAGCAGCACCTGAGCACCAGAAACAGAACAAAAGGTAACTCTGTCTTTCCTAATCTGCACTGCAACCTACCATTTTCTGAAGAAAAACACTAGGTTAATTTCAGCTTCCCCTCTTGTGTGCCAGTGCATGGTATAATTTAAGCAGTACTAGGTGCATTTTCAGAGGAGTCTGTACTCTGTCTGTTAAATCAGGAGAGCCTTGCTGTGTAGGTAAATTCTTTTGGTCTGTTTTGTAGTGTTTGTCAATGTTGCAGTGCAATGTTTTAGGGCTTTACCAGCTTTATTCAGAAGATTGATTAAAGCTGTAGGACCAAATGGCATGTTAAATGGGAGATCCATGATTAGATATTCCCACTTTTTTTAAACTTAAAAACCACACCAAATTGGGAGCAGAGCAGTAGCACTGGCAGAGAGTGGATGTGTTTAACCCCTTCCCTCAAGCTATTTTCCTCAATCTCAATTGCACTCCTGCCCAAACCTGCTGCTTGCTCTACTGAGGAAAAAAATACAGGGTACCTGTATTGCTTCTCCCAGATAGCTAAAAGCAGCTGGTGGTGGATGGGACATTATGTGAATCAGGTGAACACCACAGAAGGACAGGTTAGACACACATATCCTCCAATACCACTGGTCTAAATCAGGGGTTCTCAACCAGTGGTACTAGTACCACCAGAGGTACTTCGGCCGACTGCTGGTGGTACTCGGACCACTGGACTACCGGAAACCTGCTCTGATGCGCCACTTTTGGCGGTGCGTTTTCTCTCCCAAGAGGCTCCTGCCTTTTGACAGAGTATCTCGGGAACGCTGAGGAGGTCCCTCCCACCCACCCAGAGCCTCCTAACTGCATTTTCTGGCCTCCAAAAACCTGAAAACCAGGAAGTAACTGGCAATGATGTCATCACCAGTCACTTCCAGTGGTACACAGCAGGAGAGTGGTGCTGGAGGTGGTACTAGGCTGGGAAGGGGTTGAGAACCCCTGCTCTAAATCATTTTGATGTTTCCCACAGCTACTGTTAAGTAATAAAGAAACAAACAAAATGATGATTGTGTAACAGTCTGTTTCTCTGAATGTCCAAAATTTGAACAATGTTGACGTTCAATGTTTACAATATCAGATGAATTATGGGAATGACCAAAAATCATTACCTATTTCCACATTCCTTGAAGATACACCAATGGCTGTCAGCTTCCACCAGCACCTCTCTAGTTTTTGGACATTCACAAAAGTTTTTTGGACATTCACAAATGATGAAAACAATGATGCTCACCAAATATTAGATGTTAATTTGAACATATCTCCTACTGAAATTAGGGTAGGTTTGCAATAATTGTATCTCTGTAGCATGACTTTGCACTCACAGTACAGAAGCAAATCCAACTACTTTGTGGAATGAATCCAACACGTATTTATTTCTGTACTGCCTTCTTATCCTCAGATTGCTCTTCGGATGTTACTCAAGGCGGTTTACATAGGCAGGCTCAGGGGTGTTCCTAGGGTTTGTGTCACCCGGTGCGGGAGGTCAGTGCGTCACACCCATGATGGACCTCCTCCCATGCAGTGGGCGGGGCAATGCATCATCACCCCACCCCCTGCATCATTACCCTGCCTCCCACATAATCTACACCTTTAAATTACAATATTATACACACAGCCTCAGTGGCGATTCTTATGACTGCCCCTCCCTGCGCCGGAAGTGACGTAACGGCTACAAGAGTTACGCAACAATACCGAGGCGCAGGGCGGGCGGGAGGGCAAAACATGCAGCTGATGCTCCTCGCTTGCCCTGACGAACGGGATGATTTGCACCTCTGCTGGCCGCTGTGACACCCCCCACCTGCCTGCCGCCTGGGACCCAATCCGGCTGCCCAGGGGCTCACTGCCTCAAGGTCCCCTCCGCTGACGATGCCACTGCACAGCCTAAATGTATGTTTGCAGCCTAAACAGAGGCGTCACTAGGGTTTGCGTCACCCGATGTGAGAGTTCAGCGTGTCACCCCCCATGATGGAGGAGAAAGAAGGTTGGGATGAACCAAGTTCTACAATAGATGCCCATCAGGGAAGACTATGTATTTCTACAGATTACTCCCGGTCAGTGGTGTCACTAGGGTTGGTGTAACTCATGGTAACTCAGAGATGACGGTGTTCATGCATCTACCCATTAGGCATATGGTCAGCACTTTGTTAGTGCTAGTCTGCTATTTGGATAGAATGGGTCTGGATTTAGTACCTTTTGATCAGGTCATTGACCCCAGCCTCACAAACATTTAATAAGCATTGGCAAAGCTGATCACAGCTGTTTATTAGGGGACCTGATCCAACAAAATTCACTTTGTGCCCGAGTCTTGGATGTTTGATGTAAGAGCTCTAACTCTGTGCAGCACCATTCTGTCAAATCCAGACACAGATCCGTGCACAGAAGCTACCTCCATGGGTAGAATGAGAATAGAATTCTTCCTTAAATAGAATGAGACCTTACAAATGAGCATATTTCCATTAGAACATTAGAATGTTAAAGTGACTTGTTAAAATGTTTTATACATCTATTTGCAGGGGCAAAAATAAAAGAAGACCAATATTACTGTAAAGTAATAGAAGAGAGAAGATTTTATAATGCTAATATAGCCATGTGAATGTTTTTTCTAAAGGGGAGGATACCTCTTCAGATTACCCAGTTTTCTGAAACACATAAATATCACTGGGAAAATAGTTCACTTTCTTAATCTTTGAAAAAGACCTTGAATCAATGCCTTCTTCATTATAAAATGTGGACTATTTTCAGAAATGACATGATTCTCTAATGCCCCTGTCCACTAATGAAGCATATTCATGGAGATGAGAGAAGAAAATTGAAATATTCCCGGCTAAGAAACTAATTGCATTAAAATAATGTGAATCTTAAAAAGGGATGCAATGCTGGATTTAGTCCAATATTTGAGGTGTCACAATCCCTTTTATTGCTCAAATTCTGCCCACAGATATATTGTTATCTTCAAACTATTAAGATTAAGATAAATCAGCAAACACATGCCATTTGCATAATATCATTCAAAAGCATGATTCAAATGCCCACGGGGTTCTTTTAAGTCCACCCAGTGAAACGTAGCGCATGTAGCAACGTACTACAAACCAGTGGCATTCCAACCATGCCACAGATCTGCTAATGCAGCACCTCAATGAGGTCTGGATTACAGGACATTCAGAAGTAAAACATCAAATCTGTATTCAGGTATGCTGTTTTACTTTTCTAAATAACCGCATCATAGGAAGTTACATGAGCTACATTATAGCTTCGTTTTCCATGAATAACATGCCTTGATATTTGTAGGCCTGAAGAGACACTGATTGTTGATCTTTTGGGACTGGCAATTTATATTTGTGCAGAAACTGCTACCACAGTTATCATTTTATAAGCAGAAAGATGAAACTAGGTGAAATGGTACAGCATTATTGCAGGTTTCCCTCCAGGTCTGGAACCTTCCATTAACATGCTATGCTCCTCCACTTGAACCACGATTGGAAGTAATTGATCCCATATGTTTTTTCCCTTGTGACCAGTTTAGGCATTTTACAGTTCTAATTTCTTGGTTATTAGATTACACCCCTTCATTTCCATGTCTGCTTGCCAAGCATAACTAATTCATTCATTTGGGATTATTGAAAACATATACACAGACGTTTCCTTGAACCCAAATTTTTTCTTCTCTCTCTCTCTCTGAAATTATGGTACAGATAATACAAATACAGGAAGAGATTCCTAGGTATGATATACCAAATCACATTAAAGCAAGGCTTTCCATTAACAAATATAATCAGACCCTATACTGTTGGCCATGCTAAAGGAGAAAAATATGAGGTCATATAGGACCAGCCTTGGGAAAGACTCGGTATTAAAACGTTTTTCAAACATGATTTTGAACAGCTTGGACAATAAAAACATGACCTAGGTGTGTCGAAGGATCATAGCCAGAGACATAGACTTGCCACGTAATGCTCCATATTAGGTGCTAGACAGCAATCTGCTCTCTTTTAAAAAGCAACAAACTTCAGATGCCCACAGTCTTTGAGAGGGTGTACTAAAGAGCTAGAGTGAGAGATATTATAGACAACCAAATGAACTAAGCCTGTCACAGGGGTGTGCATTCGTTTTGGAACAAATGAAAAATGTGAACTACTGTAAATGGAGTCCATTCAGATATTTTATTTATTTATTCCAAAACAGATGCAGAGAGATTTTGTAAGGGGAGGTTTGTAGAAATGGCAAAGTAGCAGCTATTTCCGCTCCATCTGACAACCACCATTTGTTCTCAGAATGCCTCACCATGGTATCATTCCAGAGCATTCTGGGGGAAACATAGCAGCCCAACATGGATTTTTCTCCTAGAAAGTCCTGGAATAATGCAGTGTCTGGGACATATTGGGCCATAAGAACATAAGAAGAGCCCTGCTGGATCAGGCCAAAGGGCCATCTAGTCCAGCTTCCTGTATCACACAGTGGCCCCACCAGATGCCTCAGGCAGCACAAGACAACAAGATACAGGTGGAGGGGGGAATTGCAGCTGCCAGGAAGTGGAGACAAAAATAGATCTTTTTCTCTATTCAACATTGTAATGCCGGAAAGAAAGAAAGAAAGAAAGAAAGAAAGAAAGAAAGAAAGAAAGAAAGAAAGAAAGAAAGAAAGAAAGAACTCTGCTGTAAGACAGGTAAGCCCTCAGCCTACCCTTCCAGTTACATGTGAATGTGTTCCATGGGGCTTACTCCCAGGAAAGTGTTATAGCAGGGGTTCTCAACCTGTGGTATGGGTACTCCTAGGGGTACGTGGACCTCTTTCTGGGGGTATGCCAAGCCCTGCCCCCTATCTGTCCCATCAGCAGTTAATTAAGTGTTAATTAACATGAATTTTAAATTGTAATTATTTTCAGAGCCCTTCTGTCTCTCTGATTTTGGTTTTGGGCTAATTTTTGTACTTTGGAAAGTGTACTTTGGTGGGGTGCGGAAGGGAGGAGATGGTTTTGGAAAGTGTGACTTGGAGAAAAAAGGAGAACCTTGCATGTGTGTGTGTGTGTGTGTATGTGTGTGTGTGTGTGTGTCTCACTCACACTCACAGAGAGAGAGAGAGAGAGAGAGAGAGAGAGAGAGAGAGAGAGAGAGTTAAATAAGATTTTTTCACATTTAAAATTGTTTTAGAACTTTTTATTTAATGATTAATTACCTAATTAATTGATTAATTGGCAGTTAAATAGCAGGGGGTACTTCAGTAAATTGGATGGTGAGAGGGGGTACCAGGCCTCCAAAGGTTGAGAACCCCTGGTGTATAGGATTGCAGCCTTACAGCGCAATCCTGCCTAAGTATCCGGTGGGTGGCCCAGGCCGCCCGCCGGATCCTATTCCCCTTCCGGGAGCAGCCCAGAGGTCTACTGAGGGAAAGGGGACATTTGTCCCCTTCCCCTGGTGTAAAGCGGGGAGGCCCCAATGGGCCTCCTTGGATTCCCACCAGCTATTTAGCTGGTGTAAGTCCGAGGAGGTCATGTAATGGCGGTGGTGGCCAGGGAAGGGGATGGGGATATGGTGGTCACCATCCCCACCCCCAGGCCAGCTCAGACAATGGCCCCCCTCCCTTGCCACCTGGACCCCTGAGCCACATGCAGCTCTCTGACGCATAATGTGCGGCTCTCTGAAATATCTTGGCTAAGCTCCTTTTTGCATCACAATTTAATATAAAAAGGGAAATAAGACATGTTAAAGCTTTATAATTATATAAATTTCCCTCCTCCTGCTTTTAACCTACCCCCCAAAAAACATCTTAGTAGCTTGTTGGTATCCTGCTCTTTCTCTCTCTCCTCCCCACCATGCTCTCCCCCTGCCCACTTGACACTTGGAAGTACCCCATAGGGAGGAGGACAAGACACCCCACTGCTCACACTGCCCCACTATCAAGATAGTAGGACCTTCAAGCAACACGAAGAAGTCAAATGTGGTAGCAGCCACTGGATTAAATTCTAATAGTCAGTAGATTTAAAAAAAAAAACAATCCAGGATTAACACTAATAGGGCACAATCCAATCCCTATTTACGCCACCGTTGTAACCAGCTGCGCAGCGAAAACAGGAGGCCCCAGAATGGAAAGGGGATTCAAATCCCATCCAAAAAGGGAATTCAAAGGGGATTTGAATCCCCTTTCTGTTCTGGGGCCTCCCGTTTTTGCTGCGCAGCTGGTTACAACGGTGGTGTAAGTAGGATTGGATTGCGCCCATAATGTTCACAAAACTATGAATGACACTTTGTAGTTATCCTTACTAGACAATCAGGACTGTCCCAATAAATTTTAGGTTTGCATGCTGAATGCTAGCCATATAAAGGCTACTGACCTACTCACGCAAATGGACTCAACTCTATACATAACATAGCTGACAAGCAAACTTACAAGTTGCTGGTGCAAACTGGAGCAGGCCCAGGAAGGAAGGGTCCTAATTTAGCAGTGCCCGCAGCTGCCTTCAAGGATGCATGCATTGCCCACCTTATATCAGCAGTGCAGAACACTGCAGACATGAATTGTCATCAATATTCCCTGTTATGAGCTGCTATAAACAAGAGTAGGAGGTTACTTTGATAAGCAGCCATGCTAGCTTTAGAGCTATTTTCAGCTATAAAGGTGCAAAGCAACGACGACACCATCATCCAGCCCCTTGCATTTGCACCTAGCTTGATATTTAATTGCTTTCTGCTAGTCCCTTTACAATCTGAAAGCATCCGTGGATACTCATTGATACTATTAGATTAGAAAGCGCCTAACAGAAAGTACTGCGATTTAACGGAGAATCAATTTTAGTCCACAGGTATTACAGACAAATTGTTCTTACATATTTTATTTGCCAATTTTCATGTTGCGGTCTTGTGTGCTATGATTTTGCTAAGTTCAGTGTAAAGATATAGGTAGCAAGTCCATAATTATTTCTGCATTCAACACATAAACAAGTCTTCTCCTATCCTGCTGACAAAATAAAAACTAAATGATACGTTGGATAAAAATATACTTCTCCAGTATTTGTGCACTTTTTTTTTAAGTGCCTCTACTTCAGTAAACAATTACAAATCATTTCTGCAACCTCTTTAGACACTCAGGCATGCCAAGAACTAATTAACTAGGATGACAACTTCAAGAAGTGGAAACATAATTCACAGGGTGGGTTTAAAAAAAAACAACAACTGGAAGGTGTTTAATTGGAATAAAAGAATTAAGCAGCAGCAGTTATAAATGGCAGCAGCAGGTAGCATACTTATATCTGAAAGGTTTTACAAAAAATGAAAGTGGTCTGAAAGTCACAGACTTGCACTGAAAATTAGATTTAATTGATAGGAGTCACTTTAGAAGGCAATTTCATATACCCAGATCTCTGGCAATCTATTCTACAGTTTAGCCATGTACAAGTAACACATTTCAAATTGAGTCCTTGATTAAATCAATTACAACAGGCTCTATATGTTAAATACTGTACAATTTGGCACATATATCTTGTGGTGCACAGTATCAGGTCGGGGCGGGGGTGGAGGAAGCAACAACAAGTGACAGTAATGAAACCTTTTCTTCCTATCTGAATACAGACAGCTAAGTTAGACACAGTAAAAGCTACTGTATTCATTTGCAATGACGATGAAATGAGGCTACCCCACCACCATCATTTGGGGTCATATTTTTACACAGGACAATCTGACATTATTTGTTGTTTGTTTTCACCCATTAGTTTTGTTATCATGCAAGAGTTAGTTCTAATGTGGCAGTCATCATAATGAGCCAAAATACATGGTCCAATGAACAGATCTATGGTGGCTGATCTATTTGTAATGATGGCTTCATACACTGAATAAATGGCATGATGCCTGCCACTTATCACCGGGGGGGGGGGGGGGGAGAGAGACAGAAACTATTGTATTACTTGACTTTGAAAACCTACTTTAAGCTTCTCTGTTTCAGAGAGTCAAATATTTCCATCTGAGATTTCCCTCTTCTATTAGGAATCAACCATTTCTTTTGCTTTCATGATAATAGCAGGAATGTTTAAATGGTAGCGCGTCTTAAAAATGCACTAAACAGAAAAGAACAGATTGCCTTTAGAAGTACTTTTCTGAGCCGTGAAGATGGAATTGTTGAGATAAGAACTGTGTCAAGAGCTAGTTTCAGTGTATCATATTCCAACATCACACTTTGATTTCACAAAGCACACTATAGTCAGATAGGAGCTACTTCAAACTTCGTTCACATGGTATGCACAGAGAAGAACAGGAAGTTATTTACATTTTGATACAATTGTTTCAAAATTATAGAGCTTGTAATAGTGTGACGCTAGGATACAGGATCTCAATTCAGAGCAAAACAGATCCAAGCTATTGACTTTTATTGATATATAAGCAATTACAATACCATGATACTATGTAAGTAGGGTTGGCGTCTGGTTCCACTGGGCAACAGTCATTTTGAATCCCTCCTCCAATTTATTGGTTGGCTGCCAGGCACGCAGCTGCTTTCCCTCCCAGGTCCTTCACAATAAAGTGGGGACTTCCTCCTTCCCCACCAGCCAGTCAGGCTTGCTCCTTGGGCACCCTGCACAATCACATGAACACTGGAAGCCAGCCTATTGGCTGGTGTGTGAGTTGCTGCAGTACAGAGCTAGTGATTCATTAGAACAGTGGTTTCCAACCTTTTTAGCACCAGGACCCCCTTTTGTAGAGTGACAATTTGTCAGGACCACCCTAAGACCTAGGGCCACAAGTGATATCATTAAGCAGGAATGATGTCATTGTTTTAAATAAATTGCACTGTTTAATAAATCACACTTTTTAAAATAAATCACATTTTTAAAGTTGTACTCATAAGCAGCCCCATGGGGGAGAAGAGTGACCTAATGTTAACAGAGATGCTAAAAGGCAAGCAGAAAGTAACATAAGGTGAGCAAAAGAACTGCCATCTTGGGTGTGGCCATCCAGACAACATCCCGCGACCCCCCCTCCCCAGAAACTGCTCTGCAACCCCCTTGGGGGTCCTGACCCCCAGGTTGGGAACCACTGCATTAGAAAATACAGAGTCTGATCTTTTCCTCTCTTTAGATGCAAAACTAACTGAATCCTATCCTCTGCCACCAACGTTGATACAGTCAAGCCAAAAAGGTATATGCTGCATCCTATGGTGGTGTCTGTGTGTGTGTGTGGGGGGGGGGAGGACTCAAGGGCAAATGAGAGGTAATGAAGCAAAAATAATGTTTACTTACCTCCACATAGGCTCTGGGGTCACCTACGGGTCTCCTCAGATATAGGCCCCCTATTTTGGTGGCATATGTTCAAGGAGGGAAAAGGGGTGAAGAGGGTTACAAAACAGGGGATAAGATCCAGTGTGCACCAAGTGATCAAATGATGCTTGATAGTAAGCAACCATGCTGCATTCTGTACCTATTGCTGGAATGGTGACAGGCCAAATGTGACAGTGTACTATGTGACAGTGCACTATTTCAGAAACAAGGAAAAAAAATGCTGTTTATGCTTCCAAGCTAACTGACTAATCTAGATCAGCTAATCTAGGACCTCCATTAGATCAGCACTTCTTAAACTGTGGGTCGTGGTCCGATGTCCAGTGGGTCACCAGTTGGGCCTTCCTACCCTCCTTGCACCCAGTTGGCTCCAAATTGTAGGAGCCCTACAGATGCAATTGGAGGCTTTTCCCAGGCTGCGCCAGAACTCCATTGGCTTCTGCAGGTCTAAGAAGGCCTCCAGAAGCAACCAGAATGTGACTTCTGGTTTACTTCTGGGTATGACCCACTGGAGACCCACCACAGGAGAACGAGATGGGTCGTGGTGCCCTCCACTGGGGAGCAGGTGGGTTGCGGAGTTTGAGAACCACTGCATTAGATTATTTCAATCCGCAGGACAGTTGTATGTCTGAGTGGTCAGCTGTATCCGACAGTAATGCTTTGCAGGTGGAGCATTCCAGGTTCAATCTGCAGCATCTCCAGGTAGGACTTGAAAAGACCATTGTCTGAAACTGTGGAGAGCTGCTGCCAGTAGAGCCAGAAGCGGAGGGGGAGGTGGGCCCCTGGGCGGCACATGGGGGGGTGACAAAGCAGGTGGCGGGAGCATCAATTGTGCCGTTTCGTCAGTGGGAAGAGCAAGCAGAAGTGGCGGAGACGGCGATTGTTTTGGTCCAACCATCCGCCTTGGGCCTCTGAAGGGATGTTTAGTGGCGGCAGCAGCAGTGACGTCACTTTTGGTGGTGACGTCACCAGTGGGCGGCATTGTGATGCCACTGAGTAGAGCAGATAATGCTGACCTAGATGGAACAGAGAACACTTCTCCCACAACATGGCATCTAGGAACTAGGGGGAGGGGGGCTTGTTGAGTCTTTACGAAGTATTTAATTCCTTCTTTGCAGCATAGATCATTGGTTCACCTCTGGCCATTCCATCAGACAGCCTCTGTGCTGATTGGCTGTGGGGACAACATGGCGCCATTTCACTCTGCAGAGTGACCTGAAAGGGGGGCTCCTCGGAATGTTGGGGTGCCATTCTGCACGAGCCCTTCAGCTTTTACTCAATGTTATGTTTAATATTTTATTGCTAGCTTCTTAATTTATAACACTACAAGAATTCCTAGTTGGAACCTGCTTTTCCGCCTACGTCCTAGTGTCTGCAGCTACTCTGAGCACCCTTCTCTTGCAGTGTGGTTGTTGCTTGCCAAGAGGTGTTACGGGTGAGAAGGAGCAGCCTCGTGCCCCTTATGAGAACTGTATGTGGGGCCACAGAGAAGTTGGAAGAGCTGGTGAGGGGCCCGTGTCTCTTGCTTGCAGGCAGCCATGCCAGGAGCTTCTGGAAGAGGCCCCAGGGTGTGTGAGTGTTGTGGCGTTAGGGTGCGGAAGTGTGTGCTCAGAGGGGCGAGCAGGGGCAGCGTGACCTGCGCGTGGCTGTGTCTTGTCCACGCGGTGGCAAGCCTGTCCTCAGGCCAAAGTGATGTGGAGCCCAGCCAAGTCACCAGGGACCAATTCTCTCTTGCACCCAGCGTGCTCCACCGCGCCCTTCTCCCCTGATGGATGCTGCCTGGTTGAGTGTGCCGTAAGGGCGCCTTCTCCTGCTCAGGTTGGAACGGTGCTGTTCATATCTTTTGGGTTAGGGTTAGGTTAGAAGTAGGTTTTCTCTGTGCCAGGTGCAAGGGAGTGACAACAGGAAACAGGTTATCTTGTTGTCTTGTGCTCCCTGAGGCATCTGGTGGGGCCACTGTGTGATACAGGAAGCTGGACTAGATGGGCCTTTGGCCTGATCCAGCAGGGCTCTTCTTATGTTCTTAGTGGTTTGAGGCATGTTCATATGTTTATTAGTGCTTATCTCAGAAACATAAAATTATTATGCTCCACGGACTGACATATTTATTGCAGCACAACTGTAGAGCCCATAATAGCTTGAAAATCATACTTTAGTCACCGAATGGCAGCAAGCACACACTGATACACAAACTTCTGCATTCACTGCTTGAGCAAGGCACAGGGCCAATGGGATCCCCGTGAAATCACCTCGCAGACCTTTTGGCCCGTGGATGTCTTCTCAAACAGTTCTGCTGCAACTTGAATCAGTAATGTGTTTAGGGAGAAGATTTGATTGGCAGGGGGTAGAGCCAGATGGCTCTGCCTCGCTTACCAGGGATAGGATGTTGTGCTTACTCAAGTTTTACTGTTGAAGGGATCCCAACTTGATAACACTGCGCTTTGTTTACCAGCTCCTGGTTTTAGTATGAGCCACAGAGACTGAAAACTGAAAAGATAGATGGAAGCACAAAGAGCTGAACTATAGCAGGAAAATGTGCAAGAAGAACTAATTGCAATCGCAGATGAGCATAGAGAGACTGATATGTGACTCTTATTGCCCATTCTGTTATCAACCTTTCTGTTCTTCCAGAAACTGAGGCACCAGGCAATTGAAGGGAGGTAGACTAACATACTTGCACTGAATCTTTGATGCCTAAAGACATAATCCAAATGAAAAAGAAAGAAAATATCCTGGTAATCGATAATCTACAACAGTAACTTCAATTATTTTGACCACATGCCCAATACACAAAAAATAATAATAGAAATGCCACCTAAATAGAAATTAAGTGAACATCAACTACTAATGAGTCTGGCATGGAAAAGACAATGTGCTACATATGGTAGGTTATTAACAGTAGATTTGAAAGTATTTCAGTTTTGATATAAATTAAAATCAGTGAATTTCTTCAGTCAGTTGCTTTATTGATTACACTCTGCAAGAAAAACAGCAAATCACTGCAATGAAATGACATTGTATTGTAGAAGGAATATACAGTATTTCCATTCAGGTATGCACATAGATGAAATAGGCTTTGTACTAAGAAATTGAAAATCAAAATCACAGGCTGCTATGCTGCTTCCAACATAGTCAATACCCACATTCTCCTGAGTTTACCCGAAATTAAATTTTGTTCAAAAAAAAGTATGATGTGATGGATGAAATAGATCCTGTAAATAACTTCATATTACTAAAGTAGAAAACTTTACATAAAATTCTTCCAAGTTAAAACACAAACTACAGTATATTGCATCTTTCGTGTAGCAATGAATCCTCTGTCAACAACTGGCTAATTTGGTGTGAAGCTACAGAATGTTCACAAACCATCCAATTTCAAAGGAGAAAAAGCTATCCAAATGTTTGTAGTTCAGCTTCTCTAAGGGAAGGGGAGTTGTCCACTTGCCACGAATTCAAACTTCACACAGGACCAAAGGACCTAATTCTCTCTCTCTCTCTCTCTCTCTCACACACACACACACACACTCACACACACACACACACACACACACACACACACACACACACACACACACACACGGTTCAGTTGTGATGAAAAGGAGCATGCGGTATCCAGCAGGGGGTGCTGATCAGGATGCTTTGGAGAGGAGAAGAGATTGAAATCCCCTTACCCCTGCATAAGCCTCCCACTCCCCAATGGGTCTCCTCGGACCTGCACCAGCTCTTTGACTGGTGCAAGCCCGAGAAGAGAAAGGGGATGAGAAGGCTACTGACAGAGGGGATAGGATCCGACATGCGCCATCACCACCGGATCCATGCCTCCTGCAGTCTCCCCACCCACCTACCCTGTTCCTCCCCCTTCCCCACCCAGTTTTGCCCCCTCCCTGCTGCTGCCTTACCTGCTCCGGCGGCCATGGTGGGGTTCAGCCACGGATAGAGAGCGCTGCCACCTCTTGTGGCAGCACTCCCAAAATGGCCACTGACAGTGCTCCATGGGCTGTTGGCAGCCATTATGCAACAGCAAGAGTCTGTTGCGCTTTCAAGCAACAGCCCAATCCTGCATAGGATTGGACTGTAAGAATGGTTTTGTGAAGGTATCCAAGGAGGGAGAATATCTAAGGGACAGGAGGCCAAGACAAATGGACTAACAGCACAATCCTGTGCATGTTACTCAGCACAATTCTGTGCATGTCTACTCAGAAGTGATTGCTGCCTAACAGGTATGTACAGATGTTTACAGTTTATTATGTAAACTGCTTTGTGCACTTTTTGCTGAAAACGGCTAGGTTGTTTTCTTCCTGACTAGAAAACATCCTATTCCCCTTCTCTTTGCTCTTGCCCTCCTCCATTTTGCACATCCACATGTCCCTCCACATTCCAATAAGTTGTATGTGGTGAGCCCTGGTATTAAAATCAGCTGTGAAGATTCTCTGAGACAAATTAATCCCTGCTATCTGAAACCATTTAAAGCAGGGCTCAGTCTTGTAAACTATAAAGAAATGCATGTTTTTGAGCATGTGTAGTAGATGTGCTTTCTACTGAGTGATTACAACTGGTTCCCTCACATCTGAATAGTGGTGGGGGAAAGGCTATCATCTCAGAAGTTCTCTAATGGGTTGAGACTTTCCAACTCATGTTTTAGAAGTTAAGCGCTTTGCATGTCTGTGTGCGCACACGTGTGCGTCTCTCTCTCTCACACACACACACACACAGTTTTCATATTTTTATCCATTATACATACACACAGATAACTCAGGAGATAGAAGCAACTGAATTCTGATGACTGCCTTTGTGAAAATACAGTCAGAATCATTCCATTTGATCTTCCTCCTCAGGGTTCCTGTGGAGAAATAACCTTTAGTGCCCTATGCTCAGATTGCCAGTCTAGTCACAACTGTGCTAATAAACACTGTTTGACCAATTTCTGGTCAGAATCAAGCTGCAGTTCCACTCATGAACCCCAAGATAATTCAGGCAAGTAAAATATTTATCCTTTAACCTTCTGTATTAAAGCAGATAATTGGAAAAACAAAACAACATAAAGGGCAAAAAAGCTTACACGTGGTTTAAAAAGAAAATTTATTTCTTCAGGTGTCTTCAGCTACTGCAAAAATACAGAACAATATCCAAGAGACTAATGTCAACTGACACTAACATTAACAAACACAAATACTAGCAGTGACAAATAAGTCCCTTGATTAACAATATTCACAGCTACAAAAGCAGATTTCCTTCCAGTGGCGAGTGGCAGTAATGTCAGAGGACTTCTGTGTTGATTCATCCATTGAATCACTTTCTCTTTTGATTTATTAAGAGGGTTTTTGAATTTATATTATATATTAAGAATATTTATATGCCGCTTTCCAACAGAGTAGTTCACAAAGCGGTTTACGTAGAAATAAATCAACAACAGTGCAATCCTGTCTAACTGTAGGCCAGCAGAGCGATTGCTCTCTTGGTGTAAGATGTTGCAAACGTGACGGAAATCATGTTTGCGGCATCCGACATGTAATTAGCACTGGCGGATATCAATTACGCTCTTTCTCTTCCCACTCTTCAGAACCACTCCCCCTCTATTACACAGCAATAAAATGCTGAGGTTCAAGGCTGCCAACTAATCCCAAACTTGACCTAGTGCAACATAGCACAGCTTGAGAAGGCTTCATGAGAATGGGAGAGAAAAGAGGTGTCCCCTCCCCTCTTTTTACTTCCTGCCCCTCCATCCCAGCAAGGCTCCTGTTGTAGGCTGGCTGAAGCCCTGGGCAGGAGCCCACCTCTTGAGAGGGCAACGTCTTGATGCAGGTTCCATTTGTATAAACTGTTGCCCAGAAAAACAGAATGAAAAAAAATCACCGCAAAGAAAATGTGTTTAACTGCAGAGAAAACAACTGACTTTGAAGGATATTTTATATCACTGTAAAAAAAAAAAAAACCTTTCCTTGCTTCTCCCCTTAAGAGTGCTACACTTTTTAAAAGATTATTACGTATACATATCTTCTCTTCTTCCCATTCTTTTTAATCACTGCTGTTACGTTCTGCTCATGACAGGAGGCAATCCTAGCATGAAAGGCCACATACAGCGGGTATTAATGAGTTTCCTTTGGGCCTGAAGAGAAGTTTTGTGACAATAACATGACTTATTCTACTCTGAACTTCAGTCTTGCCAGGATCAGTTCATGCTGACAAATTGCAAGATAAAAATAAGCTGAAGATTTGCTTTAAAAAACTAAACAACACACGCACGCACGCACACGAATGGTCAGCTCATCTAGCATCCAAGTTAATTTCCATTTCAAAATTACGACTGTGTTCCAACTGTGATGAGAAATCCCCCTTTAAAAAAAAAGAATGTTTGCCACTTTTATGATGCAATTCAATGAAAAGAAAACTGATTCTAGCTATGCTTACTATAATCTGTGCACACTGTCATTAAACACACAGGGTAGTGATGCATATACTGAACAGATCACTTTGACAATGTGCAGTGCTTCATGGGGCTTTAAATATTTTATACTTCAGCATTTATTAACATTCGCAGTCAACTATGAAAAGAAGCAGGATGCAGTTATTTGGCTAGAACAGTTCTTCATGAAGTCACGTTTATAGACAGACTGTAGTAGCAAACACTGATGAGTTTTCAGTAAACCTGCAGTTCGTTTTCAGCGAATCTGCAAGCCCAGATTAAGCCATAACTCCATTGATCTATGCCAGGGGTTCTCAACCCCTTCCTGGCCAAGTACCACCTCTGGCACCACTCTCCTGCTGCGTAACATTGGAAGTGACTGGTGATGACACCATTGCCAGTTACTCCCAGATTTTTGGAGGCCAAAATACACAGAAAGGAGGCTCTGGGAGGGCCATTTACAGCATTCCCAAGAGGTTCGGCCAAAGGTAGGAGCCTCTTGAGAGCAAAAATGTGCCACCAAAAGCACCGCGTCAGAATGAGATTCCAGTGGTCTCGTGGTCCAAGTACCACCAGCAGTCGGCCAACATACCACTAGTGGTATTAGTACCACTGGTTGAAAACCCCTGATCTAGGCATTAAACCCTATGAGTACGCATCACTGGGCTTCCCTAGGAATCCCATGACCTCACTACATCTCATCAACAGGCAGAAGCCCTCTGATTATGTGCCAGTCCCATTAAGCACTAGCACTTAAAATGTCACACATTTTCATGTTTTTTTTTTTTAAAAAAAATTGATGCATTTGGATGTGTGTTTAAAGATTCTGATGATTACTCCCTCAAATTAGTCAAGAAAGCTTCTATACACTTGTAAAGAGACTGAGCCTTCACAGTGGTACTGCTCACGATTGTGTAACACCTTCTTCAACACAGCTCACCTGACAGGTGCCTGGTAAGGATAATTCTACTTGCCCAGGCTTTTAAATGATTGACTTGCTTTCTACCACTGTGATGGCATTTTATTGGTTTGTTATTTGTGCGTAGCCTTATTGTTATGCATTTGCTTTACTGATTTTTTTTGTCTTGAAAGTGTGTTTGTTTTTCCCTCTAACCTGAATGATCTGGAATAAATACAATAAATAAATAAATAAAATTTGGACAAGACACAGGTTCTTTTGGTTATGAAACTTGCTTTCCTCTATCATGGAAGTACTTGAACAGGTTTCAAAAGCCATCAGTCAAATGAAGTCTTTATATAATCTATACAAGTTAAGTGTGTACGTGCACACATTCACAGGCACAGACACTCATGTTTTAAAAACAGAGTTTAAGGTTCCTTTATTTTAAAAGGTACCATAACTATTTTTTGCCTATTGAGTAAGAGTGATCAGGAACACAAGGCAAATTCTGAATGCCTTTGACTCAGGAATCCTGCCTTCCCCTGGAAGCTTTTGTCATTGTTAATTACAGGTGATCTGGCATTTCATTTGGCAGTTCTTTGGTCTCTGCTTTCTGTGCCACTTTATTACTTCATGTTATAGTGCAAATTGCATAAAAAAATTAATACTCCTTTACCACATACGTCGGGGGAAAAAAACATCAAACATCAAATTGCATCCAATTTGTATGCATCATTTATAACAAAGGTTTATTGCATTCCTTGCTTCCTAATACAAATGAGTTTACTGTTCCGATTAGGACTACAACTTGCCAACTCTTGCATAAATACACTTGCTCGAAATGTGTAGCGCATTCCAGGTACAAAGGGGAAAAGCAGTGACCCACTTCCAACGTAATGCACTCACCGCCATCTGATATGCCAGTCATTTGAACTAATGTTCTACAAAACACTGCCAGAGGTGAAGAGGTGGAGAAGTTTGACAAGTCCTTCAACCCACTCCCCTCCTAACACACACGGAGTTTTTCAACTAACAAAAGCAGTAGAAATTTGTTTTTGTCTCATGTCCTAAAAGCCACAAGCCTTTTAATGCTCTATACAACATGGCAAACTGCTGGGTGGCAGCCACAGAGAATATACTATTAAATGAAATCGGAGATTCAAAATGTCATCCTAATATGACCCTCTCTGCAGGTGGATTTGGACATTCATTTCCATATGGAAGTTGGCGGGTTTTCATAACCTACGTACGGTAATCAGATGCATGCCATTTTGTTTGAACATGCATTTCCAGTGAGCCACACTACATTAAATGCATTTTAAAATAACATGCTCAGGGCTGGCTCACAGTCTTTCATCAGAAAATTCAGCAGGGAAGGAGGGGGGGCAGATCTGGCTAGGGATGGTGTGCATGGGAGGAGAACGTGAACCCTTTTCCACCAAAAAAAAAACCCCACCGCCCTCCCTTAAAGTTATTTGCTCCTTCAACCTCATTTGGTCCAAGTTATTATTGCCAGATAGGTACAGGTGTCAACAAAAAGGACAATATTGTGACAGGTTTCTATCAAATTCACTGGCTGCTAAGAAGGGTCAGACACAACTTAACGACTGAACAACAACAACAACAACAAAATTATTTTTGGTTAATTTCTTGTGGCTGAGCTTTTGTTCTTCTATTTCTGTTGTTTTTATTCCTGTTTATTGAATGGTTATAATTCACGTTATGTTATTTTAATGCATTGTAAGTTGCCTTGACTGGACATTATGCCTAGAAAGGCAAGATGTAAATTGTAATATTAAACAAACAAACAAACAAAACAAACAAAGGGAGTTTCACTGGTCATCAGTGTGCCATCCATTGAACACTACAAGAGGAGGAACATACAATGCACACAAGTCATGTATACACTTCATGTTCAAGAATGTACATAGTTGGGGTAGAGTGAAGATTTAGTTGTTTGAGAGCATCATGTGTCACCTAGCAACTGCCAGGACTTTATTAAGAGGGATTCTTTCATATTTTGAGAACTGAGATCACCAACTCTCATGGATCTACAAACAACACAGTTCTTCTACCAATCTATACCATGTGGTTTGTTGAATGTAGCCTATGTTTCTTTTTTTAATTGCAGTTTAGTTTATAAAATGTCCAGTATCAATTCAAATATACAGAGAGTAGTTGCTGAACTAATGTGGGGTAAAGTCCTGAACTGTAATTAAGACAAAGAAAGCAAGTGGAAAAAGCACATTTGACTGCTGTTGAGAACTGTTCAGAAATCTAGTTTTTCTTCTTCTTTTTTGTTGTGTCACAAACTGCCATATTTGCTTCTAAAAGCAAACAGCTCTACAGGATAAAGGTGCAAAGATCCAGTCCTGTCACTTTCAGAAGTATAATGCAACATCTTAATTCTCCAGTACCTAGCATCCCTCACGTATTTTCTAGGCTGGAGGAAATTTGTTCCATATGGCAAATCTCATTCTTCTTCTCTAAATTATTCAGGTTACATTACAGATTTTCATCCCATTCAAATCAGAAAACAGCACATAAGAATCTATACTTCGTTTCATGTTTCCCTGAAGACAGAGATAACCCGGTCTTATCTATTTTTCTGTTGTTCTTGGAATGATTGCACTGTTCATTATCCAGCTTGATGCTATCATCCTAGCTTTCCAGTATTCTCTGTGGTCCGTTCACTCACTTCAATAAGTTATTAAACTCTTCGTACTCAAATGATACTCTCCTCAATGGTAAATCTGTGCAAGCTTGACATAGTGCTATTTTACATCCACAGAAGTAATTATTAAAACAACTCCCCTAAGAGTAACTTATTAACAGTCCAAGCCTATTCTTGAGATACACCAGTGTATTTCCATATATGCCGACATGACAACCCTGCTGGTGTAGAAGTCTGCCCACTGACATTCCTTATTTCTCTCTCTCTCTCTCTCTCTCTCTCTCTCTCTCTCTCTCTCTCTCTCTCTGTTTCTCCTTGTGCCCCACAAGCAGCTGTTGCACAAGTGAGGACACCATGCAGACCCCAAGGGATGCCTATAACCTGCTTGCTATAGGTATCCCTTGGGTGACCAGTGTGAGCCCAGCTGCTGCTCAGAAAGGAGCATTCTAGTCAGGCTCCTGTGGCTTTGCAAAAGCTGTGACATACAGTGAACCTAACTGGTGCAACCAAGTCTCACCTGTTACTTGGCTGACTGTTGGATCACTTGCAATGGCATACCCTGTTTTCCCTAAAATAAGACCTCCCCCGAAAGTAAGACCTACCGTCATTTTTGCAAGATTTTTGCTGGCACTCGTCAATATAATTCCTCCCCGAAAGTAAGACCTAGCTAGGATCATCAGCCAGATGGATGCGACCCCCCCCCCCCGGCACTTATTTGACCGATTAAAGCTTCATTCTTTCCTGAGGGTGCAAGGCTCTGGAAGGCCTGCACTTGAGTCCTCCACCATGGAGACAACGTGCTAGACGAGACTCTGCAAGGTTGTAGCCTCCTTGCGGGCCTTGCTGGCCGGGGGGGGGGGGGGTGTCACGCCACAGGTTGGGAAAATAAGACCTCCCTGAAAATAAGACCTACTGCATGTTTTGGAGCCAAAATTAGTATAAGATAGTCTTATTTTCGGGAAAACAGGGTAGTAGCCCTGCTAGGAGGAGACGGTTGGCAACCACACCTGTGAGTTTCTTTCAGATGCTGCTCTATCACTGATATAGTTCATTAAAAGTTTGATGGGATCACACTTTTTGTCTCGTTGCCAGCAGATAGGGATTCCTTCTTTCCACCCTAGTTGTTTCTTACCTCAGCTGGCCTCAGAGTGGGACCTCTCTCCTCCCAAGGTCTACAGCATCCCGATATCATGAGTGCTTGGGCTCCAGGAAGGGACACTCCTCACTGTTTTCTGCTGCCATGGTATATGGCAGGCAGTGGCAGGTGGACAGGAAGGGCAGCATACCGACAGCCGTGCCAGCAGGTGCCAGAGGTAAAGCAATGGGTATGAGGTGTGTCTATGTGTGGTTTAGACAGACAGGCCACTGCAGTAGGTGCTCTGTATCACATGCCAGCCCAGTGAATGGCTCATGCAGTGCTCTCCCTGATTGGTTTGTGTGCTACAGCCTCCCAGCCAGGTGTGCCTGTTTGTGGTGATGCATGTGCCTCTTTGCCTATCTCCTGCTGTGGCTGGGCGGTTAGCAGCTTTATTCTGCAAATATTTGCAGAATAGCTGAGGTGGGTTCTAGACCTGCCACCTCCTCTTCATTTGTTCCTTACCATGAGTGTTTCTGGCCAGTCATGCAGAAGTGCCTTGACAGGAATCAAACCTGTCTCACGTGGCTCCCAGCCTGCGCCTTTGTGCTTTGAGCAACCAGCACCTTGCCTTGCCTGAGTGCTGTTGGGGCTCCCCTTGTGACTCATCCCAGTTCCTCCTCTGGCAAAGGGGTTCCTTCCAGATGGCAGATGCCCCAACAGGGATTGGGGAACTTGTGTGACTGTTTTACCTGGGTGCCCTCTTCCAAACTAATTATCACTCTACCCTTGCTCTACTCAAAAAAGGATTCCTTTGATGTGTTTATGTGGGTGGGATAAGGAGACTTATACCCTGGATGCAGAGATTCCTAGCAGGTTATAGTGTTTGCCCCTTTACTGCTAACACCACTGTAGATCCTGTAGGGAGTGCTGATGCGTCCTTGTGTCATGGAGGTGTGTGTGTGTTGTGGGCAGTCCCATGGTTGGTGGGTGTGGTTGTATTGCTCAAGCCTAGTGGCTGGCAGGGGGCATCTCCCCAGCACTGGCCATTCATTGGCCTTCTGCCTGCACCCACCCCCGATTCAGTTCACCCTGGTGGTGCTTATCTGTCCACCAACAATGATTGGCTCCTTGGACATCCGTTGAAGTACGGATGTCATTCTGATGATGCACAGACATCAGGACCACCACCCCTATGGGCTGCCTCAGGGTTTCCAGAGATGCTAGGAAAGTTACTTAGAAGTGCTACATCAGTGTTACTGGGAAGGCTGTGCTGATGGCATTGCCTGGATGGGCTTAGGATATGTCTGACATTGCATCAGTGTCCATGCGCCATTGGCCTGGCTTCTGTATGGGACTGGGCCATAAGAGAAAAGTCTTATATGAATGGCAAGAGACTGTGAGTGGGATGAGACCTTTTCTAACGGGGTAATGAAAGGGTCCAAGTAGCTCCCAAATAAAGTTTTGAAGGACAATGCTTATCTAGTTACCTTATATATAATAATGACACCCCACCCCACTTAATGTGCTTACATCTGCATTCAGAAATCAACCTTATGAGTGACTGATTCACTTAAAACCTCCTGTAGGGTTAGGACTGAAAAAGTCTTCTGTGACAGAGACAGAGTAATCCCCTACTGTATATCAGTTCAGTAGCCAGTAGTGTAAAAGCATCCTTATTGATCTGCCATACATGCATCAGTTCAGAAGGTTAACATTTCCAGAGTAGGCTATCTTTTGTATATGAATAAAGCCTTCTCTTTTATCCCACTCCTTGGCATCTTCTTGACAGCTGCCAAACTGAAAATATAGTTGATATCTATGAATCAGCTTTTCAGGTAGTCTCCTTGCTCCCTGCACCATCACCACCACCCCGCCCATGCTTCCTGCGCATATTAACTGGAGCATTTGAAACAAAGGCTTGTGATTGGTTCTGCAAACATGGAATCATGAAGTCAAAGGAACTTGGTACATTTTCAGACCATTGGTCCATCTAGCTATTGCCTACTCTGGAGGGCAGTGTCTCTCTAGGACTGCAGATAGGGGTCTTTCCCAGCCCTACCTGTGGAGATGGCAGGGATTGAACCACGTGAACAATTGCCTCCTTGCCCATTTAGCAGGGCAATTCTAACTATCCTAACCTATACACTTCTAGATATCAGTCATTACTGTGCTTTAGCTTGAATCACAAAAACATGGAGCAGAATTTTGCCTGCTTTGAGAATTTACACAGATTACAGTATTTGCATTTTCTTCAAGGAAGGCTATTCCTGGCACTGAACTCTGCCCTCTCCCAAAAAATGATCAAAGGCAGCTTGAGAAAGACACAGTACAAGCTTAATATGACAGCGTTTCAAATATCATGCTGTTATGCACCATTTGACACAAATTTTAATGCACATATCCCTTGGGTCACATCAACACCACAGAGTTCTCTGGGTCCCTAAATTAAAAGGCACAGGAGCCCTCTCTTTTGACACAGAGGTAGTTCGTTCAGTCCTTCACTTTGCTTCTGAGGATAAAGACCTAACCTTGACCAAAACAGATACTTCCAAAACTGCTTGGACCATTTTGCTGATCTGCAACAGTGTCTCTTATACACAAACCGGTTTTGTTGTAAGAACAGACAAGAAGCAAATTGGGGAAATAAATTAAATGGAAAAACATAAACTTAATTTTAGAAGAAATGAAGGGAAAAGCATTGGGCACAAGCCCTTTCTGAAGTCTCAAGTTGTGGACAATAACATACAAGCCTGCTATCAACAGTCTGTCAGTTCTTCTTAGGTATTCTGAAATATGAGGCTGGAACAGCCCATAAGTTTCCCAGACAAAATTTCTGTGGCCTATTTGCGATGATTAAGCCCTCCTTGCAAACAACATTCTATTTCAGGTAGCAGTTATGATGAATGGCCTGTTAAAGGTAGATACACTTACAGGACTGCTCTAAACTCCTATCTCTGTTGCTGCTTACTGTATTTTAAATTATCCTGTTTGCCTCAATCAAGCAAAGCTATTAGGAATTGTGTATTATTATATCTGTTACATTATACTTTAAAGAAAGAAAGAAAAGAAAGATAATCCTCCTTCAGACCAAATTGTATTTTTTATAGTAGTCACTACACCTCTCTCTCTCTCTCTCTCTCTCTCTGCTATTACAAAACCCCTGCGTTTTCCACCCCAGTTTCACCTGGGTAACCTCTCCTGATCTCCCTATGTACCTTCCCCCTTCCTTCCTCCCCTCCTTGCTTGCACCATCTTGTGTTCCCTTTCCCCATCTTTTCTTTCTCTTTACATGGGAACTGCCTACGTTTTGGATGTAGTTGTATGAATGGCTAAGGGACATTTATTGCCTTTTGTTTCCCCTCCCCTACACTAGTATTATAATCCTTATAATCAAGTTCTTGTTGTTGCACCTACACTGTTGCCTCCCTCTTCCTTATATACCAAACCGTTAAGCTGTGCCATTGGCCACTGTACAGGATCCCAGCACACGCAATAGATTTCCCCCAGGTGCGTATGCTACACGTGTTCTGAAAAGCGCACCCAGTTACAGTGGTGGCAACTGCTTCAGTCCATGTTATGGATGAGCCAATTCTGTTCTTGCCAGTAAAGCACTGAGTCATTGATTCTGTGCAGAGTATCAAGCCTGATGTTTTCCTTCTTGTTGGGCCCTTGTTTGTTTATTTCCCTATCCGTTGTCTGCTCTTTGCTTTGCAAGCAGTGCATGGGACTGGAACTTCCTAAATAAATGTGGTTTTATTAGTGCAGTACCATCCACTCATTCCTAGATCCCTTGTACAGTGCCAGTGCCAGGATCACATGACCACAAAGGGGTTAGAACTTCTAGCACCTGCTTTGAACTACTGTATACCAAGAGAACTAGGGATTGACATAATGGATTTGTGTATTTTTCATGGTCATGAAATCAGTTCCTTGCCAAAGACCACTTAATGGCTGTAGCAGCAGTGAGATCTGAATGAGTTCTTCAGTCCGGAACAGCTGAAACATTTGCAGAATCAGCTCCTTAGTTTACAACTGTGAAGTTTCCCCCCCCCCCCCGTATTTTCATGTGATGTTACTAACTTTTTCAAATAATAACGTAGATTCTTTTTTCAAAGGCCAGGCTATGCAGGAAATATATTTAGCATATGCAGTGCAAAAGCCAATTAGGATGATGTATCCAGTGTAACTATTGTGTCAAGGCAAGATATGTCCTTTGTTCAAAGGCTTCCAGATAGCAAATCGAGCTTTTTAACACATTTTTCTTAGTGTGTTCAGTTTATCTCTTGCATAACCTTAGAGGTTCTCTTGCCACAATAGCAGATTGATTTTCTGAAACCCTTTTAGTTCAAATTTGGTTATCAAATTTGGTGGGGGGGGGGGTTTCCTTTGTTGGAAGATGTGTTCTGTAGAGAAGCAGAAAGCACATTACTTGAGCAATCAGTTCTTAAAGAGCATACAGAATATGGTACGAGGCAAACATGCAAATGAGATAAAGCAAAGCTTGACAGGCAAGGTGGTCGCCAAATCCCCCCCCCCATGTACCTCCCTTTCCTTAAGCAGCACTCGATAGCACCATGACCAAGCTGTGACTGAACAACTGCCTGCATTTTCCTTTCCTGCTCAAGGGCGGCAGGAGGGAGAAGCACAGGTCTTGATTGCTTGGCACTGTGCAACCAAGGCACTCTGCTGCTTCATTGCCGAGGTGCCTGAACAGCAGCAACCTTCCTCCCCGCTGTGGAACTGGGCAAGGGGTGGGGATTGCTGCAGAGCAATATCTGCCAACTTCTGCAGTTCCAAGATACGGGGAAAATCTGGGGTTCACTCATCTTCCTGGCCAGGGGACAGTACTCTCATTGCCATGGCAAGGAAGGAATGAGAGAAATTGTGGAACCCTGGGAATAACCTTCCTGCTGTATTAGACAATGTCAGTGGTTGCCACACAAAGCAAATAGCAGGGGGACAATGTTGATGCCATTGCTGGTGGCTGCCACACCATCAATCCTGTGCTTACAGGGCTTGCTGCTATAGTTTATTTTATTTTACACTGCACATATGTAGAGGAATCATTTTCATCTTTATTGTGGCTTCTGAAGCACGAGGTAAGAGATAAACTACCCAACAGAGGAGCTGAGCTTGCTAGAACGAAGCAAAGCACTTCGAAACACCTCTGAATTCCACTGCATTGTCTGCAGTTATTTTCAAGCAAGTTAAGATAGCTAGGAAAGAACAGCTTCAAGATCTTGCAAGCAAATTTTGTAAAGTCTCAAATTTAAGCTACCCAGCTGCCCGAGTTTAGCAAAGGTTCTGAATGAATCTGATTAGTTCATGCACCTGCAAGTTACACCGAAGAGTTGCAAATGAGAATGTTGCTTGAGTAAAGTATGTAATATAAGCACTGCAATATAAGTCATCACATATTTTTGAACTTCGCATAGGTTTAGGAATATGATCCAAATATACATGGGAGGAATGGAGTACTGAACAACTTCATTTCTTTCTGGATTTTTAAAACTTTTTTTAGGCATTTATTCCATAGGACTTAAACATGTTGAGGGAGACTGCTCCCTGAGTCGCTATCAGAGGCGTCGCTCCGGTAGGGGCGGGGCTGTAAGTATCGCTGCGGTCATAGTCTCTTTACCGAGCGAGGAGGAGGCAGCCCCGCCCCCTCACTGTCCGAGCCAGTCCCCTACGGAGAAAGCAGCAGGCAAGAGACCCTGCCTGCTGCTTTCTCCGTAGGGGACTGGCTCGGACAGTGAGGGGGCGGGGCTGCCTCCTCCTCGCTCGGTAAAGAGACTATGACCGCAGCGATACTTACAGCCCCGCCCCTACCGGAGCGACGCTTCTGGTCGCTATCTTCAAATGCTTTTGGAAGCTCTCAAGATGGACACAAAAGTAGCAGCTCTTTCTATCTCTTGCCCCTCAGCAACTAATGACCGTTCTTATACAGCAAGTCTCTGGGACTTCCCGGATGATTCCGAAGACGTAATCAATGCAACGGAATCAACACAACAACACTGGTGAAGGGGACATTTTAATTCTCTTTCCTAAATTCTACGTAGATATGTTTTCCTTACAGGACTAATAACATCTTTGGGATTCAATTTTGATCAGGGAAATGGCAGGTTGAAAGTTAAACACTACCTTAACCAGCACTGCTCCTTCAGTAAAATTTGGAATTTCCTGTATCTGATTTAACCTAAAATACATTGGGGTATCCAATCATGAATCTCCTCTTTAACATGTAGTTCGGCCCTATCTGGTCATTTTGAATGTTCAATTTAATTTTCAGCTGATCGCATTAAAGATGAATTCAACATTTGCCAGTCTTATATGTTAAATGAGATAGGAATGTGAATCTAGCAGGTAATGTGTTGGAAAGTAGTTCCTATACACTATACAAATTATTTCCCAGGATCCCTAATATCCTGTTCTCTTCCCCTTCAGCTGAAAAGCATCAAAAAGAAATGTTGCATGCAGATTTTCATGGCTGTGGGTAACTGACAAGGTTCTTAACTGTATGGGTTCTGCAGTCATGTCAATGTAAAAATAGAGAAATAAAATCCTTTACCGCTTTTGTTGTTTGAACTGAACCGCCAGCAGGAAATGACATATGCTAATAGGATATGGATGCCAATTTTGAATAACCAAAGTAATAAGTGTTGAATAACTCTGAGGACAAAAGTAGTGCGTCCCTTTAACTTTGAGCAACAGACTGATGTTTAACTGTCACCACTCCGTAACATTCTTTTTCATCCAGCAGTTTTTTACTGCCAAATTGCCTTGAGAAAGCTCCGTGAATGGAGTGAAACGTCGGCTTGGGAAGTAGGATCCCGTGTTGTTGTTATTGTAAGAAAACCTTTCTGTGTATGTTACACCTGCACACTATAAAGAAATCTAAACAAACAACAAAAGCAGTAAAGGATTTTATTTCTCTATTTTTACATTGACATGGCTGCAGAACCCATACAGTTAAGAACCTTGTCATCAAAAAGAAACTTTACATGGAGGGTGAGCAATTCTCCACTAATAATATACAAACAATGGAAAATATATTCACCTGTTCTAAACAAAAGTGACTTTTTGCTTCTGTTCAATGTTGAAAATTGATTGTAGGAGTGTTGATGACAGAGCTTGCAAAAACAAACAAACAAACAAACAAACAAACCCCAAACAGTAATTGTATGTGTTTTAAAAATACCCAAAGAAAGGAAAAGCAGCAAGGAGGATCCCATGTTTCAGACCAGGGCAAAATATTGTGGCTGAGTTGTGGTTCTCTGTAGCTTGAACCAGAGCCCCTCAGGAGGCCATGAAATCATTTCACTCACTTGCAGTGGTAAAGCTAGTCTCTCCCACCAAATGATCATTCATAACCAGCACAGCAGTCGCTTGAAGGGGCTCGGAGAGATGGGTTTGAGCGTTGTCATGTTGATTAAGGGAATCAGCCTAAAATGGAGGCCTGAGGCTGGTCTCGGACCTCCTTCTGAAACCGTCTCTCTCTCTCTCTCTCTCTCTCTCTCTCACACACACACACACACACACACACACACACACACACACACACACACACACACACACACACACACACACACACACACAAGTGTCTCAATTTGGTCGCACATGAGACAGAAAAATAGAAGGGAGCTTTATGAGTTGGTGGCTAAGCTTTGCCAAGGTCCAAGGTTACCTATCCTTTTCTGCCATGTGTGAAACATTGCAGAAATCGCAGGGGTAGATTGCCAACACCAAGCAATCTCCCGGATTAAAAGTGGGGTGCAAAAAGGGCTTGAAAAGCAAAGTGAGAGGCTACTGTAGCTGTAGTTAGTTGTAGGAAGAGAAGCTGTAGGAAGGAAGGCAGACAAAGATGCTTTCCCAGCAGAAGGGGGGCGTTGCAAGGTGGCCCATCAAAGACAGCTGCTCAGCATGCACTGCTGAAGCAGCTTTATGATCGGGGGGGGGGGGCGACCTAGTTGGCACTGAAGCAGCAGTTTTATTGACTGTGGAAGAAGGAAAAAAATGGAAAGAGAGGAGATCAGTTGTGGCCAACTTGGCACAGCAGTTCTTGGGTACTGGCTGGAATGGGGGGCTTCACACAGCACCAGCAGGTCAAACAAACAAACAACAGCACGGTAGGCAGATTGGGAGTGCGTAAAAGACATGTGGGGTCCTGTGACCAATCCTTTCCTACCTTTTCTATCCATAGAACACTATGGAATCTTTTGTGGGCACCAGTTCAAATGTGCTGTGCACGCAAGGTGTGGCCACTTATGGAATTTTCAAGAAATGAAAGTCATGACCATTCACCATGTTGCAAAAAAAGTCCAGTCACGCTACCAACATGCAGACTGCATCAATTATTTGAACAACGTGCCTGTCTAAATCCCATCTCCATTCCTCTTTTCATTCTTCTGCTGCTTTTTGAAAAGGCCAAGCCTCCATTTACATTCTAGCCTTTGTTCAAAGAGTCCTGTCTTTGACTTTTCAAATATTTTTGCCTCCTAATTAGGTTAAGAATGATTTCCTGTTTTAATTTCTTCCAGTATTCCTATAGATCCCACCTAAAATGCATTCATTCAGGAACTTGAGCTCCACCAACCACACTATGTAATAAAGTTAGCATCCTCGTGAAATAGAAGCTAATTTCCCTAACATGATTAACCAAAGGGTGAGTATTCAGGCTGCTGTAATTACTCTTGTATCCAGACTACTAGCCAAATCAATTACCAATTTCAATTATCTCAATTATTGATGTTACTAGATTAAGGGCAAATGGGATAACGGTAGAGTACAGTTTGAAAAATCACTGTTTGCCTTTACAATTAAGATGCGTAAACGAAATCTTATCATTTCTCCTAGTTACAATATCAACAATGTAAATACAACTAGATAGCTGAATGTGTGATAGACATCTCCAATATTAAAAATCCCAATACATTCAAATAGTTACTGTCAAAATGAACTACATGTAATATTTCAAAAATTGAACTTTCTTTTCCAGTAATAACATGGCATGATTAATTTATGTACAACTCAAAATTTGCTTATAGTTTCACCATAATATAACTTGTCCATGTTACACATTATTGTAAATGCCCATTTTTCTAAGTGTACAGAGGCCAGTGTCTATATCTGGGAACCAATTCTACCAGGAAGACAAGAGGAGCCATTTCCAGAGTAGAGGCAGGTCTGCGCAGACTTGGGAGATAATCTAATAGTTTAACATTTTCTTTAATTTTGAAGTTGAATTAGAACATTTATTACTGTTTGCAAAAGATTAGTTCTTTCATTTCTACAGAAATTCTGAGGAGTAAATTTGTTTTAGATGAATGAAAAGCACAGCAATTACTTCGTTCACTTGTCGCAATTAGGTCTTTCCTTATGAACCAGCCCTGTGATGTCATTTCTCTGTACATGTTATTAACAGAGCACAGCATTCTAAAACAGACCAGGGCAAATGCATTTCTAGATCTCAGTATAACCTAGTTGTCTATATACTCCTGGCATGTAAAATACTTGTCAGAATCAAGTCCTGTGGCTACACTTTATGGTGGTAAGCCAGCAATGCCCTCATAAGTAAATTCACAAAAGGTCCCCTTGTTACAGTCACACTGATACATCTCCTGCCAGGTACACGGCCATTAGGAAAGCCTAGAGAAAAGCTGAGTGCAAAAGCCTGGGTCTTCAGGGGAAATTGTCCGCAAGAAGAGAGCACGTCAACACACACCCAGGCAAGTACAGCCCTATTGCCTAGGTAAAGTCTCAGTCTGAACTAGAGGACTTTACAGTCCTACCAGTTCAAGAGAAGACAATGGACTACTCAGTGGAAATGGGCAGGAAGCAGATTCAGCTGCTCAGAAGGAACCACCTGATCTCCACTCATAAGCGTCTCATTGCATGAGGCAGCAGAGCACAGATCCGAAAGTTCCTGGTCGTAACATCCTAGATCCCCCTACTTTTGAAACTGGGGATGGTATTTCTCTGGATACCAGTTTGAATCTGGGGTCTTCAAATTGCTAATCCTAGTTCCTCAATCACCAGCATTCCCCTGACAATACTTTCCTAACTTTATTTCATTCAACGTCAGAACAATCTTGTGATATTCTTAACTCTCTACTACAGTTGGAGGACAAAGGCTAACAGCTAGTGACTTCTGCATACGTGCTCGGTCCACATTTGTGGCCACTGGCGTTGCTAGAGGTGGAGCGGAACGGTAAGTCTTGCACAGCGGTAACCGCTCTGTTCCATGGTGGCCCTACCCACTCGCCGTCGGAACCAGTCAAGCAGCAAAGGCTCCCTGCGCAGGAGACTCCCTGCACGTTGCCTTCGCCTCTCGGGCTGGTTCCAATGGCAAGTGGGTGGGGCCACCATGGAACAGAGCGGTTACCACTGTGCAAGACTTACCGTTCCGCCCCACCTCTAGCGACGTCAGTGTTTGTGGCAGACATTTTAAAGTCCATCACCTAGGCCTCCCACCCCTCTATCCACAGGACACGTGTGTTTATTCCAGATTAAGGTGAACTATCCATACACATTTCTAAGGAAGGAAAGGTGGCATGTGGCTGAACAGTGTCAATTTGACAGAAACTGCCCATCAGCGGAGTTATACCTACAGTTATATTTTTCAGATTGTCATTGACATTGTTTCAGTTTTATACTTTTTTCTTAATGATGATCCTGCTGATACCACCACTCCGCAGCATACACTGTACTGTATTCTTCTATGAACAACATATTAGCCCACTTTTTCTCTCTAACAGCCAAGTCAACATTCATACATTTGTTTGCATGTGAATAATTTATTCACATCTTGGTCCACCAATCAATTTTACTGACATCTAAATGTGGACTAGTCCCAATCACATGGTCATTAATATTAAAGAAATGTAAAACTAGGCCATGAATCTCAAGAGCATCGATGAAATTCTTAGTAGGCTAAAGGCCTATTTGCATTGTCAAAATTAGCAGTGCAGAAATTCAATGAAGGATATTCAAGGATTACACTAACACTGATCACTTTAGTAGGATTTTGATGAAGGCTGGTTTTTTTAATGTCCTGCAAACAGTGAGCAAGCAAATTTGAAAACAGCTGTGTCTGCATACAAAATGACAACCTGTGCTTAAACAGAAACAGTATCACCACATTTTAAATTCAAGTAATGCAAAAACATTATTATTGCTCATGAAATAAATCCCAGTTCTTTCGAAGTTGAGAGAAATAGACACATTTGGCACTTGAATATCTCTACGCCATGATCTTAAATTTTGATATTATCCAATGTATATGATATCAATATTGAACACTTATTTCCAACCACTGGTTCACATTGGCCTCCCTCTAAGAAGATCTATCCTGCTTGACTTCCTCTCTGCTCATTTTGAAACCCTGATGAAGGACAGATGCCCTTGTTCTCGTGAAGATGGTGGGCCCAGAAATGTCCTGCAAGGCTAGCCTTACCATAGTCCCAGTTCTGGCCGGGACAATCAGGTTCGGGAGCCCAAATCCCGGGCTCCCGGCCAGTCTTCCTCATTGTCCCGGCCAGCTGGGACTTGCCCCCATGCAGCGCTAATGCGCTGCGTCTTTTTCCAGCCTCGCGCGCCTGCGCGAAGCTGGAAGTTCTCCGAAACAGCCTGTGTTCACTCGGGCCGTTTCAAAGTGCTTCTAGCCTTGTCACGTATTCGTGCGAGGCTGGAAGCTCTCCGAAGCAGCCCGAGTGAACACGAACCGTTTTGGAGAGCTTCCAGCTTCACGCAGGTTCGCGTGAGGCTGGAACAAAGTCACCGCCCCCGCCACGCCCCCATCCCAGCCATGTCCCAGCCAACATAGCTTCCAAAGTTATGTTAGCAAAGGATAGTGCTTGCTAATGAAAGATTGTTCTAGCTGCATGGGGGGGGGGGGTTGGTAAGCCTATGCAAGGCTGACATCCCTATGCAGGAGGTTGCAAACAAACAAACAAACAAACAAGAACCAAACCCATAATGACCCATCTTCCCCATCTCTTGTTGCTATTAGCATAAGAAAAGTACTATCTTACAGCTAAGGCTGCTATCAAGGACAGAATGATGTGAATTGTGAGGTTACTGCTTCATTTTTCAATAGTCCACATGGAAACATTTTATTGTCACAACTGACGATTACGTAAACTCCCCCTCATGCTAACTCTACAGTTAATTTACAGTGTTAAATTCTGTTAACTGTAATTAGGTAATTGAGAATACTTGGGAAAACACAGACATCTAGAATTGTCTTTTGCCAAATGTGTTGATTTTCCAGCTTACAGAACTTGTGTACAGTCTTGATTACTAATGCCTGAATGTTTTCTATGTTTTTATAATACATAAGATGTGTTTTGCCAAAATCGGTGTGTTAAAAGCACAAAGTCTGTCAGCCTGATCTTGACCTTGTGTATACACAGCGCTCCACAGCATAGATCTGGATTTATATCCTTTTGCCATATACATGTATTCATATTTGATATTAAAGGCCTGTGATTTCCTGACCTGGCTGTCTCAAGATTGACCTAAAGCTGGATGTTTCTAGTTTGCCTGTCAGCAAAGGTTTACAGGATGCTGAATTTGAAGTTTCTGTCAAGTTTCTGACAGGATCTATTGTCTGTGTGATCTACGTTTACGTTAGCAAAGGATAGTGCTTGCTAATGAAAGATTGTTCTAGCTGTTCTTGCAGGAATGCTTGATGTGAAGAAACCAAATGCTTTCCTTAGTTCATGTGATACATTTGGGGAAAATCAACATGAAACTAGACTATTCTCCTAAAGTTCGTCTTTCCGCTAGAAAAAGAACTGAGTCTTCCATTATAATCTCAAGTTTCTGGTCAGCAGAAAGTATTATTCATGCTTCTTGCTCAAGAGTTTGATTCTTAACGGTGTCCTCCTGCAGACATTTCTACTCACATGCTGCGGAGGGACAAGAATGACAACTTTCAACAGACTGACAAATACCAGTATGATACTGCAACAAAGCCCAAATACTTGTTCATTTAATAATCACATATTCCAATCCAACTGATCAACTCTAAACAATGTCAGGTTGCTAGAAATCTAGTTAATTTCAATTTATGGGTAGAAGGCAAATTTACAATTGCTCATGACGTTATAAAAGATAACTCAATTCTGTCTTATCAGTGAGTAAGCAGCGGTTGACAATGTTCCTTTTTTCCAGTATTTACAAATTGGAAGCCCTTTATGATGCAGAGTTTATGACGCAGGGGAGCCCACTGCCCCCGGACAACAAGAGGAGGGGGTCAAAGCCGCTGCATCGGCGGCAATTCAGCGGTGGCATCTGCAAGGTATTTTGCGCCTCTCGCATCGCTTTAGAGGCTTTTGGAGGCCACTGAATGGTCCTTGCGGGTGGGCGGTGGCAAGAAAGGACACCCCCGCCCGTACACCCCCAGGTACCTTTTTCTGTGATGATGATGTCACCGGGGGCGGGGCGAGTGATGCCACCTCCAGAAGTGACGTCACGAGGGGCGATATTTTTTATGCTGTCCCCCCCTCACACAGGGTGTAGGTACACCGCTGTTATGATGTATGCTAGTGATGCATGATAACCCCAGGCCATTGCCACCCTTACAGGAGAATCCTCTGCATGTTTACTCAGAAGGAAATCCCAGTGTGTTCACTGGGGCTTACTCCCGGGAAAGTGTGCATAGGGCTACAGTCTTAGAGAGGGCTCTGAAAAAAGCAAAAGGATTATTTTCTAAAATGTGCTGCAACATCAAGAAACTATGAGCATTTAGAAGCATGGGAGAAAAGTCTTTTCATCTGCATCTCAGCAGGTCTCATAAAGGGAAAGCAGTAAAAAGGACTGATAAGAAATATAAACTGCAGCTACATAGGAGGTCATCCTACCTTCTGCCTGATATTCAGCATGTGTCCTTCTATGCTGGTGGTCAGAACAAAAGACTATTCATTGATGCAGTTTCTAGATCTTGTCCATGGTTAACCAACCATGTGCTGCATGATATTTCTTCGGCAGCAACATCAAGGAGTCAGGGGGTGATCACACTTTCCCGCACTCACCATGAAAAAGGCACTTGCTTAAAAGATTCATCTGAGATAATGCTGTGAAGAGCTGCTGAGCATTTTCATACTGCAACATTCTGAAATGCCAAATCAAGCTACAAAGATAGGATTTATTCTAATCCATACAAGATATAATCATGTTAATTTACCACGGAAGATGCTAGCAATTCTCACCTTTAAGATAGAAACATAAATTTGGAGTAGCTATGCTTCCATCTGAAGTGTTTGACATGGACATGCCTGACACAACTGCATTTACTATGGAGAAATCCGATCATTGAACCATAATGTTAACTGTATTTTAATCACCTTGCTTTGAATGGTAGGGCAGGGGGATTGTTATGTGCATATTTAAACAAACATCCAAGTTTTGAATACTGTTCATATGACATTAGATCATGAATGGTAAACCTGGAACACTGGGGCCACCGGCAAGAAGGGTTACGTGGTGCTCCTGAACAGAAGCAGCAGACCCTAAGTCACACATAAGGCAAGGAAAAATGCACAAGTAGTCAAGCTGACCCATTAGAAAAATTCTGGTAAGGGACAATAGAACAAGAACACTCCCAAAATCACATACAGTCGGACCTCGCTACCTGCAGGGGATCCATTCCGACCTCCCTGCAGATAGCAAGGATCCGTGAATTCCACGGTCCACTTAAAAACACTTTTAAAAGAAAAAAGGGAGAGATGCAGGGGGTTGTTGTTACGACCCACTTCTGGGTCGCGCAAAGGCTGGGGGGAAGAGCCTTTGTGTGACTCGGAAGTGGGTTGTTAAGCTTCCAGAAGCCCTGCAGAGGCCTCAAAATGGTGCGGTTTGCTTCTAAAGATTAAAAACCTGTGTTTTTTTTCCTTTTCCTTTTTACAGTGGACCCTCGTTGGTCTGGGATCCACGGTGAGACAAATCCGCAGATCCCAGATCGGCTGATAATGAGGTCTGACTGTACATGCTTTCAAGCTCACCAGAACTCTTCTTCAGGATGGATGTTAAGTTAAGCAAAACATAAGAATAGGGAAGGGGAGCAGAAAAAGTAAATGATTGCTGGTCCGGTCTACATAGTGAACCAGGCCTGTATTCCTGCCTGCCTCTCAGATTGCAACGCATTCCCTGGTAGGGTGCAATTAAAACAACACCCCACCAAGGCATGGGATGGTGGTTCAAATATACTGGACACTACAATTTGGGTGTGTGTCTTAAGAATGTGTTCTTAAGAATCCTAATGTGTTCTCTCTTATCATACTTACGGTACTCATGTACAGGTGGGCCCCCATATCCGCTGGGGATATGTTTCAGGCCCCTCCGTGGATACTTGAAACCGTGGATAAGAGCGAACACCCCCTCCATGGTTTCTTGAGGGTCCCCCCCACCCTGCCTCCCCTGCAGGCAGGCAGGCTTGCCTCCCCCCAGCTCTTATTTTTCTTTCAGCAAGCTTTGTTTCTTCCTTAAAACAAACAGAGCAGCACCCTCCATTGCAGGCAAGTAGAACGAGACTAAGTCCTAGAGAGGCTCTGCAAGGTTTCTGTTAACCTTGCAGAGCCTCTCTAGCGCTTAGTCTCGTTCTACTTGCCTGTAATAGTCAGCCAGAGGCTGCTTCTACTGTTTCTTTAAGGAAGAAACAAAGCTTACTGGGAAAAAAGTAAAAGCCTGGGGGGTCCCCACGATCCGTGGATAACTGAAACCGTGGATAGCGAATCAGTGGATATGGGGGCCCACCTGTATTTACAGGGAGCATCTCCAGCCTAAGACGAAAAATAAATCAGACTTGGACTCATCCCCTATCCCCCCCCTTGAATACTCTACCTTCTAATGCTAACACTTATTTCCATTAAAGCTATGCAAATTAAAATTCTGGCAAGATCTTAGTGTTAAAGGGCAGATGCTGATTCATTGATTATTGGTTTGCCCTAATTAGTTTGCTAATGTTAAAGTTAATCAGTAGAAGGAAATACTTCACACGTCTGCCTTTATTAATGAAAGTAACCAGACACAGCAAAGTAAAAGTATCAGCCTGTCTCCAATCATTCATTTGGCACTAGAAGTCTGTGGGGACAACAATAGCGCAAATCCATTTTAGTTATGGCCATTATTCAGTTCATGCCTAATGCAAGCTGTTGGGCATGTACATGCAACTTGTACAACTCTTGTACATGCAACTTTTAAAACTGAGGAGGAGATTGGCAGGAAGGAATACAGGATGGGGAAGGAAGGATTCAGTGGGGTAATGTATCATGCCCAAATTGGATAACAACACTCCTTGTACACTGCCTAAAAGTAATATAGCATCCTTAAAAACACCTAAATTTATACTTGAGGTTAGCAATAGGCTCGTAGGAAGCTACTTACACTGAATCAGACTGTTGGTCCGTCTAGGTCAGCACTGTCAACGCAGTTGGCAGCAGCTCTTCAGAGTTTCAAAGAGGAATTCTTCTCTGTTCCACCTGGAGATGCCAGGGATTGAAACCAGGACCTTCTACGTGCAATGCAGGTGGTCTACCACTGAGCCACAGCCCTTTCAGACATATTCTTTTGCTTCTTGCAAGTTAATAAAGGATTTGTTTTCTTTTTTTTTCTCCTCTCCTTTCTATTTTTAGCCTGCTCAATCTCAGAGGTGGTAATTATTATGGCAATAACACAGAAGTAAACAGTAAAAAAAAAATACAATGAACAGGCAATGCTTAACAAGTAAGATTTAAGACAGCTCCACTCCACTGTAGCTACCACCAGCATAACTAATCCCAATACAGAAATCTCATAAGACTCCCAAAAAGGCTCTGGAGAATCTCAAGAAGAAGAAGGAAATTCCCGAGATGTGGGTGGGGCAGAAAACTGCCAAGTAAATCTCCGGTATAAACATCCTGTTTAATCACAATGGGGCAATAAAGACAGAGGAGTTGTAATACTCAGACAAATCACAGGTGTCTGGGTGAGGTGGTGTTGTTTTTTTTTAGTTTGTTCCAGCATGGTCTACTGACAGGTATGTCCTAGAAACCCTCTCCAGAACTCCAGAGGCTAAGTCATTCTCTACTAATGCTAGAAAGAGGGGATTGAGCTGCAACAATGTGCTGCCTTTGCTCTGTATCGCTTGGTTTTGCTGTTTGCTTCTTGCTTCTCGCTCTTAGTATTTGCAGAGGATTTCAGCTACATTTTCCACAACATCTCATTAATGACTGCGTAACGACTAGACTCTAGCTAGCTGTAAACAACCTCAGAACAGCAGCAGTTGAAGAGTGAAGGATGAGGTGACAGCGGAAGAAAGCAGCATGGCTGCATGAATGGCTTAGGAGGGGGCAGGATTAGTCTGCAGCATGGACCTATCATGAACCACTCCTCAGTTCCGGTCCTGCCTTGGACTGCGGTCTCCGGATCCCAACTGACCTTCCCTACTTTCCTTTGGCTCAAAGCTTTCTAGTACCTCTTATAAAAAGCAGCAGGAGGAGGCTGGCAGACTGGTTGATAGCCCCAGTTGACCTTCCCTAAACCTGTACTTCTTCTGTAGTCGATCTGGTCTATTTGTCCTTTGTTTTCTCTCTTATCAGGTTAATCAAATCCTGCAGTGTCAGAAGAATTAAGAAGAGTGTACATTGATGGTGCTATAGGAGGAATCAATGAACCAAAGACATAACGTCCAAGGGAAAATTTAACATGATGAATTCTTAAAATGTTCTTGAATTCTTAAAATGAATTCTTAAAATGTTCTCATTTTAGGCATTCACATTTTTGAGGAAAACATTTCTTTGAATTTCTATCCCATTTTATCCCCCTGACATAAAACTACTGCCTCAGTGGTCTGCCTCACAAAGCCACAAAAATACAGATTGAACTGGTATCCAATCTTGTTTTATTTACACACACACACACACACACACACACATACACACACACACACACACACACACACACACACACACACACACACACACACACACCCCTTTGCACTTGTAATACACTTTTGCATTTAACTTGAAGAATGCTTCATAAAAGAGAACGTAATGTTCACAGCAGCAAGGAACAAGGGCTCATTGAATGCTCAAGGATTTCTATTATAGAAAGGCTAAGTACCCAAAATGTCACTCAAGTAGATTCAAAAACGTACAGAAGATGAAATTGCCTATAATATTTTTCCAAGATGATGAATAAGCTACAGTTAAACCTAAAGTTTCATTCCATTCCAACCTTCCCCATGTCCAGAAGGACTGTATGGTGAACCGTTTTAATGTGAATCATGGAGTAACAAAGATCTTAACCAGATAATGGGAGTCTCTCAACAGCAGAATGGACGTATGCAGACTTCTCAACGCTATGAAGAAAGTGGAAAGGCTTTTCATCAATTATGAAGGTTTTAATATTTAATAAAATATGGGAAATATAGAACCACTCAGACAATTATGTTGTATCAACAAACTAATGATGTACTAAAATCTGTATTGATTTTCAATTTCGGAGCTAAAAGGAGCAATTCATATTATCTCTGCCATCTTTTTTATCATTGCTGTTTTCTCTGCCCTATCTTCCACTGTTATTACTGTTTCCAGTTAGGGGAGAGACAGGAATGAAAGATAACAGTCTTATAAAACTACACATTTGCATTTTATGTCCAGCTTTAAAAAGAAGAAAGGTCTGCAGGGGGGTGGGGTGCATTTTTCTTCTGTCAGATTTTTCTAGCCAGACCACATAGTGATTAAAGTCAACACTCAGCAAATGATTTGAGACATTCAGAAGTCACGGTTTGACATCTCACAGTAACATACCTGCCCTGCCCCTGCTTCTTCTTCTGATAGCTAAATAAAATTGAATTTGCTCTTTGTATGGTCCAGCTTACTTCATTCTTTGCTCTCCCTTATTTACATACAAAACAAAGGCTAGCATGATTGCATGCAATCTGCAATGTGCAGCCAATGTCTGAACATTAAGACTTTTCCAGAAAGTGGAGATATATAGCATGAAGGACAAGGGTATAATAGGGGAGCTGAGAAAATCATGTCCCATTAATTCCAATCAAACTACCGTAATATGCATGGTGTTGTTCCTGAGAGACACCACAGCACCACCAATTCTTACAAGTGCAGAATACGTTTAATAAGCCAAAAATAGTACTACATTGGTCATCCTCTCTCTTTCAAAACTGCCTATGGCCAGCACGCTCTCATTCATGCTTGATTCAGAACTGATTCAGTGAAAATTAATTAAGACACCTAAAATTAACCCATTGATTGATTAAGCAGATCAATCATGTGCTGACAAAGCTCCCAGGTCCTTTGCAGTCCTCCCTGTGACTGGAAATGCAAAGAGGCATACAAAGCAGCTGAACCCCTGCTTGAGGCAAGACTAAATCTAGTTCCTTGCCAAAAGTAGTTCAAGTGCCTAAACACCCTTGATATGACCTGGAGCCTTGCCAGGCCCTAGAGCCCTTCATGCAACCAGTATCTCCCCTGATGTGGTTGCTACCTGACACTCCTTCCTATGTATTAGTTGCCAGATGTGATGATGGCAGAGAGTCCAGGCTGGGAGGAGTGCTGGCTGAAGGGTGGTTTTGTATCCAGGATTAACAGCAGCAATCGTTCCCGCAACTGCACAACACTCTCCACCACCTACCACCTCCACAGTAAGAATCAAGTAAGTACAGCCCCCCCCCCCCGCTATCCACAGATCTGGTATCCACAGATTCACTTATCCATGGATGGCAGGAATCCCCTCCCCCCCCACACTCCCCTGGTGATTAGTTTACCTTAAAATTGTGTCCGTGTCTTGCTTTCAAGAAAGGCTATGCTGCTGCTGCTTCATAGCACAGACGCAGGGTCAGCCGAAGACCGGGAAGCAGTTTCAGGTTCTGTTTCCTGGCCTTCAGCTGAGCTTATGTCTTTGCTAAAAGCAGCAGCATGCTACTTACAGCCTTCGTTGAAAGCAAGAAACACCACTCTAAGGTAAAAGAATCACCAGGGGAGTGTGCGGGGGGGGGGGGGGCTGATAGGGACTGCGAAGCTTGATACTTGGCTCTACAGAGCCCGTTTCAAGCAGTTTGCGCGTTTGTGCAACAATTAGTTAAAATGGGTGCAGGGGGCTATAGAAGATGGTGTTCGCTCTTATCCACGGGTTTCAGGTATCCATGGGGGGGGGGGGCAGGAACCAATCCCCAGTGGATACCGGGGTGGCAGGCTCCATACAGACTGGGATGAGCGCAGCCTGCAGGAACTCCGTACCCTGGCACACTCCAGATGACAGCAAGAAGTCCAGGCACTTTATATTTTTTCGCAAGGAACCAGATATATTTTTGCTTCTGACTATTCATCAAGCCCCATTTTCATTCTGCACAACCAGCAAAGTCTGACAGCATGTCTCATTTCATCCTGCAATATATTCCACACCTTGCAAGTCAGTAACCATGTGACTAATAACTTCATATGCTGTTTAGTAATATATGCGATCTTGCCTACAATACTGCAGCAAAGGCGATAAGGAGTACTGAATATGAAACCAATTTTACTATTTTAGATTATATTATTCCTACTATTGTTGCAGAGGATGGGCATACCATTTCCATTTAATTCTAATCTGAAACTTTTAAAGGTGAAAGGCACACAGGAAATATAATAAAGCAAAATAGATGGACCATTGGAGAAAAGTTTGGCTGTGCCATTCAGCTTGACAAACAGATGCAACATTCTGACAGCTAATCACTATGGGTTTTTATTTTCTACTACATCCACCTCAGTTCCAAGCTGACCTATTAAAATTAATAGGCTGGTGCGCACCCATTTAATGGTTCAATGACTGTAATGTACTAGTCCTTTCCTTTGCATAATCAAGAGATTCAGTAAGCAAAATAACTTTTAACGTACTGTATCAAAAAGGTTTCTGGAAACATTACTAGCATTACAACTTTTCTTTAAGGTAATTCAAGTCTTATCTAAATTCTTCTCACAGTAGTTATATGCTTTGAGATCTATGAATACATCTTTCTGTTCTTCTCACTGTACCTTAGCTGAAGTCACAGATATTAAAGATGCATATCCATAATAAAACTATGGGACTGCATCATGCTAGCTGCTAAGTCTTTCCTCTCGATTGACTTTTTACAGTGTCTTGCTCCCTTTGTAAGAGGTCCAGAATCATTTGCAAGGTCAAGTTCTTTGCTCTGTAAATGTCTTCTCAATTCCAGGAACACAAGTGATGACACTCTTGCACATTAGTAGACATTTCAAATGTAATCCAGGATGTTATTAGAAAACATAGGAGCTGAAAGCCACAGTCCTCAACATGCTTACTTTCGAATCACTGCAAATAAACTGCAACCTTAAGACTTGCTGAATTGAATGTCATTTCTAAGCTCATAAGTGTTTGGGGGAAAAGGCAGTATATCTGCTTGAACAAAAATAAGCTTTTTAGCTCAATCCCAAGTTAATCACAGACCAGTACTGCTACAACTTTTAGGCAAGCAAAACAGTAGGATGAAAGACCTGGGCATAGGTAAGAGAAGAATCACAGCTATTAGGAGATTTAAACATCAGGTGAATTATAATGCAGAACATCTGCAGAATTCCTCAGGCAGAAGGTTACAACTTCCAGATATCTAGGACACATCTGCCATGTTCAGTTTCCAGGATGTTTTCCATCCCTTAAGTATAATTTCATAGAACACTGTGGCCTCTCTCCAGCTCTTTTGTTCTATCTTATTATCCAGAAGAAGGAATGATACCTCTACCTGTACTGTAGTGTTCCACTGAGCTCTCATTTCTGGGCAGAAACAATTATAAAGGACATCCAAGACAGTGCTTTAAAAATCCCAAATAGTTTTAAAAAACAAAACAAAACAAAACAAAAAGAGGCCTTGCATCGCGGTAGGACTGAGGAATTTCAACTGACAACGTAAGATTAATCTTTACTTCTTCAATCTAAGAGCTGAAATTACATGGCTGGAAATCCCATGAATGTTGTGTCTTTGAATAAAACAAAAAACCACTAGTTTATTAAAAAAACAACCCTTAACCTTTTTTTCCAGTCCTGATTCAAGGTACGCTTTGGGAGTAAAATGTAGCTGTTGTAGTAAATATAGTAAAATGTGGCACTGTGATGAGTTCAGACCAGCAAGGATAAGCTGGGGTGGCGCCAGTCAAACCGTGTGCCGCAGTGATGAACCCAAACTAGCTGAGATTGGCTAATCTCCTGAGACTGATCATAAGAGGCTGATGTCACCCCTCACAATTGGTCCCGGGAAGGAAGATGGCAGGAGAGGTTTAGGAAGAAAGGCAGGAAGGAGATATAAGAGGGGAATATGGAGCAGGGACAGGAGGAGGACAGCATGAGAAAGGAGAGAGAGCAGGAACAGTGGAAGCGAGGCAGAACAAAAAACAGAGCATAGCTATGGTGTAGAGATAGAGGAAGGTGGCAGGAGAAAGAAAAGACCAGTCCTTGACACCCAGAGTAAGAGAGTGGGGGGAAGCAGAGAGGAAGAGGGAGTACAGAGGTATTGGTGATGGCCTGGAAGAGAGGGGAGAACAGACACAAGGAAAAAGGACCTGGGTGCAGAAGAGAACCTAAGAGAGTGGACTGCTGGGGGCTGAGAGACAACAAGAAAAAGGACGGATGAAGGCACTTCCAGGGGATGGAGAAAAGAAGCAACAGGGGAAGGGAGAAGTGCCACTGAGAAAGCAAGAACAGCCTGGTCAAGGTTAAGCCCATCTGAAAGGGGTAGACCAAATGGGCCAAGAGGGTCCTCCCAGCCAGAAGAGGGTTTGTTTGAAGAAGAGCCCCTGGCAACGATCAATTCCCTGGCTGTTGTACCAAGCTGGTAATAAAAGGGCTATTCAGCAGTAGCACCCGAGTCTACCTGTGCTTAATTTGGCAAGGGTAGCTAACCTACAACTAATAAGCAATGTCCCTGGCCAGTCAATTAGGTACAATTATTCCCCCATGGGAGGAAGTGGTGGGGACATCACAACCTATTAAATTAATTGAACATATATTAGTTATGATGACTAACTTGTCTCATTGATTTTAATGGTGCTTAGTCATGCCTAACTAGCTTAGGGTACAACCCAGTAGTTTGGTTCTTCTTTTGAACCAACTATAATTTTTTTCACAAGATATACTGTTAAATGGTATTGTGTATGGCTGAGGTCATCATATTGGCCTGCATTATGAATGTTGAAACATCAATGTTTGTGTGCTCTTAGAAATATCATGCCCTTTATTGTCCTGTGATATACAGTTTCTTTACACTAAAAATGATAATCAGCAACCTGTAAAACATGTCCTTAACCTCCTTGTCTGCTCATAGGAACAAGAAAATGCTTGTATATTGGATCACTTAAAAAGGATGTGTTTGTTTTTCAAGTAGAAAGTAGCAGGAAGTGTCATTTCTAGCATGCCTCTAGCATGCCTCTAGCATGCTAGAATTCTGATTCATTAAAAAAAGTCAGGATGGTGTCTTACTGCAGTTCAGGGTGCTTTCGTGGTGTTAAATATTTATTTACAAGAGCTGGATGCAGAATCTGAAAATAATCGTGTTGCTGCAAGCCACCTTAGCTGTTTTGAATAAATCCTGTCAACATAAACCCCCACCAAAAAGACGGCTCTTATTTCCTCATCCCTCGCACTACATCTCTCAAGCTCCTTTGAAGCCAAACAGACTTCCTATTGGTGCATGAGGCCACCATGGTTTCTAGATTTGAGCTCACAAGCATTTTCTTGCTAGCGTGGTGAACGTGCTGGATGTGAAAAACAAGTGGGACCCTAAGCATGCTAGAAGCCCCCCCCCAAAAAAAGCTCTCTAGTACTTCTAGCGCTAGAAGCTGAAAAACAAATGCAGCCTAAAATCACTGTCATTACTAGGGGGGTGCGGGTCACACTGGGTGATGCACATTGAGGGGGTGACAAAGCCTCCCGCACAGCCCAGGTTGCCAAAAAACCATCACTTTTTAAAAGCCTCCAGTTGGCATCGCTTTGAATGTGTCGTATGCGAGGCAGGAAAGCCCTAGTAATGGGGTTCACAAGCCTGCAGGCTACACGGCGAGCAACCTGACGTGGCATTCAAAGTGGCATTCATCATATCACTGCCAATTCTGTGACTGCGCACTGAAGGGGGCAATGCGAAAAGTCAGCACTGGGTGACACACAGGTAAGCGCTACCAGTGAATGAAATAGTCACACTTCTAGAGACCATCATTCAAATTAAAAACAACCAGTTCCTGCATTAAATATTGTCTTAGTGATTCACAGTCCATATTTACCAAGTTAATTTTTTAAATAGGGGTTTGATGACTGTGTCAGTCAGATTAAAAGCACTTAACGTTTCACTCCGAACGTGCATGGAGCTTTGTCAGAAGTATGGAGCAAAGAAGTTTCTTATAGGGCAGATTTCTACTTATTTTCAGCACAGTAAAAGTAATAAAACCATATAGGAAAGCTTTTATGATTGAGGAAGCATTTTATTAACCAATTCAAAGAACACATTTTTAATATGCCGAATAAAGCAAAGCAAATGGGATTAAACAATAAAGGCAAAATGCCTGCCAGTTCAAAAAAAGCCTTATTTTACCAGTATCATTAAAAGGCCACATTGGTAGTTATACAGTACACTCATTCTTTAGCCTAAAGTTCTTAAAAAAAAAACCAACTAAAAACCCTTCCAAGCCTATCTCATCAGTCAATATGACAAAAATCCACAGTGAGTTAACAAAGTGATTAGAAACTAAATTTCACAGAGTAGCACCTTTACTTTTGAACTGAGACTGCAGAATATACTAAGTAGCATCTTGTCCCTCTGGTAAGTGAGGCAAAGCCAGGCAGCGACTCCTGCCAACGGAGGAAGGGTTGTAGCACAGTGGCAGGGTAAATGCTTTGCTTGCAGAAGGTCCCAAGTTCAGTCCCTGGCATCTCCGAGTTGGACTTGGAAAGACCCCTACCTGAAGCACTGGAACGCTGCTGCCTGTAACTGTAGTAGGCAATACTGAGCTAGACAGACCAATAATCTGACTTCTACACATACATTTACTGAGTGTAAGCTTCATATGCTCAACAACCCTCAACTCAACCACTCTTCCATACAAGCCAAAGTTGCATCCATGTCAGGAATACAAGACTGCTTCAGTAACCACTACTGCACCAGCTTTCCTCCTCCTTCAATGATGTGCCTTCCCCAGACATCTTGTATGGCATAGCTAAGTGCAGGAGCAACAGTAACTACTGTTGCTGCTGCTCTAGTAGATGTCCCTTACAGTACTGCACAGAGATAAAAAAATTATTCCTTGCTAGCACTGGTCAGAACCCAACATTCTATGCCATTACTCTTGCTTCCCAAAGTCTAACATAGGATCTATCAACATCATGATCCAAGGAATCACAGAATCTGAGGTCGTGACCTGTTGTTGTTCAGTCGTTAAGTCGTGTCCGACCCTTCGTGATCCCATGAACCATATCCCGCCAGGCCTTCCTGTCCTCCACTATCTTCCTGAGTTTGCTCAGTTTCATGTTCGTTGCATCAGTGATGCTGTCTAACCATCTCATCCTTTGCCTTCCCCTTCTCCTTTTGCCTTCAATCTTTCCCAGCATCAGAGTCTTCTCCAGAGAGTCCTCTCTTCGCATTAGGTGGCCAAAATATTTGAGTTTCAGCCTCAGTACCTGTCCCTCCAGGGAACAGTCAGGGTTGATTTCATTTAGGATTGACTCATTTGATCTCCTAGCAGTCCAAGGGACTCTCAGGAGTCTTCTCCAGCACCACAGTTCGAAAGCATCTATTCTTCGGCACTCAGCCTTCCTTATGGTCCAACTCTCACAACCATACATTGCTACTGGGAACACCATCGCCCTGACTATGCGAACTTTTGTTGGCATGGTGATATCTCTGCTTTTTATTATGCTGTCTAAGTTTGCCATAGCTTTCCTTCCAAGGAGTAAGCGTCTTTTAATTTCACGGCTGCTGTCTCTGTCTGCAGTGATCTTGGAGCCCAGAAAAGTAAAATCTGTTACTGCTTCCATTTCTGCCCCTTCTATTTGCCAGGAATTGATGGGACCAGATGCCATGATCTTAGTTTTATTAATGTTGAGTTTCAAGCCAACTTTTGCACTCTCCTCTTTCACTCTCATCAAGAGTCATCTCATCAGTTCTTCTTCACTTTCTGCCATTAGGGTGGTATCGTCTGCATATCTGAGGTTGTTGATATTTCTCCCAGCAATCTTGATTCCGGCTATCGATTCATTCAGCCCTGCATTTCTCATAATGTACTCTGCATATAAGTTAAATAAGCAGGGTGACAATATACAGCCTTGCCATACTCCCTTCCAATTTTGAACCAATTGGTTGTTCCATGGCCGGTTCGAACTGTTGCTTCTTGACCCGCATACAGGTTTCTCAGGAGACAGGTAAGGTGGTCTGGTACCCCCAGCTCTTTAAGAATTTGCCACAGTTTGTTGTGATCCACACAATCAAAAGCTTTTGCGTAGTCAATGAAGCAGAAGTAGGTGTTTTTTTTTGGAACTCTCGTGCTTTCTCCATGATCCAGCGCATGTTGGCAATTTGATCTCTAGGGCCTCAGTCCAGCCCAACTCAGGCACAGTTGAGGCCCAATTGTGGCACAATTGGGGCCCAAAATAGGACCGAGTTAGGCTGCAACTGTGCCTGAGTTAGGCAGGAGGCAAGAGCAGTGGGCCAGGATCGAGGCAAAACTTACCGCAGAGGCAGGCAGGCCCCTGTGGGGAGCTGTCAGTCTTGTGGAAGCGAAGAGCCCCCTCCTCAGCCTGTCTGCATGCACCTACCACAGCTGCTGCAGCGGTCGTAGCAGATGGGCAGCCACAGGTGGGCCTGCAGGCACTGGGCGTGCGACAGTCAGCTGAAGGGCAGAGGTTGTGCCAGTGCCAGCTGCCCCAGGGCACCCTGGGCATTAGCCACGTGCCGCAGGGGGGAGTGCCACTGCCCTCCCTCCTGCAGACTGCGATGCCACCCCCAAGCCACGGTGAGGCTGCACGTGGGAGTCATGGGGGGTGAGCGGGGGAGAGAAGGGAAGGAGGGGGTGGGAACGGCACGCACAAGGGGGGTCTCATGAGGTCTGGAACCGCCTCCGCCATGACATGCCCGTGTGCTGCCTGAAGCCCTGGGCCACCAGGGCCGTGGCTATGCCCACAAAGAAGGCATCCCGGTATGACTTCTGCTCTGTGCCCCGGCCAAGACCGAGAGATGCCTTGGGCTTGTCTGCTGTGAGCGGGAAGGGCTCACGCAGCTCATCACTCCCCAGATGGGGCAACGTAGGCGCCTCGCGGCAGGCGCTCTGGCGGGGTGGGGGGTGCCAGCGTCCATCATCAGGGAGTGGGAGGGGAGGCAGGCACACAGGCAGGCGGACAGGGGGTGCTGGGGAGGGACACGGGTGGGTCAGAAACAGACAGACAACAAGGCTGGTGGGAGAGGAATACAGGGAGAGGGGTCTGCAGAGACCAATAGGGACACAGGGGTCACTTCGCAGATGGAGGCAATGCAGGAACGGGCGCCTCTCATGCAGACGGACCGAGGGTGGAAACGGACGGCGTTGACGGGTGGACTGAGGGCGGAAACGGACACCGTTGACGGGCGGACACGGACGCCGTTGACGGGCGGACCGAGGGTGGGTGAGAGCCCCGGTTGCTGAAAGGGCTCTTCACGGACGTGGGGGACGTGCGCCATGTCACCTGTCACTGTTTGCCTGCCTGAGAGGCCCCCCAATTCCCCCCTCCCCTCTGAGCCCTGAGGGTCTGGCAGCCCCCCTGCTGTGTTCTCCCTGGGCTGGCTATGGCAGGCCCTGGCTGGGATTCATGCAGGGCCTTGTGTGGTGGGCGCTGTCTCTCTGTGTGTGGGGCAGTGCTTGTGTAACATTGGGGTCATGGTGTTCAAGGGGCCTTTGCCCAAGGGGCATCTTTATTGTTCTGGAACATTGGCAGGGATGGCCAGGCGAGGCTGCCAGGGGTAGGCACAGCAGCCACTCAGAATGTAGCAGCAGCAGCAGCAGCTGAGGAGGGTTGCAGGGCAGGCTCCCAGACCTCTGGCAGCATCGAGGCAGACGACCATGGGGCAACCAGACTGCGGGCCCAGGGGTGCTCCCCAGAAGGTAGGTGGTGGTGGACATTCCTGGGGAGACATAAATCACAGGGGTGTTCCATGGCAGCTGCTGTGTGGTAGCAATCCCCATTGAAGAAATGCCAGTGTGCCGGTTGCAAAGGCCTGCAGGGAGAGAAATCAAACACAGCTGAGTGGTGTGACACACATAGCCTGGTCTGCGCTCCTTCCCTGGGTGTAAGGTGAACATGATCCTGTAAGGGAAAGGGGTCAAAGAGAGAGACAACAACACAACTTGGGGGTCACAACCATGGCAATCCTAGCAATACTGACCTGTCAGTAGACCCTGTGGAGAAAAGAGGGGGGGGGAACAGCTGGTGTCTACATATGGGTTACAGTTCCACACTCATGGCATTGTGTGCTCACATTCATACAGGCAGCTATGAGACAAGACATTGGTATAGAGGCATATCATGGCAGGCATTGCAGGCAGCAATGAGACAAGACATTGGTAAAGAGGCAAATCATGGCAGGCATTGCAGGCAGCTATGAGACAAGACATTGGTAAAGAGGCATATCATGGCAGGCATTGCAGGCAGCAATGAGACAAGACATTGGTAAAGAGGCATATCATGGCAGGCATTGCAGGCAGCTATGAGACAAGACATTGGTATAGAGGCATGTATCCTACCTATATTTCTATATGCAAAGAGGCAGATGTCAGACCACATGTCAGCATGAACCCTGCACTTACCTGCACTTACCTGCTGGTGTTGTTGCCTGTGGGGGGGGGAGAGGGGCTGGGAGAAAGACATGGGTTAGCAAACACTTGCATGGAGACAGCTGCCCAGGCACAGGAGTACACGGTTTGGCCACAGGCAGAACAGCCCTCTCTGCCGTAGAGGGGGGCAGAGATGAGAGAGGAGAAGAGAAGAGAGAAGTGGGGTGTTAGAAAAGTTTTCAAAGTCCCACTTTGTGGCTGCTGGGGGACAGAACCCCATGCCACGTGCTCAGAGAGAGAAAGAGAGAGAGTGAGTGGAGGGCTGGGGCTGGGCTTTTGTGGGAAAGAGGCTGGGTGGGGCTGGGTGCTGATAGGGTAACTATTTGGGTCCGTGTCCAGAGTTAGGCCACAACTGTTCGGTCCTAACTCAGGCCCAACTCGGGCCCAGGGTGTTAGAACATTTCAGGAGAGGGCTGGTGTGGGTAAGGTAAAATGGCTCCTATGGGTCTCCTCACATTTGGGTCCACCCTTTTTGCTGGCCCAAATTTTGGGCCTGAGTTGGGCTCGAGGGGGCGTGTCAGGGGCTCTCCAATGTCTGGAACCGGACCAAATTTCGTAACCGCCCCCGTCACACCCCCGACACGCCCCCGACACGCCCACTTTTAGGCTGCAATTGTGCCAGAATTGTGCAGTTGTGCCTGAATTGTGCCTGAACCCAATTCAGTCCCAATTGCAGCCCAACTCAGGCACAATTCAGGCACAACTCGGGCCTAAAGCACTTGGGCTGCAATTGTGCCTGAATTGTACCGCAGTTGCCTTGGGCTGGACCGGGCTGTAGTTCCTCTAGGTTGTAACCTAGTCTAGTGTATATCATGGACTGTGTGTGCTCAGGTCTCCCAGCACAGGGGGGAAAGGAGGTCTCCATCACTAACCCCTTTGACTGGCAAACAGCATGAAGTCTCTGGAGTGGTCAGGCTTGATATAAATACGGTAAGTAGGAACCCAACCATCGACTTTGTGGTCAACTGTGCAGTAGTTTGCTAGCTGCACTTCAGGCTTCAGCTTCCGTGCAAGCCCCTGACTTCAGATGTTCCAAACTGAAGATTAAGGTTAGATTTGGGTACAGTCTCCCACAACACCAACCTAGCCCTAACAGGATCTAGAAGTGAAAATTTTGAAAACTGTATTAGTAATTAATTTTCCTTAAATTATGTGATGTTGATTCATTTGTGTGTGTGTGGATTTGTGCTTCTATTATTGATTTAAAAAACTATGACAACATTGGACTGAAACAGGTCACAGTCTTTGGACAAAATGTATTTGATCAACTCTGTTGGTGAAAATTATTCCTCCTTCACCACCACCATTGCTTCCATTCATATTTGAAGTTGCACCATTAAAATCTCTTGAACTCAATGTGTATGGAAATAATGGTTGATTTCAACAACCATTAGACACTTTTCCATTAGATCAAGTTTTCAAAGGAACATATAGCATCAATAAAATCTTACAGATTATAAAATACCATATATGATTATAAAATAACTGCAACTGCTATGAAGATCACAACAGCGACAATTTAATAGCCAGAGAAAACTCTTATATAAAAACCATCATAATCTGGATCGGGGGGGGGGGGAGGAGGAAGTGGATAGATCTCCCTAGGCAAGGAATTTCAGAGGGTGAATTCTGTACTCTATCTAATAAAGATGGACCACAAAGCAAGATCTTTCCCTCTTATGTGGGGGGTAGGATAAAAAAATATATGGGAGAAGATATTCCCTAAGGTACTCAAGGATTACTCAAAAAGCAAAAGTATGAAAACAACCCACAACAACAATTATATGTTTTATTTAGAAGTAGAACAGAACATTTTGTATTCTCTAATGAAGGCATTATGTATATTATCCTATTTCAGGCATTAACTGTTGGAAATAGGCAGCATTCGGCTGCTGGACACTAGGGGGCAGTGTGTCGTCTGGTTCACAGAAAGACCTTCTTACCCTGACCTCTCTGTGCTCCAAGGAAGGGGCGTGGCTCCTAGACTCTATTTCCCTCTCCCTCTTCTTTGCCTCAGGCCTTCTTCTTCAACTGACTGCCTGACTGGAAGGACATGCCACGCTGAGTTGGAGCTTGGTGGCCATCTTAGAAGCATACCTCATGCAGGGAGCACCAGCTTTAGGGGTGTTCCATCTTAAGTTAGTATAACCTCTGGTCATAACCAGATGCTGTAAATATGAAAATGAATCGTGAGTAAACTTTCTGTTTTGCAACTTCACTCAGCAAATGCCTCGTGTCTTTACTCTGCTAAGTATAGCAGTCTGCCTGGGTGTAGGAGGGAACAAACACATTAAACACATAATCCCAATATTACCCACATCATAGTATTGCAGGACATGAGCTAACACTAAGTAATAGAATAGCCAGTTCACACAAGAAGGAGCATAATTTTACGTTCAGCATTTTGCAGTTTACAATCTGTTAAATGTCAGTCTTAAAAAGTTATGACCGACATTGCACCTTTGCTTCGAATGACTTGGAATTGCTTCTGTAGCTTTAGATCTGATACAATAATGCTTCCCATTCAACACTCTGATGATACGGAATAAGTGTCTCTTGATGTTTCAACTTGTCTCATGGCAATGGGCTGCCTGCCTTCAAGGAAACAGAAAGTAAGCAGCGTATCACCCCCTTCCTCTACCAAAGCCGGGAGAGGGAGTCCCTAGGGACTTTAAAAAAAAAAGATTGGCGAAAGGGTGGTACGAGTGGTACGAAGGGATGTGGTAGGATATATGCAATAGACTAAGAAAGGGCTGGATCCTCCTCGAAATGTAACTCATCCCACCCAAATTTCAGAAGTCTTTAACTAGCACTACAGCACTGACACCATTTTGATGCTGTCTGACCCCATTGCCTTGGATTCTGAGAACAACTGGACACATCTGATTTGCTAAAATATTTTTTTTAACTGTTGAAATTCACCTGTAAGGCATTATTGCAAGTTTTATCTTGTTAATTGACTTTCCATATGCTAATCATTTTACACCACATTAAGTAATGCACTAATTGGCTTTAATGTTCTCACTTAATGGGAACAAAATGTGGCATATACAAGAACTTATTGACACATTTGCATAAGCAACATTTTTTTTGCATGAAATGTGATAAATTTGAGTAAGATATGCCTGTAGCTATGGGATGAGAAGAATAAAGGTAGAAACATAAATTATCATGTTAGAATAAAAGGTAGTCCTTGAACATACATCAGTTTTGTACTGCTATATACCTTGCTGAATTCTTTAGATTCTCTCACTCTTGATCAAGTGTAAAGGCAGCATTAAAACCTCATCTAGACATTGGAGGGAATACACTGGGTCTGTTAAAGAAGTAATTACTGTTCCAAATTAGACAAGGCAATCATCTTTAGGTTATGCATTAAACTAGATGGGCACTCAGTGGAATACCATAAAATGAAGCTGTCAGTCTGCAACAGAGAACCATTGCAGAGACCAATGGTTATGCAAACCATGGAAGAAATAGAGCATTTTTTCCTGATTTTCAGTGACCCACAAACTCTGAATCTTTCAAACAAGAAAAACAGTAACCTAACAATGTAAGTTATAGTCAAGTAATTAATCCAGTTGTACATCCCTGACCAAGAAGCTATTGCCAACTTCTCCAGTTCATTCATCTCACTCAGAATATTTGCTTGTATAAACACTGGTAGCAGCCATGAAATTAAAAGACGCTTACTCCTTGGAAGGAAAGCTATGGCAAATTTAGATAGCATAATAAAAAGCAGAGATATCACCATGCCAACAAAAGTTCGCATAGTCAGGGCGATGGTGTTCCCAGTAGCAATGTATGGTTGCGAGAGTTGGACCATAAGGAAGGCTGAGCGCCGAAGAATAGATGCTTTCGAACTGTGGTGCTGGAGAAGACTCCTGAGAGTCCCTTGGACTGCTAGGAGATCAAATCAGTCAATCCTAAATGAAATCAACCCTGACTGTTCCCTGGAAGGACAGGTACTGAGGCTGAAGCTCAAATATTTTGGCCACCTAATGCGAAGAGAGGACTCTCTGGAGAAGACTCTGAAGCTGGGAAAGATTGAAGGCAAAAGGAGAAGGGGAAGGCCAAGGATGAGATGGTTAGACAGCATCACCGATCCAACCAACATGAAAATGAGCGAACTCAGGAAGATAGTGGAGGACAGGAAGGCCTGGCAGGATATGGTTCATGGGATCACGAAGGGTCGGACACGACTTAATGACTAAACAACAACAAGCTTTAAGAACAATTCATCTTACTTTTCTATCCAGATGCCCAATCAAGCACAAACATGTGTGTGCAAAAGTAGGCTTCCATGTGCAGGTCTCCCGGGTGTATCAAGAAACCAGAGCCAAGCACATGATCCTGATATTTGATCAGGAGCAGTTAGGGCAGCACCCAACATGTAAGTGATGTAGATAGGCTGCATTATTGTGGGTGCACATCCAGCACAGAAGTTCCCCATCACCACTTTGATAGCCCAAGCCCCTGCGGGCTCCTCCCACAGGGGCAGGCCCATAATCATAGGGGTTGGGATGAAATATTTAGTGGTAGGTGACTCACAAAATATTACTAAAGAGTAAGGAGGACTATCTCTATGCTGCAACACTCGTTTGGGATTGGGTCTCTCAATCTTGAATTTCGGTGCTCCCCGCAGCTGACCAGACCCAGAGGGTTGGTTTTTTACTGCCCTTACCCTATCACACCAATTTCCACCTATCTCCTGGGGTTCACTCGCTGCCACTTGTTGTGAGGGTTTCAAACCTCCCTTGCTGTCCATGTCCAGAAGGTGTGAGGTAGTGACTGAAGTCACTAAGGGCTCCTCTCCCCTTGCTCCAGAGCCCTCCTTGGCCAGCTCCACTGCTCCCATTCTTGCTTTTGCCACCTTCTAACTTCCCCCCCCATCTCCCAGGCTTCCCTTCTCTGTCCTCATTGTTTGCCCCCTTCCTCCTGTCATCCAAGCTCCTCTTCCTGCTTCTGTCTCCTCCTCTCAACACACACCCCACTCTTTCTCCTCTTCCCTCATCCTAACTGAGGGTCCCCATACTTCCCCTGAGCTAGTACCATTGTTCCCTGAACTTGGCTGGAAAAGAGAAATAACTCCAGAATTGACCAGAGTGATTTTTTTTCCTAGTATTTGAAAAATTAAAGACTGGCAACATTGTGGGTGCTTCCACATTTTAACATTTATTCGCTGTGGGATGCAACTGTCTCAAAATAATGCACATGATACTAAGCTAATGCCAACATGGGACAATCCAACAGCCTCCCCAAAGTAGGCTTACCACCCGGCCTGGGAAAACCAGGACTGCCCTGGTTTCCGGAGCCCGGTCCCAGCCAGCCGTTCCGGGTCTGCTGCTGCGCTGCCACCGCTTCCACAATTTAAAATGTTTTTTCGGCGGCGCCATCTTGGATCTTGTGAAATCTCACGAGATCCAAGATGGCGGCAACAAAAAATCCATTTTAAATCGTGAAAGCGGCGGCAGGGGGGTAGTCGACCTGTGCTGGGGAGTCCTGGCTGGCCCGATGCGACTGGCCAGCCAGGAATCAGGCATTGGCAGCAGGAGCAGGAAGGACTGGAGGCAAGTAAAATGGCAAAATTGGTGAGGGCAAAAAGTGGCAAAATTAAATAATTGGAAAAATTTCGGCTGCGTGGGAAGCAGGCACTCCGCACCTGCAAAAGCAAACAAACAAAAAACACCCAGAAGCAAAAAGAACTGAAAATAAAAATATTTTACAAAAATTCTGGGGGAGGGTAATTGGGCACGTCAAAATATGGTAAGTCTACCCAATAGCATTACGAGCAAGGCAACACAAAGGACAGGACAAAGTTGGAACAATCTCCTCCTGCAACATGCTTTGTTTTTAAAACTCACTTAATGGCACCTTTTCTGTGTTGAATAGTAGCAGCCAGATATGCCCTTCTGACTGCAGAGAACAGCAACAACAGCACAAATTGTGTGCTGCAGTACCTAAACTGAACAGAAACTGAAGTGATCAACAAAAAGGCCCTTTAATTCCATTAGCATTCCCACCATCAAGGAAGTGGAAAAATTACTTTTCCCCTTGATTTCACTGCTGACCACAGTGCGTCAACTGATTTTGCAAAAACCAAATTTACCTAAACATTATGGACTGCTGTCATCAGCACAAGTAATATCCCACACAATTATGCTGTCTAGCTTCCTGCAAGAACAAGCCTTAGCACTGGAGCTCAAATGATAAAGAATGCAAATGGGAGCCTATTTGTGCCTACACATTTAATGCATAATGGAATAAAACATCTACTTTTGGCTTACGTAGCACTTTGCCCCTGATCAGCTACCATTAAAATGCATTAAATGGTGCTAATAGTGATGCACAATTGACCTGTACAGTGCTGCAACATTTCTAATCATCTCCACTTTCTCGCTAAATATGAAGAACAGTAATTATCAACCTACTACCTTTGGGTCTTCGGGGTATTAAGAACAAGAATCACATTAATTAGTTTCAACTACATGTTTCACAAACTTGGCCGCTAGTGATTTCAGTAGTTACGTTAGCCCTTATTTAAAATGTGCTCTCTACAGTTAATTCCAGCTGTGCATGATTAAAAAGAGGGAGAAAAAGGGGGAGAATAAAAGAGAGAGGAGGGCCTTTGTTCCTGGAAGTTGTTTATAACTTAAATGGGTCATAGATTGATATACCTACTAGTTCTAGTTGCCTCTGGACCTGTGTTTTTGAGCATTTCCATAGCATCTAGAGGTTGTATTTTATCTTTACTTACAACAAATCACAGAACACCATTTTATTTTCCTATTCACTTAATCAGCTCTTTTAAGAGAATCCAAAGAGCAAATTTCGTGCTGGCTTTCTTTGCTCTTGGGTTTTCGATCATTTAGTTAAAGTTGGAAGTGGCAAAAAATAGCAGCAGCTTCTCTCTTGCTCCCAAACCTGGCTATTGCATTGTGAGATGCCCTGTCCCACAAACAAGGTGGGGCAGGGCACTCCCCCATGGAGTGGGGGAGGGAATATAGAATAATGTCATGTAATACATATTGAGTTTATGTGCTAGAAGAAGCAATACTAAAACATTTCACCTTCAATGCAAGTCTTCATGTTTCTGGCAAGCGAGCTACTCTGATGAAGTCTCGGTTTCCTGGTCATACTGGCTTGTCCTCCAAATCCATGCAATGTTACACTCCTAAGAAGTGATGAGAGGGCACAGTCCTTGGCGTCTCTGGGTTATGCTAACCTGGAAACCTATCAATCCTGCAGGAACCACTGCAACCATGGCTCCCACTCCATTTCTCCAGGTACATAGCTCAATACCATGCAAAGGCAATTGCTCCGGAATTCTCTCGTTAATCAGTGGAGTAGTGGTACGTTCTGAAATGCAAGAAGTGTCATAATCTCATAGCTATGCTCCATTAAGTCTATAAACAAAAAATCAATCTTAAATTTCTTCATTGAAGTGTTTTCTTCTCGTGCCACTTAACTACTTGAAACTGATACAGTGGGCCCTTCATCTCCGCGGGTGTTCCATTCCTGCAACCCCCACAGATATGAAAATCCACAGACGTTCAAATCCAAGTTTGGGGGAGGGTGGGAAGAGGCGCCATAGTACCAGTCTGAGCAACTGCGCCAGCCCGCCGTCCACTCTTGCCTCTCGTGCCACTTTCTAAAGTTGCAAAGTGCCTGTTAAAAGAAAAAAAAAGTGACTGGAAGCAACTTCCAGTTGTTTGTGCAACCAGAAGTTGCTTCCGGTTAGGTTTTTGTCCTTTTTATAGGCACTTCGGAGCTTTAGAAAGCAGGGTGAGAAGCAAGAAGTGGGTGATGGCCTGGTGCAGTTGCTCAATCAGGTACTGAGGCACCTCTCCCTGCCCCCAGTGGGAGTCTCTTCTCCACAGATAGCCATCCGCGGATAGTCAAATCCACGGATAAGGAGGGCCCACTGTACTTCATTTAAAGCTGTAGTTTCATCTCAAACTCTTGAGAGTGTGTTTAAATAGCATAAACAACATGTATACAGATTAAAAGGTGGGATAAAAATATCCCAGATAAATATAAAATATATATTAGAGCAGGGGTTCTCAACGTTTGGAGGTCCACGTACCCCCTACGTGAGCCTCCTGTTGCCCACTTATCCCCAGATGTAAACCCATTTTATGTCAGTTTCAGCAGGAAAACAGTATGCAGAGAAAGAGCTGACCTCCCGCTCTTTCTACACAGTCCCAAGTCACGATCACTGGTAAGATGTTTTAAGATTTTCTTTCTTTATGGAGTTAGTAAAGGTAAAGGTATCCCTTGACAATTAAGTCCAGTCGTGTCCGTTTCAAAGCCAAAGAGCCAGCGCTGTCCGAAGACGTTTCCATGGTCATGTGGCCGGCATGACTCAACACCGAGGCGCATGGAACGCTGTTACCGTCCCGCTGACGCGGTACCTATTAATCTACTTGCAATTTCTTGCTTTCGAACTGCTAGGTTGGCAGGAGCCGTCGCGCGGAATCGAACTGCCGACCTTTCGATCGACAGCTCATGGTTCAGTGGTTTAACCCACTGCGAAGTTCCAATTGGAAGCATGCTTTTGAAAACCAAGTTTGTGCACACATCTAGTCTGACTCTAGACCAGTGGTTCTCAAAGTGGTGAGTTGAGACCCACCATTGAGAACCTAAGGTGTCCCTTGCCCCCTTAAGGGGCGGAGACAGCATGGTGGCAACGGTGGCGATCCGGGGGATCGTCGCCGCTGCCAACGTGCCCGAAACGGGGGCCCCTGCAATTACTGGGGCTTGGGGGAGCTTTGGGGAGGCCTGTGCGACCCTCTGCAGGCCTCCCCGATCTTCAGATCGCCGTTTTGCAGCGATCTTCGGGCACTTCTGGGTTTCGCAAAATCCGGAAGCACCCGAAGATTGCCACAAAACGGCTATCCGAAGATCGGGGAGGCCTGCAGAGGGTCGCATAGGCCTCCCCAAAGCTCCCCCAAGTCCCAGTAAGTGCGGGGGGTGGTTTCGGGGGCGGTTTCAGCAGCAGCGGTGGCAAATCCCCCAGATCACCGACGCTGCTGGTTCCACCCCCGCACACGCTCAAAGTTACTTTGAGAAACGCTGCTCTAGCAGATTCTTGTCTAGTCTGGGTTTGCTTTCTTTTTTAATTAAAGGGGAGGGTAGCATGTAGAAGACACAGTTGCTCCATACATATGGACATTACAGTGGCATTTCTTACAGGCAAAAAAGCATTAAAACTGTGGATGTCATACTACACATCTTTAAATATGTGTGAATGAGAGACTAGGAATTGGACCAGATGCATGTGCACTGATGTTTAAGAACATGTGTATGTCGTCCACACTTCATGTGCATGCTATGACAGAACAGTGTGACATTGCCTTATCGTAATGTATATCACCCGCCAGCAGGTGGCGCAGTGGGTTAAACCGCTGAACCATGAGCTGTGGATCGAAAGGCCGGCAGTTCAAATCCGCGACAGGGTGAGCTCTCGTTGCTTGGCCGGCTCCTGCCAACCTAGCAGTTCCAAAGCATGTTAATGCGAGTAGATAAATAGGTACCGCTTGCGGGAAGGGAAACAGCGCTCCGTGTTCCAGCCGCATGCTACGCGCTGTGGCAACGAGAGTCATGCCGGCCACATGACCACGGAGGCATCTTGGGACAACGCTGGGTCTTTGGCTTTGAAATGGGGATGAGCACCACCCCCTAGAGTCAGACACGACTGGACTTAATTGTCAGGGGTCACCTTTACACCTTTAATGTATATAGAAGGCCGAGTAGGGATCTCTCACTCATATGCAGAACCATCTGGGCAAAGCATCTTTAAATCAGCTAATAATGTTCAACAATGCTGCTCTTGAAAGCCGTAATAATCTCATTAGGTGTGAAATGAACTAATGAATACCTCCAAAAAGCGGGGGGGGGGGGAATAGAACAGAATTTCATCAGATAGTGAGAGGTCCTCTACCTTTTCCTTAACCTCCATTTTCTGAAAGTAAATTGCAGCGGGGAGTTTGAGAAACAATGTATAGAAAGTAGACAGCTCAATCCTAACACCCCCGCTGCCACTGATGCAGGTGTGCCAATGGAGTACAAATTGCATCCTTGGGTGGGGGGCAGTTGCAAAGTTCTCCACAGGGCAAAGAAACGTTTGCTCCCTTGCCCTGAGGAAAGCCTCCACTTTCCCTACGGGTCTCCTCAGTCCTGTGTCATGTATTGAGAGCAATGACCAGCAATTGCAAATAGTGAAAGCTGAGCACATCCTGCTTTAAAGTCTTTGATTTCTCACTCTGTGATAGAGGTAGAAGAAGCATAAGTTGCTTGCTGTTGACTGAGCTGTAGAGATGTCTCCCTTGTTTAAGCCAGAGGAAGAGGAGGCAGCTGCTATGTTTGTTTGTTTGTTTAATTACTAGGATCTCTCTCCTTCGTCCTTTGCTGCTTTTTGACCCACCTCTAAGTTAGTTCTCCACTCTATTTACTGGGACAACCCCCCCCCCCATTGGAGACTGCTGGGCAGTATAAATCTTTTTTTTTTTTCATCTTGCAAAGATGCTACCCAAAGGAGCTTTGTCTCTTGCAACTGGGGTGGGGCATGACCAATGAAAAGAAATGATCTCCCTCCCATGCTTTGATGTTTCTTTTGCCATGAATAGGACCAACACAGATGGCATCAGTGCCCTCTACCAGGTAAGTGCCCCAGGCCTGCGAAGGGAGGAAGGGCAGCATCCCAACCCCACCCTGTGCACTCCTGGCTCAGCTGCTGCTCAGCATAAGCATGGAAAATCCACTTTAGGGCTCGTTTTGGGAATATACATATACACATACATATAAGAAAGGGTGCCTCTGAGGGTGTAAATAGTGCCTGTCTCTTAAGTGCACTGTAATGGGGAACCATGGCTAACTGCGAGGGAAGTCAAGGGATCCGCGAATCTAAAATGTTTGGGTACCACTGGCCTAGAGGATAGACCTGTCCTTCATGAATTTGTCCAATCTCCCTTAAAAGCCATCCAACCTAGAGGCTATTTCTTCTGGCAGTGAATTCCACAAACTAATAATATGCTGTGGGAAGTGCCACCTCTTTGTCTATCCTAAATCTCCTACCAATTAGTTTCAATGAATGATAGTTCTAGTATTGTGAATGCTTGCTATTTATATAGCTAAGCCTGCATCAATGAAACACACACAGCAGTTAAAGCACATTGCTTTGTCCCTTTCCATGTAGTTAACACAAGTACTCATAGCACACTTCTAGAAGCCCACTACACAGAGGGCAAGTCATGCCTGCCAGTAAGCCAAGTGCAGACCCAGGCCACAAAATAACAGGATTTATAAAGTGTTGTTATGCTGCATGCTACCTCGGGGGCTTTATGTTATGCAGTCCTGAGTTAGAGATAATTTTTGGATGGCACAAAACTAGCGAAGGCCAATTTCTTTTCCTATGGCTGCTAGACCAGCGAAGGGTATTCATTGTGGAAAAATGTGGAGTGGCTACCCAGCAGTTGCTTTATTACATTTTATGTATTTATGTTCATACTTATATTCTGCCAACTGAGTTGCAAAGGGTCCATTTGTAGAGCATGAAGTTAGCCCAGTAAACAATTTAGTATTGGTGAACCTCACCAGGGTTAATGTTAAATAGTCAAAAGTGAAGGTGGGGGGGGGGGGGGAGAGAGAGAGAGACTACCTGCTGGAAACCAGAATTCATTTCACACTTAGCCTAAATATGGCTTCTTTTTACTGCAAATGCACTTTTTATAGAGACAGTAATAAATTTCAATTTAAACTTTTCTTATTCATTTAGTTTTATAGCATTTGAAGAAAGAACTAATAAACCTCTTATAAAATAAGAACTACAAATGGAAAGAAAATGGTTTGTTAACTCTCTAGGATGGTGGCACACTCTGTAACGTAACTCTGCAAGTCAAATATACAGCCTTTTTAGCTGCCCATCCTGACATGGTCCAATAGCTAACCCAGCCGTTAACTGGAACAAGCTTAAAAAATAATGAACTACCTGATTCATCTCATTTGTCAAATCCATGTGGGGGAAAAAGCGGGGTATAAATTTATTTAATAATAATAATAATAATAATAAATATACGCTTACCTGAGAGTATATCCAATTCAACTCAATGAGACTTACTTCTGCGTAAACATGCATATGACTGTGCTGTAAGAGCTGAGAGGGGGGAGTGGGTGCAACCACCCAGAGGGTGACAGGTAGAGGGAAGTATGACAGTGGGAGAGGAACAGGTCATTACAGAAGACGGCAGATTCACGAAATTCTGGCAACTTCCTCGTGCCTCTCAGCTTCTCAGTAGCAGTCCCTGTGAGTTAAAGGTGCTGTTGGTGAATGCCAGATCAATCAATAATAGATTGTGCTGTATTTATGTTTCTATAACATTTTATTTCTATTACATCTCTTTAATATGGTATTTTGCTGCTTTTTCTTTGTTAGTTTCTCTTATTATATTTCATATACTGTACTGTTTCATGCCACCTTGAATCATGGAGAAAGGTAGGATATACACTTTTTAAAATAAATAAATAAAATATCTCACTGATGCACATCAGTTAAACACAACATTACAAGCACAAGGGAGCCCCAGAAACAAAGCATTCCAGTGACAATTAACAGAAAGCAAACAGATGAGTTAAGCACCTAGGGGAGTTGAGCAGCAGCACCTTACACCTCTGTAAGCCCTCCTTACACCTCTGCAATGGGTCTCCTTGGACCTGTGCTAACAATTTTGCTAGCACAAGTCAGAGGAGAGAAAGTGGGATAGAATACATAAGAACATAAGAAGAGCCCTGCTGGATCAGGCCAAAAGCCCATCTAGTCCAGCTTCCTGTATCACACAGTGGCCCCACCAGATGCCTCAGGGAGCACAAGACAACAAGATAACCTGTTTCCCTTTGATACTCCCTTGCACCTGGCACAGAGAAAACCCACTTCTAAAACCAGGAGGTTGCTTATGACTTGTAACCTGTGATGGTCTTTTCCTCCATGAATCTGTCCAAACCCCTTTTAAAGGCATCTAGGCCAGGTGCCATCACCACATCCTGTGGCAAGGAGTTCCACAGATGAATTACACGCTGGGTAAAGAAATATTTTCTTTTGTCTGTTCTAACTCTCCCTCCACTCAATTTTAGTGCATGTCCCCTGGTTCTGGTGTTGTGCGAGAGGGAGAAGAATTTCCCTCTATCCACTCTCTCCATCCCATGTATAATTGTATAAGTCTCAATCATGTCCCCCCTCAGGTGCCTTTTTTCTAGGCTGAAAAGCCCCAGACGCTGTAGCCTTTCCTCATAAGGGAGGTGCTCCAGCCCACGAATCATTCTGGTCGCTCTTTTCTGCACCTTTTCCAATTCAACTATATCCTTTTTGAGGTGTGGTGACCAGAATTGGACGCAATACTCCAGATGTGGCCTTACCATCGATTTGTACAAAGGCATAATGATATTTGCCGTTTTATTCTCAATCCCTTTTTTAATGATCCCGAGCATGGAATTGGCCTTCTTCACAGCCGCCGCACACTGGGTCGACACTTTCATCGACCTGTCCACCAGCATCCAGCACCAGAATCCAACGCACACCATCGCTACTGGATCTACCCCTCCCTGTAGCCTCCCTTTCCCTGTTATGCCCCCTCCCTGCCCAGTTTTTTCCCCTGGCCCCGTTATGCCCTCCCCACTCCCGCCCCTCCTGTTGACTTAGCTCTCCCGCTGCCCACCGGAGCAGGTGACAACACAGGTGGGAAGGCACCAGTCTTCCCACCAGCATCCCCAGCAGCATGCTACTGAGTGTGCTGCTGGAGTACCTTTTACAATGGCGCTGTCTGTTTTACAGCAGTCAGTGCCAGCAGAAGAGGCGCTAAGACGTTGGCCAGTAAGTATAGGATTGGACTGTAAGACATAAAGTTATGCATAATATTAAAAGACAGAGAAGTTTTTCTCTCTCACACACACACAATGCTAAGACCAGTGGTTATCCAATTAAACTGATTGCTGTGAGTTTTCAGACAGAAAAAGGGAATACTTCTTCATACAGCACATAGTCGGTGGAATTCATTGCCACAAGATGCAATGATGGCCACTAGCTTGGATGTCATCAAAAGGGGACAGGACCAATTCATGAAAGACAGGTCTATCAATTGCTACTAGTCATGGTAACTATACGCTCCCCTCTAGGTCCAGCAGCAGCATGTGCTGGACCTAGAAATAAGAGTATAAGTGTTCTTTCAATGTACATATGCACTTGAGTAATGTAGAGGAGAGAGGAAGATACGAGGAAACTGAAGGAATCCAAAGTTGTGGCAAATCTCATACACAGAAAACTCTGCAGGAACAATGGAGAATTCCCAATCATCTTTGATCTGTCAACAAAAGTAGGGAGCACTCAGTTACTCCCAGCCAAAATGTTAGAGCACAATGAAAGATGACACTATCTAGAATTATTTCCAGCTTGCTTCTTTCTTTGATACATAGCAATTGTTCTACCACTTTCCAAGTTCTTTGACTCTTTGCAATCTCTCCCCCTCAAATTCTAGCAAAAAATGAATCTAGATTCTAGCGCTATATTTACTGCATGGTTTGTTTTTTACGACTAGCTTAAAGCATTTAAGCAGAGTTGGAAGAAAAACGAAAACAATGTCTGAATCTGCATGGCTATTAACCAAACAAATCAGGAATACACACAATTCAGAAGATATTTAACTGTTGATGGGTTTGAAAATTCTTTAGAAGATACTGCTGAACTTGGTGGAGTACAATTCAAAAACTCCATTAGGATAATAATAGGTTTGTCTGCTGGCAGTATTTCCCAGATAAAGTGTATTAAATGTCGTTTAACTCTTCCAATAAATTCAGGCTCATGGGTGCAATTGATAAGCATTTTCTCCCTGCTCAAGAATGGAAGATGCAGGCATAATAAGATGGATCAATATACAATTCGAAGCCATAATGAGCAGTTAATGTGTCAGGGATGGAACCAATATAAAACATCATTATTAACTTAATTGTTTTTGAATTGTAACATTTAGAAAAAATGATCTTTTGAATTAATAGATCATTTATTATTTACAGTTACATTAGCGCTTTGTTAAAATTTCAAGAGAACAATTACCAAGGCTCACTTTGCAAATGGGGGAAAAACAGCTTTCACTAAACCCAAATGAATGTGTTCCAGTGAAAGATTTGAACTCGTAAACAAAGCTGTTAGCGCTGTATTTTCAAGGAAAGCTCAATGCTTCCAATGATTTTGCAAGTTAGTGTAAAAGACATGAGTGCATTAAGAGGCTCCCTGAGGGATCATAACTTTTGGTTATGGTGGGGTGAGTTTTCAAAGGGATTGATGTTTCCACAATTCAACCACCTTCAACTAAACATTTGCAAGTGAAAGTTTTTAAAGGGCACAGTTTAATTTACTTTCTACAGTTTTGGTTAAGTAGCAGCACTTCTGTTAACTTGCATCTAAAGCAGTGTAAGCAAGCTCCAGCACAAACAAAACAGTAAAAGATAAGTATTTTTCTTTTCTAAACTGCCAGCAAGATCTTTATTTTCTGCCAGATTCTTATGGGATGCCACCACTCACCATACCATTAGTCTTCCAAACTTCTGGAGTTCATCTATGAACAATGCTTCAGGCTGGCTACAACGTTAACATTGTATAACATCATCTACAGTAGTTGTGAAATTCTATTCCCTCCCCTGTGGGCTTCCTCAGTAGAAAGAGGATCCTATTGCCTGACTCCTTTTGACATGACATGTTACAATTCAAATTCTGGAAAGAAAGAAAAAGGGAATTTGTACACAAACCAAGCAACTGCCCTTTACAGAACATGAATATTCATGTTTATTATTATTTTTTTTGTTGTTAAGTCGTGTCCGACCCTTCGTGATCCCATGAACCATATCCCGCCAGGCCTTCCTGTCCTCCACTATCTTCCTGAGTTCGCTCATTTTCATGTTCGTTGCATCGGTGATGCTGTCTAACCATCTCATCCTTTGCCTTCCCCTTCTCCTTTTGCCTTCAATTTTTCCCAGCATCAGAGTCTTCTCCAGAGAGTCCTCTCTTCGCATTAGGTGGCCAAAATATTTGAGTTTCAGCCTTAGTATCTGTCCTTCCAGGGAACAGTCAGGGTTGATTTCATTTAGGATTGACTGATTTGATCTCCTAGCAGTCCAAGGGACTCTCAGGAGTCTTCTCCAGCACCACAGTTCGAAAGCATCTATTCTTTGGCGCTCAGCCTTCCTTATGGTCCAACTCTCGCAACCATACATTGCTACTGGGAACACCATCGCCCTGACTATACGAACTTTTGTTGGCATGGTGATATCTCTGCTTTTTATTATGCTGTTTAAGTTTGCCATAGCTTTCCTTCCAAGGAAACACTAATTAGACATCACTAATTCCCCTTGCCAGCTCAGTGGGGCACCACTGCTCCCCCCCCAATCAGCAGGCATTTCTTCTGCTGTTTCCATCCTTATCCAAGCCATATGTCAAGTGGTAAGAGAACCCAAAGAAGGGATCTGAAGCAAATCATAATGAATGGCCCAAACCAGGCTATTTAGAAATTAAAGGTAATAACCAGCCCAGAAACAGACTGGGAGCCAATGCAGTTATTGCAGAATTGTGTCATATGCTCTCTCAGGCTATTGCAGTTGCATTTTGTCCCAGCTATGGTTTTTGAGAACTCTTCAGAGGTAGTCCCATGTTATATTATAGTAATCAAGTCTACATACAAATCATACATGAACAACTGTATTTAGTTGCACTACCAAACGGCATTTCTATTTGTGATGCTGCCCATACAGTCTCAAGCAGCAGCAAGATGATCACATCATTAACACAAGATGGCCCGTAAATGCTCCTTGCACAGAGAGCCAGTCACAGTGTAGTACAGTGTAGAGATTAGAGTTTTGAACTTGGACCTGGAGAACCTGGGTTGAAGTTCCCACTCAGCCATGATGCTGACTGGGTGGACCTTAGGTCAATCACTATCTCCCAGCCTAATCTATTTCACAGGGAGATGTTGAGGAGGAGAGGGGGAGCCACGTACACCCCCCTGAGCTTCTTGGATAAAGAGCAGTGTATGAAAAAAAAATTACCAGGGATCCACTCCAGGTGGGATCAGGTTGCCTGGGGTTCTCTAGGAAAAGGCAGGGGATCCACAGTAATGGCACGACAGGAGGAGATATAACGGCAAGTCGAGAGGCAGCACCATCCCCCGAGTAGCAAGGCTGTAATCTCCATCAGCATATGCTCCCATATGCATCTCCTCCTCTTAAAGAGTGCCAGATATTATGCATGTGTGGTGTGCTAGGATATACTGTATTTAGCCAGTGGGAGGGACAGCACCAAGAAGGAAATACAGAAGCTGATGCTCTGTCTCCCAGAGAGAAGTTGGGCAATGTAGCCAGCCCAGAGGAGGAAAAGGGTGCACCTCTCCTCCTAGAATCTATGGGCATAGGGGAAACTATACATACATAAAACATAAAAAGCATGAAAGCCATCTGTAAATAAAGGTAACATACTGTAGATAAGAAATGGCTTCACTAACAATGAAACATCTACTCTCACTTGCGGAGTCTCAAAGCATCCATTAGGATACTAGCTGATCCTTTTTACAGAACCAGAGATAGTAGTTTAGGCAAGGGATATCTTGTTGCAAATCCCTGCTCACACCCAGCTTTCTGAATTGCCATGAGCAAGCTGTCTCCATTCAACCTACCTTACAGGGTTTTTGTGAGGATAACATAGGATAACCCCTGGGTATGTACACCACTCTGTGTTCCTTGAAATAATTTTATTAATGATGATATATAATTTATTGTTCATTTTGTAAGACATCCCTCACTATGTTACAGTATTCGGAGGGCAGGACTTGAAGAAAAAACTCAACTCTAAGACTAGACAGAACTGGTAATCATTGTGGAACAAGACATTCTACTTGCATTCAATCTGTTATTTGTTATTCCTTTCTTAATATTTATTATACATTAAAAACCTTCAGACATGTGCTTACAAATACTGAATAAGCAATTCTTCTGCAAGGAAGATGCTTGTGTTTTACTTTATCTTTTTCAACTCTCTCACTTCGTCCTCTGTTTGTTCAGCTCTGTAAATGTCTCATAATTTTTCCCAATTCAGGGAAGCCCTCTTCTTTCAACTACTCTTGGCTCATTTGAAATTCAATACTTCCAGCCCTGTGCTACTGAGTCAATTTCTCTCTTTAAATCTTTCCTGAAAAGCTTCCTTTCCCGCTGCTTAAAATTTACTCACTGTATATCATTTTCCAATACAGCACATGAAATAAGGCTAAGCCATGTGAAATAAATTATATTCTTTTCTGTTTGCAGAAATCTCAGTCCAAGAGATCAAGAAGATATGAATATCAAATCAGTTTTGCATACTTGGGGGAAAAATTCATTTCATTAGATGCAAAATCATTTTATTGAAAAAAATAACAAAAGCAGAATTAAAATACCTGCATCAGTACCAAAGAACTGAAAGTATAACAAAGGCTACAGAATAGATAAATCCATAAATAGATAAAATGTATATTTCAATATTTGCTGGTTGCTTTATTTGTATTCTCTGGCATTCTGCCAGTTCCTTGTTGCCTTCTTGGCTAGAGAAAAGCATCTATTTCAGTGACTTCACTAATAGCTTGACCTTCCTTCTTCCCCCCCTTAATAATGCTGACCTTTGAGCAACTACCTTATGTTAAAAGGCATACATATTAAACAGAGAAGCCATTTCTCACTGTAGTATGTTATCAGAGTATATATGTCCATAGCCTTTATAGTTAGCTTAAGAGGTCAGGACATTATTCAGCAGACTTAACTTTGGTCAATGTTGATCAAATCATAGAATGTTAGAGTTGGAAGATCATCTAGTGAATCCAACCCCTTGCTCAGTGAAGGCAACTATAGCATCCTTGATCCAGCCTCTGCTTGAAAAACGTTTCATTGTTTTTGGCATCCCGCACCAGCCTCAGTTAATTCTGTGTTTAACAGCCCAGTCAGTTAATTCTGTGTTTAACAGCCCCAGCCCTAACCAATTTTCCAGCACCGATGCAGCTGGACTGTAGGTCTGAACACACATTTGCTGCTTTCCAAAGTGTAAACTTTTCAACACAGCGAATGTACGATCAAGCTACTTTCACACTTCAGAGTATGTCTTTGTAAACATTTTTGTACATTTAGGGTAAATATTTCCCTCTCTTCAGGAACAATTTTCAAAAAGATAGCTAGACAATACTATTATTTAGATATCTTTAGTTTGAAGATTTTTTTTTCTTTAAAGCACAAAATGATTATGCTAACACTAGTTGGGAACAGGAACTGGTCTTTTATTCCTAAAATATTCCTGTATTTTCCTTCCATTATGACCTTACTAAAAAAAGGTATTTTGTGACTCTTTCCTATCATAGTCTCTCATAATCTGACCTAATTATGCATAATATATTCGCTCAGAGCTGCATCTTGTTTCTCAAATCTCTGTTTTGAAGCAATAACCTTGATATATTAAAAATCAGAACATAAGAATTGTCTTTATGAAGACACTGAAGTCTATCCAGGCAAGCATGGAATTCACAAGTATAAAGTGCTCAAGACCCTAACACTTTATGCAGTGTTTCCCAAACGTTTTCAACCCGCGCCTCCTTTGACCATTGGCGACCACTGGCCGTGGCTCCCCATTACATTATGTTGATGCCTGCCTGCCAACTGGCATTGCACTGTTTTTCAAGAGGATTCCGTGGCACTCTGCGACTCCTCTGGCTGGTTTCCGCGCCTCCTAGTTTGAGAACCACTGCTTTATAGTAAGGATCCCAAAGTGATGGGTTAGGGTTGGAGAATTACAGAAGCTTCAACAATGCCATCTTTGCACTATACAAGAGTGTTTCAGGAGGGAAGAAAAGGACTACTCTACCCTTCTCCACTCTCCAGAACACTGGTATTCCCCCACCCTCCCCATCAATAAAAAGGTCAGATTCAAGAGTCTCTTAAAACTCTCTGCAACACAACCATCACAAGGATTGAACTGCACTGCCAGCTGGAGTTCAGAAGACGAGTACTTCTCTTACACTGCAAATCTGTGTGTGTAAAGTATTGTGTTCAATGGGACTTACTCCCAGGAAAGTGTGCACAGGATTGCAGCCTTAAAGGGTGGAGATGAACTTGCAATATGTTGTTGCAGGTCCAATTTGCCAAATTCTGTTACACAAAAAGGGACAGAATGAATCTTATTAACATGCAATAGCATTATTCCAAGTCAGACCACTAATGCATTGGTTACATTGATTGCCAGCACTTCTTGCTGGTCTTACACAGGGGTCTTTACAAGACATAGCTGGAGATGCTATGGATTGAACTTGGGGCCCTGAACATTCAAGTGTGTGTTCTACCTGAGCAACAGCTGCATCTTGGATGGTTTTTGATCAACGTTCATAAGAGGTATCATAAGCTATTTCTTGCTTTTGAAATGTGCAGGGCAGCAAGTTATATGGAAATTCCCATGGGAAGAATTTACACACTTGGTGGTATTTTGGTCTGACCCTAAGGCAGCAGTTTCCAAACTTTACAAGAAGGTAGGGAACACTGTGAGTAGTCGTGGGGGGGGGGGGGGGAAGCTGCAATGGCACTTCCAAGATTGCAATGGCGCCGGAGAAAAGGTTTGTTTTTGTTTTTTCCATTCCACAGGGGTTGCGCCAACCCTCCAAAGGTTGCAGGGGGCCCGGCCCGTGGACCCCTCTGTGGGCCTCCCTGCACCCCAGATTACCTTCCAAACGTGATTTGAAGCTACTTCCGGTTTTCACCGAAACCAGGAAGTAAAATGGAAGTAGCTTCAAATCACATTTGGAAGGCAATCTGGGGTGCGGTGAGGCCTGCAGAGGGGTCCGCGGGGGCCCTGCACCCTCCAGAGGGCCAGCACAACCCCCAGTGAATGGAAAAAAACCCTTTTTTTCCCCGGCGCCGGCACAATCCCAGGAGTGCCATTGCATGTAACAGCACATCGCCTCCCTCTTAAGGGGGGTAGTGACAATTCTCCCTGACTGAGGCATCGCGACGCCTCAGTTTGGAAACTTCTGCCCTAAGGTTTCATAAAAACCTATGTAAAATGCAAGGTTGTATGTTTGGTTTTATTAAAACTACTACATCCTTGACACATTAACCTACAAATCCTGTAAAAGAGTAACAATTTTGAGGCAATTTCCCCTGCAATTAAATAGAATGATCCCTGCTGTGGAAGCTCACCAGGGTATTTTGAAATATAGTTCGATTCTCCCAAAAACTAATTTAATATTTTTGTTTGATTCATATTAAAGATGCATGAAGAAGTCAGGGCTAGGCAATGTAGAAATTAGATCGCAGATAAAAGACTATATTTCACAAGTCTTGTGATCACTTCAACAAATTAAAATGAAACGATCTACTCCCTGCTAGAAATTGTGGCCAATTTTATTGTGCTGCTACAGAGATAATTCGGCACTTTCTCACATTTCATCTTAATTGTCATGGGATTAGTCATTCATTGCAGTCGACAGCTGCCTTCAAATGAAACATTTACTCAACTATATTTGAACACGTTGGTGGAGCAGCCAACATTTCAACACATACTTGAAACCATTTCAAGCTACATTATCAACCCTACCTTTTCATTGAACAACAGCTACCATTTCATTCTAAAATACACATTTTCAAAGACATATGAAGTCTTACAATGCTTATATCAAAAGGTAGTACAATAAGTTACTCTTCCTACATTGGCCTGTGATTGTTCTGATTCTTCAGAGAGCTTTTCAGTCTTACATGCAACTTTCTTACATATACCACAAAGATATATTAATAAGCTTTTTTTATGGAGATCTGCACCACCTAGGATCTCTTTTAAGTGGATGCAAATAATTTAATGAAGGGGGTTCAGACTTCCTGATCTCAGTTTATATCATCAAGCCTACCTTTTAACCTCAAGTAACTATTGGGATAACTCACAAATAGAGACTGCAACTTGGACTATTTTAGAAACGTCTGCAGTGGCTCCTCAGTGACAATGGACCTCGTGGAATCTACATATATCAAAGCGAAGGAGATCCCATCACCACTATCTACTGTTAGATATGTGTGGAATATGAGACACGGAAATATGAATTTGATCCTTATTCGCATGCTAAATTAACATTGTGGGCCAATCCTGAATTGAAGATTGGGAAGGAATAGTTTCTGTGGAAGACCTGGACTGATAGGTCAATTCTACTTTAATCAATTAACTGATCAAAATCAGGAATTGCTTTCATTTCCAAGGCTGATGGCTAGATATGAATTGCCATCATCTGCTAAGTGGGAACACTAGCAATTGCAACACTTTTTAGTGCCTAAATTTGGTCCTGTGGCATTATCTGCTTCTCAGAATCCATCACTCTTAGAAATACCGTACTTCTAGAGTCAATGGAAAAAAAGAATCCTGCAATATTTGTTTATAAACAATCTGATGTCACTTAACAAATACGACACTCAACTACTCAGAGTAAGATGGAATACAGAGCTCGACCATCATCTCATATAATCAATGGAAAATGGTTTTAAATAATATTAACTGCATTATCTATGGATCTTAGACTATGTTTAATTTGGCAAAAATATATGGTTTATTGGACACTTCAGTTGCTGCAGTAAGAAAGTAATAATAGAAATAGAAAAATAATTTGAGTTGTTATACTGGGGTGCTCTGGTTTCTAATTAGTACTTATCTTTAATACAACTTACTAATATATTGCACTTCAGTTGCTGCAGTAAGAAAATTATGAAAAAAATATGTTCTTTAAAAATATTTGAAAATAGACAATATTTTGGGATGTTAAACTGGGTGCTCTGGTTTTTTAAAATAATTTAAACCAAATTTAATCAAGTTCTCACCTATATGGTCTCTGTGGAATGACTGTTCCTGTTGGAAATCCTGTCTGACATATACGACACTGTTTTTTCAAATAAAAACACATAACACCACTATTAGTATTTTGAATCAAGAAATTTTGTAAAAAAAAAAAAAAAACACCTCTATTAGTCAATAAATTGGGCCCCACCCATGCTGGCCTCACTCGGGGATGCGGATGTGAGTACTGGGTCTCAGACCTTTATGTGGGGAGGGGTTACTTCGCCCTGCGTCCTCAACCACCTGGCCGCCATGTTCCTTCCTTGGGCAGAGGGTTGGGTCCGACATGCAAAAAAAACTGCCCGCGAAATGCAAAAAACCCGGAAAAAATGCAAAAAAACCCAGAAAATAAAACCGAAACCTAAGAAGGCCTACGCCCCCAAATAGCCTTATATTCCTCTTATTTTTGTAAACAGATACATCTTAGTTTTTCTTTGTAATGGTCTTGAAAACTGACATACAGTATTTCAATTTCTGTTTGCAATTGTTTTGTTTGTATTTGTATTGTGTTTGTAACTGTATTTTTTCTCTCACACAAAAATGTTTTTATTTTAAGTTAGGAATGACATGAAACACCATTTCTCATCTTTTGGTAACTGAAGTGGCCTCTTTCACAAAAAGATAAGATAGGAGGTGGATTTAGGCAAAAGTTCTCTCTCCCCAGCAACCACAGCTTATTTGCTTCAATAGTTGCCACACTTCATTTGTAGAAATTTATGTCCAAGGCATTAAATGCTTGGAAAATGCCATAAAAATAAGGATTTAATGTCAGGGAAAAAATAACCGAGGTTTGCAAAAACACCAAGAGACACAATTAAGTGAACAAACTGAAATCCTTGATCTTTACATGTAAGCCTCAGACATGTAGTATTTAAAGAAGAAATAAGCTATGAAACCCTCACCAGCTCTTATTAAGAATAATTGGTATGGCCTAAATGACTGTTCCTAAGCACATGCCCAAATGCCCTTATTCCTGTCATAGTCGTTAAGATTTATTTGCTGGATTTGTGGAATGATTCAAGCATACGCTCCAACATACATCAGAGAGGCACAGGTGCAATTCTTTTTCTTTCAAATGACCAAGGAATTCCTAGTCTGGAAGTTAGACAGATGAGTGCAAGGTGCACCACCTAGCAACTGGCACCCACTCCATCATGGAATTTCCTAAAAAGAAAGGCAAGGCTTCTCCAAAGCCAATCACCTAGAGTAGGGGGAGGTTGCTTTGCAGAACCAAAGTTTAGTCTTTTCCCTAAGACCTGAGGCTTCCTTGCCATCAGTCCAAACAAACCGCCACAAAACTGGTCTGGGTCATGTTCGCTTGGCATGGACCCAGCACCATGTGCACGTGTATATAAAAATGTGTCAGGCAACATAACTTGCTTGCCTGACAGATACACAGAGGATTCTTTCATTAATATTTATAAAGCAGTGAAGTAAATGCTGCATAAATGCAAAACTATACCAATTACATATCTTAAGTAGAAGGGCCTTTTCAATTACCTTAATACAAATGTGCCACATCAGGAAGCTCAGCAGCCAATGGTTCCTTTATTATCAATCATTCACATGCATGTGAAACCCTTCCTGACATTTTCTGCCTGCACTAGGATTTTCACTCATAGTGTTGTGAAGCAAGAGAGCTAACGATGCAATTAATCAAGCACAAGCTCCATTCATTCCAGAGGGGTAGTCGTGTTAGTGTGTTGCAGCAAAAACAGTGTCATGTGGCACCTTAAAAGACTAACAGATTTATTGTCAAGTACTAGAAACTTCCATCAGATGCATAATATGTTATCCTCAGTTGAGTTATCCTCAGAGAGAGAGAGAGAGAGAGAGAGAGAGAGAGAGAGAGAGAGAGAGAGAGAGAGAGAACAAACACATATAGTGAAATCACAGGACTATTAAATTCAAGACGCAGCATGACATTTCTAGACACAATTTAAATGTGGACAAAAGTGGTGCTATTAATACAGGACACAGTGACTATTAACAATCGCAACACTTCACAGTAATTGATGACAAAACAACCTTCTTAAATGTGCTGTGCTAATGCAACACCTGTAAAGGAAGGGTGGTGGTGGTCATCATAATTGAGTCCTAAACAAATAGAAGTCATTCATTTGTGTATATCTTGGAGTACAGCATGGATTCCAATGAAGTCAATGGCGAAACCATTATACTACTAGATCAAGATTGCATTGCCCTGTTAATAAAAGGATGCATGGCTCCCTTGTGTATTATTTACGTGTTTTCTTTTTTAAAGTAGCTTTACTAGTTGAATAATTAGAAATAAACACGTTTTTCCTGTTTTTCTAAAAATAGCTTCTGGACTGGATGTCATACCCCTGTGACAGTGTGCTGTCTCACTTACTGGAGGTCTGATGTTAATTAAAAATTAAACAAGCCACCCCTCCCAACGGTCACAGACATATTTGCTTGAATATAACAATGGACATGTATGTGTGACATAGTGATCAATTATGTGCATTTCTACAACTCATAAACACAGGCTTTACTTTTAACAAGCAAAAAGTAGTCCAAAGCAAGGTATTAAAATAGTTGACTAACAGCGCAATCGGACTTAACTTTTGTGCCTGTTTAACCAGTGGCGCAGCGAGAACGGGAGGCCCCAGAACGGAAAAGGGATTCAAATCCCCTCCAAAAGAGGAATTCAAAGGGGATTTGAATCTCTTTTCCGTTCTGGGGCCTCCTGTTCTCGCTGCGCCGCTGGTTAAACTGGCACAAAAGTTAAGTCCGATTGCGCTGTAAAAATGCAAAGGAGATTACAAAAGGAGCAAAGGACCATCAAAGGACAAGCAAAAGGAAAGCCTGACAACCACTCACATGTTTAATGAATGTCCAAAATAACAGAGACAGACATGAATGGGACAATCATTGTTTTGAAAGACTTACAGGACAAGGCTGTCTCAGGACTTTCTGTCCTCATCCTAACCACAGATTGATCCCCAGCAGTACCAACCCCCAGAAATATCCATTATCTTAGATATTTTCAATCACACTGATTTATGTTTAACTGCAATTACACCAGTAAGCTAAATACCTATTGTATATGGGTGCATTAATTAGAAACAGGCATCAATCCAATCACATGATCCAAATCTTGCACCAAAAAGAGCAAGAAGAGATACCTACAAAAGCATCACATAATGTGCAATGATCTTTTCTCTCAAATTACAGACAATGGGTTGTAAACAATGAAAGTTGGCCATAATTAAACATAGCTGAAATCAATGAAATACATTAGTAAGACGAAGTCCTTGAGGTAGTCATTACTAACTTGCCTCGTTGATTTCAATTGTGTTTAGTTACTAACTTCCTTTGGTGGTTCTATCTGGAACAGATTGTCAAATTTATGTGCACTACTGATGAAGGCATACAAATTAATGAAATAGTACTTAAACCTATTCAAATAACTGAGCTGTTGACATGGCTGTGGAACCTGGAGCCTCTACCTTTCATTCCTGACCTGAGATTCATTTACTGTAGTTCTCAAGTTACAAAGCAATTCCTTCTACTACCCTAAATTATTTAGGGCGCAATCGGAATTTGCACCCTAAATTCATTTTAGGTGCAGCAGGAAGCAGCAGGGAGTTCGGCTGTGCAATCCCATGCATTTCAGTAGCATTTGTGCAGGAGAACTTTCTGCTGGATCATTCCTTAGGCAGTTTAGAGAACAGATGCAGAAACATCTTCCCATTGGAGAGCAGCTTCCTGTTCCTTTTCCTATCTCAACAAACTATTCCACTTCTTAACTTTGGTCCAATTTTAGCCTGTATGTTTTCTGTTGCCATTCAAGCATTGATAATTACTTCCCAAAGCTCTGTAACAAAGACTGATCATGATGATGTACCCATTAAAATCTAAAATTCCAGTATTTCTGAAACATAACAATTGCATAGTTTGCATTTATTTCCTGGCTGCATTTAATTAAGTTATCTGTCAACAAGTACTATAAGTTCATGCATTAGATTTTTAAAACTATGCTGGTAACTTTGAAGGATAACAAAATGCCACTTAAGTAGGAAGACATGGATGCAGGGCAAACCCAAGACGTTTTGCTACCTGGGACCATGAATGAAACATGTTTAAACACATTACGCAAACAGTTTAAAAACATACACAATTCATAACCCATTTGCCTTTTGCACAAGCTGAAGTTCTGAAACACTTTTTAAGGGCAGTGCCACACTAACAGCCCAATCCTAGTCAAACCTTGCCTGGGGTAAGCCTCTGATGCTGCTATTTTTCTGGTGCAAGCAGAAATTCAGGATGAAAATGACTAATAGTTGCTTTACCAAGAGAATACACTCTCTCAACTTTGTTTTGCTGTTGGGGATGCAGACAATACAACAGTTTCCACAGATGAAATTACACAGGCCTGCAAATTTGACGGTCAAAAAATCTTTTTTCAAAATTTATGGTGGTTTTATATGAAATTGGGGCACTAATTCCAAAACTGGCATCGATTTTGCCCTATCGTGTCTAGTTTCGGGGGTACGGCATCGCCACCTCAATGCAAGTCAAGCAGCTTCCTCGTGGGGAAGCCATGGCACTGAATTCCTCACGAGGATGATGCTTGTATTATGAGGTGGTGATGCTGTACCCCCAAAACTAGATATGATAGGGCAAAACTGATGCCATTTTGGAATCAGCGCCCCAAATATACCCCAAGAATAGGTCTCACTTTTAAGGAAGCAAGAATGTGTGCAGACCTATGTTATATTTTCTGGAAGGCAGGTTGGGCTGGTTAGGCTGTCAGCAACTGACAGTAAAGCAGTATGCGCCAGTCATAAAAACCTCCCAGACAGTACGCCGACCAGCGTGCTGCCGGGGATGCTGGTGGGAAGGCCTCTGCCTTCCCGGAGGCGCTGGAGGATGCCCAGATGTGCGCCGAGAAGGATAAGCTGGTGAGGGGGAGGGTGGAACAGGGGCAGGGGGAGGGCATAATGGGTGCGTAACAGGAAGCAGGGAGGCCATGGGAGGTGGAGGATTCACCATGGACGGCCCGCGCTGGATTCTATTTCCCTTCCCTGCAGCCTCCCGCCCCTTTCTACTCCTCCGAGTTACATTAGCTAAATTGCTAGCGTAGCTCCAAGGAGACCCATTGCGGGTCGATAGGAATCAGCGGGGGGGGGGGGGAGAATAGGATTGGGCTGTGAATTTAAGTGTTTGTAATTACCTGATAAGACAGGCTCAAAATCCAGGGTGCTTCCTTGAAAATCATTAGATAGCTTGCCTTCTTGAAAGAAAGTCTACAGGTTTGGGTACTAAAGATCATTTTGTTGGAAAAGCATAAAAATATGGTAACAGTAGACCTGCAAGTGGTCCTCAACAGTAGAAGGGGATTAAAAGAAGTATGAATAATGAGAACACATTTTTAGCCTGGCAAAATTGCTCACATGTGAATAATAGATGACTCAAGATACTCAGCATGGTGTCGATATTTGTGAAACATTACAAAGTGAAACTCTCCTAGTAGTGAAATGCTAGACAGTAGTGCGGGCAGGTTTGGAATGTGTGAAAGAAATCTTCCCCCGAGGAGGACTCTGTGTGCGTATTCTCAACCACAACATTTTCAGATTAGAAATAGTAACTTTTTTCCTCAGCTTCCTAATGGTTCAATGACTTCATCTAATGGTCCTATCTAATCATGCCTGCACTTACCTAAGCCATTCAGTGGCATGGTTGCAGTAGTTAAGGCCTCATCCTGCAGACTTGAGTGCCTTTTGAGAGACACTGAACACTCTTTCAGCTCCTATTGTTTTAAGTGAAGAGCTGAAAATTTATCGGGAAGCACTCAGCTATGTGGAGGATTTGACTACAGGCCTCTGTTCCATGTTCTTTAAAACCATGGGGAATGCTCCCTTTAAGACTCAGGAAATAATTTATGTTTGCTTCTGAGAGAAAATGCAAGTGCCTTATGAGCAGCCTGCCCCAGAAGGACAAACAGCTCCCTCATCAAAGAACACTTGGGATACATTGAATGTTTGGGTTGGGTAGTGTTATAAATTTCTGAGATATTATCTCTAGCATATAATTTATGATTGTGCTTATTTTAGTTCCCCTTAGCAGGAGCTGTTGCATTTAGCAAATGACTGTTTTCTATACAGTCAATGTGGATAAACTGCTGAATTTGATGAATCTCAAAATAACCCCATATTTGAGAAAACAACAAGGCATAATATGAGCTCAAAACACCAGCAATTCCATTTTAAATAAAAAAAATCAGGACAATAAACATAACCATAGAGGAATATATTCATAGCAATGCATACTGAGTTTTCAGAAAATTGGAACCTGTTTATACACTCCACAGGATGTATCCCAAGAACATTAAGATTCCAAAATGCCAATGAAATTAATGGAAATAAGGTTGCAATCCTATGCGCACTTTACTGGAAGTAAGCTCCATCGAACACAATGGGACATACATGAGTAAACATGCATATGACTATGCTCTTAATTATTCAGGACAGTAACTGTGGAACGGCGGAGCAAGCGCTCCGCTGTTCCAAGCCATTGCAAACATGCCGTAAAGCACATATGCAATTACTTTCGAGTAAGGGCGGCCACCATGGAAGCCAGCCGCCCTCATTCTGCCGCCAGATCGTCCTTGCGGCCGCAAGAGATGGTAAGGGATCCCCTGGCGGGTGTGGGGGCAATCCGGGCAGCAAGGGAGGGGGGCCAATTGGCTGAGTCAGCCCGGGAGGGGCAGGGATGACGGCCACCATATCCCTGTCCCCTTCCCGGGCCAGCATGGCCATTATACGGCCTCCTCAAACTTGCACCAGCTAAATAGCTGGTGGAAATCTGAGGAGGCCCATTGGGGCCTCCCCGTGTTACACCGGGGGAAGGGGACAAACATCCCCTTTCCCAAGTAGACCTCCAGGCCGATCCCAGAATGCAGGAATGCGCTGTAACTGTCATAGGATATAACCACCTATAATCTAAGCAATCATTGGGATAGTGAAGCTCCAAATGGTCCACTACCAAGATTAGTGCTTTTGATAGTGTTCAAATGTGTCATAAAAGAAAAGCGGAACATTTATAAAACACGTGCTTATAATCTCTTTGACACTGTAGATTTTGTGACCTTATTCTATCCAACTGGAATTTTCTATCAGAGTCATCTGTTTGGCAAGCATGCGATTTCAAAGACATTGGGTTAGATCCAGAGAAGAATTTGCACAAGTAGAATAGAACATCTACTTTTGCAAAGGAGTTATTTCCAGTACTCTTCCACTATTTCCAGTACTCTTTCTATTGTTCTCATGTCATATCACACAGTATTCCCAAAGATTCTTCAACTGGCAAATTCAGCTTTTTTGAGGGTTGCTGTGGTCTGCAGAAAGAAAGAGATATTTGATATTTATCATGATATAGCGGATCCAACTAATTACTTCAAAAGCAAACACCACTTTTTGACTTGTGTTTACCACACGAAAGTGTTTATTGCTCTTTCTGATTGATCCTATCATTTACTTATAAAGATGCTGGTTTGATACATGGCGACTGCAGATGAATTTGAGACCAGACCAGTACAATAAACCAGTCTTTCTGCTCTCTGAGAGAAGACAAACTGATGCATATGTAATGTACTTCTTCACATCTCTGTAAGAAGATAAAAGCAATAAGAAAATGTAATGTAAACATTGCTACATCTTCTCACTACCTTTTGTATCACCATGGTTTGTAATTAGGTATATTGAGGGACCGCCTCCTTCCCTATAATCCGACCCGTACTCTGAGGTCATCAGGGGGGGCCCTGTTAACTGTGCCGCCATTGACGGAGGTGAGGGGGATGGTGGCGCGGAATAGGGCCTTCTCGGCAGTGGCGCCCCAATTATGGAATTCCCTCCCCCTGGAATTAAGAACGGCTCCCTCTTTAGAGACCTTTTGGCGGGGCCTTAAGACGTTTTTATTTAGGTTAGCTTTCGATGTCTGACATGGTGGGCTGGCTTTTTAACAAATGGCTTTTAACAAATGTAAATATAGGTGACCCACTGGGGTTGTTTGTTTTAATTATTTTAATGTATATACGTATTTTAATGTTTTTTGTAAGCCGCCTTGAGTGCCCTTGCTGGGAGAAAGGCGGGATATAAATTCTTTAAATAAATAAATATATGCTTTCTTATTTTAAAAAAAATATCAACAGATCTCAGTTCATAAATACATACTCGTTTTGATGAGGGTTCTTTTCTTTGACAGAAACTGACATAAGACACAAGCTGTTAGTGAGATCATAAAGATTTCATTGGCCACACAGAGGGGAGAAGAAAACAAAAGATGACAGTAAAAACTGTGATACTGCCTGTAGCATTGCTCTGTTAGGGAACTACAATTCATAGGAAGAGAAGGAGCACATAATTCTGAATCTACACTCACTGGTACCTCCTAGAGAAAGACACACTTTAAATTACTTTGATTACATCTGTAATTCAGTTTCATCCAAGACCCTACTCATAGGACCATTTAATGTGATAATGAATCCCCTGAGACTGATTTGCCTCTATATTTTAGATAGAAATGTGTTTTATAGGAAATACTTTTTATAGGAAAGACTTGACTCTGGGTAGAATCACAGATCATAAGAAAACGTGTGCCACCATCAAAAATAGCAGCCCTATAGCTCGTGGGAACAGGAAGCAGCTTGGAGCGGCCGAACACAGCCACGCAAAGCCGAGTTGCTTCTTCATGTTCAGAAAGAAGCTTCATATTCACAAAGAAGTGTCTCGAAGTGGCGGACCACTGAACCTGGGTGGCATAGCAGACTTCTTCCATGGTGTTACTCCCTCATTGGGTGTCACCCAGTGAGGCCTACACTCAATGAACCTCCTTACGATGCCCCTGGCCCTATGTCAAGGTCCCACATCTTCCTATGTAACATGTACTACAGCATTCCTTGAATCCTGAATTCATAGACGGAATTACACTGGTGGTTGGTTCCCCTCTTCCATTCTATATCCTTGGCTGACGGTGGTGAGGATGAAGAAACTCTATATTAGCATTGAACGGGTAAATTGGACTACATGTTACGGAGGAAACATACATGTTTTGTGGCAGGTCCACGTTTTATATAATGGGTAGTGCCTCCCTTGGTTCCAGTAACGGTTTGTGCACACATGATATTCACATGAGAATGCCTGCCTCTGGCAACAAACTCCCACCTAATGGCTTATATAAAGGGATTATATCACATTGAGTATTCACAGGATAACCCCTTAATATAAGCCATAAGTCTCCAACTAGAGTGGAAATCAGCCATATGGGTGAGAACAGAGTTTGGTGTCATCTCTCTGGTAAGTGTGCACAAGCCTCAGTAAGCCTGTCTGCATGATAAACAGAGCTGGTTCATCCATGAGGCCACCTTGGGCATCAAACTTTAGGGGGTACCAGCGTCTCTCTGCCCATCCACCTCCTCCTCCTACCACTCCTTCTCGCTCCTTGGATTTGAAAATGAAGAGGGGAACAGAGCAGAAGAGAATATGTGTAGAAGGGATGTGTATGGTTGGGTAGAGCAGAGATACTCTAGTCTAGCCCACCACTTTCCTCCAACGTTCCTCTTCTTCATATTCTTCTTCTCAAAAAGCCACCAAGTAGGGATAGTGACATCAGGTGTGGCATCTCAGGCACTAAGAGATCTTGAGCCGAGCCTGGATAAGTACAAGGGTACTTATTCCTGATCAACCTTTATAGAATTATTTATCTGGCATCATCAGTGTATATGTCACTCTACACAGAAAGAGAGGACTGGTCCCCGGCCCTGAGGGTGTTATCGGCATCTAGAATGATGGAGAGAAGGAAAACAGAGGAAGTGGAGGGAAATGGAGACAGGGGTCTAAGGCATTGTGCCAAACGTTTCATGGAAAAGCTGGATTTTAAGAATAATGCATTGTTCACATTTAGAAAGACATGCAGATTTTCATGGCTCGTTATTATGTACACAGAAGCAACATTTATAGGGTTTCCAGCCATGTATATTTAAAATTTGTTTAAAACCAGCTTGTTTGCTGAGTCCTTTTATCTGCTTTTGAGAAAATCCAAAGAGTGGGAAGAAACGTTAAGCTACGAAGATCTAAGGCCTTTTTCTACTTGGCTGTTTCGGATAATCCGTTTCTGGATGCCTGCTTCTTCATTGCAGTAGGATCAAAGAAGAGGAATTTCTTCAGTCAAGTTGTAAGAATTAACTTTATTTCTTCAAATTTTAAATATACATGGATGGAAACCCCATAAATGTTGCTTCTGTGTACATGTTCACATTTAGTTCTGTTAATGAATCCTAGATTAGGCATTTCTTACAGCACAATCCAATACTCAGAAATAAGTCCCATTGTGATCTATGGAGTTTATGCCCAGAAAAGTGTGCATAGGATGGCAACTGTAGTTGCTCCAAGTTTAGTTGTCCAAGTTTGCTCAAAAGCTATTTAAATATGTCCATCTATTTTGAAAGCTGATGCTATGTTTAGCAAAAGTATTTCCTTTTATGTGGCAATTACAGCATCCCCTTACGAAGTCTTTTATGACTAAAGGTAACAACTGTGGCGATCCACCACAGAACAATACTATTAGCTCTCCCGTGGGTGTCACCTCTATCGCAAGTTAGGGGAGTGGCAACACGTGGGCGAGCCTTCTCTGCTGTGGCGCCACAACTGTGGAACTCCCTGGCAGGGGATCTGAGAACCACCCCCTCCCTCATGACGTTTCGGCGAGGGCTCAAAACGTTTTTGTTTCGTCTAGCGTTTGGGTGATGGGTTGTGGTTTGTCTCCTGTATCTCAAGATGCTCTGCCATGCTGCATGCTGCATCCCCCAGTGGATTTTATTGTTTTTTTAAAATTTGTTTATGTATCGTTATGTATTGTTTAAACTTATTTTATGTATTTTAAATTATGTATTTTAATCTGTTGTAAGCGCCTTGGACATTTGCCTTCGGCATAGGAAAAGGCAGGATATAATTTTTTAAAATAAAATAAATAAATATTAGGATAAAATCAGAAATGTGCTTAATCACGCAACTTCACACAATACAGTGTTAGCTCTAGAAATAAACCACAAGGGGAATGTAAACCTTGGGGGGGGGGGACAGACGGACTTCAGTAGTTCACCCCTGCCATAATTTTGATCCCAGCTGCATTCTCTCATGTACTACTTTTGAAAGAAAACAAACTTTCATTAAAAGCCAGTGGAAGATTTTCCTTTTCATTTAAAAATAAATAAATGGGGGGGGCCCACATGGGAGGCATAACTGTGATCCAATTCCCAGTGCGAGTAACTACTGAAGCCCCCATCCCTTTTCCAAGCTTTTGTCCAGTTTTATACCCCATCCACTATTTCTAAAGCTAACAGCCCATAGGCTGCAGTTGCACAATTAAGTGCACACATAATTGTGCCCTTATTTAATTGTGATTGACTAATAAGTACTATCACAAAGCACCTCAGGACCTAAATCTTTCAGAATACACATAATGGGATGTTCAATTATATCTATGCAGCAGTTGGTTACACCACTAATAGGAGTCTGAACTACTGTTCAGAATGATCTACTAAATGAAAGCAGACAACCTGTCTACAAGATTTTTGGATTTCTGGAAATCTGAAATTACAATTCACAAGTTATCTAATGTAAGATAATTATGAAGTATACTGGAAAAAGTAATTTGTGGAATGAATATTTCATACTCTTCCATTTCTCTGTTAGCATGATCTGTGAGCTTTTAATCTGCCATGCTAGAGGATAATGAATAAAAATATTCACTTAGAAGTTAAGCCTCGAAATGCCACAGAACAGTTACATGGGTTCAGAAACCGAGCAATGTATCTGAAGATGCATGAAGTAGAGAGTGTGCTCTCTCTCTCACTCTCACACACAAGAAGTCATCCAATGCAACTGATGGGGGGGGGGGGGAGATTTAGGGCCGAGACAAAAGACATGCTTCTCTGCATAGCACATAATTAATCTGTGGTATTTTTTTCCACAAGGTATAGTGATGGTCATGATGGTTATGCACACTCTCCAGAAGCATTATGCCTCTGAATACCAACTACAGGGGCTCAATGGCAGGAGAGAGGTATGCCTTTCTCTCCTGCTTGTGAGCTTCTCATAGGCAGCTGGTTTGCCACTATGGAAAACAGGGTGCTGGGCTAGATAGGGCTTTGGCCTGATCCAGCAGGGCTTTTCTTATGTTCTTAAAAAAATATCAAAGTTGAAACCAAGAACACAAAAAATGTTCATTCTCAGAGGAGAAATCCAATGACCAAGAAAGGCGGTATATAAATACTGTATTATATTATATTATTATTATTATTCTACTCAAAAGGTTATTGAAAGACAAGCTGGTGATAAAGACAGAGAAAAATACAGGGTTATTCAAAAAGGATGGTGCAAAAGTAAAGGTGATTTACTCTTAAGTGAACTGACATACCACAACCGTCATAACATGAAAAGAGGAGACCACAGCTGTCACCTGGGGCATTTGCGCCCCATTGTAGCTACGCAAGTGCCCACATCGGACATTTGTAATGTACACGTGACTCCTCCCATACCAGACCACACAATGTGGAGGCCTCCTGGGAAATGCGAGCCTTTGCAAGTCACAACGGGAATCCAGAAAATCCCATTTTCTACCAGTGGTGCATTTTCACATCATTGGAAATGAATAGAATATAGAAAGTCATTTTGGTGTCACCCCTCCCTAGGGAGACACCTGGGCTGGTCCACCCCACACCCCCACCAGTGACACCCCTGGAACATGCTCCCTCTTAAAGGCATTAGTACTCCCAAGATAAACATACCTATAGCTGATCAAATACCATGGAATAAAGGCCATCCTTATGATGTGTGGGGTGTATGATGTGTGTGTGGTTGTAATTCACCAACTACTCTCATGCAAGCAGCAATCTATATCAGTAAGTACTGAAGTCAAGAGATTGAGCTCATAATGAATCCATGCACCTGCTTCCCTTAATAAAAACAACAGACTAATTCCTACAATCACTGCATTTGACAGCACAATCAATCGGTGTTTTGGTGTTTGTATATATAATGGTAGCCCCCTTCTTTCCTCCTAACAGGCAGATTGTCCTTCTCCGGCACTTGTGGTTCTTTGACCCATAGCAATCACCTTAGCTAGTTAACTGTTCAAAAGGTGTTCACCTTAAATAAGATTTAAGATTCACATGGCCAGCAATAATAGCAAAAGATAAAATGTCCATTACAGGGTTAAAAGCCATGGTAAACAACCTTTTATTACGTTAAAAACCGAAGTTAAAAGTAATAAACAGATTAAAACAACATTTCGTTCATCATACAGTGAACCTCCTCAGGTTATAGGCACAGCGAGCGGCAGTGCGATGGGGGCAGTGTTCACCTTGCTGAATCATTAATGGCGCGATCCTGTCTAACTTTGTGCCCTGCGATGCAGCGAGATTTGTACAGCCTGTGCTGCATCCAGGGCACTAAAAGGCTGCCTGAGAGGTCACCTTTGTTCCCTTCTCATTTGTTCCCTTCCCCTGGGTAAAGCCCCAGCCACCCCCGATGAGGCTACTCGGATGTCCGCCAGCTATTTTGCTGGTGCACATTCAAGCGGCCCGTGGAACGGTGGCCAGGCCCGGGGAGGGGATAGGATTATGGAGGAGCCACCCGCCAATCCTTACCCCTTCCTGGGCCCGGTCGACCAATCCCACCTCCCCAGAATGCTCTGTTCTACCCTCCACCCACCCGTTCACCGCCCAGCAGGGAACCTACCTTCCCTGGCAGACGCTACTAGAAATCTGAGGGGGGGGAGAGCGGCACCGGCCTCCTCACCAGGTGATGCAAACGTGCCTTACAGCAGCACTCCGCCAGTCAAATAGTTAGAGAGGATTGGCTGTAAGCCTCTCGTGTCATTACACACTTGAAAAATTGTCATTTGTTCAGTCCAGTGTATGAAAACAAAACACAGCCATTTTAAAAACTCGACTTTTCAACTTTGTTATGCATACTATAATATGTAATTAAATATACATCTCATGGTCTGGCTGCAGTTCAGAGCCCCACAATGAGCAGACTTCCACGGCTGTTTGGTGGAGCTCTGTGACCACTGGGAGAACTGCTCTCTGCCAGAGATAGCAACAGAAAAAGATCCATAAAATGGAACAAAAGTCACTGAACTGCATCTATTATAGGCTGGGTATCATTTTCTTGTCCAACTATTGCAATGCACAGAACAGCTGGTCAAGTATCATCCTGAAGATGCATAGGATGCGCAAACCACAATGTAACGCAATTAAAGTTAATAGAAATGTTCCAGGATAAGCCAGCCGTATGCATCACAAAGCACAAATTTACCTATTAATCCAGACTGAAGTCTAAACATGAGTTTCAAGAATAAATTTCCTGGATACCAGGAGGAAAGTTAGAATGCGACACAAACCCATTAAAACTGGATTGATTTTGAACACTCAGTTCTATAGCATATTCAAACTGTGGTTCACACAGCAGCCAGTCCCAGGGTCCTCCTTGGGTTCAACAAATTCCACATAGTTGTACAGTAGCAACAGTTGTCAGTTACCTGTATTTTTTTTCTCTCCCTTGGGTTAACAGCAGCTCTGTTGCATGAATTTTAAATCTGGTAATTGGCATGAGTTAAATATCCTCCCACAGCACCAGCCATGCAAGCCAAATTCACAGCCCCCTACATTAACGAAAAAAAGTTTATTGAAGGCTCCAATTAAGCTAAAGCTCTTTGTGACAAATTCCCACTAAAAGCAGCAGGATTTAATTGAGTTATGATTAATTTGTTCCATCATTTCCAAAAGAACTTACGGTAGTCATAACTAACTTTAGCTGGATTGGGGCCAATAGATTTTTTTTTTACTCTTTAGCTGGTTTGTTTGAAAACTAACAGCACAATCCTGTGTAACCTTGCACCGGTGTAACAGCAGATGCACCGGTGTAAGTGCAGTTACACTGGCATAAGTGCACTTACACCGGTGCATCTACTGTTACACCGGTGCAAGGTTACACAGGATTGCGCTGTAAATCTGTTTTGTTATGGAGTAAAACACACAAAACAAGCATACACTAAAAACTCTAGGCTGACGTTCCAAAGATAATGAAGTAAAGACCTGTAGCCAATAGACTTCAATTAATTCTCCTTAAATGACTTTGAAGTATAATTATTTGTAGTTTTCATATGTGTGAAGAACATATCGTTATCTGCTAGATATTCAGAGTTGTGTATGAATTTTTTTTGAATATAATATCTGATATATGCTTGAAAGTCAGTTTGCATCAATGGTGCAAATTATTCAGTGGCAAATTATTTTAACTTCAGAAGGATAGCTGTGTTAGTCTGTTGCAGCAAAGTCTTGTGGCACTGTAAAGACTTTACTTTAAATTACATACATTGGTTAGTCTTTAAAGTATGAGATTCTGTTGAAATTACTGTATTTTTAAAAAGTATGAAAACATTCCCTTGTGACTAGAGTGCCACAAAACGGAGGCCTTCTGCAGTGATCATGTCATTAAAGCAAGACTAACATCAAAACTACTTTTGACTGCAGTGGGAGCTCATAGACCCAGAGCCCAATCCTATCCTTTCCCCCCCCCTCCCGGCGGATGCAGGGGCGCCTATGGGAGGTTTGTTTTGCTCCTTCCCACTTTCCCAGAGAAGACTAAAGGCAGATCTCTTCCAACTGGTCTTTTCCAACTACTATTTATTGTAATCACTATTTATTACAATATTTATTGTAATAATCTCATTATTTATTGTAATAATAATATTATAACTAAAGTAAGTATACACTATAATTACACTATTGTAATAATCACTATTTACTAATTATTTCTGCTTCACTGTTATTTCTCTTTATACTTTTTGATGCAATGTTTTGATAGTGTGATCAGATGGCTTTTGTTTTTTTAAATGATTTTTTGAAAATTGTAATTGTGATTTTTGTTAGCGAGTCACCTTGAGTAATAGACAAAGGTGGAATATACTGTACATCTTTTACAATAAATTAAAATAAATAAATATTTTACAGAAAAATGCCTTAGTATGTCCTTTGGCATGGAAAAACTGAAGTCCCACCACAATTTTTATGAGTTGTCAACAAAGTGTTCCTTTTTCTGTGAATTTGCATGTGTTTGTGTTTTACAATGAAAAACCTTTTGTTTTCGTTTTCTCCTAAAAAAAACAAAACATTATTTAAGAGACCGGGGGGTGGAAACGATGCTTTAGCCCTGGACTGAGATTATGGAGAAAAAAGTAAATCATCTCAGGCTGTTTGCATGCATCAAACTAAGTCAGGAGGAGGACGAGGTTGTGCCAAAGGCTCCAGTATTAGCTATACACTAACTGAGAAATGATCACCACCAAGTTTGAAACCCTTTCTCCTACCAGGTCTCAAAGGGAATGCAGTTCAATCTTAGTTCCAGCAGCTTTTCATTATTATGGATACTATTTAACATCTCAGGGGAATTTCATAGAGAATTTCAACCATGTTCCACGATTCCTTTTTTTCCCTATAAAGTGATGTTCCTGAAGTATATGGGCAATTCAAGTGGTAATTGTAAGTCTCAAAAAGGGGTGAGGTTGTAGAGCAGCAATGCCTTCTGTTTATTTGTGATGCCTTTGATGTTTTTCCCACCCAATAAACAGAAATGACAACACTGAAGTCACTCATAAGGGTGAATACAGACATAACACAGAAGATCCATGGCAGATCTCCTGTACTGTATTGCTTTTTTTAAAACAGACAGTCGAGATTGAAAACCATTGTCCCACATGTGGGGATGCCCGATTTAGATCAGTCACATGCCAGAAAGAAAAGGATAAGTCTTCCTGATCATTTGCCTGATATACAGCCCAATCCTAACCAACTTTCCAGAACTGATGCAGCCATAGCAATGGGGCAGCTGCTACATTCTGTGGGGGGGGGGGGGGCAGTCAAGGAGGCCTCCTCAAGGTAAGGGAACATTTGTTCTCTTACCTCAGGGCTGCATTGCATCTACATTGACCCTGGAAAGTTGGTTAGGATTAGACTTGTTAATTCACACCCCCGCCCCACACAAAGTTGCTATTAGCCCAGCTGAGGGGGGGGGGGAATACAGGCACTAGCAGCTTTGAGAGACTTTTAGACTGGGAAAATGTCAGGGGCCCTTGTACTCTGATCAAAACTGGGGCCCTCCCTGTTTTGTTTTGTGATGTACTTTTGTTTTAAGCTTGGCAGCTCAATAGAGGCAGTGCATTCCTCATTCACAAACAGAAACAAATGCAAGCAAGAGAGCCAAAAGACAATACTCATCTTGGGAATCTGAAGTGCTTCACTCAACTGGGTGCGTGCATGTTTAAAAAAAAAAAAACACCAATCTTTCTATGTTTCTTGTTTGAAAATTTGCTGCCACCTAGCAACTGTTGGCGCCGCATTCTAAGAGATGCCAATTTTTAAGGTTGTAGGCATGATCAGCGTACATAACTTCCAAAGACACAAATAAGATGTACAACTGAAAGCCGAAGGGTGAACTTAGCCTTATGAGATCTTCTCTGAACAGAAAGTACATAACTCATACTAACATTAGCAGTGAACTACTATGCACTCTTCAGGAAGATATATTCAATTTAGAGCACTCAGTATGGCAGGTTCCGATACAAAATAGCACAGTTGCAGCATATGATAAAAAGGCACCAATAGTGGATTTCTCCTTCACAGTATAAACAGTTCAGTGATACAGTACATGCCTCCAATGAAAGAAAGCACTTTGGGAAATGAAGTACTGTAGTATATAATCCCTTTGAACAGGTGGCCTGAACATCATACCATATCTTCATCATCAAATAGACTTTCATTTGGTGACAATCAACTAAGGAATAGTACTGTACTGATATACAGAAGCGGCACAGCTTCTGCACCCACTGGGATTCCATTTTACATTATACAGACAAGGCAAAAATGGGAAAGGTGATCAGGGACAACACAGGATATGATCCTCTGACCTATTTCATGAATCACTTAAGTTCTGATTCATTATACTATATAAAAAGTAATACCCACTATAATGCCGTGGACATGTTCCTGGAAAACAGCACTATGGGAGATATTTTAACATTGTTCTAATATAGAGCATTACTGTACAGGGATTCTCAACCCCTTCCTGGCAGAGTACCACCTCCGGCATCACTCTCCTGCTGCGTACCACCGGACGTGACTGGTGATGATGTCAGTTACTTTTAGGTTTTTGGGTGCCAGAAAATGCAGATAGGAGGCTCTGGGCAAATGGGAGGGCCCTTCTCAGAGTTCCCAAGAGGCTCAGCCAAAGGCAGGAGTCTCTCAGAAGCAAAAACATGCCACTGAAAGCGTTTGGTGGTCCGAGTACCACCAGCAGTCGGCCAAAGCACCATTGGTGGTACACTAGTACCACTAGTTGAGAACCCCTGCTGTAGAACATTATGTAGAAGAACATGTAGAATTGTGTGCAATGTAGAACATCACAATACTGCACTCAACAGTGGCTCGGGTGGGAGCTTGCTGTGTAATTGACCAGTTCCTCACTACATGGCAGCTGTGGAAGAAAAGGATGAGCTACTCCCAGGAGGATGAGCCAGATTGCAACTCACCCTTGGGAACTACAGGCTTCTTATTGAAGAAGGAATCTAGGGTAGACTGCCTTGTCCCCTGCTTCCTCTCCCAAAGTATTTCTTGGTAGCAAGCGATCGGCCTTGCACTAGCCAGGATGCATTGTGCAAATGAAAGCAGTTAGTCAGAATATGTAGCTTCCATTGGCTGAAAGCACAGCACAGACAGCTGTACTTTTCTGCACCAATCTTTTGAATAGTTTTATGGATTTTAACCTATTACGTTTTTACAATGCTGTAAAAATTACATTCAAGACAAAGAGTTCCATAACAAAACAGTGTTATAGGAAGCAGTGTTATATAAAGTATTACATTGTGTATATTGCAGAAAGAGAGAGAGAGAGAGAGAGAGAGACAGAGACAGAGACAGAGACACACACAGAGAGAGAGAGAGAGAGAGAGAGAGAGAGAGAGAGAGACTAGAGGAAAATTAACCACTCCTGATAAATCAGAAGCTCGTGATTCATTGCTTTCATCTCTACTGTTCCCTATTGACTCATGAGCTGAGTTTAGGAGTAGCTAACACACTTTGGAATTCCTCAATCCTGTACGCATTGAATGATGTAAATTGCCAACTATTCTGAAATAACTACCTCTAAATAATTAATTAAACCACTACATAAGATATTTTGGATTTTAAGAAAAAAAATGTACAAGTTGGCTGTGAAATAATATAACATTGACCAGCAAAGTGTTTAGTTGCCTACCTAATTCTTAACCAGCTCAGCCTTCTACAACTACAAATGAAGTTACAGTGTCACTGACCAATGTAATTTCTGCATTATGTTTAACATTTGAAAGGCAGAAACAAGAACTAAAGTGAATTTTGTGACAGACCACAGTCTGGTGAAAAGACAGACCAGACATCCATATACCCACTTGCCAAGCATTCTTGGCCTTCTCACAAGCCTGCCCATCAGCACACCTATCCTCTCCCTGGACCTCTCATTTGTATTGAAAATGTGATTTGGATGAGACGAAAATCAGCAGGAATCTCCTCTGAAGAGCAGGAAAGACTCATGAGGTTTATTTCTGACCTTCTCCAAACTGCAGTGCAAATGAAAGAATCCACCACTGCTTCTTCCCTCCTCTCCCAAGCGTTCTGTAAGCACCAGAGAGCTCAAGCATGGAGGGGAGAGGTCTTATCTCATTTGTGCTGGAGAAGATAAGAAACAGTACATTTCGCACCTAGTGTTCTTACTTTCACCATATCTCAACATAATTGAGTTGACCCATGCCAAAAGGCTTGAGACATGAAAGAATGACAGCAGTAACTACTGTACACACAATGGCTGGTGGTAAGCAGCGTTCGTTCTAAACTGCAAGGTCTTGAGACTTGAATGAAAACCCTGTGCAGCTTCCCGTTTGGCATTCCAGAACTCGATGATGACAACATCACCGAGCACCCCAGAGCCATCCCCACGCAGCCACCATAGGGCTCCACATACTCGGAGGGAGAGATTAGAGGGAACACTGGCAGTAAGCAAACCAACATTCTGAGAATTATCTCCATTTCCTGCTCTCAATCCATTTTCCTCATCTCTAAAGCTCCAGTACGCATCCTTCTCTGACATTCAAGTCACTTGTACATTCAAGTCACTTGTATAACGCTACCTCTTATTATGTTTCTGTTCTATCCACTCTTGTATTGACCATATTTTTGCTCATCCTTCAGATAACCAGTCCTGCCTTTGGCTGAGCCACATGGCTTACAATGAATCCAGTTGACAGCTCATTGCTTTTGATCTGTACCGTATTGTCCTGAGTTTAAAAACGCACATTTCCCCCTAATTTAACTTTTTAAACTAGGGATGCGTTGTATACCCGCACCGTTGCAAAAATAAAAAATAAAATAAAATGGTGAGAACAGCGTGAGACATTGCTGGAAGAAGCCGAGGATAAGAGGAGACGCGTCATCTTCAAAGCAGCTAATTGAAGTGATTATCGGGTGATTACCGGTATCTATCGCTGCTGGCTGAGACTTCTTTGCAGAGATGCAGCAGCGGGCTCCTTCTCGGGCTCCTTCTCTGCCCTGCAGGGCTTACGGTACTTTTCTTTGTAAAAACAAGCCGCAAACACAAACACCTCTCCCTTGTACAGGCTGTAACCCTTTCCAGGCTGCAATAAGTTGTTAATTTTCATTCTCTGCTCTGCTGGGTTTTGTATCCTTTTGTAAAGCAAGATCACATACACTTTCATCCCCGCTCCCCAGGCAATGAATGGTTTAGGCTGCAATCCTGTGCACACTTTCCTGAGAGTAAGCTCCATTGAGAACAGTGGGACTTGCTTCTGAGTAGACATGCACAGGATTGCACTGTTCGTTTAAATCACTGGCATATACTCTATCACAGATTCTTGATAGCAGGTCTACTTTGTCTTTCAAAATCACATTACTTGGATTTTGACACTTGGGTTGTCATCAGCTCCTACGTATGAGAACAAGACCAAATGCTGACATTTTATCACAAAACAAAAACATCTAGATTACAATGACTTAAAAATTAAATAAACTTTTAAATTTTAATTTTAAAAGTCCACACACAAAAAAGATTATTTTTTTCACCTCTATGCTTCATACATCTAAAGTGTATATAAGGGTGAAAATCACTACAGTTAAGAAGACGAATTTATGAATGCCAATGTTCCCCCACCCAACAGTTTGGATTATCTTTCCACCCAGATATGTCTATGTCATAATGGGTAAAAAGTAGGATGATAGATATGAAAGAGAAAAGACAATGTATGAATATGGCCATATTTACAGTAAAATGAAAGATGACAGACTTGGGGTCTGTTACACCCATTTTATGACTCAAGATCATGCTTAAATAAAATTGCTGTCATATAGTAGGAATGAGTCCTTCTTGTCTTAAGTAGAGCACTGAAGTTCAGTATGAGATACTCCAAATACAGAGCTATAAACAGCACATCATGAGATGGAAAATGTTGCTCCTTAAAACTTGTCTGAAAGACTTTCCACTTCAGACAACAGAAAAATCTATACAGCACTGACTTCCATTTATTGATCATTTCCAAAAAACCACATTCCCAGGGAGCTTTGGTAAAAAGCCATTTAGGACACACAGAGAGACAAAGCTGGCAACTTTCGTCTCTACAAAAATGGGCAACTGGCTAAAAATCCCGGTGGTTTCTGCACTTTTTACAATCATGCCAAACTATAAAATTATTTCAAAATACTTTTACTCCACTTTTCCCACACATTGCAGCCCAAAGTGGCTTTCAGTCTTAAAAGCAAAACAATGTAGTACAATACCCAAAGAACAGCACTGCAGCAAAATAAAAGTACTGGAAGCAGAGGAAACAAAAATACACAACAACCAATCCAAACAGAACACAATGCAAAAGAGAACCAGGTCTTCAATAAATGTCGAAGGAGGCAGTGTGGGGACCAAGAGGGCCACAAGAAGGAGAGAAAGCATACTTCTTTCCCTGCACTGCTCCCTTGCAAGTGGTAATTCAGAGGCATACTGATGCTGAAACTGGAGGCAGGCATAACAATCATGACTAATAGCCACTGTTAGACCTGTCCTCCATGAACGTGTCCAAACCCCTTCAAAGCCATCCAAACTAGCAGCCATCACCACATCCGGTGGCAACAAATTCCACAGATTAAGTATGCACTGTGTGAACAAGTACCTTAGCACATATGGAGAAAGTGGTCCTTGAGAGGCATATCTCTTGGAAAAGCATGCAGGTTTGTGGTGTCACAACTTTGCCCTTTTAAACAACACATTGGTCCATAACATATCCAAAAATGTAGGCAGACACCATACACTGCTCATTTTCTGTGAATAAAAACATACTTGTAGTAGACTGGAGAATTTTAACCCCACTGAAATGTCAGTGAAAATGACAAACTGACCCCAGCTAATTGTCAATGCTGCTACTTTTATTTTTGCACCCTGACCCATGTTAAATTGTCCTACCATCAATGATTAACCATAAGCAGCAGTTAGGCTGCATTTCTAAACCTACATTGCAATCCTATGTATGTCTACTAAGAAGTGAGTTCCACTGAGTTCAATGGGGTTTACTCTCAGGTAAAGCAGGTATTTAGGATTGCAGCCCAAATCAGTGCTCTCAAAACCTTTGATGATCCTAATTGATGTTTCAAAAGTCAGGAAGTTAGCAGCTCAGTCTTGCAAAAAGATAAAATTTGGTATATTTTAATATAAAGGAAGGAGGCAGAGTATCTCTGGAGAGAGAACACAATACCCTCCTCAACCAGGCTTGCTTTGAGTACAGTATTCCTACTGTGACAAAACCTGGTCAGTTTCACAGCAGGGAAGGTTTTCCATACAGAATGGTGTGAAAAGAGTGCAGTCTGATATTTGTTTCAGAATTAGGGTACTATCATGGCATAAAACATACAGTATTTAGCCTTGCTGACTGAATAAAATTACATAGTAATTTCAAAACAAATGTTGCTGCTGTAAAGGGGCACACTTTTCATTTTTGGGTGTGTGCCTAAGATACAAGTGAATTTTATTCACAATTTATTTTCCATAAAACAATTTTATCAGGGACAAGCACATAACCAAATAGACATTTTTGAAGAGGATAAAACCGCTACCTTTTTATAGAAAAAACAAGTATTTCCCCCCCCCCATTGGAATGGGGGGGAATTGAGGAGGGAAACATACTTTTTAACATTTAGGATCAAACAAAATGTCACATTCACTGAATACAACAGCATGTCTACTTCCACCGCTTCCATAATGTCTAGAACAGGGGTTCTCAACCCTTTCCCGGCTGAGTACCACCTCCAGCGTCACTCTCCTGCTGTGTACCACTGGAAGTGACTGGCAATGACATTATCGCCAGCTACTTCCGGGTTTTCAAGTTTTCAGAGGCCATAAAACGCAGGTAGGAAGATCTGGGGGTGGGGAGGGCCCTTCTCAGCATTTCTTACAGGCTCGGCCAAAGGCAGGAGCCTCTCGGAAGCGAAAATGCTCTGCCGAAAGCGCCGCATCAAAGCTGGGTTCTGGCGGTCAGGCGGTCCGAGTACCACCAGCAGTCTGCCAAAGTACCACTGGTGGTACTAGTACTAGTTGAGAAACCCTGGTCTAGAATAATTGAGGTATCACAGGTTTCCACCACCACTAGCAGCCACTGATATGGAACAGGTGAATATGGTGCATTGGGCATAACACAAGAAAAGCTGTATAAGATATTATGGAAGGGTGAGTAAGAAACTACATGTTTGGGGGTTTTTTTAGCAGCAGCCACACATTTAGTATAACACTACTGTACAGTACTTCAGTTGCAACCCAAAGCAGTTTTACTAAAAGCAAATCCTACTCAACTCATTAGAATGTACAGGTATTTCTAAATACTCCTTAGTGGTCGAACCAGCGCTTATTGGTAAAACGTTGCATGCAGGAAATCACTAGCATCTCCATTTTTTTTTTTTAAAAAAAAGGATCCCTCCCTGAGACATTGGAAAGTCATTCCCAGTGGAAAATAGACAGTACCGGGCTAGACAGACCCGTATTCTGACTCAGCATCATGTGTTGAATTAGGCTGCAAAGTGTGATCAAAAACGCTTTTTTTCCCTTGAACTTTTTAGCCCAAATAATCATTAGCCCAAATACATAATTTGTGTGTTTGGTACACAGCAAGGCAAGTGATTTGGCTTTTGTTACAACTTAGTCCAGAGATTTTCCACAATCAATAATGGGACAAATCGATTCAAGGGGAAAAATAAATCTCTTAATGACAGCAATGCCTGGGGATGCTGCTGGGTCGGGTGTGCTCACTGTCCATAATAACTGTGATGCAATGAAGATTTGACTCCACTTCCTATATCCCCACTGGTAACAATATTAGCAATCATTAGTTCAACATCCCTATTATTTTGTTGTCTGGAAACACCCTTCAGTTGATTTCTACAGGATTAGATTTAGTTCCCAAACACACCAATGCTACAGCTTTGTTTCATTTTTTTAAGCACAAAAATAAATTCCACTAAAATAATTTGTCTGGACAGTAATTTATTAGTCACTAAAATGATATGCGATTTGACAGTGGGCTATATATATTGTAAGCATTAGAACAGAAGTCTTCATGTTAGTACCACTTTTGAAAGCTTTCTGATCATTTGATGGCCCTGTTATAAAACATAGTATGTTTCTGATGAATTTTATACCCAGCCTTCTGTATATCATGGTGGCTATTCACACACAGAACTGCTTACAATCTTTATAAATTTCAGGAAATCTGGTACATCCACTGAAATCTTCAGACATATGTTAATGTCATAGTCTTAAAAATGAAGAATCTGGTTTTTTGTTTTAAATTCCATCTATTATACCAGTGAAAAGAATAATTTTGGGAGTACTATGGGTACTTACAGTACAGTACAGTACAGATGAATTTTCAGCCATGTAAAAATCAGGTTGCAAGTGGGCTTTCTCCACCTGAAAGTGCAAACTACCAACATGTTCCTTGGAAGTCTAATACAGTCATGTTGTTATGCTCCAGTTATTTCTACAGCCTATGAACCTGCTATCTAAAGATGAGAATGGTGTAGTGGAGCAGAGCAATGAGTCAAAATTGAACTACTGGCTAATGCTATCTCCCTGTTCTTACCAAAATCTCATGGTGTCCACATAAAGGTTTTTCATTCTCTCCCCACCCACCCACCCCTTGCACCTCAGCGCTTCAGTAACAAACCAGAAGTTCAGGAAGTGGTACCTTTGAAGAAAGTGCAACTTTGTCTGGGGCTTTCTGTTCCAAATGTAGCACTTCGATAATGTGGACTGCACCACCCACGGACTGCCACCACATCAATAACATAGATAAGAAGGACTTCTATACAGGCTGCAAACAGGTCCCATCTGACTTGAGTCTCGGCTGTGCCCATGCAGAAGCGCCTCAACTGAACAACATTTTGCTATCTACCCCATCTGAACAATGTGTTGTTTTGTTTATTTTTTCAAAAATACAAAGGACAGAAACTAGCTTTAAAATAACTTGAAGGAACAGATTAAGGGATGCCCCTAAAATAGAGACATCCAGAACCCTAGGCAGATCCTGAGGTTTTATAACCAGTCTCATATGCTTATTGCTGATTCAAATGTCAGAAAAACCTTGCTGGCTTTAGAGTTCAAAAAGACTTGCAGGATTCATAAGGTACAATACCCACCTGCAGCCATAAAACAACAAAATGAAGACATCCTTGTAAATATTTTGTAGATATGCATCTTCCCTGACTAGTCTGCCCATAGTGCGAAGGCTTTAAATGGATTTTAAGTTCTGAATTTTAATATTTTCTTTGCACACAACATTAGAGACTGTGTGGAAAAGGTGGCTGACAACACAATCCTATGAATATTTGGAAGTTAAATCCCATTGTCCTCAGAGGTGGCATGAGAGGTCAGGCAGGCGGGGCACTGGCTGAGGCCCACAGCCATCAGGGGGTCCACTAGGCCAGGTTGACTGTGACCCTTCACTACTACTAGTGACAGCAGTAGTGCCCAATGCACCAGGCAAGAGGCAGGTTGCCCCAGGACCCCCAGCAACCTGGTATCAGCACTGACTGTGCTCCATGGGGATCAATCCCAGGTAGGGTTGCAGCAGGCTGAGAGTAAGACCCAATAATGTTTCCAAATAAACATCCATAGGATTGCACTGTAAGGGTTGGTACACTCATTTCATTTTGTGATATAAGCCAGGATAGATGCCATCTGTCTTTGGTACCTTAGATGTTGGCTGCAGTTAGCCTCCTTAACTCATGGCATAGTCTTCCGTTACCTTGACAAAGTTCTAGGCACTGCTTAGAGGTAAAGTGACAACTCCTCAAGATGAGCACACATACAACAAGCGACAAGGAGTGCTGTTTGATAGGATATGGGGCGGTTCTTGCCACGACACTTCCATTCTCTTATTTCAAACTATATGGAATTCTTCCTTAGAAATATCATGAGATGTAAAAAAGGAAACCATATTGAAACCACTCCTGCAATACCCTGTTTGTTTTTTAATCATTTAACATATAAGAGAGCAAACATTGGCTTCCACCGTCCACCACCACTGCAACAAACAGGTTAAAACATACACATCACAAGCACATGCCACAAGTCAGATGTAACAGCAACTATGTTCTAAAACAACTTAAAAGAAGCAGTTCTCTTTTAATATATTGTTGAGATTCAAATACTCGAACACTGAAGCTGTCATATTGACTTCACTAAGAAATGAAAACCCAGTGACAAGGAGAAACAAGAACATATGCCATACGCACACAACTGTACAGTATTTACTCAGGGCACAGCTGAGTGTGGGGCTTGATCTAGCAACCTACAACAGCACAAGCCTGGCCCTTAACCATGGAGTCACAACGGGCATTTCCACTGAGCAAAACATTTCCCCACCCCTGATCTTCCTTCTTAAAATTCAGTTCTACTTCCTTTGCTTTTGACAGAAATAAGTCAGTGACTCCTGACTGCACAAACACAACGGGAAAACAAATACCGTATGTAAAAAAAAAAGTGCGATTTTTTTTTGAACAACACTGTAAAATGCAACTTTGGAACAAAAAAAAATATCGCAGCTGCATTGAGACTTAAGATTTCACCTTGTAGCCTCTCTAAGGCATTAACGAAGACATGCATTACCCTCATTATCAGACCCTCAGTGCCGCCTGAACACCTTGACCTCATATTGATCACCAAGTGGTTTTAATATCCAGCTGTCAAGCTGAGACACTGTGAAGTGGCGAGGTTTCCACAGAACCTTGCAATATTTAACTACCCGATTTAAGCAGACTGCGGAGGAAGAGAGGAAACCTCTTACTCGCACCACAAAGATACTTCAAACTACCTTGAAATGAAGCCAGAATGAAAGCCTGCCTTTAAAGTCCATGAGACTTGGCAGGCACAGGAAACCTTCAACAGCCCACAAGAGACCAAAGCAAAAACCAGGCAGCATTACCAAGTGCCTTTCTTTACAAGAACATAAGAACATAAGAACATAAGAAGAGCCCTGCTGGATCAGGCCAAAAGCCCATCTAGTCCAGCTTCCTGTGTCACACAGTGGCCCCACCAGATGCCTCAGGGAGCACACGAGACAACAAGATACCTGTGTCCAGTCGCCACTCCCTTGCACCTGGCACAGAGAAAACCCACTTCTAAAACCAGGAGGTTGCTTATGGCTTGTAACCTTGAGGGGCACATCCTCAGCCAACAACTTGGGCATACTTTGTACCAAGCACAATAGACTTTGACATTTAAACAGATGCACATATTATAACTTTAATCCCAACAGGAACCTGAACTGGCATTGCTTCAAATCTGGGAGAATCAGCTGGGAGAATCATAGACAATATCCAGGATTTTTGCTGGGATCACTACTTATTATAGGTAAGCAGTAATATGAAAAGATCTTCACACTTCTTGAGGGGGGGCAGTGCCAGCTATTTAGCAACGCCAGCTATTAAATAGATGTCATCCTTCCTCTCGAGGGTGTAGGTAAGCCTATGTCAACTGGGACATGCTTGGGACAATCAAGGCAGGGGTTAGCAATCCTTCAGAATCTGCAACGAAACCTTCTTATGTCAGAAGGTGTCTCTCTGCCCCTCAGCCGCTGCAGCTACCCTCTGGAGCTGGACAAGTGGAGCCCACACTGTCAGCTCGCAAAGTGCCCAAACGGAGGTAGTACCACTGGTCAGGAAGGGGGCGCCAGCTGCCTCGCACATCCTGTGTCACAATGAACTTGCGAATGCCTCAAAGGCGAGGGAGACTTCAATGCCATGGCCAGCATCTCTCATGCCGGCCCTGCTGTTAAGAAGAAGGTCGTGTTTACAGTCAGGTGGCACGACAAGTGCAGGAGAGTTGACAATGCCTGGTGGGTGCGAGGTGGGATGGGGAAGGATCTTCAGATGCATGCATGGATCAGTGGGGGGGGGGGGAATCATAGGATAGTCAGAACTGGGGGAGGAGGAGGGGGCGGACAGAGGTCAGCTTCCCCCCTTTCGCATCTCAGAGGCAACAGTGCACGGGGCAACCCCAAGCCTGCTGTCCCTCTCGCAGCAAAGGGCAGCCACAGCCACTCACCAGCTGCAGCGTGCAGAGGAAGATCAGAGTACAGCGCCCGGTGCAGCAGCCCATGGTGGCGGCAGCTCAGCGATGCCGGCAACGGCGCCTTCCCTTCTTGCGCCTTCTTCCCCTCCTTGGTTCAGCGCCGCTTTCACCGCATCCGGACAGACCCCGCTGCCGCCCTAGCCTCGTGCGTCGTCGGCCCAAATCCCTTTGTTCGAGGCTCGGAGGGGGCGCTCCCCTCCGCCTCAGTCCCGGTCAAAGGAGAGCTGCAGGAGAGAAGTCCAGCGAGCCAAGCATCCGGCGCCTGCCTGCGCCCCTTTGCTCAGGGGAAGGCTGGGATGGGCGTGGGGTTGAGAGGAGGAGGAGATCAGGCTGATCTACACGACAGCGTCGCGGAGCGTTTTTGTAATCCGGCGGAGCCGCCGGACCTCCGCCCCACTGCCGCGTACTTCAAGTCGAGTGCTCTATTTTTTTGGAGGCGTACGGCAGAGCTTGGAGGTGGCTCGCGGAGCTGCTGCAGCCTACCAATAACAGAGAGGAGGGGGAAGAGAGCTACCAATCACAACGGCGTGTTCTTAGGAAGGCGGGACAACATGAGGGGTAACATGCTTGAAGACACTCCCCCCGCTTCCAGCGCGGAAGCGCCAGGCAGAGGCGACGGCGGAGCCCCTCCGCTGTCGTGTAGATCAGCCTGAAGGAGAGAGGGCGGCGCGCGCGGTTCTGGGTGCTGGAAAGAGGGAGAGTCTCTGAATGGGACTTGTGAATGAGAGAGCGCGGAATCCTCCGGAATTGTGAATGGTTCTGCGGGGACGGGGGAAAGCCGCGGCGAATGGCTGGCTGGCGGGCAGGCGTCTCCCCCAAAAAGCGGCAGAGAGAGGGAGACGTTGAGGGCGCCCTCCTGGGCAGCAGGCAAAAAAGCGAGGCGTTGGTGGCGGCGGCCCTCGGGTGAGGGGGCTATTGTTAGGAGCTGAGGGTGCGACGAGACAGTCCATGCGAGGCGTGGCCGGAGGGGAGGGGCTTCTTCAGTTTAAGTCTGCGGGAGGAAAGGGAGCCGCGGCGGGGGTGGCGAGAGAACAGCGCCCGCGAAGGAAAGAAACTTGAGTCGTGTCCTTGCAATTGCAAGCGGCTGAGAGCAAACGCTCGCGCCGGCCGCCGGTCTCCCTGGAAAAGTTGAACCGACTGGCCAAGAAAGCCCGAGTGGGTGAGGACCATGAAAGAGGCGGGGTTTCTCTAAGGGGCGTTACTTGCGCGTCCAAACGCATCCCTGACACTAGCTGCTGCTGGGGTCTTTCCAGGGCGCTCTCTTAACGCTCCGAGAGTTTTGTGAGAGGAGCAAGCAGACCTGGGCTCTCTCCCGTTTATGGCAGTCTTCCTCTCCCTTTTTCCAAAGGAAAATTCCTGGGCCTTCCAGGCGGGCTTCATCTGCGCCCGAGGAACTCTTCACGATCACTTTTTGCCGGTTCCCGTGTCCTGCTGTTCTTCTTACACCCCAGGAGTGGAGGTGATGACCAGCTCCTCGAAGAGGAAGCGGCACGGCAGGTCGAGTCAAGTGCCGCCACCAAAGGGATCGAAGGTCTCCTCGGCCTTTCGGACCTACAGGGTCCATGATTTGGCACACTGGTGGTCATAGGCGCTAGTCTGAAATACAATTATAAATTATGTTACTGGAAGGAAGAAAGAAAGTGAAAAGATGTCAGTCTATGGCTTTTTTAATCCGTGATACTGAAATCAGGTTTTTGCATTTATTTCCTGTATGTGTAGTACGATATTCACCCCACTCATCTGCCATCCCATCCTTCTTATAATGAACTCAGGGTGGCGAAAGTAATTTTTTTCCGTGTTATCCTTCTAGCAAACCTTTGTGGTGGGATTAGGCTGAGAGAGTGCGTTTGGCCTAAGGCCACTCCAAAGTAGTAGTGGTAGGGCAATGCCTTTATTAGGAGGGCCCGTCCAGAAGTAGCACAGCCAGGAATGTAACATTCTGGGCAGCCCAATCCTGCGTAAGGATCAGTGGCGTCACTAGATGCGTGTCACCCCAGAGTGTCGCGCTCGTCACCCTAGTGACGCCTCCCCCCGACACACCCCCTTTTTAAAACTTTGGCGCGGCGATACACGTTATAAATAGCGTTCGTGCAGCGGGCCTTCCTCAGAATGCCCAGGAGCGCAGGCCCGGGAGGACGCTCCAAGGCCTTCTCCCAGCCTCTGAGCCTCCTGGGTGACGCGCGCAGGGGCGCGCGTCACCCTTCTGCGCACATCACCCTGGGGCGCTCCGCCTGCCACGCTACAGTGACGCCTCTGGTAAGGATCCAACGGGCGGATCCTGATCTCCGCCACAGGCAGCCTGCAACAGGCAGCCCATGGCGGAAAGTCTATTCATTGGAAGGGGAAACTTGTCCCATTCCTTCCCCGAGTGTAATGGCGTCTGGGGCCGATAGGCCTCCCCGGATTTCCGCCAGCTATTTTGCTGGCGGAAGTCAGAGGAGGCCGTGTTACAGCCCAGCTGCCCGGCGGGGACCAAGATATGGCAGAAGCCATGCCCCCGCCCCCGCCAGTGTGGCTGGGCCTATTGCTGCCCTCCCGACTCCACCGTCCCTCCCCTGACTCCACCCCCCCTCTGCCGACCCCCCCCCCCCGCCCACTGTATCCAGACTTACCTGGGTCTGGCAGTGGACCAAAGGCTCCGGCGGTGGAGCTGGGAAGTCCAGCCTTGCGCCAGCCTTCCCAGCTCTAAAGTAGTGCTTTACGTTTGCGACTATTCCGGGCGGCGGAACGCTCGTTTCGCCGCCCGAAGAGCAGGATTGTGCTGTCAGAGTCAGATCCCAGAAGAAACAGAGAAGTATTCACAGTAACTGTGGTACTTTTATTGTGTCCTAGTGGGTAGTAAAAATAAGTAGATATTTATTTATTTTTCACATTTTTATACCGCCCTTCCTCCAAGGAGCTCAGAGTGGTGTACATATTTCCTCTCCTCCTTTTGTCCTCACAACAACTCTGTGAGGTAGGTGGGGCTGAGAAATAGTGACTGGCCCAAGGTCACCCAGGAAGCTTCGTGGCTGAGCGGGGATTTAAACCTGGATCTTCCAGGTCTAAGTCCGACTCCCAAACCACACGATTAAGCCACGCCTCTGTTTCTACATCTGTTTTTTGCAAGACCTGGCTTGGATTTCCTTCAGATTCAGGCATATTAGAATTATTTACAAAACATGGAATGGCTCTTTCAGTTTTACAGTGAGCGATCTTTTAAGTTCCTCTTCTTCAAGTGGATCTTAGGGGGGTTGGAGAGGCAGAGAGAGAATCCTGGGTGTGCTAGAAAAGCCTGGAGTCTACAATTTGCAACTGATGAAGGTGATTTGCAAACTAAATTAGGTTAGCTTGTGCTAGGTGCAGAACAGATTTCAGATTGTGACCAGGCTGGGATGAAGAAACTGATTTCAGGATTTCTGTGCGTGCCGTTTCCTTTGAAAATGCCTGCCATAGAAGTGAGTGAAACGTCAGGTGTTCATGTTTTTTGTAGACTGTGGCCCTTAAACCCAAATAATTTTAACTTGAATCATTCTGTAAATACCAGCCACAAACGTTTTAGTAGATATATGATTTCAGGATCACTTGTGAAAGGGACCCTGACAAAAAAGCTTGGGAGGACCATAAAGTGGTAAGGCCACAACACTTTCTGAGTTTCTTGGCAAAGAGTGCAAAAGACCTCAGAAATGTGTTTTAGGGACAGAATATCCCATTGACCTTTCACTTCTTTCCACTCCACGTTGCATATAGAGATAAGAAAATATAGAGTCACCATGTGACCATACAGTGTTTATGTATACACAGTTCTAGGCTGCTTGTGCAAGGCATCACCCCTGCACTACATAACCATCACTAGGTCAGAGAGAACTGCACTCAGCCTCTAGCTCTGAAACTTAGACACCTGCTAATTAAGGCAGAAGGATCGCCAGGTGGGGTGGGGGCATTCCACCCCGGGCAACACGTGGGAGGGGTGACAAAGCGCTCTGTTTTGGCGGTGGGAGCAGTGGCGATGGGTTTGGCCCACCCTCCCACGCTGCCTCTCCGACGGGATGTGCAGCGGCGGCAGTGACATCATTTCCGGTAGTGACATCACGGGGGCCACACAGCGATGCCACTGAATTAAGGTGATGTATGAAACTACCTTAGTGAGTCAGATCCTTGTGCTATCTAGGCAGCAATTCTCACAGGTTTTACATGGGATGTTTCCCAGTTCTGCCCATAGATGCCATGGGTTGCACCTGCAACCTTCTGCCTGGAAAGCATGTGCATTTCTAATGAGCTACAGTTCCTCCCTGTTTATTCCGAGACATATTCCTCTTCTTGTAAAGAGGCTATGCTGTCTCTGGCAAATAAATGATCTATGAACTGAAAGAAGGCAGGGTTTTCACTGCACCATCCTTTTCCATCAGAAATAACAGTAGGGATCCCACGTTTTCCTTTAGAATCCAGTACAAGAGCACTGCTGTAGAGGTGACAAAGAACACTGCTATCTGTCTCCATTGAGGGCTCCCTTCTGCCAGGTCAGCCACAATGGGCCAGGCTCTTCTGAGATGAAACACCCTATGTACTCATGTTCTGTATGTGTAACACATAAGCATCTAATAAAGATAGACTGGTGATGGTGTGCCCATATTTCTCTGAATGAATGGTCCTGCTTTGGCTTCACAGGAAGCTGCTGTCTATTGAGGCACAGTGGCTCTCTATGATTTCAGAGAGAGGTCTCCAAGCCCCCTCCAGAGACAGCATGGTTGGAACCTGGGACCTTCTATATGTAAGACCTGTGTTCTATCACCAAACTACAGCCCCATTTCTGATAGTTATGGGCTGTAGTCTTTGCTCTCTGTCATTCCATAGGTTTTTACTGCATAAAATGTGTTGCAAAATCCTTTTCCCCTTCTCCCTACCCAGTAATTGTTTTTGCTGTTGTTTCACTCTTCTGAACTAATTATTCTATTGTTGCCCCCATCTGGATGCTCTGGGCTGGTGCTCTACTTCCTAAATCCATCTCTTGAGCCAATTAGGAGGCAGGGAAGAAGTTAGAATTTTTTCCATGGTAATGCCTTCGTGACTTCACAACCAGTGGGATTAATGCAATCACAGGCTCTCATGTTCAGTTTTGAAAAGACCCCCAGGGAGAAGGACTTAGCCCAATGAATAATTTAATTTGGCAAAAGTAAAATGATTCAGAGTGCTGCCAACCAAATATCTACATGAAAGGATGAGCAGGAATCAACTTCTCCTGCTTTTCTGGAGGGCCTGAGTCTTGGCAGATAAAGAGAAGCTTTTCCACAGTGTGCAGCTTTGGTCAGGATTTAGAAAGGTTGCTGGGAAGGAGAGACTGGATGGTTGCAGGATCCATGAGTTTCCAGCGCATCAGCCAGTCTTTTGTGCATCACATTTCAAGAGAAATGGCATGGCACATAGGGAGTAATGGAGAAAATGATAAAAGAATGTGCCTGCAAGTGCTCTCTCTGCAATGGTGGCAGTGAAAACCTTTTTTCTAAAGGAGGCATCCGGTCCATTTCTCCAACATTTTTGGCTGTCAAATGAGCCGATAAATGTATTAAACTATCCAGCTCTTACATAAGTTGACTGAATAGTGGAACCTTCTGTTCCTCATTTTGTGTAGACACAGAAATTTACTCAGTAAAGACTATGCTAAGCCTAATGGAATTATCCAGTGTTGCACTGTGCATAGGAACCACAGTTTCCCAGACTTTGGATGGACTGCACATGCAGAAGCATACAGCACTTCAGTACTGGCTGTGGCCTACACAACATGAATGAATTGCCACCCCTTGAATGACAGTGTTATGATGTTCATATCTTGCCTCAGTTGTTCCAGCTGCACTGGTTGCCCATTTGTTTCCAGGTGTGATTCAAGGTGCTGGTTATGACCTTTAAAGCATTAAATGGCTTGTGATTGAGGTACCTGATGGATCACCTCCCTGCACAGGAGTATCTATGCATTGAGATCTTCTGGGTGGGCTCTTTTATACTTCCTCCACTCTCTGAGATGCAACATGGTGATGCATAAGAAAAAAAGCCTTCTGAAGGCTGATTCACACTAGCCCTTCCGTGCACGTTTGCTCTACTCTAGCGTCTGTACGTGCGTCTAGCAGTTCTCTGAACGTTTGCCCGCCTTCTTGAAGAAAGCGCAGCTGTGATTTGGTGAAGAGAAATGCGCTTCTCTGATTGGTGAGCTGCCTAGCACCGGGAGCATAAACGCTAGCTTAAACGCGGGCGCAGCAAAAAGATAAACCGAAACCATCTCTCCTGGCTGCGTCGTAAGCTCATGCTGCGTCAGACGCAAGCATGAAAAACGCACGAAAAGACCAAACGTTAAGCCAAAACGCGCACGGAAAGGGCTAGTGTGAATCAGCCATTAGTGCTTAAGCCCCCTCACTATGGAACTCCCATTTGAGAGTCATGGGGGGGGGGGGCTTGCTGTTTCAGAGAAGGCTAAAGACCTTTGGCCTTCTCCAATTAGGTTTGATTCTAGATCTAAAACTTTCGTGGCCGGCTATTACATACAAAGACTGGGTTTGAATGGGATTAAAAGCCATTAATCCCGTGCAAACCCAATCTTTGTAGGTTTGATTCTTTTTATCTCTCAAGTGCCGGCGTTATGTGCTTTTGGCTCTTTTGGTTTGATTATTCCTATTGTATTTTATTGCTGATCTTTGCTGCCTTGTCATTATTTAAGAAAGGTGGGATTTAAATCTTTTAAAATAAGTAAAATAAATAAATGGTGTGGGTTTTTTTTTTTTACCGAATACAAATATAACAGCCCAATCCTCCGTAACTCCCCACACGGTGATGCAACCGTGCCAACAGAACGTGCACTGTATCCTGCGGGGGGGGGGGGTTGTCTTAGGCCCTGGAGGCCTCCTCGGAGTAAGGGGACATTTGCTCCCTTACCCAGGGTAAACCCTTGCCGACCCGCTAAGTCTACTTAGACCTACACCAGCAATATAGCTGGCTTAAGTTCAAGTGGATCCAGGTCAGAGGATTGAGCCTGGGAAAGGGGATAGGATATCGGCATCTCTGCCCCATTTCTCTCCCACCCTGCCCCATTCTACCCCCCACACACCTCTCTCCCACCCCCTGTGCTGATTTACCAGCACCAGTGTGGACATCCTCTGGCAGCTGGGACGCGGACCCGACCACTGGCGTCACTGCAGGGGGGCGGAGCTCTAAGTTCCTCCATGATCCGAGCCTCCGTTATACGGAGGAACGAAGCGCCCCGCCCCCGCGTCTTCCGAACCAGTCAAAGCGGTGAAAACAACGCACAGGGAGTCTCCTGCGTGTTGTTTTCACTGCTTTGACTGGTTCGGCAGGCGCGGGGGCGGGGCGCTTCGTTCCTCCGTATAACGGAGGCTCGGATAATGGAGGAACTTAGAGCTCTGCCCCCCTGCAGTGACGCCAGTGGACCCGACCACTCACCATTTGTGGTGGCGGCCAGGCCACACTGAATGACATGTTGCATTTTGCAACAGCCACTAAGGGCCTTATGCTGCTGGAATGCTCATTCCGGCAGCGTAAGACCCTTTTAAGATTAGGCCGTAAGTCTGGGAAGTACCATGGCTCCATGATAGAGTGCATGTTTTGCATGCACAAAGTCCCACGTTCAATCCTTGGCATCCCCATGTAGGGAACACCCCCATCTGAAAACTTGGAGAGCTGCTGCCCGGTCAAAATAGCCCTAAAACTGATGCACTAAAGCAGGTCTGACACAGGAGAAGGCAGCTGTATTTGTTCAAATGTTAAAGGCTGACAGTTATCATAAGCAGGCATAGAAAAAATTAAGCAATTTTGTATCTCTGGAAGCAGTCTTTGTTGCACTTATTATCCCTTCTTTGAAAGTAAATCTTTCCCCACTTTATATGAAGTAATCACACTGCAAATCTCTTGTGTCCAAATGATGGAAATTCATTCGTTTTCATACAAACCATGCATGTTTAGAAGGTTTTGTGCCTTTTCCTCATTATCCACCCGCACAAACACATATACAAAATCAGGTAAATTGCAGATTGGTGCTTCCTATTTGAATATCTTTTGAAACTCTGCATTTTTATATTATCACGTTACTTAACTTTCCTCCAAGAGAGATTGTCACATGAGAAATGGCCAAATGCCATCTCTCTCCCTCTCTCTCTCTCTCCTTTCCCCAAATAAAATAAATATGTTGCATCTTCAAATTATCATTAGGAGGGAGAGGTGATACAATGATGTATATGTAAGATAATTTTACTTTTACTCTCTATATATAATCCTTGAAAATGAGATTTGCATAAAGTAATTTAAAGCAGACAGAGCAAACTAGAAGTATGTAATTACGTGTCACTCTGAAATAAATACATTTCCACATTCAATATCTGTAGCAACGCAACTAAAACAAATTTGGCTTTTAAAAATCTGTATTTTTCTTCTGGTTAAACTGTTTGTAAACTTACATGGAGAGAATCTCTCACAGGAAAACCTAACCATGAGAAAATGCCACTTAAAGAACAAAACAGAAAAAATGCTGCACCATTAAAATATTTAAAATTCTTTAAAGAGAATTTTAAACAGAATTTAATGGGAAAAGATGAGTAGAAAATATAGTACTTCCAAAACCGTATACTGTACCCACTTAGAAGCAACCATCTGAGAGCAGGAGTGGTAAGCCCAGCAGGGTACTGGTCAAGGGGCTGCTACCAGGTGTGCTTTTCCAATCACATGTAACATGTGCACATGGGAGAAATCTATTGCATGTGTGGAGACTGTGTGCAGTGGGCAAAATGATACAACTCAGCAGTTTGATATACACTATACAGTATAAGGAAGAGGGAGGCAAGGGTGAAGGTGCTACAAGAACTATTGTGGGGATACTAATACACTTGTATAGTGTAATAATAATAATAATAATAATAATGTAATAAAAAGCAATGCAATCTTTTGACTAAAAGTTCTAAACTCACCCAAGGGAGGGAAATGACGGAAGCACTAAGCATGTCATCGGTTTGACCAATGAGACAAGAAAATAGAAGGGGGCTTTGTAGGTCGGTGGCTAGGCTTTGCCGAGGACCAAGGTTACCTATTCGTTTCTGCTGACGTGTGCAAAAGGATGGCTGCCCAGCATGTGCTGGTACAGTGGCTTTATGCTCAGGAAGGGTGCCTGCTTAGTGGCTCTGCAGCAGCAGTTTCTTGGTTGCACTCAAGGAAAGGAAGAAGGGAAGAAGTTAGAAAGAGAAGGGAATCACTAGTTACGGATCGTGGGTACTCACTTGGTGCTGTGGTTCTTGGTTAGCAGCTGAAGCAGGGGTGCTTCACACAGACATTGACATGGGTCAATGAATAACAATGTCTACTGCAAGGCAGAGTGTGGATTGAGAAATATGTGGGGTTCCGTCCTGTGACCCAGCATTTCTGTCATAGAACCCTGTGGGATCTTTTGTGGAGCGAGGTCTTCAAGGAACCTTCTTTTGTGACTTGATGGCTTTTGATTGCTAATCCCCAGCCCCAAACGGCTGCTTGTATTGTTTTCACCCCCCTACCAGGGGTACAGCAGCTACTTCTGGAGACCAGCGGCTTAATTGGCTTGGACTCTTTGATTGAATTTAGTCATGGAGTTGGTGAGGGCAGCTAGGGTTGGGAACCCTTCTTCTGTGTTGCTAATGTCTTTGTTTACTCCAGATTAGGAAGCTCCCAGGATGTGGCTTTGTTCACCAGTTCAAATGTGCTGTGCCAGCAAGGTGTGGCCATCACAGCATTTTCTGAGAAACAAAAGCCAGGCAAGGCTTCTCCCAAACCAGCCTGCTAGAATAGGGGGAGTGATGGGTCTGGCAAATTCCTGCAGACCTGTGGGATCTGAAGCCTCTTGTCATCAGTCCAGCTTCATTATTGGTCTGGATCATGTTCTCCTGGCAGCCATTCAGCACCATGTAAATTTATTTACAATTGTATCATGCATCCAAATTAAAAAAAAACAGTCATCAGGCAACAGCACACATCCATAAAAGTCCCATCTGGCCAGCCCAGCCCTAAACCTGGTGACAGTGACAGTGGCCAATGCACCATCAGGGGATGGCTGGGGGGGGGGGTGTCATGAGGGGCCCAGGGCAGAATTTTGCTCCAGACCTGTCAGCAACCTGGTCCCTGTGCTGACTGTGAGGCTTCTGGAGCTCAAGAGATTCATTAGCAGTAATCTAGTTTTTGGATCACTGAATCTCTGTTCAAAACATTTCATAATGAGTAGAGTGCCGCAAATAATGAACTCTCTTGAAAAATATGTTGAACAAAGCCTAGGGTTGTTTTTCTCTGCCATCTCCAACCCCGGTTCACTCATTTATTACATAGAATCCATAAGATAACCACTGGCAGGCAGCATGGTGTGACGGAAAGTAGCAGGTGATCCCCCTTCATGGGACAGAAATGCAACAAATGCACATTTTAAATAAATTAAATAAGTAGCGGGTAATAGACAGTGGGCTGCAGGCAGACTAGGCTTAGTACTGATGACATTTTCTCAAAGGCAACAAAAGTTAATTCAGCAAGGTCCAAGTCTCAGCTGAGTCCTGTATTCCACGCAGGACCTTATGGTTACCAGAACACCATCCTTCAAGGAAGTCGCAAGAAATTTAAAGAAATGGCATTCTGGTTTGGAGCTGGGCTTGTTGCACCATTTAAGAGCTTCAAATAATGTGTTTTCTTCAATAAGCCCTTGGGGGGGGGGAGAAAGAGAGTGCATTTATCTCAGTTGCATACATTCCGTTCATTTCTTGAGAACACTTCTGGGGATAGACTAAGAATATCACCAAGGCTCACTGTGTTACTACTACCAAACAGGAAACACTCACCAGACAGAATAATTTAGTGAGGACAAAATACAGTTGCATAAAGTGCTCAATGAAAAATACAAAAGTTTGAAGTCAGTATGTTTGTAGGAAATATTATGCAACATGTGTGTTTACACCGAATATTTGCTTTTAGGACATATGGTTTGTTTCTCTAGAAGTCAAATGAGCCAGGGATAAGTGGAAGATCGTAGCAAACAAATACATTGAGATTCAGATTTTGCATATTACATAATGAAAGGCTCATTTTCAAAGAGTTTTAAAGTGATCTCATAGCCTGGGGAATTTAGGTCTCTCCCAAGTTCAGTTTATTCAGTAGCTTTGAATCATGCTTTAATCAGAAAATGTGGTTTTAACATGCAGCAATCAGTGCTGAAGTAGTCAACCAGTGTGATGCTGAGTCTGTTTCTCCACGGTCACCACACCAGTGTTAATTTTGGCTCAACTGATTGCAGTGGAGAATCTGGCCAATTAAATAAACAGAGAAGTGCTATATATGGTCAACCAAGGTTCAGTGATGCCATAATGCAGCTTCTTGTATCATTGTGAAATATTGCTTTTGGTGTTGATTTTCACTCAGTTTGAAATTATGCATTTTTTAAAAAAAAAAAAAATCCCTCTGACTTTCAGTTAAACACTGTTCTCTCAAGTTGTAAGTACCCTAGAAAGGTAAAGGTGACCCCTGACAATTAAGTCCAGTTGTGTCCGACTCTAGGGTGTGGTGCTCATCCCCATTTCAAAGCCGAAGAGCCAGCGTTTTCCGAAGACGCCTCCGTGGTCATGTGGCCGGCGTGACTCTCCTTGCCGCAGCGCGTAGCATGCGGCTGGATCACGGAGCGCTGTTTACCTTCCCGCAAGCAATACCTATTCATCTACTCGCATTAACATGCTTTGGAACTGCTAGGTTGGCAGGAGCTGGCCAAGCAATGAGAGCTCACCCCATCGCGGATTCGAACTGCCGACCTTTCGATAGACAGCTCATGGTTCAGCGGTTTAACCCACTGCGCCACCCGCTGGCACGGATGGAAAAGGACCAGGTTTATACCTGTGCCTCCCCATCCACACTGGCTCCCAGTTTCAGTTACAATCCACCTCGCAGCATTGGTACCTTCCTTCATTCTCAACTGTGTGATGAAGGAGCGATGTAAGGGAGTGGGGAGGAAGCCACTTACCTAGCTCCTTCCTTGTGGTCCTGGACCCACGTTTCCTATTTTGACTAACTGGATCGCATAGGAAGGATGGACCTAAGTAAGTGAGGTTTTTGGACTGCAATGGCTCTGGATCCAGTTTCGCCATCCCTGCCTCCCCTGAACTGTTGTCCTTCCTTGCTCCCTCTGTGACCCTGATATTTGGGGCACAGAGTGCAACCACAAAAAAACAGTGTTGATTTTTAATGAAAGAACTGTTTTGTCCCAGGCTCCTCTGAGCCACTATATTCCCTTTCAAAAGTCCACTTTAGGCTAAAATCATCACTTTCCCTCTTAAATAGTTAAAACGCTGTGTGCAGAAACAAACTCCTGAACTCAAGGCAGCAATTAACAAGTTTCTATTGCTTTCCAAGCAACCCTTATCACCTATACATTTCCCAAAGTGAAAGCCAGTAACCCAGTCCTTCACAAATTCCATAGGACAGCCCCTGCTGTCTTCTCCCTTCAAAATTCCCCCAAACCGGTCTCTTTAGCAAGTCCCGTAGTCAGAGTCCAATTAGGGAAGCCTCTTCACCCGCTGGTCAGGCAGAGTTCTTCCCCCTATCAGTCACTCCAGGTAGGTAGTCAATCCAGGTACGTAGTCAGTCCAGCAGAGGTTCCCCATCTGAGCAAAGTAGTCATCTGGCAGGTGGTCGTTGTGCAGCAATCCGACAGCATGTCCCTCTGGCAAGGTAGCAAGCCTCTTTGGTGCTGTAGCTGGCCTCCTTTTATTTCTCCAAGTCTTCATTAAGCACAAGTGGGCACAGCTGTGGGCTGGCAATCAGTGCACCCCAGGTCCTTCTAATTGTCCACAGGTGTGGTGTCATGCCCAATTGCCTACAGCTTTGCTTCCACCCACGCAGTCTTGGGTGCTAACCCTTTATATCCCAGTCCGGTCAAACAGGCAAAATCTTGATCCTTTAACCCCTTCTTTCCCGGATCTGTCTAAACAGGGGACCACTGATAACACCATGACATTCTTCCGCGATTTCCACTACAAGGACTTTGTGTGTATGTCTCTTTTTCCCCATAGAGCGGTGCATTTATAAAGACAGATAATAATAGAAAAAACATTCTAGGGATTTCTCACCTTGTGGTTGAATTTTCCTGTACAGGAATGTCGCTCACTATGACACTCCACTGCAGACTCCATTGAAACAAATGAAGGTTGCAGATCTGCATTCCTTGGTCAGCTGCACTCATTATCACTGGCTTTAATGCACTCATGACCAACTTTTTGTCATTTTCATTTTTGTCCCCACAAAATGAGGGAAAGGGGTTTACCACTAGAACACAAATTGCTTCCTGTAACATTTTGTCAGAAATGAATGCAATGAGGAGAAAAGACCTAATGTCTTTTGTTTACTAAACTATCATACCATATCAAGGAAAATGTAACATTTTGTGCTTCTAAGGGCACAATCCAGTGTAGCTTTAGGCTGGTGAAGCTGCCATTCTGTCAACCTAAGGCAGTGGTGGCCAACCTTTCAACATGAATGCTGGCCCTTTAAATGGTTGCAAAGGTGAGGGCATTTCAGCAGGTGCAGCTGCTTTAGTAGCACCATCAGCACTTGCAGCTGCCAAGATTCTGTCTTCTACACAACTCTTAAGAACACAGTAGCCCTAATGGTGGAAGGTTGGCCACCCCTGACCTAAGGTGTCGCAAAAGTGCCATAAGGCACTTTTGTGGCTCCTATAGAGTAAGTGGCACCGGCACAGAGGCTGGCACTGCTCACTCTGCCATCTGGGATGACCTGCACCAGCTGACCCAGGTAAGTCCTGCACCAGTTGACGCAGGGGCATGGGGTGGGTGGGCTGGGATGGTAGGGGAGGGGGCCATTGGCTGGCCCAGCCTGGGAGGGGGCGGGGATATCAACCCCTTCCTGGGTTGGGCCGGCCTTACATGGCCTCCCCAGATGCACGCCAGCTAAAGAGCTGCCGTGCATCTGAGGAGGCCCTTGGGACCTCCAGGGCTTACACTGGGGGAAGGGGACTAATATCCCCTTCCCCCGAGATGAGCCCTGGTCAAGCCGGCGCGGCCCGCATTCTGCCTAGGATGCAGCCACTACATCTTAGGCAGAATCAGGCTGCCCATGTCAGTATTTAATAGGAAATATCACCTCCAGACAAGAATAAGAGGTTTTCGACATCATGATGAAACTATACTGAGCCTCTGGATACAAATCTCAGCCACAAGTTGCTTGTTCTGTTTGCAAGTGGAGAACTTTATTAACCCCAAGAAGAAGAGACTATAGTCTCAACCAGGCAGGGACATGTAGAAATTGATCAAAGGTAAAACCAGAATGCTTTCGGCATGATTCATACTTTGGGTTAGCCAGTGTGCTGTGAGATTTGGTTTCTTTCAGCGTGGCAAGAAAAGAAGCTTTCTAAAAAGTAGAGCTGGCTGATTTTGTTAATTTACAGTAATGAAATTGGAGCAGAAAGAAGGCTATTTCACAAGGCCAATAAGAATACATGGTTATTACCGGTATTCATCTCCTTTCCCTAGGAACATGGGAGGTGGATTATACTTTTGGATTTTCAAATACCAGATGAGACAACCACTTCCCTTCCCAATTCCTTTGACCTGTTTCTTTGGTTCCGCTCCTCTCCAGCTCCTTGCGATTGACGTGTGCTGCAGAGAAGCGGAGTGAACAGCTTTTGTGTTCCGACCAATGGACATGACCTGACTGTCAATGGGGCCTTGCAAAGGAGAGAAAGAAAGCAGCCTTTTTGCTTAATAATGACAGAAATGCATCATCAGAAATGGGAGATATTTGGATCTTAAAAGGCTCTTTACCAAGCAACAACAAACTGTATAACAGAGACACAAACATAGAGAACAGACTCTGCCACAAACCACAATGCCAATTCTGTCTCCATATCTGCGCAGACAACACCATCATAGGACCCAACAACCTCAGCTACACTTATTAGGGGTTCATCTATTTGTTCATCCTCCAATGTGATATAGTGAGATTTGCCGTGAGATCTGCCAACAATGACTTTTTGCTCTTTATAAAAGACAGCCTCTAAGTCAGAGGTTCCCAACCTTTTTAGCACCAGGACCCCCTTTTGTAGAATGACAATCTGTTGGGACCCCCCCCCACAAGAGCTAGTGATGTCATTAAGCAGGAAGTGATGTAATTTTTTTAAATAAATTACACTGTTTAATAAATCACACTTTTTAAAATAAATCACATTTTTAAAGTTGTGCTCATAAGCAGTCCCATTTGAGGGCGGGGAGTGAACTAGTATTAACAGAAATGCTAAAGGGAAAGCAGAAAGTAACACAAGGTGAGTAAACAAGCCCCAAGAGAACATCAGATACTTCTTTCTCTGCAGGGGGGGGGGAGGACTGAGCCGCCATCTTGGGTGTGGCCATCCAGCAGACATCCCACGACCCCCCAGAAACTGCTTTGCGACCCCCTTGGGGGTCCCGACCCCCACGTTGGGAACCACTGCTCTAAGTCTATGCAAAAGAATCAATGCACACAGATATACACCAGAACTGGTAAGATCCAGAAACCAATGGGGGAACATTTCAATAGAGAACCAGGCATTGTCTTGCAGATCTCAAGGTGACAATTCTTCAACATAAAAAAATAAAAGAGATTACTGCACAACCCTATGCGTGTCTACTCAGACGCAAGTCCCATTGTATTTTTCAATGGGGGCATACTCTCAGGAAAGTGTGCATAGGATTGCAGCCTCAGAGAATTAGCTGAACAGGAGTTTAGACCGAGACTAGGCACCATCTCCACAGGTGATGGAACAGACCTCAGTCCAGGGAAATGGATTTTCATTACATTGCAGAGTTACTTGATTTAGCATTGCAAGGAGGTTGTTATCACCAATTGTGAATTGACACTGTGCTTATTTTGTAAACTTTTAAGCTTAACATATCCAGGTCTGTTGCAACTGACTTCGTTGATTTTAAAGAAACACTTTTCCCCCCTCCCCTTCTCATTTCATTTAATGAGTCTGATGAGGTGGACTGTAGTCTATGAAAACTGATGCTAAAATAAATCTGTCAGCTTTTAACAAGACTCTTCATTGTTTTGACTGTAGCAGTAATCGAATAATGGTGGTCGATAATCAGTGGCTACATGTCAACAGGACTTCTTGCCATGTTGTGTAGTTTACCTTTTCAACACAGTGGATAGCAATCTGTGTTGCTGCCAGTATCCTGTCCAGCTAATGCAATAGCATCAAAGAGAACCTGTAAAGTCAATCCTGTATCACGCCGTCTTCTTCTACTCTATCTGGTCTACAATATGGAAAGAGATGTGTGGAGTGTAATGAACAGTTTAACATGGTTACAGGAATGATTTCTTGGTGAGGTGACTGATTGATTAATTTGACATATTGTAAGCACACGACAAGGTCAGGATTAATTTGACATATTGTAAGCACACGACAAGGTCAGGATTCACTATAAAGTATCAAGCATGGGATTGGGGAGAGAGACCCTAGCTCAGTGATAGAGCACGTGCATTGTATATAGGAGGTCTGAAGTTTAATCTCTAATATTTCTAGTCAGGTATGGGGAACACTCCCATCTGAAACCCTGGAGAGGGACCACTAGCCTGCATAGATAATATTAGCCTAGATGGACCAATGCATCACCATAGAGGACAGCTTCAAAAGACCTAATTTTGTCATATGTCTGGATTGTGTCCATGTATCAGTCACATCAATGAAAAAAGAAATGCCACAATGGCCACCATGTCAACTAGCTAGCATCTCAACTTGGTCATCTCAAATCCGGGATTTGAAATCCCTTTCAGTATATCTGAAGATCTTTGTCCATATTATCAGGTATTTAAGGACAATTGGTAGCTCATATACACCAAGAGGTCAGATTGGCTCCATCTCTGGTAGCATTCCACCAGCAGTTGAAGACATACTTATCCTGCTTAGCTTTGGAGGTTTGAATAGTTGCTTGATAAAGGTAAAGGTGACCCCTGACAATTAAGTCCAGTTGTGTCCGACTCTAGGGTGTGGTGCTCACCCCCATTTCAAAGCCGAAGAGCCAGCGTTGTCCGAAGACGCCGGCGTGACTCTCCTTGCCGCAGCACGTAGCATGCAGCTGGAACATGTAGAGCTGTTTACCTTCCCGCAAGCGGTACCTATTTATCTACTAGCATTAACATGCTTTGGAACTGCTAGGTTGGCAGGAGCTGTCCAAGCAACGAGAGCTCACCCTGTCGCGGATTCGAACTGCCGACCTTTCGATTTAACCCACTGCGCCACCCGCTGGCCCAGTTGCTTGATAGCTGCACCTAAACTGGTTCTCTGTCCATTTTTGGGTTCATTGCAGCTTTTTCAACTGTTTGATTGATTTGGGTTTATTTAAAATTCATTTTATTCAGGTTGATGGTGAGCCACCCTGAGCACTTCATAACCCCTGTTAAGCTGAATTTGGATTTAGACTGAGACATTCTTTGATGTCTTTTAGTTCTTCATTTCTTGTATCGTGCCAGAAATCTATCTCAATGCCTTTCTTCCACTAACAGATATCTCGTGGCACTATTTTTGCACAGATCCCACATCCGCAGGAGGCATACAAGGTCTACTGGACCCACAGATTCCTGCACAACCCCCAACTGCTCATTACCCCTTCATTCGTCAGGATACGGTCATGTTCCTACTTCCTTGTTCTGTTTATATTCCATTAGCTGCCATGTGCAGTCATACTTCACACTTACATGCTCTTACTGGACTTTATTATGGTCCCTCATTACTCATATGACTTTTCCAGGATTCATTTTCCTCATTACGATCCCCACTCCTGTTTTGTCGTGTCCTCTTCCTTTGCCAGTCTCTCACACTGCCAAATACATATTGCAGGAAGATTTATTTTTAGTCAGACCCCTGTGTGTCATAAAACTTTTGGAAGTATTATGTATGTCTATAACTTTTGATTTCTATAGGTCCCTATTTGCAGACCAAGACTGCCTGAAGATTGCATCCCTACCAATAACACTTAGTAGTAAAGGACTCCTACGGTCCCATATCACCTTTCTGTGTCCATTTAAAGAGCTATTTCTTCTTTAGAAGCCAACACTACCTAAATCTAAAAATATAAATAAATCCCTCTGTACTCTAAGAGCTGCATACTCAAGACAACGAAAATCATGAATGAATATCAATTTGGTGAACTTTACAAGGTTTGTTAATGAGCATATCAATGGACCCGTGGGCAATTATATGCCTAACAATATAATATTGACCATTTTGCAAAAAGTATTAACTTACAGTATGTACATAACTGTATGTGAAGAATATCACAATAACAATCCTGTATCTAGGGTTGTATATTTGCCATTTTCTAAGCTGTAAAATGGCATTGCATTAAAAGCAGTTTCCCCCTTACATTCAACCTTATATACTGTACTTTTTTAAAAGACAAAAGAGACCAAAAAGTCTTCAGGGATTTCATACTGCAAGTCTTTTTTTCCATTTCTTTGAGCATCATTTAGGTACTATACTCAGCATTGGGAATATTACACATAATACTGCAGTTCTGAGAAGATTTTCTTTTCATCTGGCCTTATGAAACAGTTCAAATTTTGCATCATTCGAAAACACAACTTCTTATCAAGACAGTTTATTTTTTTTTTCTGTGAATGAAAGTTACCTAACTGTTGGTCTAACTAAAGCTATTCTTTACATACGGATGCCAGAAAGGAAATATTGGGTGCTAGCTTAGGGCTATGCTTATTCCACAAATTCAAAAATATATTAAATTTTTCTATTCCTAAATATCTCCCCTCTCTCTCTCTCTCTCTCTCTCACACACACACACACACCACAATAGTGCAGTGGAATCCGACTTCATTTTTCTTCCAAGTTAGACTTGATTGTTCTCTGTAATCTTGAATCCAGTCAAGTATTGTCCTCACATCAACTATATGATCAAGTCAAAAAGATGCAAGCACCATTCTCCTGTGTGCCCTGTGTGATCTTATGGTTAGACATACAAAGAGTCCAACTATTGGTCCATCAAACTCAATATTGTCTACATACATGGGCTCTCCAGGGTTCCAGCAGGAACCTTTCACAGCCCTTATTATAGATGTTTAGGATTGAACCTGGGAACTTCTGCGTGCAAAGCACGTGCTCTGCTGCACATTGCCTTCGCTCCACTGAATGGCTCCGACGATGAGGGGCCAGGCGCCTCATGCCGGAGAGTAAATGGAGGGTCAGAGTGGTGCGGAACTTCCTTCTTTCACAGCTCTCCCCATTCCTAATAAAAAGAGGATGAAGAAAAGTAGTCCTGTGCCATTTTGCCTCTCTTCCTCTGTAGGCCATCCATGGGGAGGGTACTAGGTGAGCTGCCATGCTGTCCCACCATCAAGAACTGGCCTGCCATCTTTCCTCAGAAGTATCCCACTTCTCCCCAATTCATGATATGGCCAGTCCTGCTCCTCAGGACTTAGGTAAGGTAAAGGTCACCCCTGACAATTAAGTCCAGTCATGTCCGACTCTAGGGTGTGGTGCTCATCCCCATTTCAAAGCCGAAGAGCCAACGTTGTCCAAAGACGCCTCTGTGGTCATGTGGCTGGCACGAGTCTCCTTGCCGCAGCGCGTAGCATGCGGCTGGAACACGGAGCGCTGTTCACCTTCCCGCAAGCGGTACATATTTATCTACTTGCATTAACATGCTTTGGAACTGCCGACCTTTCGATCAACAGCTCATGGTTCAGCGGTTTAACCCACTGCACCACCCGCTGGCCTTACCTGGTATCATATTAAAAAAAAAGTCTTTGAATTATTCATCTTTGAAGAGGGGGAGCTGTCCTCTAGCCCACCCATGAACTGACCATTAAGGAACTCTTAGCCCTTCCCTCCTCTAGGGAGCCTGAGGTTTTGGAGGTTCCAGCACCTGTAAAGGGACCCCTGGACCCACTGTGCCATGCCCTGCCATTGCCATCTCTAGGATGCCAAAACTGGGATGTCACCATATCAGTGCAGGAACCCAAACTAGTGCAGAAGTGCCCAAGTGGCAGTCCAAGGTCTGGCTGCTACTAGGCCTGCTCAGGCAGCAAATGATCCAGGAAAGAGCAGGGCTCCCTGGACATATTATAAACGATCAGTCTGGCCTTGTTCTGCTAGTATGACAGCTTTCTTTCCAGAATTCCTTTTGAATCAGCTCCTAGCACTTTCTTCTTCTGAGCAGAGGGGTCTGGCTCAGTCGGTAGAGCCACTGCCTTGCAAGCCTGAAGATTGGTGAATGGCAAGTTCGAGACTCATTGCTGACAAAAAGCTGTGAAAGCCTCTGTGAGGAGAGATAAGAGCTCCCACTGCGTCGGCCAAGTGTGGGAGGCGACGGCCAGTGGAGAGGCCAGACTGCAAAAGGATACCATCTGGAATGTACCTGTTCACAAAAGATTGGACATTTATATACCGTATTGACCTGAGTATAAGACTCACTTTTGTGGCCTAAGGCAAGTCTTTAAAGTAGGGGTGCGGCCTACAAACAAAGTCTAGAGTTTTCTGCCTAGAGTTTTCTGCAAAACCTCCCTTTTTCAAGCCTCTCCAAGTCTCTTTCAAAGGTAAAAAGCTTTTTCTTTTTTAAAACTGCAAAAGCTGTGTTTTCAGCTCTTAATCACTTGCTAAATGGCCAGGATCTCTCTAGCAACCTCTAGTCTTAGAGGCATTTGAAAAAATTAACCCTTAAGTTCCAGCCCCAGGACTCTGTGGAAACGAAGATATTTATTGATCCTGCAGTTTGAAAGTTGAGAGCAAGAGCTCCTGCATAGGCTTATCATATCCAAAGGGGGACAGAGTGCCAACCTTTAGGCTGCAATCCTATGCACACCTTCCTGGGAGTAAGCCCCATTGAATGCAATGGGACTTACTTCTGAGTAGACATGCATAGGATTGCGCTGTTAACCATTGAAATTTGGGCAGGTACAAGCTGCACCTGCCCAAATTCCAAAGGTTAAAGGTAGGCACTCTGTCCCCCTTTGGATCCGGGAAGGCTACTTATACTAGGGTACCCAGATTCAATAAGGGACAGGGTGCCTATGCCTTTAACTGTACAAAAGCTGTACTGTTTTACTGTTCTACTAATGTGTATATTTTCTTTAAGTTAAAAAAAGTTAAAAACGTATTTTTAAAAATATAGCACCAAACTTTAAGGGTGCGGCTTATAATCAGGAGTGTCCTATACTCATGGCAATACGGTATTGTTAAAACAACCATTAGGGTGGTTAGGAAAGCCTGCCCATGCACACCACCTTGGATTAAAGTCAGAGGAGAAATCCAATGATCAAGAAAGGCGGTATATACTGTATATTATTATTATTCCCAGGCTTGCCAGATCGTCGCCGGGACGGGAGCGGTCTACCCTTAAGGGGGCGGGGCGGGGCCAGAACGTACATTGAGTCCCTGCTACAGCCTTGCACCTTGGGTCTCCTGTTGTTTTGCTGTCTCTGCATAAGAACATAAGAAGAGCCCTGCTGGATCAGGCCAAAGGCCCATCTAGTCCAGCTTCCTGTATCACACAGTGGCCCCACCAGATGCCTCAGGGAGAACACAAACAAGATACTTGTATCCTGTCGCCACTCCCTTGCACCTGGCACAAAGAAAACCTACTCCTGCAACCTCCTGGTTGTAGGAGTAGGTTATCCCCAAAGGACCTGCAGCCAAAGAACTCATTGAATCTACTGCTCTGTGCTCAGGACCGGCCCATCCGTGAGGCCAACAGAAATTGTCACATCAAGCAGCAGATGGGTGGGGGGCACCCATCTCTTTCCACTTACAGAACTGTCCACTGTTCCTCCGCCTCCTTCCAGCTTCCTGGATTGGAAAAGGAAGAGGGGGCAGGAAGAGGAAATGTGGACAGGAGGAGAGTGCTGAGCTAGAGCATTGGAAAGTGGGAGGAGCAGAGGCTGGCACATCATTGGGTAAGAGGGGGCAGCATTTGGCAAACATCAGGACGTCTTGGGCCAGCCTTGTCTGTGCCCAGAGCAGCCCTCTCCAGCTCAGGCAGATGTCAAGAGTGGACATGCATCTGGGAAAAACATACATTGCTTCAGAAAGGAGATGAGTGTTTTCTAATTAGGCATAATTGTCTGCCTACAGCACTCAAGATAAGTACAGTATATGAACAGAATGACCACTAGTTCTTTTTCCACGTCTTTGAATATGTCCTGGAAAAGCGCTGCTTGTTGATATCATATTGCTTAATTAGTATCACTGCAAAGGAAATATAAGTGCTCCATCTGGAATATTGTAGAGTGTTTTTGGTTTTTTAAATGGTGTTCCCCTAGAGGCAGGGCCACCCCATGACATCTTGCTGCCTGAAGCAAAGCACCAAACAAGGGAACAAGCCAGAGAACGGCTAAAGCAACTTACTTCTGCTTAATCCTCTTTTTAAATATCTGGCTGTGACACAATAAAAACAAGTTCTAATCAGTGATTTATTGTCTTTAGAAGCTTTATCATCAAGGCTGCATACATAAACAATGGAGTGAAATGAAAAGCTGTATAATCACAACTCTTTCTTGAGTGTCTCTTCACTCTGTATATCATGAGCCAAGTAAATGACACTTGGATTTTCCAAACAAAGGAAAATCATTTATTCAGTTTGAACGTTTCTCCCTTGTCATAAAGTGTTGTATTTCAAAGCCAATCTGGTACTATAGATGCATCCCAGCAATGCAGTGTGTGGGCTCCTTGTTTTTTGTACATCGAATTGTCAACAGTTTTAGGAAAACGTGTGTGCCTTTCATGTCAACATACACTAGTGTACAACCACAGCACAGTTCTGGTTGATAGACTGCTAGTTTCAGTTCTTGCTGATTGATCCCTTTCACTACCCTGTCTTACAAAGAGTCAGGCAGGGATTCTCTGCCTATATTCCACCACCCAGCTCTGGCCAAAATGCAAAACATCAGAAGCATGAGCCTGACCAGCTGTGAGCCACATTTATAGCAATATCCCAGAATTGGTCATATATGGTACCGCCTGACTACAGAAAAGCTTTCAAGTAAGTCAGGCTTGCTCATTGGTCTGTTTTGTATAGGGCCCTGTGTCCCAGAAGAATTCCCTCGTCTTACTCATTGTTTTATTGCAATTAAACAAGCATGCTCCTTACTGTAGGGCAGCACATAACTAAGCCAGAAACTGAAAGAAAAAGTCTAAGGGTGGACTCTAGCTCCATCCCATAATGGAAAGTTCTAAGTTTTAACTTTTTAATGGCCATGTTACTACAGTCTGAGAGTTACTACAGTTTCCTCTTCTGCAGTCCCTGATGGTTGACTGCCTTCTGTCACCACCCTACACACTTCAAACTGCTTTGGACACAATAGACTGGATCCTAACGAGCAAGTTGAACCAGTAACATAGCTTGGGGGGGGGGCATTGTAAGTGCTGTGCGGCACTACATGGTGGTGCAAAGTGACCCCTCCCACTAACCATCGGAGTCATTCTGGCAGCGAAGGCAACACTACCTTTGCTGCCAAAATGGCTCTGACGGCGAGTGGGAGGGGCCACTTTGCATGCGCCACCATGTAGCACCATGCAGCACTTACCATGCTGCCCCCCTCTAGCTATGTTACTGAGTTGAACAGAGGCTCATACAAGCGTCTTCCCCATCCACTATTTTCTGTGCCCCAACCACTCCTGAGTAAAATCTAGTAGGAGTGCGAGTCTGACAATAGGTTACATCATGTGTGTCTCAAAAAATGTACACACATTTGAATGAGCTCTAATTCATACATACTTCATTGTAGAAAGCCTGCAACACTCGAATGTCTAAGGGAAGCAATTGAAGAGATGTGTGGAACTGTCCCAGCACACACATAGGTGGGTGTCTGCAGATCCCTTCATCAATAATGTTAACCATGCATTGACTCCAGTGGGGAATATTTCAAGCAACTGGGTGAAGCAACTACTTCTGTGTACATCATATGTTGGCTTACCAGATCCCCGCCGGGATGGGAGCAGTCTACCCTTAAGGGGGCGGGGCGGGGGGCAGAACGCATCACGTTCTGGCCCCCCACCCCGCCCCCTTAAGGGTAGACTGCTCCCATCCCGGCGGGGATCTGGTAAGCCAAATCATATGTAGTATATGTGTGAATTATAGCACAATAAGTTTGGCACTAAAATGTATGTACATTTTCTTGACACTCCTTGCTCCATCAATGTACTTGATGCTTTATACAGTAGTTTATACAGAATGAGAAGGTAAGTCCCTATCCTTACAATCTGGAAATTGGCACAAATGAGAGGGACGGAAGAGGGGTGGAGAGGGATATACAGGTTCACATATGCAATTTAAGGGTCAAACTAGGTGTGCATTTAATTAGACAACATGGCTTGATGAGGCTTGCGTCGCATCTTGAGTAAACATCCGCCTGCAGAGTGCGCTCTCCACAGGCAGAGGGTGTTGTAAATGCACTGTAAAGCATGCTTACGGCACCCGAAGTGTAAGGTCTGCCAGCGCAGACACCAGCAGGCCGCTCTCCGCTGCAGAAAGGATCTGCTCCCACTTGAGAACGGTAAGAGTTGCTCCAGTGGGAACAGGTGTGGGGGGGGGGCAGCGAGGGAGGGCAGCAGATGGCTGAGCTGGCCTGGGGGGGGGGAAATCTTGTCCCAGAAAATCCCTTGTCTGGTCCCTTTAAGAGGCCTAGGCCCACTTTAGGCTGATTAGTTCCCCTTTTTAATGCACTCACAGGTCTAGCCGTCCAAGTCCAAAACAGGTGTGTCAAGCAGTCCAAGGTTAAATATCAAAGCAGGCTTCTCAAGCCAGTCCAAGGTCAATCACACAGCCAGGTCAGGGTAAGTCCAAAAGCCAGTCCAAGAGTCAGCACAGCCAGGTTGGTTGGTCGGTCGGTCAGTCTTTCTCCTTCAACGCTTTCCTCCTTTCTACAACCCATGCCCTTCCTTCCTTCCTCCAGGTGCTACTTTTATACCTGACAAGCTGCAGCCTCTAGTGGCTGCAGCTGTGTAGCCTGCCCGCTCCTGAAGCCTGGGTGTTAACCTCTTATTCCCTTGGCCTGTCAAGGTGAGGAACCACTGCTGACACCATATCCTATCTCCTCGGGAGAAGTCTTCTGCATTTTCCCATACAGATGTCAGCTGTGATATCCCCGTCCCCATTCCCGGACTCGGTGGTCGTTACACAGTCGCCTCGGATTTCCGCTGGCCCATTGAGGCCTTCCAGCCCTACACCGGGGGAAGGGGAAAAATGTCCCCTTCCTCCAAGGAGACCCCGGGTTGCGCCAGAGCGGCCCAGGAAGGGCATAGGATCCTGGGACTGGTCCTTTGTGCAGAATTGTGTTGTTAGTTTTTTATTTATAAATAGCAAGCAGGGGACCACAAAGCATGGCAGAAACGGGTTTCTGCCATGCTTTGTTTTGGGTTAGTACTTTGTGGGGGGGGGTTAGTACTTTGCCCCCACCATTGTTTTGATCCTAATCATGTCCCCCCCATACTATTTTTTAAAAAAAACATTCATTGACTTTCAACTAAAAACAGTATGCAGGGACACAATCAAAACTGCAGTGGAGACAAAGTAATGTCCCCCTACCTCCCCCATGTTTTTGTGCATTTTGCAACCCCTCCCCTGCTATTCATAAATAAGCTAACCTCCCATCAGACCACATTGTGCAATTGGGTGCCCATCTAGTTTGACCCTAAGTTGCACACGCGAGCATACACATAGGACTGATTTTGGCTCTAAAGACTGTACGTTAGATCCAGTGTCCCTTCCTCCAACTGAACAGGTCTTTCTCTAGAAACTATTGGACCCAACTCAGGAACTTCCTTAAATATTTGCTTGAAATAGCCCTGAAGATTTTTCTTAAAAATCTCCATTTTGCCTGTAGGTACTTTCATGTAGAAGAGAGAGACTGGTGATCCAAGAAAGGGGAGGACATTCCTAGTCACCCTCAAAATACAATTAATTGCTAATAATGTGACAGTTTAATAAAAGGTAATGATGAATATCTACAGCATAAATGATGGTTTTTCTACACGTATTTGATAAAGTAGCTTCTGATCCACAAAACCTCATGCTGACAATAAATTTGTCAGCTTTTAAAGCGCCACAAGACTCCTGTAACAGGCTAACACAGCTACCGGTACTTGGAATTTGGAATTTATGACAAATGAACCCATTTCGCATCTTAAAATATATGTATCTTCAATTATTTTAGTGCTCTAAAAATCACAAAAGCAAATTGTATAAATAGATACAGGGCATATGTGAATCCATCACCTGCCTCATATGTCAACGATGTTCAGTATAATTATGCTTAAAATATGGGCTTCTAAATTGTTGTTATGTTTCAGTGACATCAAGGAAAGCACTAGAATACTATTACTGACATTTGCCAATTTACTGTTTAGAATTATGGTATATTTTCAGCCCAATCCTATTCTCCCCCCCCCCCAACCAATGCAGTGGTGTCAAAATGGCTACTGCTACATCCTGGGGGGGGCAGTTACGGAGTTCTCCTCTGGGTAGAACAACCATTCCTTTACCTGGGGGTAGGTCTCTCTGCTGTGCAAGGTGGTCTATTTGGACCTGCACCAGTAAAATCGCTGGTGCAGGTCCACGTGAACCCACACCGTGGGATAGGGTCCAGGAAGGGGGCTAGACTTGGACTGGTGCTGCTACCACCAAATCCACCACCTTCCTGGACCTGATCTGCCCATGCCATGCCACCCCTTAAACCTCCCATTGTTGATACTAGTTGTTTGTCCTTGGGTCGTTCTGATTGTTGCGCCAATCCTTAATGGGTCAGGATGAAGATATAAAATGCAGCACAACGGATCTTTTTATGAGAGTAAAATTTTAGATGTGGCTCTTATTCTTGTATGCTACAGACACTGACAGCGCAACATAAAACTTAACACAAACTGGTATATTCATGATTTATTTGACAGGGCACTAAGCAGCTATTACACAGGACACAAATCTGCAGGAGAAATTCTATTTTGTTGGTGCAGGTTTTAAAAATCTGAAGACAAAGAGACCACAAAGAGACCACAAGAGACTCTTTTTTGTTTAAGAGTCCAACTAGATGTGCACCAAAACACATGGGCAGCATGATCCTCTCTAAACTTAGAGAGGTGGAGCGCGTGCTCCGCCACTGTAAGCTGTTGCAAACATGCCATAAAGCACATTTGTGATTACTTTAGAGTAAGGGCCACCAGCATGGAGGTCGGCAGCCCTCACACCACCACCCTCTGAACCCGACACCCACTGGTGGAGGTAAGTTCTAAACCAGTAGGAGCAGAGGCAGGGGGATGGCGGAACGGGGCAGCCCGGGGGGTGGCCATTGGCTGGCCCAGGTCAGGAGAGGGCGGGGATATCGACGGCGAGCTCCACCAATATCCTAGGCCAGTGCCCGAGCCTGGCTGGCCTTACACCCCCACCTCATATGTACATCAGCTTCATAGCTGGCGTACATCCGAGGAGGTCCATAGGGCCCTGGCCGGTTTGCACCCGGGAAAGGGGACAAAGTCCCCTTTTCCCGAGGTGCTCCTGGGCTGCCTTGGGGCAGCACAGGAATGGAATAGGATGTTGTGGGCAATCCTTTAGGCCAGCCGCTGCAATTTACACAGGATTGCGCCATAAAAGGTATGCTTCCAACCAGGCATGCCTCTTTTTTCACACACAAAATGCTGTGGGGCCCGGATTGCAGCATATAGGGAGCAGGAGGTTAACTCTTGTCCTTACACCATTCCTCCACCAAAGATCACCTCCCAGTGATGTTCTTTTTTTTCTCCTTGCTTTCCCCATAGTTACAAACAGAACTTGAACACACCAGCAAGCCCTGCCACTGAATGCTACATAGCTGAGACCACTGATCCATCTTGCCTACACAGGAAGAAGGACAGGTGCTAGAATTAATCAATCAATCAAGGTCTGTAAAATCTTAGAGATATAAATAACATTTATTATAGATTTTATATCTCCATGGTAGAATGGAAAGCAATCAAAATGTGTGCTTTAAAAAAGTGCATGTGAGTTAATGGACCAAATGGATCTAAGCACATTTTAATATAAAAATGCATACATGTAAGCCTACAAGTAAACAAACAAAATGTGTAATTAATTACCTTTGAAAAGTAAATAGTTACAAAATCAGCTTAGCGTAGGACCCTCTTAGGCACAAGGCCCAAATGGGAGCAATTGGTCCAATTGGCTTAAAGCCGGCCCTGGCTCCCAGGTGCCCTAGAGCAGCGGTCCCCAACCTTTTTTGCTCCAGGGATCGGTTAGTACTAAAAATTTTTTCCACGGACTGGGGGGGGGGGTAGCGCAGCGCAAAATGACACCCCCCGCGCAGCGTCATCATTGGGGGTCCAGGGGGAGGAAGAATACCGCGTGCGATCGATTGAGCGAGTGTTCAAACACAAACACACACACCACCGGGCGGAGGCCAGCCAGATGCGCCCTTCCTGGCTGGCCGGTAGTAGGAAAGACGATGTTGGAGAGACTGCACCTGCGCAAACGTGCTGCTACACGTTTTGCTCAATCGATCGCACACGGTATTCTTCCTTCCCCCCCCCCGAGTGCACCACCACCCCCGGCTGCTTTCGAGCTCCGAAGGGGGGGGTGCATTGCGACCCCACGGCCCAGTTCGCAACAGGCCACAGCCCGGTAATGGGCCGCGGCCCGGGGGTTGGGGACCCCTGCCCTAGAGGGCTTCAGGGAGAATCATAGTCACTGCTGTGGAACTTGTGCATAGTGACTCTACTAAAAATGTAGAGACCCCATGTAGAGTCACTTGGGACTCCAAATTTTCATAATTCAACTCAAGGCTGCCACAGCAGCCAAGGATGGAGCAAGGTGGATCAGTTGGGAGCCCCTGGCATGTGCTCTGGTAAGCTCACTCTCAGAAGCTGCCCCTGCCTGGAGTGGGAGACAAGCCCCATGCATGCATGTCAGAGAAGACCTAAGAAAGGAGGAGGTCATCAGGCCCATTACAAAGCCCTCAGTCTTTGACTGCTCAGTGCTGGCCCCACGGATCCATGAGGGAGCTCCTCACTTGTTTTTGTGGACCCAACTCTGGCTCCCCTGCTAGACCCAGCCTTCTGACCAAGCCCCCACTTCCTGGGCTGCTGGGGGTGGGTATAAGGGAACAGGTTCCTGTGTAAGCCCCATTGCAATGAATGGAGGTTGTACAGCGGCAATAGTTTTTGGGTTGTACTTTAAATTAAAGTGGTTTGACTCAGGTGCATTTCTAATGATGCCTTTTACACCTAAATATTGATTGCACGTGGTTTTAGAATTCTCTGTACACATTTTTCAAAACAAAACAAGAACTCATTCTTTTTGGCTAAATTGAGGCAGGCTCTTTTCCCTTATTTAAAAAAAAAAAAGCCCCCTTAAATGTCGATTATTCATTCATTCATTCAATTGAAGGCTCACACAGAGACTTGAATAATGCCCAACAATTTTCTCTTGTGCAAGAAGCAAACTCCTTCTGCAGGTGATGGTGGCAATGATAATCATGACAACCCTGAAAAGCTCTGGGACAGTTCGTTCCATGCCTGATGGGAGAGTCACTCTCACTCAGTACATGATGATTTGGAACTAATAAGAAGGGTGAAAATTCGTCCATTTAGGAAAATGGGTTTCACAGAAATAGGCAGCTACTTAAATAATAGAGCAGGCCATCAATAAGAATTCTCTTCTGGCAGCACTTCAGGAAACGAAATTATTATACACTGGTATCTCTTGCTGGATGGTATAAGGAGCTGAGAGCAGCAGGGGCACAGATTTTCAGTGCCCTCCGTCTGGGGATAAGAGGAGGCTTTTCCTTGTGTACAACTGGCATCTGGCATCCTTCATATGGAACAGCCTCATATTCCGGCCCGGCCCAAGACCTCCTGATGCCTGAGTGAGGCGCCATGCCAAATGCTGCCTCCCCCTACCCAGTGATGTGCCAGCCTCTGCTCCTCCCGCTCTCCAATGCTCTAGGTCAGCACTCTCCTCCCCTCTGCATTTTCCCTTCCTTCTCAATCCAGGGAGTGGAAGGAGAAAGAGGAGCAGTCAAGGCAAGTAGGTGGACAGAGACAGCCCCCCCCCCAATCTGCTCCCTGAGGCGACTGCTGAGTCAGACCATCTACCTCAGTACAATCTTCAATGACTGACAACAGCTCTGCAGAATTTCAGGTAGGGGTCTCTTCCCAACGCTATCTGGAGAGGACAGGGACCTGGCTCTGGGGCCTTCTCCAAGTAAATCATGTGTTCTACCCCTGAGTGATGACCTCTCCCTAGCACCCATGAAAACATTCAGGAATATATTATTGGAAGATGGAAGAAGATGGTAGAGGACAGAGGTGAATCTGTCATGGGGGAATCAGGGTGAGATTAATTAGCTGTGTTGCTTTCAACTTTTTTGCTTGCATTTCCATTAAGAACATTAGAGGAGCCCTGCTGGATCAGGCCAAGGACCCATCTGGTCCAGCTTCTTGTATCTTACAGTGGCCCACCAGAGGCCTCAGGAAGCATACAGACAACAAAATACCTGTATCCTGTAGCCATTCCCTTGCGTCTGGCATCCAGAGAAAAGCTACCTCTAAACCCCAGAGGTTCCATACAATCATCATGACTTAACCTGTGATGAACCTTTCATCCATAAATCTGTCTAATCCCCTTTTAAAGGCATCTAGGCCAGGTGCCATCACCACATTCTGGGGCAAGGAGTTCCACAGATTAATTACTCGCTGGGTAAAGAAATATTTTCTTTTGTCTGTTATAATTGTCCCACCACTCAATTTTAGTGGATGTCCCCTGGTTCTGGTATTGTGCAAGAGGGAAAAGAACTTCCCTCTATATCCACTTTCTCCATCCCATGCATAATTTTATTTGTCAGGCAGCCCGATCCACCGTACCTTTAGGTTGGTGGAGCGAGTGCTCCACCGGCCTAAAGAGTTGCAAATATTTTGTGGCTCCTTTGGATAAGCAGTGTCGGTGTGGAGGCCGGCACTGCTCACTCCGCCACCATCCTGGACCCGCACCGACTGACGCAGGTAATGCCTGCACTGGTAGGCACACGGGCGTGGGGAGGGTGGGCAGGTGTGGGGCGGGAGGGGGCCATTGGCATAACGCTGAGTTGTGCCGATATCCAGCGCCCCTTCCCAGGCCGAGCTGGCCTTACACAATCTCCCTGGACGTGTGCCAGCTCCAGAACTGCGCGCATCCGAGGAGGCATATCGGGGCCCATGGTGCTTATATTGGGGGATGGGGACAAATGTCCCCTTCCCTCAAGGGATTCAGTGGCCAGCCATTTTGGCAGGATGCCACATTTTAGGCAGGATTGCTCTGTTAATCATGTCCCCCCCCCCTCAGGCATCTTCTTTCTAGACTGAGGAGCACCAAACGTTGTAGCCTTTCACCGTAAAGGAGGTGCCCCAGCCCATTAATCATTTTGGTTGCTCTCTTCCACACCTTTTCCAGTTCCACTATATCCTTTTGAGATGTGGTGACCAGGACACAATACTCCAGATTTGACCTTACTATTAATTTGTACAAGGGCATAATGATATTGGCCATGTTATTCTCAATCCCTTTTTAAATGATCCCGAGCATGGAATTGGCCTTCTTCACAGCCGCCGCACACTGGGTTGACACTTTCATCGACCTGCCCACCAGCATCCCAAGATCTCTCCTGACCTGTCACAGATAGCTCAGAATCGTTAGATGACTCTCAAGGCAACTAACAACATTGATTAACAAGCAGTTTACAACGCTGACTAATAAACTATTAAAGCAATCATAGTAAAACAATGTAAACAGTAAAAAACAAACAAACCCACGGTCATCATCGTTTATCTATATGGAAGTCTCTAAACCAGAGGTTCTCAACTTGTGGTACATGTACCCTTAGGGGTACGCGGGCCACAGGTTTGGGGTACACAAGATGCTCCTCGCGTACCCCCGTGTACCCCCTCCCCAAATTCCCCCCAAAAGGCGAAAAAAGCGCTTTTTTCGGCCTGCGGCGCAACCGAACAGGAAAGACTACTGCCCTACCAATTTGGCAGGGCTGTAGCTTCTCCCTCCGGCTTGCAGCACGAGCCGGAGGACCCGCTCGGCCATGCCGCAGGCCGGAATCGTCCCCCGTAGCTCTCCCTTACCGTTTCTAACAGCCGTCGCCATGTTGGATCTCCCAAAGTCTTGCGAGATCCAAGATCACGGCTCCCAAATCTCATACCGCGATCTTGGATCTCGCGAGACTTCGGGAGATCCAACATGGTGGCGGCTGTTAGCAAAGGTAAGGGAGAGCTACGGGGGACGATTCCGGCCTGCGGTGTGGCCGAGCGGGTCCTCTGGCTTGTGCCGCAAGCCGGAGGGAGAAGCTACAGCCCTGCCAAATCGGCAGGGTAGTAACCTTTCCCTCTGGCTTGTGGTGCGAGCCAGAGGACCCGCTCAGCCAAGCCGCAGGCTGAAAAAAGGACTTTAAAAAGCTTTTTTTTTGCCTTTCGTGGGGTTTGCACTTTTGAGGAGGGGGTACGCGGGGGTACGCGGGGTTTGGGGGAGGTCAAGGGGTGATTGGGGGACCCACCCAGGGGGTACATGGGCCCCAAAAGGTTGAGGGACCCTGCTCTAAATATCACCTGCAATTTGTTCCTGTCCAACAGCCATTAAAAGCACCGGAACGAGATCAGGAAGAAAGGTGGCAACCTTAAGGGTGTGTGCTTTAAAGTTGCTTCTTCATTATCTACACATCTTTGCAAATGTGCTAAAGAGACTGCAATGGCTTGACATAGATGCCATCACCCTTAAGGAAAAAAGGAATGTATTCTCACCATTCACTTTGTCTTTATATAATTACATTTCAAACTATTGCCCCAATAATTTGTGAATTAACTTACATCAGCATGATCCTCTTCCCTCCTCAACTACAACAGTTTTCTCATGATTCTCTTATTGTGAACATGCTATTGAAAATCAGGTCCTTAGGCTCAAATTACATATTATGGAAAATTCTGCTGTCCTCTCTCTCTCTCTCTCTCTCTCTCTCTCTCTCTCTCTCTCTCTCTCTCTCTCTCTCTCTCTCTCTCTCTCTCTCTCTCTCCCCACATCTCCTAAGTAATACAAGGCTGAAAAAACATGTGATATCATGCTTTTCTTTCTCTCTTCAGTTCCATGTCACGGAGATTCAGGGAGAAATGCAATGTCCATGTGCCTCATCATAATGTGCCACTGGGGCCTAGGAAAACACTCAGAAAAAGAAGACTACTGGAAATTGTCATTGATGCTGGTATGGATAAATGTTTTCTGCATAACAGTCAGTTTCTTTATGCTACTACCAACACAATCCTATCCAACTTACACCACCGTTGTAACCAGCGGTGCAGTGAGAATGGGAGACCCCAGAACAGAAAGGGGATTCAAATCCCCTCCAAAGGGGGATTCAAAGGGTATTTAAATCTCCCCTCCCCTCCAAAGCCTCATAAGAACATAAGAACATAAGAAGAGCCCTGCTGGATCAGGCCAAAAGCCCATCTAGTCCAGCTTCCTGTATCACACAGTGGCCCCACCAGATGCCTCAGGGAGCACAAGACAACAAGATAACCTGTTTCCCGTTGACACTCCCTTGCACCTGGCACAGAGAAAACCCACTTCTAAAACCAGGAGGTTGCTTATGACTTGTAACCTGTGATGGTCTTTTCCTCCATGAATCTGTCCAAACCCCTTTTAAAGGCATCTAGGCCAGGTGCCATCACCACATCCTGTGGCAAGGAGTTCCACAGATGAATTACACGCTGGGTAAAGAAATATTTTCTTTTGTCTGTTCTAACTCTCCCTCCACTCAATTTTAGTGCATGTCCCCTGGTTCTGGTGTTGTGCGAGAGGGAGAAGAATTTCCCTCTATCCACTCTCTCCATCCCATGCATAATTTTATAAGTCTCAATCACGTCCCCCCTCAGGCGCCTTTTTTCTAGGCTGAAAAGCCCCAGACGCTGTAGCCTTTCCTCATAAGGGAGGTACTCCAGCCCACGAATCATTATGGTCGCTCTTTTCTGCACCTTTTCCAATTCAACTATATCCTTTTTGAGGTGTGGTGACCAGAACTGGACACAATACTCCAGATGTGGCCTTACCATCGATTTGTACAAAGGCATAATGATATTGGCCGTTTTATTCTCAATCCCTTTTTTAATGATCCCGAGCATGGAATTGGCCTTCTTCACAGCCGCCGCACACTGGGTCGACACTTTCATCGACCTGTCCACCAGCACCCCAAGATCTCTCTCTTGATCCGTCACAGACAACTCAGAACCCATTAGCGTATATGTGAAATTTTGGTTTCTTGCCCCAATGTGCATCACTTTGCACTTACTTACATTGAAGCGCCCATTCTCCCAGTTTGGAGAGATCCTTCTGGAGCTCTTCACAATCCCTGCTGGTCTTCACCACCCGGAAAAGTTTAGTGTCATCTGCAAACTTGGCCACCTCACTGCCTATCCCCGACTCCAGGTCATTTATGAATAAGTTGAAAAGCACCGGTCCCAAGACCGATCCTTGGGGCACACCACTTTTCACCTCTCGCCATTGTGAAAATTGCCCATTGAGTCCCACTCGCTGTTTACTGGTCTTCAACCAGTTCCTAATCCACAAGAGGACCTGCCCTCTTATTCCCTGACTGTGGAGTTTTCCCGCCCTGCCTCCAACCCTGCCGTCCCCCCACTGGTTACACCAGTGGTGTAAGTTGGATAGGACTGCGCTGTACAGTTGGCACTCATCTTATGCACAATTGACTTTTGCAAATTCAAGTTTATGTGCTCGGACCCCCCCCCAAAAAAAAGACAGAGAAAAACAACAATGTAAATAGTGCAGGCGATTCCATCCCACCATTCCACTTCCTCTGTTTATGCCCTGGAGCAAGCGGAAATGGGAGAACAAAGCTGCTTTTCCCCCAGGCCTCTCAGTTGCCACATGTGACATGTCTCTCACAGTGGGGTTTTAAAGAGACAGTACATTTTTGTTAGATTTAAGGGAGTTTCAACTATGCAATTTTGGCATTATGTGCCAACCTCGGAACAACCTTGTAAATGTATTATGTGCCAACCTTGTACTCAATGTATGATATCAAAGTTTGTTGGTTATACCCATTTCCATATCACACAAAGCAGCAATACCCCAGCTATTGGCTTTTAAATAAAAGGTGGGACATTTATTACTTCTTTCATGAAACATTTTGCAGCTTCAGACTTAAAAAAATATTGCTTTTAGAGATAATCCTATGTAGTTGGGTGGAGGAGTCCCTTCTCATTTATTTATTTTTTGTCCTATGAAAATGGAAACAATTTTTGAGACATTCAGAGTCATCTATTTATCACACAAGGAGGCTGCATAAGTGAGCATCTGAAATGCCAAGCTTCAAGGTCAGAGATTCAGAAAAGCTACGGGATATATGCATTATTGTTGCAGAAATAGACGGCATTATGCCAACCAATAAAGTAAAGCCCCAACCCCCAAAAAAGTTGGTTGGACAATTCAGAGATGGATTGCAGGGAGATACCAGTTAAAGGAGTAAGGGACCTGATCACCCAAATGCTTGTGCGGTCAATAAACACAAATCCAAGATAGCATAGTGTTGAAGAGAGTAGGTCAGGCATGAGGAATATAGGAAGTGACACTAGGGAAGGAATAGGTGGCAGCTTGCCATATACTAGACAAGGTATATAAATGTCTTGTTCTGTGATTGGATTTTGGTATTCTGTAGGGTTTTAAATTTTTATAGGCACTTAGCTGCCTAATTAAAAAGATCATGGAGCAGACCAAACTGAGAGTGCACATTGTAAGCATGCCTGAGGGGGACGATATAAACATGACTACAAATGGCTTCTGCGAGCTGCAGTCATAAGACTCCACAATATGGTGCAATATGTTCTGTATTCTACATGTTCGAACATTCTGTTTTCATATGGGCTTCCTAAAGCTCATTTGGGGGCAGGGTGTGTGTGGCAAAGGTAATAATAAACCCCCAGTTAGAATTCTGAACTCTTTAAATGGAAAGACACTTCCAATCCCTATTTATTAGATGCTTGGAAATAAAAAATATCGCACAGGGTACTGCTACACACATGCCCCACTTCCCCAAGGAATGAGAAGTTCCTGGGGCAGTGCTGACTGTATTCTGGCTTCCTTTAAAGCAGGGAGATCTGGAGGCTTATGGTGTCCTTTACAAGGAGCCACGGGCTACATTAGTTTCTCAGAGAACGTGCTCCAGTCTCTCCCTGCTTCCATTTCAGTCTCTTTGTCTCTGAAGCTGCTAGCAAAATCTTTGCATCTTAGTTCATCCTCCTGGGTGGATCAGACAGTGCAATTTTTATCAAGCTCCAGAGAAGCCTCACATTAGGACCATTAGGAGTTAACTCTTTCCACAAACCCCAGTTATAGTGGCCAGGCATTGCCCTAGGGCAGCTAGGCTCATTCATATCAGGTTCCCAGGTCACAACAACACTATTTTTATACAGTACCATGCAGCCTGGCTGTGATTCTTTTCTTTCCGGCTATGGATGCATTTTCCACATTTCAAAATCAAGATGTGTGTAACATCAACAAGATGTGTGTAACACCCCAAAGATAGCAGGCCTTTTAATAATAAATAACAGTTTTATTCAGGATGGCCTCAGTAACTGTTAGCAGTACAGCTTCTGTACTAAGTCATCACAGGCTACTGGGAGCCAGGAGGGACAAACTAGGAAAACATACACAACAGAAACTTCCGTGGGTGTCTGCTTGTATGCATTACAACATTTCCTCCACCTTGACATGTTTCTAGTAAATCTCTAAAATAAAATTTCAGGGATGGCTGGTGTCAGCAGGGGACCCCCCACGATCTCCACACCCCTGCGGCAGAGGGAAGAAGATCACCCAGCAAACACCCAAGTACAAGCAGATACCTGCTATCCAAGGACCCAATCACCATGAGAGGGAGGTCTGCATTGCCTGAGCAACCCAGACACTCCAGTCAAGTCCTTTTCAAGGGGTGGGGAGGGAATGTATGCGCCAATTGCCACTACAGGTTAAATTGCCACTACAGTCATTGGAGCCAACAAGGAGAGAAAGCAGATAAATGATGGCTCCTATGCTGGCGGCCTATGCTGGCAGTTGGTGCCTAGAAGACAAGCAAGCTTTGAAAAGGGAGTGGAGGACAAGGGTGAAGTGGACAAACTCCCTTCCTCCCTGGACCCTCGGTCTGGCTCATCCTGAGGCACCCATAGCCCAATCCTGTGTAGGTCCACCGCAGCATGCAAAAGCACACTGCGCCGGATCCTAGCCCGGATCAGGCCAGCATCTGCAAAACTGGGACACACCTCGTCCCTTTCCCCTGGGGACAGCCTCAGCGGCTCCTATAGGCCTCCTTGGATGTGCGCCTGCAAATTGAGGGAGGCTGGGTAAGACCTGCCAGGGCCAGGCCGGGACTTAGGATATCAGCAGGGCGTGCCGCCGATATCCCCACCCCTTTCCTGGGCCTGGCAACCCAATCCGGAGCCTCCCCACCCTCTCCACGCCCACGACCCGGCTGACACAGGCCTTACCTGCGTGTGCCGGCACTGGACTTGGACCTGGACCTGGACGGAGTGAGTGATGTCAGCCTCTCCACCGGCGCCTTTTACTCGCCAGGTGTAAAAAATGTGCCTTATGGCACGGTTACGACACCCGGCACTGGCGGAGTCCTTGCTCTGTCGGCGCATGTTTGTGTAACATTGTGCTGCTAGTCAGAGGGAACCAGAATAGAGGGCCTCTGGACTGACAGACAATTTGAGTACAACCCTCCCCCTTTTCTCCCAGTCCAGGGCCCAAATGCGCCACCAAATTGTCACAACAATAATATTCATACAGGTGAATCTGTGGATTGTTGTTTATTGGAATAGAGCCTTCACGGCAGTGGCGCCCCAATTGTGGAATTCCCTCCCCCTGGAATTGAGAACGGCTCCCTCCTTAGAGACCTTTCGGCGGGGCCTTAAGACACTTTTATTTAGGTTAGCTTTCGATGTCTGATATGGCAGGCTGGCTTTTTGATAGATGGCTTTTGACAGATGTAAATGTGGATGACCCACTGGGGCTGTTTGTTTTAATTGTTTTAATTCTTCATTTTAAATGTATATATGTATTTTAATGTTTTTATTGTAAGCTGCCTTGGTTGCCCTTGTGGGAGAAAGGCAGGTGTATAAGGTATCCTGACAATTAAGTCCAGTCGTGTCCGACTCTAGGGTGTGGTGCTCATCTCCATTTCGAAGCCGAAGAGCCAGCGTTGTCCGAAGACGCCTCCGTGGTCATGTGGCCAGCATGACTCTCCTTGCCGCAGCGTGTAGCATGTAGCTGGAACACGGAGCGCTGTTTACCTTCCCGCAAGCGGTACCTATTTATCTACTCGCATTGACATGCTTTGGAACTGCTAGGTTGGCAGGAGCTGGCCAAGCAACGAGCGCTCACCCCATCGGGGGAATCTATCAATCAATAAATAAATAAATATTGTATAATCTTTCACACAAGTGAGAGATGTCTCTCTCTTGTAGAATGCCTAAGTGGTTTTTTCAACTCCTCCAATGGACTGGAATCACAGGTAGATTCCAATCCATTTTGTCGGTAACGGCAGAAGACAACGTAGGTTCCTCATTGCCAGACCCTGTATTTGCAGGTGAGCATTTAGCTGAAATTTCCAAAACCTGGAGAGGCCCCTGCTTGGTTGTGTTGGAGGCATCATCTGTCTCTGGTAATACTTGGAGACAAGGAGACTTGACTGTAACTGAGTGTCAGGGACTCAATACATACAGGCATACAGAAAGGCAAGGTTTAACACTGGGGTTCTTTCTATGGCCACAAAAAGACTCCTATCCATTGCCTTGCCTGTTCCTAGAATGACCTAGAGTCATCTGTGCCTGTTTGTTGTTGTTGTTCAGTCGTTAAGTCGTGTCTGACCCTTCTTGATCCCATGAACCATATCCCGCCAGGCCTTCCTGTCCTCCACTATCTTCCTGAGTTCGCTCATTTTCATGTTCGTTGCATCGGTGATGCTGTCTAACCATCTCATCCTTTGCCTTCCCCTTCTCCTTTTGCCTTCAATTTTTCCCAGCATCAGAGTCTTCTCCAGAGTCTCCAGAGTCTTCTCCAGAGTCTCTCTTCACATTAGGTGGCCAAAATATTTGCGTTTCAGCCTCAGTACCTGTCCTTCCAGGGAACAGTCAGGGTTGATTTCATTTAGGATTGACTCATTTGATCTCCTAGCAGTCCAAGGGACTCTCAGGAGTCTTCTCCAGCACCACAGTTTGAAAGCATCTATTCTTCAGCGCTCAGCCTTCCTTATGGTCCAACTCTCGCAACTATACATTGCTACTGGGAACACCATCGCCCTGACTATATGAACTTTTGTTGGCATGGTGATATCTCAGCTTTTTATTATGCTATCTAAATTTGTCATAGCTTTCCTTCCAAGGAGTAAGTGTCTTTAATTTCATGGCTGCTGTCTCCGTCTGCCGTGATCTTGGAGCCCAAAAAAGTAAAATCTGTTGCTGCTTCCATTTCTGCCCCTTCTATTTGCCAGGAATTGATGGGACCAGATGCCATGATCTTAGTTTTATTAATGTTGAGTTTCAAGCCAACTTTTGCACTCTCCTCTTTCACTCTCATCAAGAGGCTCTTTAGTTCTTCTTCAGGATTGCAGTCCAATGCAGTATCTGTTCTTATAGTAGCAGGTAGCCATGCTAGGCCCTGGCCAAAATTTCACTCCCCAAATCATCCTTCTGTCTGAAAACAGGTGGACGTAGGTTATCTGAATGATAAGATGAGCACTGAGAGAGGCACTTCTAAATGTCCCAGCAGCTGTTTCATGGACTGACCCAATCGCATAGGAGAGTCCAATTTTGAAAACAAAAGAGGTGTGTTGTGTGAATAAGTACAGAATACTTTTCCTGCACCCATGGTTACTTTCCTGCTGTGACGCCTCTCTTTCTCTCTCTGAGCACTGTTCTCCCAGGTAAGAGGGTAACTCCTCTCCTCTCCCCTTCAGACTAGGACAGTTCTGTGTGCAATATTGTGATTCATTATTGTGCATACTCCTGGCAGGAGAAAACCCAAATGCTATTCCATCCGTTGTTATAACTACTGCAAAAAATATTTGCATGTACTTGAGACCTTGGAAAATTGTCAGTACTGAACCATTTAAGTGGAAGAATCAAAATCGCATAAGATTTACTGCCATGTCCTGTTCGTCTCATTCATGGAAACAGCAAGGAATGGAACATTCTCTTTAAAATGATTCTTTTCCTAAAGACTTCAAAAGGATGTACTCTGAAAACCAAGGAGAAGATCGTGAATTTAGCGAGGCTTTCCCCATGAACTGAATAATGTGCTACAAACTGTCTGCATTCCCCTTTTGGATTCTATGGCGATGGTCTGATTCATGAGTCTTCCTAATGGCTCTGCAGTGCTATTTAGAGTCTGAGAACTGAAAAGCCAAGCTAGCGTTAAATGTTTGGAAATGGCTGCTGTTGCGGTTGCCAGCCAAATAATTCACACTAGGACTGTGCTTGTAGGTTTCAAAAAGATGAAACCAGTTTGTGTCAGATGAGGATCCCCAAGCCTCCCAAACTCAGCTTTGTTCCCTCCCCCCTCAACTCTCCCCATTTGCGACACCAGTTTAGCTGCATCACTGATGAAGAATTACTCAGAACGGTTCTCAGGCATTACTGCTTTGATTACACTTAATTTTGTTACCTCTCTCTAAGGAGTGAGGAGGTTTTAATACTTGAGAGCACTCTCTAAAACTAAAAGGAAGGCAGATCAATCAGGAGTGCAGCTCGACTACATTTAGCCCGTTCCTCCCAAGTACAGTTCTAACATGTTGGAAGGTCTCACCCTGCCTTTCACACAATCCTTTGCAGCTCCAGAAATGAGATAATGAACAAAAGCAGGGTAAAAGAGGGATTCGGTTATCACTTTGTTATTGGCAATAAGCACTACAGAGAAGTGCAGAGGTGGATCCTATCTGGATGCCTTTGACTACAACTTTTTCAGGTGTGCTGAGATGCAATTGTCTGAAGGCTGGCTGTGTAGAATGAAGTCTAATGAAGGAGGAAGCAGTAGGTTTGTGTGAAAAGGCTGCCCACATTCTGGTAAAGAATGCTTGCACACATGAAAGGGGATGTTGGACTGACAAAGAACCTGAACATTCCAAAGCACGATCGTTCTGCTTTTGATGAAGACAAACCGAACTGATGAGTTAAAAATAGCACGTCTACGGTCTACCCTCTGTGTTATAAGTGCTTCACACCAGCGTGGGCCTCGTCAGTCAAAGGTATGAAAAAGAAGGAATCGGAGACTGCAATCCTATACACACCTACCTGGGAGGAAGTCCCACTGAATGCAGTGGAGGTTACTTCTGAGTAGAAATGCATCAAATTGTGGTAGGAGTCTCCTTTCCTGTATAATGGGACAACTCAAGAGTAACTTCACAATGTTGATAGTCACATTGATGTGCTAATAGTATGAAATAATGAATCAATACATAGCTGCTGATAATAGTTACTTCTCAACTTGCATTTCCATCATGCATTCAAAATCAACTGGAACTAGCTCAGCTAAAGAAGCTCATTCTCAATATGTGCTGGACAAAACTGCGACTTGTCTAATGAACATTTGACCTTGACTGTGGAATACTATGAGCATTTGACTCCTTTTGGTGGTCATTTCAACTTCCAATCCCAACACATAATAACTGCAAGAGGAGGAGCTGAGGCATAAGGTGATTCCTTCCCTTACTGAGTTAGTGAGAGAGACAAAGGCAGTAAGTGATGGAGGAGGAGGAGGAGGAGGAGGAGGAGGCAGATAGGGGTGCATATTTCACCCCCTGCCTTCCCTTCATTCTAACATATCTGAGGCATTTAAGGGGGAGGGTGGAAGGTAACTGACCCAAGAAGAGACTTTCCCCTTGTTAGCAGATAAGGATCCCTTCTCCTCACCCTAGGTGTTTCAGCTGTCCCCAAGGTGGGACTCTGCAGGGTAGAAAGGAGGGTCCTCTCTGCTACCACAGTGTGTGTGTGCGTCGCTGCGTGTGTGGCTAAATGGGTGGGCTGCTGCAATAGCAACCCTGTGTCACAGGAAAGCTCAATGATTGGTCCACCCATGTCCACCAACCAGATGTGTGTGTCTGTGGTGCTGTGGGATGCTAAATGTTCTATGAGGTGCTTTTTGTATGATTCTTGCTGTGTCTCAGTGGTTCGAGGGCAGCTTTTTGGACTGGACAGTGTGGGTTCAAAACCTACTTCTGTCTCCACTTCTGTCCCTGCCATGGGTGTTTCTGTCCAGCCATGCAAAAGTGAGTGTGCTCTTGGCTACGACAACATGCTTTTTGTGGTTCCCAGCCTAGGGATACTAGCTCCTTAGCTTGCCTGAGTGCTGTTGAGGTTCCCCTTGTGGCTAACCTCAGTCTCTCCTCTGCCAACAGGTTTTCTGTTCACCTCAGTTGTGTAGGTGATAATTAAAAATAATGGTAAGATTCTCTCTCTCTCTCTCTCTCTCTCTCTCTCTCTCAAGCATAAGAAATAATTTGATTCCAGAACAATGAAAGTAAAATGGAGTTATGCAATATCCCATAAAATGGAGTTATGCAATATCCCATAATATCCTATGGTAGTCAAAGAAGAGTTTTTCAATAACAATGACTGTAGTGGGTGTCATTTCAGCAATGGGACTTGGTGCTAGGTGATTGGTAAGGAAAAGAGCTCCAATGCACTTACAAGGCCTTTCAACTGCATCCACTCAAAGTGAGAGAAATCGCACAATTTGATATCGTTCCACACATTTTCAGTGAAGCAACAGACTGCTAGGCAACACAAAATCGGACCTTGAGCTTATAAGCTGTCACTTCTTCTGCACAATTTAAAATAAAACTCAATTTTTTACTCTCCAAGTGCTCATAAACAAGTTTTATAGTGCCTTCAACTAGAGTCTATTGTATATTGCTGGTGAATTACAAGTGGCTTGGGTTTAAACCTCTCTTCTAAGCTATCAAACAGACAGAGAAAATGCTGTAACTTTTATCTTTACTGAAAAGCTTCCCAAACTATTAAAATGAAGTTTCTTCTCTTGTCACTATGCTGTTATATATTGTATCAAATGCTTCATTGTTTTTGTTCTTATGGGATTTTAATGTTTTCAGCTTCCATTGTTAACCACCTTGAACACCTCTTGGGGGGGGGGAGGCATGGGGTATACATCTTTTAAAACAAGCAAGTGAATAAGTGAATGAAAATATTCAATAGCTGTTAATTCTGAAATTTTGAAAAATATCGATTTTCCCCAAATCCCTTCCCTGCATTCCAGTTAAAAGTAAAAGTATCTGCAACACAAAATTCAAGTGTGAATTTTACCATTTCAGTGCCAGACTGTCCCATACATGAAACCAATTGAGGAAGTGATTTCGGGCAGTGGAATGGTGGGGGGGGGGCACCCAACTCTGTGCACCTCCAAGACTCATAGCACAATCCTCTGGGAAGATCGGGCGGTGGAACGAGCATTCCACTGGCCAAAGCCGTCGCAGTGCCGTAAAGCACGTTCGCGATGACTTGGGAGTAAGGGCGGCCAGCGGAAATCCGAGAAGGCCCATTGGGCCTTCCCCAGTTTACACCAGGGGTGTCCCCCAAGTAGACCTCCGGGGCGCTCCAGAGCAGCCTGGAATGGGGATAGGATCCGGCGGGCGGCCCTTGCACAGGATTGCGCTGCCCTTCTCCTCTGACTTCCTGGATTTGGAAAGAAACAGGAAAATAGCGCGGGAGGAGGAGAGAAGAGCGTTGAGCTAAACATCTTTTCAAAACAAGGAGGAGTAGCAAGTGACTGACCTGCTGCCACGTAAGGGTGCGCTGCTGAAGGTGCTAGGAAGTCTTGGACCAGCTCTGTTTTAAATGCTCTCCATTTCCATTTATTTTTGGTATTGCGGATTTCAAAATAAAAATTCAGTGATATTTTGAACTTTCTATTTGGCATTTATTGAATTCATAATTTGGTCTGGCTTCATTTTAAAGCACACTTTAATTGACACACTCAACAAAATTAAATTTTTTAGCAAACATTACTCACTTTTGGATTTGTTTGAACAAATTGATTCAAATAGGTTCAGGGGTTGCAATATCTGAAGTAAAGTAATGGGCAGACCTGATTCACAAACATAAGAGATAGTTTGCATATCTGGTCTGAATCCATTCTCATGAGATATGCCTGAAGATCTGAGGACGGCAGTTCGAGACCAGTCGAGACATGCCGCTGACAAGCTGCAGAAGCCTCGGTGGAAGAGAAAATTCTGCAGCTGGCACACTGAGTGGGAGGCCCATCAAGTCGATACGTGGGAGGCGAATGCCAGAGAGAGGCCAGACTGTGAAGGAAACCACCTGGAATGAAAGCGTTCTATGCAAGATTAGAACATTTGCAATATGTAAAACCGCTTCTGTTTAGATAGCCTGCCTATGTAAACCACCTTGAATTAAAGTCAGAGGAGAAATCCGATGACCAGAGAAATGCGGCATATAATAATAATAATTTGTCCAAATAGGAATTTCAGAAGGAGTCCAAGAAAGTGGAAAGATAACCCAGGATGCGATTGCTCCCAGATACATCTCACTTTCTGAGCCATGATGAGAGAAGGCTACTCCGAACCGATTCCCCTGCTTGGTTTTAAAAATAACTAATCAGTTCTGCTCAACTTTTTTTTCAGAAGGTAATCAAATCAGCACTTGTCACTTGCTCTCCCATCTTCGATAACTTGATTGTGATACCATTGGTCCTGACAGCTCATGCCTTCACGACCTCTGTTGCTTTATTTGCTTCTGTTCACGTTTGTAATGCTTCATCTTAAGTGTAACAGAAACTTTTTCAAGTCAACTTTCCTTAACACGGTTCCCAGTGCTGACATTTTCACAGGCATTAGGTCTTTTTCTTTGACGGCGATGTTTTTCCCCAAAGCAGGCTCAAGTTTTGCAGAAACTTCAGTACAAGGGAGCCAGTGCCTACAGACAGGGGGGAGAAAAGAGAAAAGAAACAAACTGCTAGAGAGATTGCAAAAGAACAGACTTTCTGTGCAGGCGTGCTTCAGGTCTTCTAAAACATGCCATGCTGTGCTTCAGATAACATGTACATGCAGTAGCTAGTCAGGATTTATTCTCATTTTGTTGTAGATTTCAGAAGCTCCTTATGATTGTTATAATGTTCTTTTTTTCTATATGAAAGTCTGTTATAAAAAAGAATATTTATATAAAAAAAAAACAGAAAGGGACACAGCAAATCCTACCCTTTGCCCTGGATTAATGATGGATTATATGATAAAAGAGAATCTCTACCTAAAACATTCCTCAATGCTGGCACAGGTGGCTGGGGGCCCTGGGGCAAAGCCCTGCACTGGACCCCCGTGGCACTCCTACCTGATAATACATTGGGCAGTACCACTTGCGGCAGTACTGAGCGTTCAGGGTTTGGTCCAGCTGGGTGGGCCCTCTGATGAGCAGGAGCCCTTGGCCAGTGCTCTACCTGGCTACCAACCCCTTGACTGGTACGTTTTTCTTGAAACTGTTTTTGCAGACCCCCTTACTCGATGATGTGCCAGCCTCTGCTTCTCCAGCTTTCCAATGCTCTAGCTCAGCACTCTCTTCCCCTCCACATGTCCTCTTCCTCTCTGTCCCCCTCTTCCTTCTCCAATCCAGGGAGTGGAAGAAAAGTGGAGGCAAACTGGCAGATAGAGAGATGGGCACCTCCCACCAGTCTGCTGCCTGAGGCGACCGCTTCAGTTGGCCTCATGGACAGGCCAGCCCTGACAGCCCTCATCAAGCACATTGTGGGATGGCACAGTCAACCAAGAGGACTATATCTGCACATTTGAATTAGAGTGCTGAAAAAATGCTAGGCATGCTTGAGGTCCGGAGTTAAATCTGCAGTAGCACTCACTAAAGTGTCACTCCACACATTAGAAAAACTTCTTTGTGACTGGTGCAAGAAAGCAAGGGATTACTGTTGGGCTCATTGCTGAATCATCTGTGTGAACACCTGAGTGTTAATTTCTATAGAATCAATGAGATTTACACCCACATAAATGAATATGGTTGCAATTTATACACTTGCAAATGCAAATATGAAGTCTTAAGACAGGCAGTATATAAAGGATATAAAACACACCAGAAAATATAATATGAAAGCTTGTCTCAACTAACATTAATGGAAGCTCTCTCCCCCCCCCCCCCATCATTTATAATGGTTAAGCACTATGGATCATGATTTAGGGATCTGACTTTGAGTTTTTACATATAGAGCTTTGACTTGAATTTCATTGCAGTGAATACATTTCTCAGATCCATAATATAAATGTAAGCCATACACTGGTGTCATAAAGTCTATATTTTATGTGTATTTCTGGGTATATTTTGTTTATTTTCTTATGTGGGAGCAGGCTTGAAGCTCTGTGGCCCAATCTGTGTCGCAAATTACAGCCAGCTTGGTGGAGAGGAGATGCGAATTACAACCAGCAAAACTGGTTTAGCCAGTTTCAAGGGGAGCCAGCAGATTGGGACATGTTCCCACCAGCCCCCCCCCCCAGTGCAAATGTAGAGATCAAATAGCAGGATGAAGTCATTACCACTGAATGATAAAACTCCCCAAGTGGGCAAAAGTCGCTTCTTTCTTGTTCCAAAAGCCTGAGAACTTCAATCTGTGGGTTCCAGGAAGGAGGGACCCCTCGTAAGAGGCGAGCATAAATAGTTAGTGAGCTCCATACCCAGATAAAATCAGATAAGGACCTGTGTACAGTAGGTAGAAAAATGGTAAGGATTTTATGTTGATTTTAGCTTGTTTTCTCTCTGCATTATCAGCTCATTTAAACCATGAGGTAGAGCTCTGAGTTACACCACATGTGTGAGATTCTGCAGTGCCTTAGCACCATCTGTTGACCATTTGTATTATTGCGCTGCTCAGTATTAATTGCAGGTGATTAATTTGATAACCTTTTTTCTACCAAATTAAACTCTCCTTACCTTTTTTCCTTGTTCATTTGGTTTTGTTATCTCCTTTTCCTTTTATTAGACTTTTAATAAACTCTTTTTCAGCAATGCTGAGTCTGCCTAATTCTGGGAAATTCAGTGGATTGTCACGCCTCCTCGTTATGCAGGTGCTAATGTGAGACTAATATTGATAGAGACCCCTGAGGTTCAGTATTGTTCTAGGAGAGGGGTTCTGCTCAGGGAACCCCTCTGGCTGGCAGTGGATTCAATCTACCAAGTCTTTTCTCCAAACGTGTGTGTCCAAACGGGGATTATCCTTACAAGTATCTTGACTATTTGAGCTGTAGCTTTCCCCCCACAACTTCCCTTTCTGAATGTAATTTTTTTTAATCAAAATCTTTTGTTTCTTATCTTTGCAAAATAGTTTAAGCAGAAGGTTCAATGAAACTTAATGAGTCAAACTGCCCATGTTGAAGTATCTCAAATGATGTTGCTTAGATCAAAAACAATGTTAAGGGTAAGAAACAGACATTTAAACCATATCCTTCTGAAAGGTTCTTAGGGAAAATTGCCCTTTCTATATTAGCATTACAAAGCTGGCTCTGGAGCAGGGAAAGGTTGAACATTTGCTGGGGGCCCAACATCAGGAAAGAACCTAGCCCCCACTTGTGTATGGAACACCTAAAATGCAGGGCTCTTTTTTTAAATCAGATAGAGAAGCCAAAGACGGCTTCAGATTGAATAGAAAACTGGCAGCAGGAGGGGGTGTCTGATCCTTCCTTGCATAGACATTTGTCCACTCAAAATTACCCCTCGTTGTTTTCCTCCCCAAGAGATAAAAGATGCAGGCACCTCAATCTTAAATTTCTCGGGGGGGAGAAGTAGGTGGGCAAAGGGGTGCAATTTTGACCAGACAAATGGATCAGAAAGAAACATTTACACAGTGACTCTTTCTGGGTCATTCCATGTCAAATCAACCAATGAAAATCCATTTTGGAACTTGATGTCATGGATTTTGTTCATTTTTGGTACATTTGTACCTTACCATGAGATGTTTAAAAAAAATCAGATTTTTTTTGTCCACCCGTTTTTGAGATATTGAACTTTCAAAATTGCCTAAAAACGGCAAAATCCACTTGCCACCATAACTTCAAATGCCATGTACAAGACAACTATGAAAATTTTATTTTTGTATGATACCATTGAGATACCATCTTGAAATTTTGACTGATTTGCTACAAGATATATACCTTTAAGTGTGATTTTTTTTGAAAATTTTTAAAAATCCCGTTTTTCCAAAAATTCAAAATAAATATTATTTGAATATTTTTGAATTTCTTGAAAATTTACAATTGTGTCATGTTGTATATCAAATGAAAACCCTATTCACTAGCTTTAATATGACACCTGTCCCTTGTCTGTAGCTTTCATAGTTGTCTTGTACATGGCATTTGAAGGTATGGTGGCAAGTGGATTTGGCGTTCATTATTTCATACTATTAGCACATCAAGGTGGCTATCAACGTCTTAAAAACGGGTGGACAAAAAAAATCTGAAAAAAATAATTTTTAAACATCTCATGGTAAGGTACAAATGTACCAAAAATGAACCAAATCCATGACATTAAGGTTTCATGCACTGGTTGGTTTTACATGGAATGACCCTTTCCTCTCATGTTTATCACTGGCCCTTTGCACAATTTGAAGCTATCTTTGATTGCTTTCTCTTGATAAAAAAGAGCTCTCAGCAGAAAAGAGTCAAGGCATTACATGTAATGTATAATTCTGCTCTGAGATAATTCTGTTTGCATCTCATCTTTTTCAGGTACAGGAGGCTCACTGAAGTCATAGTCCCAGAGGCTGCCAGAATCCTGGAACTGGCACTGTTTATTAGAGATCAGCGGGTAATCGATACAATGTTTGTTTCCTGTATTTAGCACTCATTGCAGCTGCTGTGCAAAGTATCTTGCTTTTAATTATGCCGGAGACAGATTTATTTTGCAGCACCATTGAGTGACAAGTCAGCCTTTGCCTTTTAGGATGTGAAATTGTTTTATTGTTGGCAATGAAATCACAGAGCGGAAAGGCAAAACTGAAAAAGGATTTGTGCATTATTTTGCCCAGAACTTCTGTGTTCAGATTATGATACATGAGTTAAATGTTGACTTTACAAGTGTTCTGTCTTGTCTGTCTATAGATGTGATTCAGTCGTTGGCTGAAGTGACTGGCCACCTGCCACTGCTTCACTCGACGTTGTCATCAATCAGTGCAGAAGACACACCAACCAGAGTGCCACATTTGGTGTAGATTGAAGACTCAAGAGTAGGCCAGCAGTGACAGGGACTTTCAGTAAAATTGGCTCTTCTATCAACATTCTCCAGGCAAGCTGCTGTAGAGTCAGCATAGAGTCACTCATTTCAGTTACTCCACTGAGCTCTGCAGACTCTGAAGTATCTTGCCTTATATCTGAATGCAGGGCTAAGCTTTCATTAGCACCTATGACAGTTTCAAAATCATGTCCAGGATGAATCAAGATGAACATCTTCCTAGAAAATGTGTTCACTATCTCTGGAAAGTACCCAGAACAAGAGTTGAACCCAGGCAAGGCTAGAACATGGTGTTATCTGATAAGTATCTGTAGCTCTGGGCCAAGATGGAACAGAAATGCTGGTGAAAGACAGGTATACCATTTCATAGAATCAGAGAATGCAAGGGTTGGAAGGGACCTTGTAGACTGGCACCAACACTCACTCCCCTGGCGGACACAACCAGAGCCAGATGGCCCAGGTAAGTGCTAGGTCGCATGGTGCAGGGGTGGGGAAGGAGGGCCAGCGTGGCAAGGGAGGGGAGCCACTGGCCAGTGCGGGCTGGGAGGGGCAGGGATATCGGCGGCATGCTCCGCTGATATCTTATGTTCCTTCCCAGTCCAGGTCGGCCTTACACCGCCTCCCCGGATGCACGTCAGCTTCAGAGGCCCGTTGCGTACATCCAAGGAGGCCCGTTGCGGCCCATGCGGCTAACACTGGGGAAAGGGGACAAATGTCCCCTTCCCCCGAGGAGAGCCCAGGCCACGGCAGTGCAGTTGCAGGCCACAAGGGCCTTAGGATACAGTGGCCGGCTGCTTAAAGTTACGCAGGATTGCGCCATTAAAAAAGGAGAACAGGGCGTAGAGACAGAGCATTTACCCACCACTCTATTCCAGTTCCTCTTCTGGTAATCACTGGATTTGGAAAGGAAAAGGAGAGGAAAGTGGTGAGGAGATGGTCTAGTGCACCACACTCCTATCCTTTCTCTCTATTTTTAAATCCAGCAAGGGCAGAAGCAGGAGAGCAGACGCACAGTGGTGGTCCCCACCACTATTTGGCCATTTGGGGGGAATAATCTGTCCCTAAAGGCAAGCACTTACCGTCTGTGTCATGAACAAGCTGGCCCTGATATGGAATGTTATATTTACATGACAACCAAGATTTTAGAACAAGTACTTTTGCAGAAAGATCACTCTGTCCCTAAGTTGAGTAAGTTGGCCCAAGGAAGAAAGAGATTATCCTGGCCTGGGCATCAATGATAGCAACCCCAAGCATGCAGTGGTGTTGCTCCACCCCCACGTGGGGGGGCGCCGACATGACACCGCCCCCACGTGACATGTCGCTGCCCCCACATGGGCGGGCGCGTGACGTCACGCCCCGCCTTCGAACCCCTCACCCTCCGCTATTTTCACTTGTATTTGGGGCCGTTCGGACGTGCGGGTGGGCCGAAACGCGGCCATCACGGCTGTGAGGAAGATAAGTTTTCGCCCTCCTCAGCCCGCGATTCCGCCCCTTCAGGGGTCCACGCCTGGGGTCCTGGGCATCACTTGGTGTCCTGGGCAAGTACTCCGGTACGACGCTTCTGAAAGCATGCTGTCTATCCAGACAGTCTGCCCTTCCCAGGCAGAGATACCCATCACCTCCTTCTCTCATCTACCAAGTACTTTTGACTGCAATAATCATGGATGAAAGAAAAACAGAACATATGCTGCTCATGAGGTTTGCTTAAGTTAATGGTGCAATTGGTCATTAGTGTGACTAATGGTAATGGGCCCCTTCTGATGAATTATTTGTCCAAAAGGCTCCAGCTGCTTCAATTTGACTTTGGCAGGAGTCAGTCAGGTATAACTCCTCTCCTGGTATTTGAGAAACTTGTCTTTATACAGTTGGACCTCAGTGTCCACGGGGGTTCTGTTCCTGGAACCCCCATGGATACTGTAATCTGCATCAACTGAAACCCCCTTTTCGGGGATACAGGGGTCACTTTTAAAATGCTTTAAAAAAGAAGAAAAGTTAAAAATAGCATTCCTTTCCTTTTTGCTGGCAAAGCTCTCTGTTTGCAGGACTGTAAACATTGAAATTGCGTTCCTATAGCCTCTTCCGGGTCACATTACTTCCCCCTCCCTTCCCCAGGCTCGCCCCAATACATCCCCTCCTTTCTTTAGAGTTCCACTGGGTGTCTCTTAAAGGGACATATTAACAATCAGTAACCACAAAGATTAAGGCATACTCGAATAAAACGTTTGGGCTCAAGGCCACATTGGAGTATGAAAATCAAACAGAAAGTGATAAAGCATGCTTTCTCTTGTACTTATGAACAGAACCACTAAAAAATTAAGCCAAACTTACTCCAAAGTAAGCAATTCATTCAATTCCCTCCCCCCGTTACAAACCTATCTTTCAAAGTTCTGATTTCAAAATTTTAAATTAATCCATCTCTAGTTTATACCCCACCTCACTCATAAGGAATCTATGCAGTTTTTCCCCAGTTACAAATCTCTGTCTCTCTGCGTGTGTGCGTGCGAGAGAGTTAAGTTTTAAATGAATCCATCAGATACTGCCCCAAGTAAGCAATCCATCCATTTTCCCCAGTTACAAATCACACACAGAAATCTATTTTCAAAATGTATTTAATCCATCATCTTTCAGTTCCTCCCCCCCCCCAGCAATCAATCCAGATTTCATCATCATCATCCTCCGGTAACGCCACAACCTCTGACAACAAACCACCCCCTACCCCTTTCTTGGGGAAGAATTATCACACTCATCAAGCGAAAGAAGAGGAAGCCCCCCCGCCCCCGTTCCTGATGTCATTCTTACAACAACCCTGTGAGGTAAGAATTATTAACCCCCCTATTGCAGCTGAGGCTGAGAGGGAGTGGCTTGCCTAAGGCCACCCAGTGAGTTCTTGGCAGAGATGAGATTTGAACCAGGAAGGTCCCAACTTCACAGATCAGTTGCTTAGCCACTACGCTGCACCAGCTCTGCAGTTTGACAGTACGCTTGTTGTCACTGAGGCAGATGGAAGTTCCCCTCCCCTCCACCCCCCTGCAAGAATGGAAGATCCTCTGAAAAGCACTGATTGCGGGCAGGGGGCACTGCTACTGTCACCCGGAGGCGAAACTAGGGTGGAGCGAAGGCAAGTAGTTCTGCAATACTCCGTTACACTGGAGTCAGCTGCCCCTCCCCCATGCTGTTGGAGCCATTCTGGCAGCAAAGGCAACACGCAGGACACTCCCCTGTTGCTGCTGGAATGGCTCCAACAGCAAGGGGGAAGGGCCGCTGACTCCAGTGTAACAGAGTCTTGCACAACTACTTGCCTCTGCTCCACCCTTGTTTTGCCTCTGCTGTCACCACTGGGAAACATTTTTTTTTAGTTCAGTGTAGTAGCCAGAGGCAACAGTGAACAAATTGAATGTGCACCATACAAATGATGCATCTCACAAAGTGCTTTCATTCAACTTCCTTAAAAACTATTGTCTGTCACTTGTGTAATGCATTGTGTGGGTGACTGAAGACCAGCAAATCTCTCAGCTCAAATTATGATTTTTCTAGCTGAGAAAGAGACTTGATGTCCTGCTCTTATCAACCAAACAAAATAAACATAAATCTCACTTTGTCTTCTGTATCCCTGCAGATGAATTACAGGCACTGAAAATAGATTCTGTGCCTAAGGCTGCAATATTATACACACATACCTGGGAATGAATCCATTGAATGCACTGCGTCTTACTTTGGAGTAGACATGCAAAGGTTTGCACTGTAAGTCGGGCAGCCCAATCCTACCTAACTATCCGAGCACCAATGCAGTCTTGCCAACAGGGTGCACGGGAGGACTTTTGAGCGGTGAAGGCCTCCTCCAGGTAAGGGAACATTTGTTCCCTTGCCCCAGGGTAAGCTCTGGCTGCTCCACTGGGTCTACGCTCGGACCTGCACCAGCTATATAGCTGGTGTAAATCTGAGTGGACTCAGGAAGGTGGATCAAGGCTGGGGAGACAGGATATGGCAATGCTGCTGCCACCAATATCACCCCCTTCCTGACCGCAATCTGCCCTCCTTCCTGTCCCAGTCTCCGCCTTGAACTTCCACCTCCCTGCCCTGTTCTGCTCACCCTCTGTCTCCTGTCCACCAACACCCTGCGCAGACTTACCTGTGCAAGGGCTTCTTGGAGGATCGCTGGCACGCGGACCCAGCCACTCTTCGCTCGCGGTAGTGGCCAGGCTGCGCTGTATGGCATGTCATATTTTGTGACAGTCATAAAAGGAACTTACGCTGTCAGAACACTAGTTCCAGCAGTGTAAAGCCCTGTTAGGATTGGGTCAAAAATATCTGGGGTTGCTTCCTCATCAGAACTTTCTAAAAGCTGCTGAGGCATCAAATTGCAGGCACTCCCAACAAAGGGGAAGCAGCAGCTGGTGGCACCTGGCCACATTTGGACCTGACTCAGGAGTGCCCCCTCCCCGTAAAAGGAGCTTGGTTGCAGTGGCGGTACAACCCCCCCATGGGTAGGGGCCACAGGGGATGACGCGACACCTCCCACGTGCCGCCAAATGCCCCGCTCCTGGGGGCGGGATGTCATGCTCTTGTGCCTGGCGCAAAACACACACCGCCGCATTTTGGCCCATTTTCAGAGCCAAACGACTCTAGGGCGGGCGGGACAAACTCGTGCGCATACAAAGCGATCCGGAGGTGAGTGCAACCCGCCGCACGGGGGCCCACCACCCCAAGGCCCCCACCGCTGATGATGCTACTGCTCGGTTGAGTCAGGAAGAAGAAAGGAAAATGGAGAGGCAAATGGGGCAGCAAGTCAGGGTAGATGGACAAGAGGGTAGATGAGAGAAGTAGAAGGGGCTTCAAAGGAAGGAGTGCTATGAGATCCAGGAACAACTGACAGGATCCTGGCCTGCTGGGAAGGGTGTGGCAGGGGAAGGCCTCTGGCATGAAGCTTCCCAGGGTCTAGTGAGAGGGAGGGCATCTGCAGTAGCGGTCATTTGGGCGGTCCACTTCCCATATCAACCCTTCCCGGGATCCCTGAACCACTCTGCCATAGTGGAAGGCACCCTGGGACCAGGAAAGGGAGGGATCAGTTGCAGGCTTGGGCTCTGACTGAGCCCCCTTGAAAACAAAGGGAGAATACATGTAAAGTAAATGGGGGGAGGGAAGAAACCTTCAATTAACCCCTCTTGTAACTGGTCAGCAATAGAAACTAGAAATAAAGAGAACTCTTGAAAACACCTCCCAAGACTCTCAATTCTAAGTATGATTATACCAACTCCTACAATGTTAAGCTGTTCCCGTGGTGGTGGTGGTGGTGGTGGAGAGAGGAGGAGACAAAGCACTATGTCATATCAGAGTGACTTTCTGTCTGGCCCAATGTATTTATACCAAATGTTTGATTTTATCCTAAACCAAGGGCCCAACAAGATGTTATGCAGGAGTTCCATAATGGATGCCTTTTTTTCTCTCTATGGATTTGGATAAAGCCATAGCACTGGGTTGCGGTGTGCGTGTGTGTGCGTGTGTGTGTCTGTGTGTGGTTGAGCCCTTTCTCCAACTGCCAACCCTCCCTCCCAAATGCCACCGTGAGCTAACCTAACAGAATAAGAGCCAGAGGCAACCATAAAATCTGATTCCTTTTCAGCCCGGTGAAGAAAGGGATTGACAGAAGATTTGCATTTTCAAAAGTCAGATACAAGAATAGAGGGAAGAATCTCAAAACATTCACAACATTTCTTGCTTTGTTCTTCATCAAATCTGGAGACAAGACAAGGCAATTTACAACTTCACAGGAGGCTGAACAAGTCGTGCAATGCCGAAATTCCTCCTGAGACTGACAATCTGAGCGCAAGAAAGGATGGAGAAGGAAGAAGCCACCTGGACTCCCATGTGCTGCAAGATGTTCCTTGGAATGAATAACTGGCCCACTGTGAAACTTGTGCTTCTGCTTCTTCCATACTTAGAGAAAGTTATGATTGTATTATATTTCATGGATTACTGAATTGTCTGTTTAAAAGGACTTTCTTTTCTTCCCTTGCCCTGAGTGATAAATGCACCATTTCTCTTTTTTATATGTTTCATGTATGTATGTATTGATTGTTTTCTTTATCTAGCTATCATGGACTATCTGTAAATGTAAAGGTGCATGAAAATCGTTCTTGGGTAATTTAGGGCTCAGTCCAGCCTAACTCAGGCACAGTTGAGGCCCAATTGTGGCCCAATTGTGGCCCAAACTAGGACCGAGTTAGGCTGCAACTGTGCCTGAGTTAGGCTGGAGGCAACAGCATTGGGCCAGGATCGCGGCAAAACTTACCGCAGAGGCAGGCAGGCTCCTGTGGGGAGCTGTCAGTCTTGTGGAAGCGAAGAGCCCCCTCCTCAGCCCGTCTGCGTGCACCTACCACAGCTGCTGCAGCGGTTGCAGCAGATGGGCAGCCACAGGCGGGCCTGCAGGCACTGCGCGTTTGACAGTCAGCTGAAGGGCAGAGGTTGTGCCAGTGCCAGCTGCCCCAGGGCACCCTGGGCATCAGCCACCTGCCGCAGGGGGGAGTGCCACTGCCCTCCCTCCTGCAGACTGCGATGCCACCCCCAAGTCACGGTGAGGCTGCACGTGGGAGTCATGGGGGGGTGAGCGGGGGAGAGAAGGGAAGGAGGGGGTGGGAACGGCACGCACAAGGGGGGGGGTCTCATGAGGTCTGGAACCGCCTCCGCCAGGACATGCCCGTGCGCTGCCTGAAGCCCTGGACCTCAAGGGCCGTGGCAATGCCCACAAAGAAGGCATCCCAGCATGCCTTCTGCTCCGTGCCCCGGCCAAGACCGAGAGATGCCGTGGGCTTGTCTGCTGCGAGCGGGAAGGGCTCACGCAGCTCATCACACCCCCAGATGGGGCAACGTCGGCACCTTGCGGCAGGCGCTCTGGCGGCATGGGGGGTGCCAGCGTCCATCATCAGGGAGTGGGAGGGGAGGCAGGCACACTGACAGGGGGTGCTGGGGAGGGGCACGGGTGGGTCAGAAACAGACAGACAACACGGCTGGTGGGAGAGGGATACAGGGAGAGGGGTCTGCAGAGACCGATAGGGGCACAGGGGGCACTTCGCAGATGGAGGCAATGCAGGAACGGGCGCCTCTCATGCAGACGGACCGAGGGCGGACACGGACGCCGTTGATGGGCGGAAACGGACGCCGGTGACGGGCGGACAGAGGGCGGAAACGGACGCCGGTGACGGGCGGACACGGACGCCGGTGATGGGCGGACCGAGGGTGGGTGAGAGCCCCGGTTGCTGAAAGGGCTCTTCACGGACGTGGCGGACGTGCGCCACAGTGCCCGTCAGTGTTTGCCTGCCTGACAGGCCCCCCAACTCCCCCCTCCCCTCTGGTCCCAGAGGGTCCGGCAGCCCCCCTGCTGTGTTCTCCCAGGGATGGCTGTGGCGGACCCTGGCTGGGATTCATGCAGAGGCTTGTGTGCTGGGGCTTGCCTGTGTGGGTGTGTGGGGCAGTGCTTGTGCAACATTGGGGACATGTGTTTCCAGGGGCATCTTTATTGTTCTGGAACAGTGGCAGAGATGGCCGGGCGTGGCTGCCAGGGGTAGGCACAGCAGCCTCTAGGACCACAGCAGCAGCATCAGGCGAGCCCCATGGACCTGGAGATGCGGGCTCTTCCCCTGTGGAACCACGGCCTGCTCCATAGAAAGGGGAGGGACAGCAAGTAGGCAGCCAGGGCGGTGGGGCAGCAGCAGCAGCAGCTGAGGTGGGTTGCAGGGCAGGCTCCCAGACCTCTCTGGCAGCATCAAGGCAGGTGACCGTGGGGCAACCAGACTGCAGGCCCAGGGGTGCTCCCCGGACAGTTTGTGGTAGTGGGCATTCCTGGGGGGACGAACAACATGGGGGTGTTCCATGGCAGCTGCTGCGTGGTAGCAATCGCCATTGAAGAGGAGCCAGTGTGCCAGTTGCAAAGGTCTGCAGGGAGAGAAATCAAACACAGCTGAGTGGTGTGAGACACATAGCCTGGTCTGCGCTCCTTCCCTGGGTGTACGGTGAGCATGATCCTGTAAGGGAAAGGGGTCAAAGAGAGAGACAACAACACAACTTGGGGGTCACAACCATGGCAATCCTACCAATACTGACCTGTCGGTAGACCCTGTGGAGAAAAGAGGGGGGGGAACAGCTGGTGTCTACATATGGGTTACAGTTCCACACTCATGGCATTGTGTGCTCACATTAATACAGGCAGCTATGAGACAAGAAGACATTGGTATAGAGGCATATCATGGCAGGCTATGCAGGCAGCTATGAGACAAGACATTGGTATAGAGGCATATCATGGCAGGCTATGCAGGCAGCTATGAGACAAGACATTGGTATAGAGGCATATCATGGCAGGCTATGCAGGCAGCTATGAGACAAGACATTGGTATAGAGGCATGTATCCTACCTATATTTCTCTATGCTAAGAGGCAGACGTCAGACCACATGTCAGCACAAACCCTGCACTTACCTGCTGGTGTTGTTGCCTGTATGGGGGGGGGGAGAGAGGGGCTGGGAGAAAGACATGGGTTAGCAAACACTTGCATGGAGACAGCTGCCCAGGCACAGCAGTAAACAGTTTGGCCACAGGCAGAATAGCCCTCTCTGCCCTAGAGGGGGGCAGAGAGGAGAGAGGAGAAGAGAGAAGTGGGGTGTTAGAAAAGTTTTCAAAGTCCCACTTTGTGGCTGCTGGGGGACAGAACCCCACGCCACGTGCTCAGAGAGAGAGAGAGAGAGTGGAGGGCTGGGGCTGGGCTTTTGTGGGAAAGAGGCTGGGTGGGGCTGGGTGCTGATAGGGTAACTATTTGGGTCCATGTCCAGAGTTAGGCCACACCTGTTCGGTCCTAACTCAGGCCCAACTCGGGCCCAGGGTGTTAGAACTTTTCAGGAGAGGGCTGGTGTGGGTAAGGTAAAATGGCTCCTATGGGTCTCCTCACATTTGGGTCCACCCTTTTTGCTGGCCCAAATTTTGGGCCTGAGTTGGGCTTGAGGGGGCGTGTCAGTGGCTCTCCAGTGTCTGGAACCGGACCAAAATTCGTAACCGCCCCCGTCACACCCCCGACACGCCCCCAACACACCCACTTTTAGGCTGCAATTGTGCCTGAATTGTGCAATTGTGCCTGAATTGTACCGCAGTTGCCTTGGGCTGGACCGGGCTGCAATTCAGTCACAATTGCAGCCCAACTCAGGCACAATTCAGGCACAACTCGGGCCTAAAGCACTTGGGCTGCAATTGTGCCTGAATTGTACCGCAGTTGCCTTGGGCTGGACCGGGCTGTTAGTGATTTAATATGATCTTTTGAAATTGTTTGTTATCTTCAACCAAGTGGATTATTGCCTCCAACTATGTATTTTATTTTAGTTAATTGTCGCTATTACTATTGTCATAGTTTAGTATTAAGGATGACCAAGCTGAGATATTACCAAAAGATTATGAAGGGATTATATACTGTAGGTGAGAGGGAAGGAGGGAAGGAGTGATGGGAAAGGGAAAAATAAATCTGTAAATCTCAGATCTTCCCACACCGCCCTTCCCACACCCCATCGCCGTCCCATTCCGTCCCCCACCCCTGTACATGTTTGTTGGTTCATTAGATTGCAATGAACTGCAGTAATTCTGTTTGACTAAAAACTGATTGTCAATATAAAGCTAGTATAACATAGAAAACATGAAGAATATTATTCAAAGTGTAGCACTTACAGTATGAGAAACGTTGACATGTGTAATCAGAATTATATCTCAGTGTTTCAGAGTGTGCCCATGTCTCTTAGAGTGAAATTGACATGAAATGAACCCTTCAAATATGAGCATTGACACAAATCTTAAACTATAAATGGCTAAGATTAGAGTTTATTAAAATTGTGTTTTGAGTTAACTGACATCAAGAAACTGTTTTAACTAAAGGTGACTGATAGTAAGTAGTCAGCAAGTGCTCTCTTTTCACAAGAGTCATGGTGATAAGCCACCTCCATTGTACGTGCAAGTTGTACACCCTATGTAGCAATCCTCCTCTAGAAGGAAAAATCATGTTGTTATTCCATTCATTTTCGTCATTAATTTCATTTTTCATTAATATTTGATTTCTTATGAATTTGGTTAATTGCCGTTAGTTTCATTCATTTTCATGTCCCATTGATTTCAACAGGAAACCTGACTTTACCACTACTTTCTGTAACTTCTGTCTTCTGTCCAATCGACATTACATTCTCAGGCATTCTACTCCTCCTCCAAGGGAACAGACCTGATAAGAGATCAGATAAGAAAAAAGGGAAATTTAAAAAGACAGCCACAGCCTAACGGCTATATACTATGTAAACTAATTGTAAACAGAAATAAAATGTATAGAAAAAGTAGAGGGCACCTAAGAAGACAGTTCAGGGCATCAGGGTTCAGCATCAAATCTTGACACAAAACATGTGCATGTGTGAATGCACATGCACCCACTCTGCTCACTCCACAAGTATAAAGTTTAAGAACATAAGAACATAAGAAGAGCCCTGCTGGATCAGGCCAAAAGCCCATCTAGTCCAGCTTCCTGTATCACACAGTGGCCCCACCAGATGCCTCAGGGAGCACACAGCCAACAAGATAACCTGTTTCCCGTTGACACTCCCTTGCACCTGGCACAGAGAAAACCTACTTCTAAAACCAGGAGGTTGCTTATGGCTTGTAACCTGTGATGGTTTTTTCCTCCATGAATCTGTCCAAACCCCTTTTAAAAGCATCTAGGCCAGGTGCCATCACCATATCCTGTGGCAAGGAGTTCCACAGATGAATTACACGCTGGGTAAAGAAATATTTTCTTTTGTCTGTTCTAACTCTCCCTCCACTCAATTTTAGTGCATGTCCCCTGGTTCTGGTGTTGTGCGAGAGGGAGAAGAATTTCCCTCTATCCACTCATTAAGAATGCAGACAGACTCACAGTGCAATCCCATACACAGGAGCAAGTCCCATTGTGTTCAGTGGGGCTGTCTCAGAAAAGTGTACATTGGATTGCAGCCTCAGAACAGTCACTAAGAAAAAATTCAGACTGGTAGCTATATTAACTAATATATTTCTAAACAAGTTGCAAATCACTAGGTAACTAAGCACAAGAGACCGGGAAGGATAAGGAGACAGTACAGATTGAAATGGACTGAAAATTATTAAGAAAGAGACTGTAAGAGGTGACTGACTGGGAAATGTTTTTGCAACACTTTGAAAAATGCTGACTCCAAAATGAAAAGGGTAAAAGCAAGCCATGGGTTGTCCTTATAGACGTCCAAGTTCCTCTCCTTGCCAGTGCGATTGGAGGGCTCTGTACTGAAAGAAGAGCTGGACAATTCCACGAAACGTGTTAAGAGTTGAAGATTGATATGTAAACTCTCCTGACTCTCGTTCCTTGCTCTCCCCTGCCCCTGCACTCATTTCCCTGAACGTGATGTACAGTATTCTGCCTTCAGGGAAAAAATAAAAAGGAAAAAGGAATGAATTTAACAAATGAAACATATGCTGTTCAAAGCTAAGCTGTGGCTTTGGCATTCCTTTCATTACTAGTAGCAAATGAAATATATGAGCCTGATTCAATTCAGTGTTCCATTTTTTGCAAAACGAACGCAGATCCCTAGTGCCAAAAGAAACATCAAAAAACTTGTGTTGAATCACTTCTTCTTCCACAGCTGTAATTCTAGGCACAGTAACCTGGGAATAAGACCTACTGAATTCAGTGAGACGTCCTAGTAAGCAAACATAAGTAGGATCCAGATGTAAGAATACATCTTTGTGTCAGAGCGTGAAATGCCTCTGTTCCCAAGTGTTGCATTCACAGAACACCACCACAGCTTTCTAATTATGAAATATACGGCAGGCAGGTCTCATTTTAGGTACTCCCTGTGCACTGCAGCCTCATCACTTGGTCACAACTACTGTCACATGAATTCAAAGACTGGGTAACTGGGTCAATAAGTGCACAACAATTCTTGGAATAAATTGGCCGTATGCAATATAGGAATTGGACACCTCTTAGATACTACAGAGGTAAGTGTGCATAAATCATCACATCCATTTAACACAACTCAGAATTGCAAACTCTGTGAAATCAAAGAATGATACCCAACATGTATTTACTTATTTATTTAAAGGTTTTATACACCGCCTTTCTTCCGGTGAGGACAATCAAGGCAGCTTAATACATAACAGTAATAAAACAATTAAAACTATAAAAGCAAGACAAACTCCGATAGATCACTTAAAAACAGTTAAAATAACATTTGATTAAAACGCTAGTCCATCATGTCAGCTATTGAATGCCATACTGAATAAAAAGGTCTTAAGGCCCCAGTGAAAGGTCTCCAAGGAGGGAGCCGTTCTTAATTCCAAGGGGAGACAATTCCACAATTGGGGCGCCACCTTTCTCGCTGCCATTCCCTCCCCTCCATCAATGACAGTGCAGTTAAAAGGGCCCGCTCTGATGACCTCAGAGGATGGGTTGCATCATATGGAAGGAGGCGCTCCCTCAAATACCCTGGTCCCGAGCCATAAAGGGCTTTGAAAGTCAAAACTAGCACCTTGAATTGTTCCCAGAAATGAACTGGCAGCCAGTGTAGCCGCTGAAGCAGCAGCCCAACTGAGTCAAACCAACAAGCCCCCGCAACCACACTGGAAGCTGCATTCTCCACTAATTGCAGTTTCTGGACAGCCTTCAAACACACCTCCCCATAGAGCGCGTTGCAGTAATCTAAACTAGATGTCATTAAGGCTTGGGTCACGGTAGCCAGGTCTGAGAGATGCAGGTATGGTTGCAGCTGTCAGATCAGCCAAAGCTGAGCAAAGGTTTCCCTCGCCACAGCTGCCACCTGGGAATCCAAGAGCAGTTGCGCACCCAGAAGCCCTAGGCTGCAGCAGAGACGTCGGCTGATATGGGGCGGGGGGCAGTCGGCCCCAGGGCGTAGGGCGCTGAGGCTCTGGGGGGGCGCGGGCCTCCTTAAGTTTCGGTTTTGTTTCGGCTTTTTAAAAAGTTTTTTTAGTGTTTTTCGGGGGGTAGTGGTATCGGGGCTTCTCCGCATGTGTGTATGCTTTTCCCCCACTTAGCTTGTGTATAGGAGCCTCCAGCGAGGATCTCCAGCGATGACAATCTCTTCCTCTGCCTGCACCCGGGGGCGCTGATCGTTCCTCTGTCTGCCCCGGGCGCGAACTCTGTAAAGCGCCCAGCAGCGCTTTCCACAGTTCGCGCAGGCGCAGAACGACGATGTTCCCAATCGACGTTCTGCGCCTGCATGAACTGTGGAAAGTGCTGCTGGGCGCTTTACAGAGTTCGGGCCCCCGGGCGCAGGCAGAGGAAGAGATCGTCGTCGCTGGACATTGTCGTCACTGGAGGCTCCTATACACAAGCTAAGTGGGAGAAAAGCATACACACATGTGGAGAAGCCCCGATACCACTAAAAAACCTGAAAAACACTAAAAACAAACAGCGAAAAAGTAAAAACGAAACCGAAACCTAATTTATGCTAATTTATGGGGGCGTCGGGGGGCCGCCCCTACCTCGGTGGACCGTAGCTACGCCTCTGGGCTGCAGACCTGCTCCTTCAGAGGGAGTGCAACCCCATTCAGAGCAGGGTGATAGCCCAGTACCTGCATCGTGGACTTCTGGACCAGGAGAACCTCTGTCTTATCAGGACTTAAGTTCAGCTTGTTTGCCCACATCTAGCTTCCAACTTCCTCCAGACAGCAGTCCAGGACCTTGGAATCAGGTGGAAAGGAAAGAAAGAGCTAGGTGTCATCAGAATATTGATGGCTCCCTACCCCAAATCTCCGGATGACCTCTCCCAGCAGCTCCATAGATGTTAAACAGCATGGGGGATGGAATCGAACCTTACGGCACACCACACCTCAAAGGCCAGGACGCCGAGCAAACATCTCCCAGCACCACCTTTTGGGATCTGGCAGCCAGGAAGGAGTGGAACCACCCCAGGATGGTGCCTCCATGCTTAAAATGCTTAAAAATAATTAACTGTGGTTGAAACATATCCTTACAGCCCAGTCCTATGCAGGCTGAACTTTGGCGGAACACGTGTGCCACCGGCATAGACTGCTTATGGTAGTTTTAAAAGGCACTTTGGCAGCATGCAAACTCGCTTGGCTGCAGGAACCCCAGCAGGAAGGCCAGAGCCTTTCTGCCAGTGGATCCCGGAGCACCTGCCAAGGCAGGTAGGATGGTGGGGGAGGCAGAACAGGGAAGCAATGGGGCTGGGGGAGGGTGAAACGGGGTGGCAACGGGGGCGAGCAGATCAGGTCCGAGAAGGGGATGGGTTCGGCAGCAGCAGCGGTCACCAAATCCTAGCCCCCTGCCCAGACCTGTGCCATCAAATTCGTTAGCGCAGGTCTAAGTTCACCCCTCCACGCTACGGAGGCTTACCCCTGGGTAAGGGAACATTGTTCCCTTACCCAGAGGAGACCTCCTCAACTGCCCCCTCCTGAAGGATGCAGCATCACTGCATCAGCGGGGGGGGGGAGATAGGATTGGACTGTTGGAATTTTGTTGGGAAAATAGGGATTTACTCTTAGACAGCTGTATTTTCTCTTCCTATTTTTTTTTTTTACTTCTGCTTTTGAGTGGCAGGGTGAAATTTGGATTTTGCTTTTACTTTCTCTTATGTGTGTGTATATCTTGATTCTTCTCTTATTGTAGAGTGAAGGCAAGATTCTCAAAGCTATAATCCTACACACACTTACCTGGGAGTAAGTTCCATTGAAAAAGTAAAGCAAATACCCCCCTCCTATATGACTTGATCATGGTCCTGATCCTAGTCACCCTTCCCCTTGTAACTGTTAGTTCATTCACACACTCAGAGAGTCCAATTATGCACTTAATGTAACATCTAGCTTGGCCCTGAGTAAACATGACTCTGCTGTTTCAATAGAATTAAGCAGTGATAGGGAGATGGATTTTGCTTTTGCTTTTACTTATGGTGTTTGTGATTTGATTACTGTCTTATATTGTATTGTAGTGTGAAAGCAGGATTCTTAAGGCTGCAATCTTATATACACTTCCTACAATGCTGCAATACTGACCTCTGCTGAACAGATATGATATACTGTACTGTGTTATTTCTTCTGCTATTCAACAATCTGAAATGGAGAATTACAACAGGTTTTCTTATGGAACGTTCCTCTTTTAATTAAGTGAGAATTGGAGATTCCCACTAAAGGAAAGCAATAATAGTATTGTGATAGTAGTAATAAATTATACATTTTGTATCCTATTCTCTGCTATGGAAAAGTGGACAGGGCCGAGGGGGTGCTGGGAGTTGAAATGTTCCAGTGTTTTCTCTTCCCTGTTGTTTCCTTGGGTTTTTGAATTCCTATGCCAACTCTGACATTTGCATGTTGCCAATATTTGGGGTGTGTCCGTCGTCTGGAGAGGGTTTAGGATATAGTGTGCATTGACTCCTCCCCATCCCTCCCACACCTCCACCCTGTTCCAAGGTGTCTGTCAGCAGAGATCGGCTAGTGAGGGAGACAAGCTGGCACACAACTATGGCTGAGTGCCTGAGGGCATACATTATATCATATGCCACTCAGACTGGCATTTCAGAAGGACAGGATTGGGTTGAGAGATCGACAAATTCTCTAGCCACAGACAGCTTCAGAGCGCTTTCTTAACAGCACTATAGCATCATGTTTCTAAACTGTACTTTGTACCACTAACAGTGCAATCCTAACCAATGTTTCAGGGCCAGTGCAGCTGCAATGCAGCATGGGACAAACATTTTCTTACCTTGAAGAGGCCTCCGTGACCCCCCTCCCGCAAAATGCAGTGTGCACCCCATTGGCACGACTGCATTGGGGCTGTAAAGTTGGTTAGGATTGGGCTGTAAATCTATTAAATGGGTAGGCAAAGGTCTTTGAGTACCTGAGGTAGGGTGCCAAATGCCACCTTGCCCCACTCCTTGCAGACTATAAAGAGGAGGTGGGGCTGGCAAGGGAAGCTGCTGGCAAGGGAGACAGTGGAGTTTGCAAGGAGCAGCTCTTCCCATCTCACCTACTGGTGATAGCATGGGGGGCCCTGCTCTTATGAGGGTGGCGTCAGGCAGCAGGTCCAGGGTGAACTGGGTGCTTGCTTTTATGGTGATGGGGGTCAGGGGGTTCGCTGCTTCCTCTTATCTGCTGCCTGAGATTCACGTCATGAATGTGTTGCTCATGTGGCTAAATGCAGTTAATCTTACAGCTAAACTAGAGGATACTTTCAAGCTGTCTTTAACAGGCAGGGGTGGCCCCATGAGGAGAACTGAGGAGAGTTGCTTCAGGAAGCAGATAGGCTCCGGAGGAGGCACCCTGTGCCCACTGTCCACCTCCGGGGTCACCTTCATGAACTTCCATTTGCCCCTGGTCTCTTCCCCTTCACTCTGCACTCTATGTTTTGAAACAGGGCAGCAGAGCAGGGTGGAACAAGGAAGCCAGGAGAAGGGGACCTCATGCTTTCTCCCTTCACTTATTGAAAATCTCCCTTCAAGCAGCAATGTGCAGAAATTATCACTTTAGGGACAAATTGCCATGGGAGCAATTTTTGCTTCTCAAACAGTAGGGGAGGGAAACATTGAGCCTCCTCTTATGGTGTAATTTGGGAGCATCAAAGGATCTCTTTTGGGTTTTAAATGCTGCGTTAAATAGGAGTATAAGTATTGTTTTAGTAATTGGTCTCAATTTGGTTTCAATTACATTCAGTTGAGCTCAGCTTGTTTTGGCCACTGGCCATAACAGCATAAAAAATACAGAAGTAGTAAAATAAACAGGCAGAAGTACCTGCAGAGGAACGCACAAAACGACAAGAGTCCAGTTGCCAAATAATACTTAGCTCCAAATGTCATGATGACAATCTATAGTTTGTGAATCAGTATCCCAGCAATGTTGCTTTCATTTGTAGCTGCCAAGGCAAAAGTACAAGAAATTGCCTTGTTGCTATTGACTAGGAAAAACTGTAACTGCTGTTGGTTGGACCAGATTTCAGTCTCTCATATGGGTTGCTGTACAAAACTATTTGAAATATTCTCATCAATAATACAATGGAACATGCCATGAGGAATGCTGTTAGGCCTTGTTTAAACAGAATTGTAGATCTAGTTCTTGGAGACAAGTAAAAGGTAAAGGTATCCCCTGACAATTAAGTCCAGTTGTGTCTGACTCTAGGGTGTGGTGCTCATCTCCATTTCAAAGCCAAAGTGCCAGCGTTGTCCGAAGACGCCTCCATGGTCATGTGGCCGGCATGACTCTCCTTGCCGCAGCGCGTAGCATGCAGCTGGAACACGGAGCGCTGTTTACCTTCCCGCAAGTGGTACCTATTTATCTACTCGCATTGACATGCTTTGGAATTGCTAGGTTGGCAGGAGCTGGCCAAGCAACGAGCGCTCACCCCGTCACGGGAATCGAACTGCCAACCTTTCGATCGACAGCTTATGGTTCAGTGGTTTAACCCGCTGCGCCTAAACCTTAAAACAACATTTACAACTGTAGTTCAAACAGTTAAGCATTTCAAGTTAGTTGTAGATGGTTTTTGATCTTTTGCGCCAAAAATATACACTGAACATGTGTTGAGGGACTGCAGCTGATTGTGGCTTCCTACCCGGTTTCCCTGAAAATAAGACCTCCCCTGAAAGTAAGACCTACCGTCATTTTTGCATGATTTTTGCTGGCACTCATTCTCCAAACTGGGAGAATGGGCAGCAAAATGGCAGATGCGCTTCAATGTAAGTAGACAGATACCTTTATTGGCATAAACACATCAAACAAACAAACAAACAAACAAACATAAACAAACAACCAAAAAAATCCCCCAACAGATCCAATGACAACGACCACAATCCTGCAGAAAATTTCTCCCCAAACTGTCCCACTATAAATCTATACATCAAACCTCATTTCCCGAGTAGCCACCACCACAGAAGCAAAAGTTGCAACACCATCAAGTCTCCCATCATCTTCTGTTGACAGAAGGGCTCGGAGAATATCCTCCTCCATCCAGCCCTGAAAACACGTCAGTATTGGATTAAGGTGTTTCTGATGGAAAGACTCGTGCAGAGAGCATGATAAAAAGATATGCTCAGATGTCTCCACACACTTCATGCCACATGAACAGAGCCTTGCTGAAACAGGTATTCCTTTGTACCGCCCCCATAAAAGGGCAGAAGGGAGAGCGTTGCACCTTGCCAGCATAAAAGCCCTTCTTAGCTGTGGGTTATGCAACTGATATAGATAAGTTGACAGCTTCCCAAACGTTATAGGCAGATGGAGATGCAATGGAGAACACATTGTATCAGCTGCACTGATTAACTCTTGGCGCTCAATGTCGAGAGTTCTCTCCTTAATAGTTCTAAATGCTGCAGCTAACCCCATCATGCCTAGCATCTCACTGTCAAGCCCCATCAATTTTAGCTTTGTAAGCAGAGTAGAGACCCCACAAGGCAAAGATGTGTCTGATAGTAGGTGGTAAATCAGGCTATCACTTGTCGGAGTATCACTTATACTCCTGATTCTCAATGTAAGTAAGTGCAAAGTGATGCACATTGGGGCAAGAAACCAAAATTTCACATATACGCTAATGGGTTCTGAGTTGTCTGTGACAGATCAAGAGAGAGATCTTGGGGTGCTGGTGGACAGGTCGATGAAAGTGTCGACCCAGTGTGCGGCGGCTGTGAAGAAGGCCAATTCCATGCTCGGGATCATTAAAAAAGGGATTGAGAATAAAACGGCCAATATCATTATGCCTTTGTACAAATTGATGGTAAGGCCACATCTGGAGTATTGTGTCCAGTTCTGGTCACCACACCTCTAAAAGGATATAGTTGAATTGGAAAAGGTGCAGAAAAGAGCGACCAGAATAATTCGTGGGCTGGAGCACCTCCCTTATGAGGAAAGGCTACAGCGACTGGGGCTTCTCAGCCTAGAAAAAAGGCGCCTGGGGGGGGGGACATGATTGAGACTTATAAAATTATGCATGGGATGGAGAGAGTGGATAGAGGGAAATTCTTCTCCCTCTCGCACAACACCAGAACCAGGGGACATGCACTAAAATTGAGTGGAGGGAGAGTTAGAACAGACAAAAGAAAATATTTCTTTACCCAGCGTGTAATTCATCTGTGGAACTCCTTGCCACAGGATGTGGTGATGGCATCTGGCCTAGATGCCTTTAAAAGGGGTTTGGACAGATTCATGGAGGAAAAGACCATCACAGGTTACAAGCCATAAGCAACCTCCTGGTTTTAGAAGTGGGTTTTATCTGTGCCAGGTGCAAGGGAGTGTCAACGGGAAACAGGTTATCTTGTTGTCTTGTGCTCCCTGAGGCATCTGGTGGGGCCACTGTGTGATACAGGAAGCTGGACTAGACGGGCTTTTGGCCTGATCCAGCAGGGTTCTTCTTATGTTCTTATGTTCTTAAATATAAGACCTCCCCGGAAAATAAGACTTAGCTAGGATCATCAGCCAGACCGACGCGACCCCCCCCCGGCTCTCCCCCACCCCGGCACTTACTTTGACCAATTTAAGCTTCATTCTTTCCCGAGGGTGCAAGGCTCTGGAAGGCCTGCACTTGAGTCCTTCACCATAGAGATGACGTGCTAGAGAAGCCAGCAAGGCCTGCAAGGAGGTTGCAACCTTGCAGACTCTCTAGCACATCGTCTCCATGGTGGAGGACTCGACTTTCAGGCCTTGCAGAGCCTTGCACCCTCGAGAAAGGTAGGACTGTGCATATGGAGGAAAAAATACATTATTTCAGTGGTCAAAAATGGCTTTCAGTACACATAAGCCACACACAGCCACACACACACTACACCCCCTGCCGATGCAGGTGTGCCAAAATGGCTTATGCTGCATCCTGCGGGGGTGCAGTTCCAGAGGTCTCCTCTGGGTAAGAGAACGTTCATTCCCTTACCCAGGGGTAAGCTTCTGTGATGCAGAGGGGTCTACTTGGACCTGCGCTAGCAAAATTACTGGCACAGGTTTGCGTGAAACCAGGCCACAGGATTAGGTCCGGGAAAGGGGCTAGGATTCGGTGGACACCACTGCTGCGGAACCCACCCCCTTCCCAGAGTTGATTCACCCTCCCCTGCCCTTGTTGCTGCCCCAATCTGCCCTCGTCCCAGCCTCCCCCAGCAACTTATCTGGATTGGCAGGTCCTGACAGAGCCACTGCCGCACGTGGGGCCACTGCGGCCTACCTGCTGGTGCTCTGGCAGCGAACACCTCCGTGTGCTTTTGCAACTGTCATAAGGCAGCCGCTGCTGGCAGAACGCTTGTTCCGCCTACTCTGACCACTTGCATAATGTAGATTATTATTATTATTATACCGCTTTTCAACAAAAAAGTTCACAAAGCAGTTTACAAAGTTAAATAATTAAATGGCTCCCTGTCCCAAAAGGGTTCACAATCTTTTTTTTTTTTTTAAACACCTTACATTAAATCCAGCTTTAGGGGAACAACAAGTCATGCTTAATTAGTGCATTTAAATAAAATGTTGGAGGACAGGGACTAGAACCAGAGATTTGCATAAAATAGATCGATCCTTTCATGCCAAGTCCAGAGCAGGCTTACACCAATACCTTGACAACATTCGTGGAAGTGTATTTATAATGTAGGGTGCCCATATCAAAAAAGGGACAGGGTCGCCTATGTCTTTAACCATTGTAAGAAAAGGGAATTTGGGCAGGTGTAGCTTGTTGCACCCTTCCATGATGAGCTGCACCTGCCCAAATTCCAATGGTTAAAAGGTATAGGCACCCTGTCCCTTTTTGGATATGGGCAACTTACACAGATGCCAACCCCAAAAGCCATGCCTTAGTTTAGAGCCTGTAGGAACTAGCAGACCTCTGGCAGAAAGGCATTACACAAGGTGTAGACTTCATGGCTGGACAAATAGCCCTACCTGGACTGCTCAGATCAAACCTTGATGCTTGATAAGTCAAACATTACAAAACTAAGCCTTGGGCAATTGGCAATTCTGTTACAAATTATTGACAAGGTACAAATATTGTCAAAATGAAAAGGAGTATCTCCAACATTCTGGGTTGAAGAAGATTATTGACTTGTAGGCTGCAATCCTATGCATGCTTTCCTGGGAGTAACCCCTATTGAGCACAATGGGACTTATTTCTGAGTAGACAAACATAGGATTGTGCTGTTAGTATGAGAGAGAGAGAATGAATGAATGAATGAATGAATAACACATTTTCCTCTCCCTCCCAAAAGGTAAGTGAAAATGCTTCTTGCAAAAATTAATGGCCTGTGCGCTTAGCACAAATCAAAAGGAAACAGTCTTATGCACTGCAGCAGTTATCAGTAAAAATTTACAACTATAGGTTGCCTTACTACTAAAATAAGTGATTGCCATGTCTTTTAAAGGGCTGGATGATTTTATGATTATTTAAGAGCACCCACAGCAAAACAAGGTAGGAACATGAGAATGGTTAGTGTGCATAAGAGCATAGCTTCAGGGTATACGTTGATTACCACCTGAGAGTAGGATGGAATTTTCCTTAGCGCTGCAAAAATGTCTGAATACATTATGGTTTTCTTTTTGGTTTTAATCATTCTATCAGCACAGTCTTCAAAGCATTTTTTCAGAGCAAATTCCACCGAATGGAATGACTTCGTTGTCTTGTGTTGTATACTTTGAGTTTGGAAGCAAAAGGCCATATCTTCAGCCAACATACTAGATTGAAGGAACCATGATCTACTTTTGTATTTCGAAATCTTTTCCACATAATAATCAAATCTTAGTCTTCCCATTTTTGTGCCTTAGTTTTCAATGTAATGATTGCCAACTTGATCTACAAAACAATTAAAGTGGAGTGTTTTGATTTAAATTAGGGCACAATCCTGTTAACTCTTGCACTGGTGTAACAGTAGATCCCCCGGTGTAAGAGCACTTATGCCAGTGTAACTTGCTGTACGCCAACGGATGCAGGACGAACACTGGCGTAACCTCCCTCGGACCCCTCGCATGTGCAGTTCGGATGCGGAATGTTCCCAGGTGCTGGACGCGACTTCAAAGCCCTCTGGAATAATCTGAGTTCCTCCGATGTTTCTGGAGGGCTTTGAAGTCGCGTCCAGCGTCAGGGAACTTAGCGCAGGTGCCGAACACAACTGCAAGCCCTCCGGAAACATCGCAGTTGCTGCAATGTTTACACAGGGCTCCCTGGTCACGTCCAGCGCCTGGGAGTCTCATGTCTTGGAGCTGCAACACGGGACGAAGATCGGAGGTGCTGCTACAACAACGCGGTAAGCGGCCAAGCAAGTTAAAGTAGTTAGCAAGACATTTTTTACCAATTTTTTACAGTATTAGGTCCATAAGAAGCACAGACATTTCCCCCTATTTTTTTGGGGGGGGGGAGTGCGTCTTATGGAGCGAAAAATATGGTAGGCCTTTCCATTTTATTGTTAATAATAAGAGTGTCATTAGAGGACAAAATATATTATTCCTGTTTATCAGTTAATGCTGATTTATGTGCATCATTTGAAGTGTCTATGCCAGCTTAGAGAATTACATTAAAGAAACTGCACTACTTGTACAAACGTGGAATATTTTACAGCACCAACCAGCCTATTAAAGCTCAGTGGGGATAAGGAAAGCTATTAGTAAAATTAAGGCCCCAATCCTACTGAGCCCTTGTGCTGCTGGAACTAGCGTACTGACAATGCACGGCCCTTTTTGGCAGTGCAAAATGCCGGGCAGCCATCACGCGCTTCTGGGCTGCCGCCACAAATGGGCATTGGTGCAGCACGCACAGAAGCAGCTCTCAAAGTCTCTGCTCGTGCTGGTGCGTTGGCAACAGAGGCATGTTGTGAGTGCGGAGGGGGATGGCACAGGGAATTTCAGGATGGGAAGGGAGGAGGGCCAGGCCGTGGAGGGGGAGGGAGGGGTGGATCCCAGCAGCAGTAACTTGCGCCAGGCTCCTATCCCCTCTTTCCCAAGCTGCCTCGCCCCTTTTCTTTCCTCAGACTTACACCAGCAAAGTGTCTGGCTTAGGTCTGAGGAGTCCCATAAGTGATTGGACAGTTTACTAGAGGGTAAATAAAAAAATATTTTTACTTACCTCCTGCTGACTTGCCGATCTCTCTCTCTCTCTCCTCTCACTCACTCACTCTCTCTCTCTCTCTCACACACACACACACACACACACACACACACACACACACACACACCATTGGTGGGGGATAGGATTGGGCAGTTGAAGGCTATTGTCCCACTCCAGCTAAAACCTGCATTCTAAACAAAAACAAATAGAAGCCTGGAACAGGTTAACTTTGAAAACAATATATTAAAAGGAATAATAGGTTATACAGTATTAGGATAGTCTTTTGAGAACAGAACACTGAACTGCCAAGAAAATCAAATGAGATCGTCCATTTAATACAACCTTATAGCCTTATTTCATACTCCGACAGCATGTCCTACAAGCAAATCAGCTTTCATTAAATTGTATCCTAAGAAATTAATCACAACTAAGCACCACTGAAATAAATGAGACCAGTTAATCACAACTATCTTCCTATCTTAGGTATTTTAACTTTTTTTGTCTACAACCCAATAAGACTTAGGCCAGTGATGGGCAACCTTTTTGGTGTGGTGTGTCAAAAATCGGCAAAAAATCGAGCATAACTCGCGTGGTGTGTCACTTCGACAAAAAAACATAATTTTGCGCAATTTATAGTTTAAACTACAAAAATGTATAATTGCAATATATAATTGTATTTAATAAAGTAAACCAAAAACAAATTATTTAACATACCTGCTTAGTAACTTCTTTGTTCATCAGTCGATTTCGTATGTTGCCCTTGATATTATTGAACTTGTTTGGGGTGCAGCAGACCCCAAACCTAAGTAGCATTATTGCTAATAATGATAATCTTTCCCCACTTTCCTTCCCCTGCTTACTGTACTGTACTGCACGCGCACACGCACACACACACACACACACACACACACACACACACACACACACACACACACACACCCAGGTAGGATAGGATTGGGCTGACAAGCAGTGTGCCATCATTTTAAATCCCCACTTAGTCACTGGATGCTGATATTGCAAAGATTTGCTCCACTGACTCCCAAGTAAGTGTTCACACTACAGGTGTCTCTCTTCTCACCCCTCCCCATTTGAAAAGGCCATTAAATATTCATCCTTCCCACTATTTCTCAGACAACAGGCACTTTAGCTTTTAATGCAGTGCTATGCTGAAGGATCTTGCTATTAAAAGCTTGTGAGATCATGTCGCTATTCTCTTGCATACCTCTCTCCCTCTCCTCCTTTGTGTTGGTAATTCACGGGCCTTTGTGTTGGTAATTCACGGGCCTCAGTCTCCTGCTGCAACGATCTGCACGATCTCTCCAGCGAACTCGTGCCTCCAGGACGACGCAGGACGACTCCAGGACGACAACGAGCCCAGCCTCGTGCCTCGTTCCTCTTAAAGCGCCCAGCAAGCATTGCTTTATACTTCACGCAGGCGCACAGCATATTTCCCCCTTAAGAGCCTTTGATGAGAGCCTCGGTTTGCCGGCAAGCCGGAAATTCAGCGGCAAACCGCAACGGTCAGGGTTTGTTTGTTTTTTCCCCCGCCGGCAAGAAATTCAACTTCAACGCCCCCCGTCCAGCCTCTCGCATGAAATCCTGCGCGTGTCACCCCAAATGGCTACGCGTGTCAGCACTGACACGCGTGTCATAGGTTCGCCATCACTGACTTAGGCGGCAATTCTATACATCCTTACCTGGGAGTAGGTCCCATTAAACTCAGTGGGGCTTACTTCTGAGCAGACGTGAATAGGATTGCACTGTTAATGGACTATACCCTACTGTAACCATACCCTACTGCAGGGGTTACCAACCTGTCGTGCGCGTACCCCTAGGGGTACGCAAACCAACGGCTGGGGGTACACCAGAGCCTCTCCCTTATCAGCTGCAATCAGCAGCTGATTGTCCAGAATTTTTAAAATTACTTGTTTCCGCGCCAAAGCTCTGCTCCAGCATGCGTCCACAGCAGTCCCAGCAGCAGCTGAGTGTCTGCAAGCCAAGTATTTTCAAATTCAAACTGCTCTGCAGTTTCACTTTCATTTTCAATTCAGAGCAGCAGAACGAGAGCTGAGTGTTCTCCGCAACATGATGAGGTTTGCCTGTTTATTATTTTTGTACTTTGGAAAATGTATTTTGGTGTGATGGGGTGGGGGGAAAAAGAGATCCTGGCATGTATCTTTTTGCAGTAACATGAGATCAAGCTCTCTGTTTGGTTTTTTTTTCCTTCTCTCCCATCTGTGCAGTGTATGTTTTGTAGTTGAGAAAATGCAATCCCCCCCTTCTATCTCTCTGATTTTTGTGTTGGGCCTTACACACACACACACACACACACACACACACACACACAGAGAGAGAGAGAGAGAGAGAGAGAGAGAGAGAGATATATAAATAAGACATTTTTCACATTTAAAATTGTTTTAAAACTTTTTAATTTAATGATTAGCAGTTAATTAGCAGTTAATTAGCAGGGGGTACTTCAGAAATTTGGACCGTGATCGGGGATACCCGGGCCTCCAAAGGTTGGGAACCCCTGCCCTACTGGATTTCACCCATATCTTATACTGCATTATTATTTTTTAAATAATTTTATTTTTCACATTTTCATGTTAGCATTACTGACTATGGTAAGTCTCCCAGATGCTAGAAGTGACATAGAATACCAAAAATCTGGATTCTTCTATAAGTCTCGGTATTTAATACTGTATTGCACACTAGAGAAATATAATACTTCAGGACTCAATCTCCATGACTAATATCAGCACACAAGCTTCCAATAAACTCCTCTCCACATTAAAATCTATACTGAGCATGAGTATCAGTATCTGGTTGCTAGGCTCCCCCAGGTCATAGCTCTCCTCTTGGCCCCCCATAGTCCCCCCCACCTGCCCCCGATGCTGCACTGGGCATTACCCCATGCACTGAGGGTTGGCCTGGTCAGATGGGTCCTCTGTTGGGCAGTGCCCAACCTGGCCGACTGCTGATGCCAGCCCATTGAGCAGTTTTGCTCCTGATCTTTCAAGGCTTAAGTGAATACCAATCACTCTTCCTGTATATTTGTCAGCATAACCACCTCAGAGAGGTCTTTGGGTATACTTTTGGTCAGCTTTCTCAGAATGATGAAATCTGAAGTCACTGGCTACCACAGAAATTAAAAGTCATATGTAAACATATCTACGTTTGCTTCCTAGTAAATTATTAACATGAACATTTTCTTGTTGAATTTCACACTGCTCTGAGTTACTTATCAACTCTTTTTAAAGAAAGAGTTCAGTTTTCGTCCAACAAAGTAGCTTCAATAAATGGAATTTATTAATGTTTGCTTTACATAGTCGACTGGATGTTGTAGAAAATTTGGGGAGGGAAAGGAGGGGAAAGATAAGTTACACATGTAGTTATAGACAGATTTAAGAACTTTCAAACAGATATAGAATACTACTGAGTAGTGCTCAAATTACAGAATACTCCTGCCCCCTTATCTTATGTGGTAGCCCCCACCTACCTATTTAGACTGCTAGAGGGGAGCCATGTTTGGGCTAAAAGAGGGGGGAGTTGGGGGGCATGTAGATTTCATTAGGTCTTCTTTTGCTCAAAAATTTGAGCACTGCTACTAACTTTGTACAGTAATTTGTTTTTGTCATCCATATTTTCAAAGAAAACAAATGCATTGATTTTAGTACCATTAAAACGTAAAGCAAAAACTGTGGAATATGTTGTCTTTTGCTTCATTAGCTATATGTTTATCACAGTCACCAGCTAAACTTGCTCACTTTTCAGAACCTACAAGGACAGTTCAATGAGAGTTAAGCATGCTTGAGAGCCACTGAAATTACTGAGCATCACATCCCTTTTCTAAGCGCATCAGTTCTTCTGAAGTAAGTTCCATTGATTTTCATGTTAAGGCAGCCATCTGTTAGGATCAAATCCCACTGAACTCGAGGAAACTTACTTCTGAGAAGGCATGCATAGACTTGGAAGTAAGTCCCATCATATTCAATGGGGCTTACCCCCTAGGAAATGTGTTTAGGATTGCAGCTGAAAGCCCTTCATTTTTTGGATTATGTGCCACCGTAGGTATAATTCAATAGTAAATGTAAGTTTAAAACACACACACCCTAAATCGTGTCCCTGAATCGTGAACACCAACATTAGAAAAACCTAATCTCATATGCAAGACTCTTTAGGGTTGCAGTATTGTTTTGTAACATGAAACTGACAAGAGCAGGCATGACTTGTTTAGATTCTGAAGTTCCTTCAGAAGCATAGCTATAATACAATTTGCATGTACTACACAGATAAGAGACAACAAGGTCTCAATATTGCACACACTTCCTTTGAAGTGACTCTCCCTGAACAAGATATACTTAAGTGATCAGAGGCCTAGGCTGCACTGCTTCTCTAGCCCCATCCCTCTCTGTCATTAGCTTTATACATACTTGTACTTGCTTGTTGGACTGTACCAGCTAAGAGAATGATAGCTCAATTCTTGACTATATGAAGCTGCCTTATACTGAAACAGACCATTATCCGTCTAGCCCAGTACTGTTGGCACTAACTGGAAGCCATTCCAAGTCCTACTTGGAGAGGCCAGGGATTGAATCTGGGACCTTCTGCATAGAAAGCATGTGTTCGACCACATGAGCTACCATTCTATCCTTCTTCAAGGAATTTATGCTGAATTTCAATTTTGTTATTCATCTGCACTGAAACACAGCAGACTTTTATCCCCCCCCCCCCCGCAAACTGGTTTAGAATAGCAACATGGACACTAGTTCTAAAAGTTAACTCAGGGGTTCTCAGCCTCATCATCATCATTTATTAATGCAGTCACAGACCAACAAGGACAGAATACAACCAGATTAAAAACAGAAACAAACATCATCAGAGCTAAAATTTAACAAATGAGGACAAATAAAACAAGAAACAGAGAAGCAGAGAATAATATTAAAACTTGTCTTCAATGTCGACAATACCTGAGCGAATTTTGCAAGCAGCTGCCAAGAAGCTTGCGCTCCAAATTGTGAACCGAGAATTAGTTCCCCAAAGAAGTTTATTAGTCATCATAACATCAGGCAAGTCCGGGAATTCCCTAGTCAGTGGAGAAATAAATTTGGAGCGGATACCCTGATAGAATGAACAGTGGAACAAGACATGTTCAGTTGTTTCTACATCTCCTGAGCCACAAGGGCATACCCTTTCAGAAATAGGGATCTTCCTATAGCGACCCTCGACGATTGCCGAAGGGAGCACTCTCCACCTAGCTAGGAAAAAAGCCCTCCTATGCCTCGGGAACTCAAGTATTGTAAGATAGGTGGCTGGCGCAACTATATATCTAACATCCTCTGCTGCAAGAAAAGTTGGGGTTCTACCGATGCCACCCTGCCGCTCATTATCTAATAGCCTCTGCCTTATAGTCGTTCTTGCATGGTCATGATCCATTGTCAAAATGGCTTCGGGAGAAAACCCCAAGAGCCTCAGCTTCGTATACACAGCTGTAAGCCAAGACGATTGAAAATTATCATGCAAAATCAGAGATGTAAAGCTCTGGACGTTGGAATTTAGATTAAGCCAGATATTAATAGAGGCAAGGGAAACCCTATCCTCAACGTTTATCAGACCAGCGTCCAGACGCAAGCTTGCATTCGAAACATAGCTGGACACTTGAAATATGGATCTAAGGAACTTGGATTGAACACGTTCCAAAGAGGCAAAACTAGAGGAAGGAGGTCCCAAAGTTGTTCCATATAAAAGTTGGGACAAGATTTTGGCTTGATATAATTTAATAGCTGCTGGAATATAAAGGCCACCTTTGGTGTAGAAAAACTTGGTTACTGCTCGGGCAGATTTCTGCCCTGCCTCGGCCACAGATTCATGATGGGCAATTCTAGCACCAGATGCTTGCAGCACTACCCCCAGATATTTGTAAGTGGGCACCTGTTCTAGCCTATGGCTGTTAATACTCCAAGCCCTAATCTTGGGTCTCTTACCAAAGGATAGAACTTTAGTTTTCTGGTAGTTAATTACCAACTGATTCTCTTCACAGAAAAGACTGAATTTCTTTAAAGCCCTTCTCAATCCCACAGGGGTTCTCGATAGAATAACAGTATCATCGGCATATAACAGCACAGGTATCTTACGATTAGCTAATGTCGGAGGATTAAAATCAGAATTGTTCAGATACTCTGGTAAACTATTTATGTAGATGTTAAATAAAAAGGGCGCCAAAGCACAACCCTGTTTTACCCCCTTGCATGTTGGAATTAAATTTGAGAAATGCCCATTTTTAGAGCATCTCACCTTAAGGCAGCGGTTCTCAAATAGTGGGGCGCGCCCCCCAGGGGGGGCGCGAGGCCCCGCAAAGGGGGGCTCGACCACCACAGTCGCCCTCCGCACGCTCCGAGGCCGGCCCGGGAGCCGGCCTCGGAGCGTCCGGAACGGCCGGCGCTCCAGGGCCTTCTGAAGGCCCAAGCGTCAATCCGGGTATTTTTGATGTTTTCGCTCATGCGCAGAGACGAAAACGGGTCTGCGCATGAGCGAAAACATCAAAAATACCCGGATTGACGCTTGTGTCTTCAGAAGGCCCTGGAGCGCCGGCCGTTCCGGACGCTCCAAGGCCGGCTCCCGGGCCGGCCTCGGAGCGTGCGGAGGGCGACGCGAAGGGCAGGGGGCGCCACCCCCCAAAATCGGATGACGGGGGGGCGCGGGGAAATTTTTTTGAGAACCACTGCCTTAAGGGAAGTATTGGAATACAGAGTGCTTATTAAAAACAACAATCTGCGGTCTATAGAAGTGCCCTCTAGCTTCTCCCAGAGTTTAGTTCTGGAAATTGAGTCAAAGGCAGATTTTAGATCGATAAATGCCACATGCAGAGAGCCAGATTTAATAGCAGCAGATATAATAGGGGTTCTCAACCTTTGGAGGCCCGGGTACCCCCATCATGGTCCAATTTTCTGAAGTACCCCTGCTAATTAACTGCTAATTAATTTGATTAATCAATCAATCAATTAATTAATTAGGTAGTAATCATTAAATAAAGTACTAACACAATTTTAAATGTGAAAAAATGTCTTATTTAACTCTGTGTGTGTGTGTGTGTGTGTGTGTGTGTGAGAGAGAGAGCTCTTTTTTTCTCCAAGTCACACTTCCCAAAATCAGCTCCTCCCTCCCCCACCTCACCAAAGTACATTTTCCAAAGTACAAAAAGAAGGCCAAAACCAAAATCAGAGACAGAAGGGCTCCAAAAATAATTACAATTTAAAATCCATGTTAATTAACACTTAATTAGCTGCTGATGGGGCAGATAAGGGGCAGGCACTGGCGTAGCTCGAGGTGGGGCGGAAAGCTAAGTTCTGCAGAATCCCTGCACGTTGCTTTCTCTCCGCTGACGGGCTCCTACGACGAGGGGGCAGGGCGCCTCGTGCAGGAGAGTAACGGTGGGGTGGAAAGCTGCAGAACTTAGCTTTCCGCCCCACCTCGAGCAACGCCAGTGGGGGCAGGGCTTGGCATACCCCCCAGCAAGAGGTCCACGTACCCCTAGGGGTACCTGCACCACAGGTTGAGAACCTCTGGGTTAACTCTTGCCACCTCCACCTCTCAGATCCAGAACATTTGTTTGAAGTGTTGAAGTTTAAAAATAAATGTGCAGCATTTGGAGATCCTCATTCATGGAGACAATAAGATCATGGGGTTGGCTGACTTGTCATAATTACAACAGCCAGAAAAGACTTTTGTTAAAGAGCCAATGGAAATTATTTTGTAAACTAAAAAAAGCATACGGAAGGTGTGGCTGCAATCAGGATCCCAAGTGATGGTGGCAAAGCACTGAAGCCCCCTGCCAGTAGTTATGAAAAGAACTCATTCCCTGCCCACTAAGCCAAGCGGCACCTTTTGGTCTGCGTTTTCCCAGTTTTCCCCAAGATCCAAAGTCATGCAGCCCACCCTAGCTTTGCTGAAGGACGCTGCAGACTAAGGATAAGAAATGTCCCTTCTTCCTCTTCCAACTCTCTTCTAAATCCGTTCTCCCTTCTAGAATCTCCATTCCCCATTGCCTGTTTTAAACCTCCTGCTAATCTCCTTCCCTCCTGGACCCTTTGGGTTGTCTCAGGAAGAGGAAACTCAGCCCAGTTGGTGGCCTGACTCCCCCCCCCTTTCCCTCTCCTTCGCTTAACCTGTGCCTGCCCATTATCAATTATCCTTCATGTTCGGATTTTTGAAACGCTCTGGATTTTCCTTGTTTCTCTATATGTTTCAATAACATCTATATTACCGGTATTTTGGAAAATTCTGTGACAGAATTTCTGTCTCATGATTACTGTTAGTCTAGTTAGAAGCACTTTGAGGTTATTTGCTCTGCTATCCAGTCAACTGTCCCAAAACAGCCATTCACTGTGTCCTGACCTGTCTGGCTACTAGTACTGTACTGAGTGTAAATTTCTCCAATAAGGTCCTGATTCTGGACTGGTCAAACCGAGCATGTCTGTCTGTCTGTCTCTCACACAGGTGTTTCTATGGCCATCAGGACCCACCTTACCATGAAGTGAGCTGAAACACTTAAGTGGAGCAGCAAAATTGGAGGGGAAACAAACTGAGAGCTCCCAGCCCATTGGTCTGTTACCCTCTTCAGCTCGCTGCTCCGGTGGGTACTCCAGACTTCTTCTGGTTCATTCAGAGCGAGTCAGAAAAAGATCACAACTGTAGGAGCCTCTGCCCGCTACGGGGGGAGGGGGATACACAATGGGGTTTGTTTGCGCTCAACGAAACACTCTGGATTGCGCTGCGTACATACTTAGTCACGCTACCAGAAGCCACGAGGCTTTCCCGTATTATCTGAAAGAGCTGAGCTGAACTCAGCAACAGCAGCGATTTCTTGGGGGATTCTAATGCAGACCCCACGTGCTACTTCGCCTCCCACCCTCTCCTTCCATGTTGCCACGTTCCAATCAATCAGTCCTTAGCACAACCACCCCCACCGCACAGGGAGCGTCTAAGGCGTTCCTTACGCCCCTCGCCAATAGAGGCCCTCGTAGATTCCTCCAATTCGGTTTTGTGATTGGTGGATGAGGCTGCCAGTCGGGTGTCGTAGGCGGCGCGCGGGTAGCGCGCCTGCCAGGTCATGCGAGCGAGCGGAGCTGCTTCAGTGGCATCTCTGCGGCCACCACCCCCATCAGCTCCGCCTCTGCCGCTGTGAACGCGACCAGCCGCTCTCCTTTCCTCCGCTTCCCTTGGCGGCATTATTACCTGACAGAAAGCGACATGGCCCCGCGCAGGAACCCCAAAAGCGGCAGCCCCGGCCCCAGGAGAGGTCAGTAACGGCCCTGCACGGCTCAGCGGGGCCTGCAGCGCAGCCGGCTCCCCGGCGGAGTATACGTAAGGGGCAGAGATGCTCATCCCGGTCCCGCCATAATTCAGTCTGCGGGGCTGGGAACATGGAGGGTCCCGAGCCGCGCCCCGAGGAGCTCCTCGCGGGGAGGGTTCTGCCTGTCTGCCGTTTCTTCTGCGCTTTCGAAATTGGCGCTTCGCAGATCTGCACCTTTTCCCTCCCCCTCACTTTCCTGTGTAAATGCAGCCGGCCCCAAAGTGCCAAAGCGCCCCCCCTCAAATGCCCGTGTCTTGGATCTGTGCAGAGGCAGCGGCGTCGCCAGGGAGAGGGGTATTTTGTCCCGTGTGGCTCTGGCTGCCCCCCCCCCCCCATCGCCTGACGCCGCTTCTAACATGTAGGAAATGTCTTTTGCATAGATTTGGGGTGCTCTTTTTAGCAGTCTTAGAGAGTAGGTCCCCTGTAGGCGCACTTCGGTTCATGGTTGGGAATGGAGTTCTTATTGTGAAATCGAATTCTTTCAGACGTCTAACATGTTAGTAAACTTTGTATCACATCTTTACCCCCCTTCCCCGAAATGCACTTTGGCCCTTCTATGCCCCACTGAGTGTGTGTAGTAGGTCAGTAACAGTGCACGAAAAGGGGAGGAAAAAATGGAACTTGGGATTTCCTCTCCTGGAGGTGCCGAGCTTGTGCTTACAAGTTTTGCCAGCCCTCTAGTCCTTTTGGCTCCGACCTCCTCCTTGAGCACACAGACACACAACACTAGGAGCCTAGCTTTGTTTCTTCCTCCTTCCACTTTGTACCTGTCTGAAAGCTGCAATCTCGTCCACACTTACCTGGAAGTAAGCTCCACTATAATAAGACTTCTAAGTAGACATGCATAGGATTGAGTGAGCCATCCTGGATCAAGTGTTGAGTAATCAGCTGGTGTGTACAAACATGTGTGAACTCTATGACTTTTACTCTTAGTAGTACCTTTTTTTTTTCTGCTCTCTGTGTTTTTTGTAAAGCTGCAGTTCATACTCAGCTCAGTTAGGGTCATCGCTGGAACACTTGAGACAAACTAATGAAGCCTTTTCTTGGGGATTATTGCCCTGCAGAGGTACATAAGAAAAGCCCTGCTGGATCATCTAGTCCAGCTTCCTGTATCTCACAGTGGCCCCACCAGATGCCTCGAGGAGCACACAAGACAACAAGATACCTGTATCCTGTTGCCACTCCCTTGCACTTGGCATACAGAGAAAACACCTTATGCTTAAAATGCAAGTTGCTGAGTCATAGCAGAATAAAATTATACTTGATTCTGTATTGACACTGTGTAAAGAGTATTTCAGGTATTTGAGCTGAAAGTGTCTCTCGGTAAGGAATTCTAACCATTAGATATTCTCTGGTGGTTGTTACTTTGCTATGAACTTGTTTGTATGCTGCATCCTGCACTATAGCTTTACTACTTGGAAGAGATATTCTGTAGGTAATCTCTTTTGAAGTGCTATGTTGCCAAACCCTTTCCCTTTCTCTCCCCCCCCCCCCCCCCCGAGTTCAACTACGGTAATAGATTTTACTCTATTGAGATCCAGCCCTTAGAGAGCTGGATCTCAATTGTGCTGATGCCTTTATCTCAGGTTTTCCTGCTGGATATCTCACAGTAGCTAGAGTTATATAGTCAATTCTTATTTAAGAATGTTAAAACATAGTAAAACAGCCAAAACTGCTGTAGAGGGAGCACTTCTTCAGAGTTCTTGCTGCAGTAAACTGAAGCTTCAAACAGCACTTATTTCAGTCACACTTCAGTCCTGAATGCATTTCTTCAAAAGTCCAGTTGATTTCAGTTAACAGGATTTTACAGTTTTAGACATTATGTAAATATTATAGTATTGGAGTACTCAGCTGGGGCAGCACTGTACCGTATTCTGTCTTAGAACCTTTTGGTTTGTTCTAATCTAACATCAACATATTTTGCTTGCTGTTCTAATTACAGAGAAATTATGAGTTGTGCAAAGGGATGTGCTATAGAATTGTGGGTTGCAGTTGTGGTGCAAAGGTGAGGAGATGATTAGATTCTTTCACACTGTGAAATTGAGGAGCTAGCATGCTGAATGCCAAAAACATTTTGTCAGAATTGGTCAATAGCTACCTCACCCCGCAATCTCGATAGCTGTATTTAGAAATACAGTATTAACATTTCTTCCTGCCATCTTTGTCTGAGCAAATAAAAGGTCAAGGAACTATCATAAAAGAAAACTATACACTTGAGAGAGGGGAGGTTTTGGAAGCATCAAGTTTCATGTGTGGGTATAAATTATATTCTCTTGACTGTCTGGTAAGAGTTGTATCTATTTCATTGACTTTGCCTTGCCAGTGAAGTACTTTTCCTCCTTCTGTTTGATCATTCCCTCATCCTCTCCAAAGTGGTTACGTGTCAGCCCATGAGAAAAGAGCAAGGTAGAACCAGATGGTTTACATCTGCTGCTCATATCTGAGTCACCCCCTTCTCTATGGCATTTTAGTAGCAGGGAAATGTGCATTGGATTCCCCTCAAAACTTGCAGAAATAAATGGAAAGCTATATGCTGAATAGGTCACACTTGGGTTAGTGGTCAGAGGATCAGATGAATGTGTGGATGGATTTTAGCTTGAATATCTTCAGAATTTTCCCCCAAACTTGTATTTCTGTTGTCTTTTACAAACAGGGCTACTGTTCTTCAAAGGTTCCAGGCAGTAATCATAGCACCGATATGTTCAGTTCTTAAAACATAATGCTCTACTAACTAAATATATTCTGGATTGAGGTGTAAGTCCCACTGTTTTTCATATTGAGTAGCTATGCTTGGCATTTAGGAATATTTTATTACTTTAGGTGATGTAGTGTGTAAGCTGCCAGATGCACTTTCTCAGTATGGTGATTGTGCTTTTTTCCTGCTCTTTTTACTGAGAACTTTAAAAATAGCTCACAGTATAATACAGTAGCATCTTATGTGACAAGGAAAAATTCCCTGCTTTAGAGAAATTAAACGTAATCCTAATTCTGTTTACTCAGCCAAAAAGTGCCATAGACTACCATGCCACTTGTACACTGCCACCTGGAGAGAGCAGTTGCAGTTCCTTTGTTCTCCTCCAAGGCCTGGAGAGACATGACATCATTGTACAGGTAATCTTGAAAGTGCTAGAACAAAACACTCAACCTTTCAAGTTAGTTTTCCCCCTTTTATGGGGTTCGGGGGGGGGTTAAGCTCCTACCTTGCCTATTGGCTACTCCAACGATGGGAAACGTAGCTCAGACCTCAAGCCCTTTAGTGCTGCTCCAATCCTGTTGCATTGTTCTAACAGAGCCATGTGTCAGTCAGACTGGCATTGTCAATCACATTCCAGGTTAAGCTTTTCTTGTGGATGTGCTGGTTACAAAATGGTGAACTTGCACTGACTTTCTGAAAGCAGCCAGTTCCACATTATGCAACCAGGAACTTCACCAGTTTGGGTGAAAGGGTTCTTTTAATCACAGTGTGTATGGCTGCTGGTAATAGATTGTGTCTTAAAGGCCAAATTACATGTTATGCCAAATGCATAATTTGGTTGTGTGTGTGTTATAATTAGCAGCTGCAGAGGATGGGGGATGATCTGGACTATGGCACATGGGAAGGGGGTATGTAGCTGTTTCCTTGTGCTGTGGTTCCCAATGAATCTGCTATTTGCTCCAGGAGAGAAGCTCTTGTTGATGCCAGTATGAAGGTTCATGTTCATTGAGACCATGGTACAGAAGGAAAAGGCACCTTTCCTGCATTCTGTGTTGCTGATCCTGATCAGGTCCCCACATGGCTGCTATTTAAGTTAAACACATGTGCACAGTTTATGTACTAAACTATGTGTTTAATGTAATTGCAGTTTGGCCATGTATGGACTAGAGCAGTGGTCCCCAAACTTGCCCCCGCTGTGACCCACCTCGTTCTCCCACGGTCGGTCGCGGCCTGGTGCTCCAGGATGTGGCATCTGGAGCCTCTGGAGGCCACTCCCGGGCTGGGCCGAGGACACACTCCAGTGCCTTCTGAGGGCCTTAGAACGCCGCTGGTAGCAACCGAAAGCAACAGATGCGAAACCGGAATTAAACTGGAAGTCATTTCTGGCCACTTCCGGAGCTGTTCTGAGGCCACTGGAGTGTGTCCCAGGCCCAGAGCAGCCTCCTTTTACATCCGGAGGGCTCCAATTTGGAGCCGAATGGACACAAGGGTGGGCTGGAGGGACCAATGCCTCGACCCATAGTTTGGGAAGCATTGGACCAGAGATTGGACTTGGCTATACATATTTTGTGCGTAACTGGTT